>QUSF01000001.1:58248466-58599937 GCA_003676055.1 Chloebia gouldiae
CAAGCAGTATTTTTCATTATGAAGTCATGTGGAATTTAGTATGTGGCAATTAATCTTCTTGCAATTAATAGAATAGAATAATTGATATTGGAAAATACCTAAAAGTTCATCAAATCCAACCATTAACACACCACTGCCAAGTCCACCACTAAGGCATGTCTCTAGGCACCACATCTACTCTTGTTTTCCAGACTTCCACATTTGATAACTCCACCACTTCCCCGGGCAGCCTGTTCCAGCCTGACAACCCTTTCCATTAAGAAAATTTTCCTAATAATCAATCCAAACTTCTTCCAGTACAACTTGAGGCCACTTCCTTTCATTCTGTCACTTGTTACTTGGGAGAAGAGACCAACCCCCATCTAGTTAAAACCTCCCTTCAGGGAGTTGCAGAGAGCCATAAGGTCTCCCCTGAGCCTTCTTTTTCTCAGGCTAAACTCCCCCAACTCCCTCATCAGACCTGTGCTCCAATAAGTTTGCGCAGCAGCAGGATAAAGTTACTCAAAGCAGAGTTGATGTGCATTAATTCCCATAAGGTTTTTGGTTTTGGTTTTTTTTTTGTTTGTTTGTTTGTTTTTTTAGTGTTTATGTTTTGTTTTGTTTTTAGTATTTTCTAAGCTCTCTCTCTCTCCTGTTCCCTTCTTTTCTGGCTTGTCCTTCCTATTTGCCCTCCAGAGCTCACCAGAATTTTTAGAGCATGGATGGATTACTGTAAATGTGTGATTTGCAATTCCACCTCATAGGAATTCCCAAATATGCCCAGCTCTTCTGTTCATAGAGCTAGTGCACCTCTTGCTTCCGCATTGCTGCATATTGAACTTGAAGATGTGATTGTCTTCTGGGTGAAGCTGAGCTCCAGCTATGTAGAAACAAACTACTTACACAGTAAACAATGGAGTGAAGCAGCCTCTGGGGTCCATAAAGAGAATGTGTTTGGATTGCATGTGGCAATAAAGCAGTACAGCGGCTGCATTTCTATTCAGTGCTGTGTAACTGCTCAAAAGGAAAACATTTTTTTAAAATGCTGCTGCAATGCTGAAATGATTCTCCACCCTAACGCTGCCTTCTACTTTTTCAACCTGTTTTTCCTTTCTCATGATCTTTAGCCTATCTGCTATCTATTAACCCTACTCCTATATCACCATCTTCTCACCATAAGCCTGAAGACTGTATGCCTTGTGAAAACATTTTGCTGTCCTCAGCAAGGAACAACTGGGAAATGTCTGTGAAACATACCATCAAAATCAGAGAAAAACACAAACACTGTCACAAACTGGTGTGAGGATTGTAATTTTTGAAATGAGTTAGCCTCTCCTGTCCATCCTTCTATCCTAGTCATCTGTGATTATGGATATCATTGGCTGAATACCCACTGACTCTATAGACTAAGAAAAAGAGGTAAACATATTGATAGTATATTAAAAAATCACCATGTGAAATCTGAGATAAAATTATATCAAAATGGACAGCATAATCTCAGCCTTACACAGAAAACAGAACTAAGAAGAGGACAAATGCTTATAGAAGTAGCTGTTGGAGCTGCCACAGGATATGTAGCCACTGGCTACACCACAGCTTGTGTGTTGTCTGTATCCCTCAAACCCAAACAACTTTAAATTACTGCCTGGATTCCCCAGGAATTATAGCTTGGCCTTGATATAGGTACCCTTTTAAATATTCTGTACTATCTAACTGCAAAGAATGTAATAGCTAGTGGCTTTAATTCCCTAATTAGGCATTGATAAGAGACAAATTATTTCACAATGTTCCTGCTGGAATAGAGAGAAAATATTGCTAAACATCCCTTGGTACACTTTAAAAATACAATACATAATCAGGATGAACTTTTATGATGTGTTACATAATATTTTTAACTCCTTAATATAATTCCAGTTTATTCTTTATATATATATTTGATAATGTTTTTGCTGTTTTTCAGACACTAAGATATGTTATTGACATTCATTAAAATAATATTAAAAATATTTGCAGAGTTCATTGTGATCAAGTCTTGAAAATATCCAGCTGCACTGCCCTATTTCTTTTAAAAAATTAATTTAACCACCCAGTGTCTCAATAAAATGCTCACATAAAGGACAGCAGGTTTTTATTCCTTCACACACCCATTGATATAAACACAATGATTATGGCTTTTTATGTAAGTGGCCTCTTGCTTCAGAGCTTGAAGCATCTCTGATTCTGAGTAACTGCAGTTTTATGTAATTTTTCTTCTAGTTCTTCAGGATCCCGACCATGCCTCATCCAAACATTTACCAGGCTCTGCTGCTTCTCATGATGATCAGTGAGACACAAGAATAGATCTTCTTTTGTCTTTCAGTCTATACACCATCTATCTATACACCATTGCTGCATCTATCTACCTGTGCAGGTGGAAGACCATTACTAATTAATGAATGACAAGGATGCATAGTGAGATCAGGCTCTTTGTCACCTGTAGCACATCCACGGACAGCAAGGGTCAGTCTCACACTGCACACGCTGTCACTGACACTGCAGACATTGGTCCTGTAGTAATTCTGACAGGGTAATGAAAATTAAACAAGAAGTTCCTCATTCTAGGAAAAACAAAAAATAAAATGCTCAGGAATGCACATAAATTGTAAAGTTGGAAAATAAGGTAATGGCATTTAACAACAATAAAATCAGTAGCTCTATCTAGCTATCCACCTTATTTACAATAACATAAGCAAGAAAAGGTAGCTCTTACAGTGAACTTGCATTTCAAGAAGTAGAAATATGCCAAGCTCTTTACCACAGTAAGGAGAGTGAGAATAAATGAAGAAAGAGCAGGGAGCCACCCATTTCCAATGTCTTGGCTAGAAATACAGAAATGTTCTGATAGCATCCACGCCTTAAACAGATGCATCAATTGTAATTGATGCAGCAATTGTAATTACTTCAATTCCCAGCACTAACCACTCCAGACAGAAGTATAAGGAAAAAATATTCACATTACATAATTTTGAAAGAATCTTGTATGAGTATTTTATGAGTATTTGCATGAGTATGTAGAGAAGACAATTTCTTGGGGCGGAAAGAGAATAAGCATTCAGTTTTATGGATCACCTAATAAGATTTAATTACAGCCTGCAGACAAACACCCACACTTACTCTTTCCCATACCTTCCATGGATTGCTGCCCTCTGCTTTGGCTCAGGCACAGTGGCTAAAGGGTGACTTGGACAAGACAAAAAGTTCTGCAGTGGCTTACACATACCTGTTGTGACCAAAAGAACCTTACAGCTGCATCAAGCAGGATCCTCATGGGGTGAAGGGTTTTGTATAGTTGGCACTAAAAGGAAAGAATAAACTCTACTCTAGTCTTAAAATCATCATTCCAGTATCTTAATTCACAGGATTCTGCTTCTGTTTCCTTGTCTACCATCCTTCTTTCTATTAGCCACTTGAGCTTGTTCTGCTCCTTGGTAGTTCTGACTATGTGCTTCCATCAGTCTGGTATTAATTTTCAGCAATTGTTGGTTCATGTACATTAATTTACATTTCTTAGTCTTCAGAAGGTTTGTGTTGGTTCCAGTAACTTGAAGGCTATGGTTCTTCTTGTGTTTGGTCTCTAGCATGAAATAACCCAGAAGGTTTAACTTGATCTGTGGAGATTGGACCATAAGGAAGATATATTTTTAGCAGGCACAAGGAATATTTATAAACTGAACATAGGAAATCAAGTGCAGATGTATTTAAGAAATTAATCTCCAGTGAGAACTTCTAATATTCAGCTCTAATAATCCTTGTTCAAACTGGGGAAAAGCAGCTCCTGCTGTGAACATGTTTTTACAGATAGATATCTATGATTCTGGATGCTACTACTGCACCAGAATTCATTTAATTGTTGAAGGAATAACCAGCATCTTTGGATGAGACCCATGTTATTACCAAGTAGAAAAATCTGTGTTTGATGTCTTTAGTTCCCAGGATCTTTATTTTTAGCCTGAACTGATTGATCCAATGAGTGAACCAAAGCCCCATCTCATTGGGTTTCCAGTTTCACCTGAATTTATTCAAAAGTGTCAGACTGGATTTATTCAAACATGTCAAACCAGAAAGATCTCATCTCCTTTAGCTCCATGTGATTGTGATTGGTTGTGATTATTCTTTCACCAGTTCTTGCTGCAATCCTATCGTGTTTCACAGGTTCCTCACTTTTAAATACTGTTATGTGTGATAGACATTGTTGCATTGCAACAAGTACACAGCCCGAGAAAAGTTCCTCTTGGTGAAATGGGAGGACCACAGGTTAGTGCACTTGAGGAAATCAAGGCTAAAAGAGGAAGGTCAGGTTAATCCTGGGCTGTATCAAAAGCAGAGTGGCCAGCAGGATGAGGGAAGGGATTCTGCTCCTTGGCTCTGCTCCGGTGAGACCTCACCTGGAGTGCTGTGGGGAGCCCGACACAATACACACATGGATCCGTTCGGATGAGGCCAGATGAGGGCCACAAAGTTGATTAGAGGAGAAGCAGCACCTCTCTCACGAAGGCAGGCTAAGAGTGATGGGGTTGTTCAGCCCGGAGAAGACTGTGGAGACCTTACAGCCCTACCCAGTGTGTAAAGGGACTACAGCAGAGCCAGGGAGCGACCTTTCACAAGGGCATGGAGTGACAGGACAAGGAGCAATGGCTTCATACTGAAGGGGAGTAGATTCACATTAGATATTAGTAAGGAATTCTTTACTATGAGGGTGGTGAGGCATTGAACAGGCTGCCCAGAGAAGCTCTGGATGCCTGATTCCTGAGAGTGTTCAAGGTTGGGCTGGATAGGGATTTGAGCAATCGGGGCTAGTGGAGGGTGTCGCTGCCCAACCTTCCAGGGTCGCTTCCAACCCAAACCCTTCCATGACTCCGATTTCTCCCATGGGTGGTGTTTTCTTTCGCGCTACGCCGCCCGGTGCCCTCGGCCTACCAGCGCCCCTCAGCGGCGCCGCCCTCGCCGTCACCACGGCAACCCCGCCCCGCCCTGCGCGTCACATCGCCCGGCGGGCGCAAGCCCCGCCCCCGCTGCGCTCCCATTGGTCGGCGGCCATAGCGCCATCTCGGCATAGCGCCGCCGATTGGCCGGCGCCGCTGAGGCACGGGCGCGCGGTGCCCGCGGGGCGGCGGCGGCCGTTACTCATTAGCATGGCGGCGGGGCCGCCCCTCCCGCGGGCCGCCCTCGCCATTGGAGCCTGCTGCCCCTGGTTCCCTCCCACGGCCCCATTCCTGCCGCGAGGCGCCGCCGGCCGCCGGCCCCGGGTCAAGGAGGGAGGCAGCGGCACCGCATCTTCCCTCCGTGAGGCGGCTGCGGGGTGCCGCGGCGCGGGCAGGTAGAGCAGAGCACAGCCGCACCCCCTGGGCGTGCACCGTCCTCCCCCCGTCCCGCGCCGGCGCCGCTGCCTCGTCCCGGGCGGGAGGGCTCGGCCGCATCGCCGCCGCCAGCGGAGAGTCCCGGCTCCGAGCGGGGCTGGGCACGGCGGAGGGGGCACCGGGGGCGGGCAGACGGGACTCGCGTGTCCGGGAGGGGACTCTTGAGAACACGTTTTGTACATTGGTTTTTTCCGGTTCGGAACCTCTCTCCGGGCTCCTGTGGCAGCCTGGCGAGGAGGGGCTTGTTCCTCTTCTGGGGCTCCTTGTTTTTCCATTGGAATCTCCCCACCTTGCAGTGAAAAGAAAATCGTCGCTTTTCTATAGATACATTTTTTCATCCCTTCCACAAAACCCTATTTTCGGCAGCATCCATCTGCGGCGAAGCTTTGGAGCAACAGCCGAGATCAGGGACCCTCATGATGTGGACCTTTCTGGGTATCGCCTCCTTCATTTACGTGTATAAAAAGTGTGGAGACCTCATGACTTACGCTAATAAGGAGGTGCTGCTCTCCGTGCTGGTGTTTTTCTCGCTCGGCTTGGTGCTGTCGTACAGGTACCACTTCAGGGGGCCCAGGCAGCGGCACCAGCAGAAGCAGAAGTCGCAGCTGGGAGTGCTCTCTGATGTTCTCTCAGCTTTGCCTCTGGTTGGCTTCTTCTGGGCCAAACCCACCCCGGCGTCTCAACAAGTTGAACAACCCAAATCCAGAAAGGTAAGTTGGATTTAGACGCGGCATGTGAGGTGAAAGGTCCTGCTGCTCTTCCCTCTGGCCACTGACCCTCTGCCCTGGTAAGGGAAAAGAGCTAAGAAAGGGGTGGACAGGGTTTGTCTTTAGATGCTGATGTTTGATTTGTCATATTTTGTGTCGGTTTTGGATGGCAAAAGAAAGAGTGAACCTTACTTTAGTAGACCGGGATTTTCTAGCATAAAAACAAATATGTTTTAAGAAAAATTTGAGTAAAGATTATTGTAGTAGCAGAAAAATATCTTCAGTTGCCAGTCTGTTGTAGAGATGAAGGACTGGAGAATCTCTCCTATGAGATGAGGCTGAGTGACTGTCCAGCCGGCAGAACAGAAGGCTGTATGTGAATACCTGAAGGGAGGGTGCAAAGAAGACTGTGACAAGGCTTTTTCCATCAGTGCCTGGTGACAGGATGAGAGGTGATGAACACAGACTGAAAAGAGGATGTTTGAGCATCAGGAAGCACTATTTACTGTCAGGGTGACTGAGCACTGCCACGTTCCCAGAGAGGTGGAAGAGTTTCCATCCTTGGAGGTATCCAAAACAGGGCCCAGGCCAGTTTGCTCTGACCCTGCTTGAATGGGGGCTTTTGACCTCATGATGTCCAGAAACCCTTTCCAACCTCTGCCATTTTGTAACTTTCTGATGAGCTTACTGATACTTATGGATAAAACACATTTGTTTATACAACTGCAGATAGAGTTACTGGAAAATGATTGCTGACCTATTGCATGTACAATAGGTACAGGACCTGCTCAGATAGTCAGTGTGTTCCTTGAGCCCGGCATGAGCCTTACTGTGGAACAAGTGGAGAGCTGTAGCTGGTGCCTGGAGCTTAGCTGGAGTCCTGCTATCTGAGTCTATGAACTGGACATAGATATCCAGTACATCTGTGGTCAGCACTACTTGGCTATTTTCCTGTGTGCTTCTGGAGCACTGACCCCTCACACAGAAGTACATGAAACTGGTTTTGGCTGCAAGTCAAAGTTTTTTGATTTTATTTTGTTTTTTCTCTTCAAGCCTGCCTTTACCAATTTCTTGTGTTACCTGAATTCAGATAGTTAGTTTTGCACTCTCTTGCTGTATTGTAGCTATAAATGTGGTATTAGGCCACTAAAAATTCTGGTGTCATTGTGTTTCACTGATGCAGTTGTATTTTTACCAGTGTCAGCACTGCAGTGCTGAGGCATTTGTGAAAGAGTGAATTGAACTCTCATCTACCAGCTGGAGAAATGATTTGCAGCTTTGCACTGGAGTTGCCCCTAAAATTATTTTTCACTTTGAAGTGTATGTGATTAGGTGCTGTTGGGAAGGTTCTATAACAGAGCTGATTTAAGATACCAGTTGCTGTATTAACTGATGTCCAGTCCAATATATGTCAATTCTTAACAGCTTTAAATGTAGATGAATGGTGATTTTGCTTATACTTTTAGAAGTTATATGAGTTTTCATTTCAGGACTGCTTCTTAAAAGGATTTCCCAGGCAGCTGCTTCTGTTGACACTTTTTCATTCTGAATATTACTATAAGTTCCTGTTTAGTTAGTTAGGTAGGTTACCTTATAAGGGGTATATTTTCCAGAGAAATACATTTTCCAGTAAATCTAATACCTTTTTCACTAAAAAGTGCTAAGGCCTCCATGCTGGAGTGGTTCACTGGTATAATCGTATCAGTCTTAACTTTATAGGACAAGAATATGGGACAGCCTTTTCTTACTGCCTTTTATAGCAGCTTTCAATCTCTGGCAGTTTTGTTTGTGGTTTGTCTTGGATCAGCAGGGCAGGTTTTAGCCAGGGTCTTGATTTGCAGCAGTGTTGTTTTTTTTTTCTTTTCTCTGCTTGTTCTGCTTTTGTTGCCTTGTAGAGTATGACAGGTTCAATTTTGGACAAAACTAAACTGCAAGATGCCTTCCAACTACCAATGCACCCTCAGTACCCTGGCTCAGAGCAGAGCTGCTCCAAAATCAGCCCTCTTGATAAGGTTATGGTATGTATCCACTGGCATGTGTAACTTTGTTGGCTTTGTTTTTTAAAGGGTAAAAGAGAAGTGAACTTCTCAGATGTATATCTGACAGACACCGCTCCAAATACAACATTGTCGCCCCAATATGATCCAGAAATTATCATTGTGGGATCAGGTGTCCTTGGTTCTTCCTTGGCCACGGTGCTTTCAAGAGATGGAAGGAAGGTGACTGTGATAGAGAGGGATCTGAAAGAACCTGACAGGATAGTTGGAGAATTGCTGCAGCCTGGAGGATTTAATGCTCTTCGAGATTTGGGACTTGAAGGTGGGTACATTTCAAAGTCTAAATAGATCTGTAAACAAGAGTTACTATACTCAACAATGTATTTAGTAAAAGCATGCTACAGGAAAAATTAAGAAACACATTAACATATGTAACGCATGTAACATATGAATTCAAATAGCTTGTGTATTTCCAGTTTGCTATTTTGAAAATACTCTTTCGACATGTGTATTTTGATTTAAAAAAATGGACCCTATTTAAAGAAATGTCTTTAATAAATAATTAGGCTTTCTTAAAGACTTGTTTTAACCCATCTGTTGGCTTTTATCTTGCAGATACAGTAGAAGGTATTGATTCACAAATAGTAAATGGTTACATAATTCATGATCTAGAGAGCAAGTTGGAGGTTGAGATTCCTTATCCAACGTCTGAAGACGGACGCGTGGCCAGTGGAAGATCTTTTCATCATGGCCAGTTTATCATGGGTCTCCGAAGGGCAGCTATGGCAGAGCCCAAGTGAGTCACGGTGTGAACAGCACAGCTGGGATCCAGAGATTCAGAAGCATTGTTCCCATCATTCCCATGAAATTCCTTAACCATTTCCCAACACGGAGGGCTGTGGTGAACAAAAGGGAGAGAAAGTAAAAGCTGTAGTTACTCATTCTGCTCTCTGTAGACGAGTTCATAAGTTACATACATATCATATATATATATATCACTCTTTGGGACAACTTAATCTTTAAGGGAGTATGGCCTTTAAATCTTAGGCAAGATAATTATTTGCCCATCTGTGTGAGAGAAGAGTTTACAGGTGAAGAGTTGATTCTCTTCTGCTGATTCTTGGGTTTTGCATTTTACCAGAAGTAGTGATCTCTTCTTGGTGAACAGTGCACAGAACTTCTTTATACAAGGCATGAGTGGGAAATCTGGCACTATTTGTTAATCACAGAACGGTTTGGGTTAGAAGAGATGACCTTTAAAGGTCATGTAGTCCAACCCTTCTGCACTGGGCAGTAGCATGTAGCTTTTCCACTGATGTTATCAGTGATGATAGAAATCAAGCGTTTATATTTGTATGTTGTTTTGCATTCTTTTTTGACAACTAGTAAGCCAAAGTAACTAAAAAGGAGCATTAAACAGAAATAGCTCTTTCCAGTTCCAGAATCTTGAAGACAATTTATTTTCATAATTAAAAGAAAAAATTGGTGTTTTCTCTTAACTGTTTTCTTTCATCTCTAAAAGAGACGAGAAGTAAACTTTTATTGAAATAGAATAGATTCTAGAGGCTGCTTTTTTTGTGGCATTTTTTTTTGTATTGTCTTTTTCCCCCCCCCTAAATTTTATCCCCTAAGAATATCATAATGCCATGTGTCCCTTTACAAGGGACACATGGCATTACCATATTTTTACCTAATATCTTTATTCTGAGCTGGAACATTGCTTTCTCCTTTCATATTTGTTATATCATACAAATTACTAAAATTGGCACTAAAGATAGCAGCTCTGTAGTACAGTTAAAATTAATGGTGACTGTTCACTAGCTCTGAAAGCTGAAGCGTTCTTGAGGGTCTAAGTTCAATGAAATTTGGACATGTGAGTGCTCATCTTGTGGGAAAAACTCCAGTAGCTGTACATACTCTTTGAAACAAAAACTTGAAAAAATAATGTTTGTGACTTGAATGAAATTCTTTCCCATATTCCACACGCTCTTGAATATTTGTTTTGTGTATGTTTGCTTGCCATTTAATTTGTGGCATAGAAAACTGCATGTTTATGTGCAGTGACAGATCAAGAACTCTTAATAGTAATAAAACCCCAGGAGATTTGGGGTTTTATTACAAAGCTTTTGAAGATATAGGGGATAATTATTACTGATTTGTATATCCTCTATAAACACTAAGCAATATGAATGTATTTCAGATAAGTAAAGTTATTTTTGCAGTAGAAAGAGGTAGGACATCACTGGTTTGTAATAATAAAATAATTATATATAATTATAAACTCACTTATAGTGGATGAGAATGAGAAGAAAAAGTGAGCACTTAGGTAACTGAACTGACAGCTATAAGAGAAACTTAGAGCTGATAGTATCTGCAGGAGTCTGATTCCCTGGTGTGCTGCTGCAGTCCCTTGCTGTTGAGTGCTCACTCATAGCCATTCATATTTTGATACAGCCAGCATGCCTCTTGTCTGTCAAATTAAGCCAGTCATGAGCTGCTCTGAAATGCCTGTACTGGATGCCAGGGGAAAAAAGACATTGAGATGCTTGTATTCCTTTTAAGAGCCTAAAATAGCAAGCTGTTGTATTCTCACATGCACCTTTAGCTCAGTTCTTAAAACTGTGGAATTCCATCTGGATATGGAATATTTGTGAAAGATTGAATGTCCCGTTTAGAGCTGCTAAGCCTGAAGTGCTGTGATCAGGTTTAACAGCTCAGACCTAACAAAGAATATAAATTTACAGATATTGAATTTCTGAACTCAAAATTATTCTGGTTGGGAGATAGAAGCAGGGGGTGCTCCACTCAAACATAAGTGTTAGCAGAACTTTAAAAGCATAAATATAAAGAAACCAGAACTCTATCCCAAATTCCTGAGGTGATAAGCTAGATATGTGTCCTAAGCAGGTTAGGTTAGTTTCAACTGCTCTGAGAATTATGTGCCTGACTTTTATCTAGTGTTCATATTAAGGGTTTAAGTGCTGCTGATTCTGCTCTTTAATTCTCTTCCGAGTTAGTTCTCACCTGCACTGTTAGCAATTCCTAGCTTTTAGCAGGGATGACTCAATCAGCTCCCTGATTTCTGACCATTATTAGGTGTGAAACTCCTCTCAGCAGCTCTCACAGGGCTATGGGGCACAGCTGGGGACTCTACTAAGTGACAGGATGTTTATGATAAACATTACGGTTTTTAAAATATTCAGTTATCAAACCAAAGGTTTTGATAAAAAGTGAAATTTATGACCAACACTTTTTGATATTTAATGCAGCTTCAGAAAGTGTTCAAGAACCCTTTTTTTGTGAAATATAAACAATGTTGACAGAGACAACATTATTGAAAATTTGGTTTTCTATCTATGTCTAGTGCCTTGAAATGCTGGTATCATTAATCCTCTTCTGTTTTAACCCCTCTGTGTCATTTCAGTGCAAAATTCATCGAAGGGACTGTGTTACAGTTGCTTGAGGAAGATGACTGTGTTGTGGGTGTTCAGTACAAGGACAAAGAAACTGGTGACACTAAGGTAAGAGCTTTCTGTTACAATCTTTGTTAAACTGTTGAGAAAATTGAGGGTTGCTTTATATATATAATTTTTAAAAAGCTTGTATGTCAGAGCACTGGTACAGAAATAATGTAGTTATCAAGTAAGCCAAAGATTCAATAAAGGGAGATTATTTTCTAGTGCATACAGTCTGGGAATATGGGAATTCTTGTTATAACTTCTTATGAAGTTTCTGCTTTCTCTGGAGAATACACTTCGTTATTTGTTTCATTATTCATATGTCTGGAGTTTAAAATCTTTCAAAAGTTCCTGGTGAAAAGAACAATGTATTAAGATTTGTGTTCCAGCTGCGTAGTGGTCTGCATGTCCACATATACTTCCACCATCTATTGAGGGACTGAAAATGAAAAGGTTACCTATTGATAGTGAAAGCTCTGTCTTGTCATTTCTTGGATGACAGAAAGAGAATTTCAGCATATTTTAATGCTAAATTGTTGGCTAAATGCTATGAAACTGTGTGAAGTTAGGAGAGACCAGTATGGGTAGAGCCCCTGTACTGAAGTTCTGGATATGCTGCCTGTTCTCCAGGAAAACCAAATTTGTGATCTTCTTTGTGGACTTTGAAGTTCCTTTGTTGCATAAAATTTTGTAGATGTACTCTGATGGGAAAGATGGGAATCTGCCTATGCCGTGCTCCCCTCTGTACTAGATGGGGGAAGTTCCCGAGTAGCTCTGATATCTAAGATCAGAGATCTCTGACATCTTTCCGTCTCTAAGTCATTTAGAAATGGGACTGGTGGCATAGAACCGTGTAGGAGAGAGCCTTTTAAAAGTACTTGCCAAAGCTGTAGGGGACAAAGCTGGTTTTAGACTGTCCTCAGACAAGTGCCATTTCAGCCCACTTAACAGCTAAGTGCTGCAACAGAGCAGAGAGGTAACAATATCCTTGACCCCTCTTGAGGTAGCTGGAGGAGGAGTGGTGCCAAGTCGGGTTCCGTGGTCAGTCTTGCTTGCTGTGTAATATGAATGAAACTGCATTAGGAAATCCACTCTAGGAGAATAAACCACTGAATCATGGGTGTGGGAAAGACAGGGAGTTTGGAGAGGAGGAGGATTTTTTTGCAGGGAGAGGGGTGTTTGTTGGGATTTGTTTCCCAAATTCAATTGGCTTTATCATCCAGGAACGTGGAAGGGTGTTTTTGTTTTATTTTGTTTGAGGGGTAGAAGGAGAATGTGCATTTTTTGTTTTGAGTTCTGTTTTTAAGCTTCACACTCTTATGGATGTTATTGTCATAATTTTAAGGGTGACTTATTTGAACACTGGGTGACCAGTGTTCTAGCCTGCATCTTTCCTAAAAGTCTTGATGTTATTCTAAAAGGCCTTAAGTTTCTTCTCTGTATACTGGGGATAAACAAATTAATGTTTTGCTCTGAATGCTGATGTTCTGTGGCTGGAAAAAGCTGTTTAATTTGCTGGCTTAGATCTCTTTTGATTTTAGAAATCTAGTCTATAAGGAATTTCTATTAAGCATTTCTATTTATTACATTTCAATATGTGTGAGTTTTTACAGCTAGGAAGCTCTTAGCTGAATTAAAACCCCAAACTCAAGCCTGTTTACATTCCTTAGCCTGCTTTTATAAAGAAAAGAGGCTGTGTTGTGTATATGTGTTTTTCTGTTCTTTCCATCCTACATTCTTCACCACATTACCTCTGCGATTTTTATTCTCTTAAATGAGGTTAAAATTAGTATGCTAAAGGTCAACTTATAATTTTTTTCAAAACTAGGCAACTGAATAGACTCAGAATTATAGCATGGGTGTTCTACTCATTAGACAGCAGGAAACTGATATGGACAGGTGACTCTGATCTAATAGCAGGAAAAATTAGAGTTTACAATCATCCAAACTAGGCATCCATAGGAAAGAGGTGAATCCATAGTAAAGGTAACTCTACTCAGGAGCTCACTTCTATAAGCACAGACACCATAAAACATGTTTTACCTTGCTCATATCTACTGTCATCTGATTTTGTCCAACCTCCCTTCCCTCTGCAAAAGATGTTAAGGTTTGTTTGACCAAGTGGAGTCAGACTTGAAGATCCTTGTGAGTCCCCCACAACTCGGAATATTCTATGATTTTATGAATTCACTCCACTATTGGTGGCAATTCCTCATAGAGGACCTCATTCACAGTGACTCGCCCATACAATAGTAAAAGATTTCCTAGGAGTACTAATGAAACACAGGGTGCTTTTTGTGCCTAACTTACAGACTGAAAGCTTAAAAGAAGAAATACTTTTTACTGCTTATGCCAAGCATATGAAATCACTGAAAACTAAAGCTAATGCTTATTGTAAATCTATTGTCTTTTGAAGTTCAATCACTGAACATACTGACACTGAGAAAGCTGTAGGTAGAAGGAAACACCTACCTTTACATGCTTCCTAATATAATAATGTTATTGTATGATCATAAGAGGCATAAAAATACATTTTAGTTACATTTGGAATTACTTGCTTATGTTTAAGAAGAATGTATGTGTTAAACATTAAGAATTTGTACATCCCTTCAGGCTGAACCTGATCAGTTTACTCAGATTTGTATTTTGTCCATATATGTACTATTTCTTATAGTTCCTAAGTAAATTCAGAACTGCTTGGAGTTCCCTGTGTGGTCTTTTAAAGAAGAGCCTATGTGCTTACAGCTTGTCAGTTTGTTATACTTTGGTATGGTTTTCTTTAGCTGCTTATACATAGTTCTTTAATTTTTTTTTCTTCTGAAGAGCATTGCAACCTGAAGGGAGCAAATACTCTTTGTTGTATTTTTTAATCCAAGTTTCTACACAGTTCCCATAGCTGTGTTTTCTAAAAAAGCTGGAGTATATTGTTAGATAATCTTGTGTAGCAAATAGATAAGTATGAATACAACGAAGGCAAACCCCACAGTATTTCTTAATACATATGTTGGGCATCGCTTCTCATTGTTCTCAAACAAAATTGATGGTGTCTTATCTTTATTTTTAATTTATGCTGCAGGAACTTCATGCTCCACTTACAGTTGTAGCTGATGGACTTTTCTCCAAATTCAGGAAAAACTTGGTGTCCAGCAAAGTTACTGTTTCATCCCATTTTGTTGGTTGCATTTTGAAGGTAACTTTAAAATGTATAATGCTACATAAACCACTATGCTGTTGCTGAAGGTGGGGTACCTTGTAACCTATATAAACTTATTTGCCTTCAGGACCTACAAACTTCAAGAGAGAAGGTAGTGTCCTGGTTTTGGACTGAGAATCTGGGTTGGTAGCTGGGTGGTTGGAGAATCCAGGTAGAAATCCTGTCTGGTTCTTTTACTCTGTGTCTGCTGCATTAACTGATGCATTAACAGCAAAAATAATGAAGGGAGAATGAGCTGAAGTGAACAGAATTTTCACTAGACTGGGAGCACTGACTGGTAGGAACTCCAGTACTTTTTGGGTCTTCTAATACAGTTAGCACTGCCCAAGTTTGTTTACTTCCTTTAAGATCTCATTATACAGGGCCCTGTGATTCTTCTGCAATTAGTGTGTCCAAGTAATTATATTTAGACTAGTGGATTTCTTTCCCTCCCACCACTTTCTTTATGAAAAGAAAACAAAATTTTCTTACTGAAAACTACTACATTGATTATGTTGTAGGTTGTTAATGGCATATATTAAATCTTGGTGAGGCATTCAAATGAAATTGCTAAGTTAGTGATTATAGTAAATATTAAAATGTATTGGCAAAAGAATTGTTGGTACACTGAAATTCAAAACTTTCTTTTTGAAAACACATCTTCATTTAAGAGAATATTAACACAAACTTAATATAATACAGGATTTTATTTAAAAGTGTTTTAAAAAATTATTTTGTATGTCTGATGTTTAAGACCCTTTTATTAATCAGTCTCAATATTTCTTCTCTTTCTTTCCTTTTTAAGGATGCATCACAGTTTAAAGCTAATTATGCTGAACTAGTCTTGGCTAAAACAAGTCCAGTGCTAATCTATAAGATTTCTTCAACTGAAACTCGGGTCCTTGTTGATATTCGAGGGGAAATGCCAAAAAATTTAAAAGAGTACATGATTGAGACCATTCATCCACAACTACCTGGTAAGTCTGGAAAGACTTCTAGAGAATTACCACATTTAAATATGTCAAAAATAACGGAGACACTTTTCATTGAATTAATAGAACTGTGTGGCTTTTTTCATGTGCGGAGTCACTGTTTCAGAATTATTCACCATTCTTTGGTTCCACACCACACAATGCACAGATGTTTCTTCAGCTCACAGCTGTGAGGTCAGCAATTCAGAAGGATTATATAAAGCTCTGGGGTCCCCAGCACAGGAAGGACATTGCCTTGTTGGAATGAGTCCAGAGGAGGCCACCAAATTGACTAGAGGGATGGAAGGCTCCTCCTATGAGGAGAGGTTGAGACAGTTGGCTTTGTTCAGTCTGGAAAAGAGAAGGCTTTGGGGGACATAATTATGGCCTTCCAGTACCTGATGGGATCTACAAGAAAGATGGGGCAGAACTATTGACAAGGGCATCAGTGACCAGACAAGGGGGAATGAGTTAAATAGAGAGTAGGTTTAGATTAGATATTAGGGACAAACTATTTACTGTGAGAGTGATGAGGCACTAAAACAGGTTGTGGCTGCCACATCCCTGGAGATGTTCAAGTCCAGGTTGGATGGGGCTCAGAGCAGTCTGGTCTAGGGAAAGTGTCTCTGCCCATGGCAGGGGGGTTGACTCTGCATGATCTTTAGGGTGCCATTCCAAACCACACATTCTATGACTCTGTGATATCTCAAAGAGATTAAAATGGATTCTATACAAATTATCTGTGTCTTTGTCTAACTACTGTGACTAAAATATTTGGTTGTTGCAGATCACTTAAAGGAACCATTCTTAATAGCAGTTCAGAATGATCGTTTAAGGACTATGCCAGCCAGCTTCTTGCCTCCTTCAGCTGTAAACAAGAAAGGTGGGTATTATGAAATAAAAGGAAGAAAAAAGACATTATAAGCATCTTCTGAGGCACAGGACTTTGTTGTCTTAGATTTATATTCGTTGTTCAATAAAACTGTCTCATAAATCTTCTATAAAAAAATAATATTTTGAAGTTGTGTACCTTGAGCAAAATTTAACAGGAATGTGTACATTAACACCAGATGTGAAGTCAATGCCTGCTTTATCTCTGAGTTTAATTTACTCAATTGCTCAAGCTTATACAACTGTAGCCTAAGAAAAGATAATAAAAAATTAAAGAAATTAACTAAAAGTGTGTTCTTTAACACATGAACATGCATACCCATAGGGAAAAAATAGTTTGACCTTGATTATCTTAAAGCTTTTTTAAACATTTTAATTTAAAGACATACTTTGTGGTTTTTGTTTGTTATTTTCTAGTTATACATCTTATTTTCTGGTGGGAATGAATTCTTAGTAAGTTTGATGTTTTTAATAGAAGACTTGAATTTTAAGATTCCATAACAGTTGTGCAGTATCCTATTGTTTTTTTCTCTTCTACCTAGGTGTTCTTCTTTTAGGAGATGCTTATAATATAAGACATCCTCTAACTGGTGGAGGAATGAGTGTTATTTTAAATGATGTTAAAATATGGAGAAGTTTGCTCCAGGATATCCCAGACCTTTATGAAGATTCTGATGTTCTTAAGGTGATAATTTATTTTGGACTTATTTTAGACAGCTTTCACTGCAATTCAGTGACACACTTCAAAGTTTTATGCAACTCAGAGACAAGTAAGTTAATGGTGAGGCATAGCAGTTTTCAAAGCTTTGGCTAGAATAATCAGATATCAGACATTCACCAGTGGAGCTGTGGTCTGTAACTGCTGTGCTGTGTGGTAAGAGTCAGTTTCAAAACTTGGCACACTGACCTGCTGTGTTTTAAGGAGATTGGTGTGCTCTGTCTAGTCAGGATGCTTTGCTAGGATAACCTGACATTCCCATTTTAATAGGGTATTTTTAACCAGATTGATCCTAAATGTAGTGGGTTTGAACCATTACACTTGTGTGAGTGGTACTTGGACAATCATGAGCTTTTGTACCCAGTCTTTCCAGAGACGTCTGAGCCTCCACTGGCCTCTTGCCTGCTGCATTAGTCTGAGTAGTAAGTTAGAAGGGATCCATCTTTCCCAGGATCTGCTCCATCAGTGTTCATGCAAGGTTTATTTTTTATTATCAGGAATACTTAGTCCCAAAATTCTGATGAGTAGATAATAAGATTTCTTATTTATTTGTTTACTGCATTTAATGGGGCTAGGCATATTGTCTTGGCTAAATTACAGGTAGTATAATTGTAGACTACAAGTAGATGATCCAAAAAGTGTATTTGACAATTGAGAAGCATTTAGAGGAACCCTGAATGCCAGGACAGTTCAGGACTTACCTGACCACATGCTGGTATTTTTATGGCAGCTAGTCACCTCAGACTTTATCATCTCCTATTTATTACCAGTCATTGGGGGAACTACCTGGGCATTATCTAAGTTTCAGTTGTATCCCAGACACCCTCTGTAGGATGAGAAACATGCTCTGGAGCTACCTTTCTCCCCCTGTATTTAACTTATGGGGAGCCTGCATAACTGGTTCAACAAGTTTTTGAAATTCCTTAATGACCTAGCTTAGAATCACTCTAGCATATCACTAAATCCCTTCTGCATGTCCATGACCATGGCTCTTGCCATTTCACCTCTTTGGGAATCTTTCAAATGTTCCTTTGCATTTACTGACAGAAATACTTCTTTTTCTTTTTTTTTTTTTTTTCAGGCAAAAAGAACATTCTACTGGTCAAGAAAAAAATCTCATTCTTTTGTAGTGAATGTTCTTGCCCAGGCACTTTATGAGCTCTTTGCTGCCACAGATGGTAAATATATCTCAAAGTTAATCTCTGATTAATTACAACTTGGTAAATAAATATGACTGGGAAGGGGATATCTGTGTGTGTGTGTGTGTATATGTATGTATATTGTTATATATATTAAAAATATAGCAAAGAATTTTAATAAGTTTTCTTGTGCTCTCTGCTTAATTTTTTAGACAGAGTTTTAGCAGTGTGAAGGCAAGTCTGGAGTAAGAACTAAATAACAAACCAAAGAAAAACTCCAAAGAAAACAATAGTTAGTTAATACAAAAATGTAGATATTCTGTAAAATTATCATTTGTATAAATAAAAGCAGCTTGAAGTCCAGCTGAATTAAAAATAATTGCTACCAAAGTCCTGGATTTAATATCAGTATTGTGCATGCAGAAAAATGTTTCAGTGTGTGTTGATTATATTTGTTTTATTAATTTTAATTAATGTTGTAGGTTCCTTGCATCAGCTAAAGAAAGCCTGTTTCCATTACTTCAGACTTGGAGGAGAATGTGTCTCAGGTCCTGTTGGATTGCTCTCAGTGTAAGTTCACTGTGCTGGCCATGCTTATTGTGAGCCCCTGAGAGATCTGCTTTGCTCCCCATCAGGTGGCTCAGCACAGGGAGCATGGCCCACATGAGCCTAGATTTTAAGATTATACTGAAGGTTGGAGCTTTATTAGAAACTGTAAGTGGCAGCCCCTTTTTAGAGGGTGGAGATGTTTCCTACTTGACGAGCAGAGAGTGGTGTTGAGTGAGGCCTCTCATGAAAAGCTGTAAGGAACAGGGAAACCTAGCTGTGAAAGTGTTTGAAACTTGTGAATGCACAGTAAACCCTGCTACTCTGAACATAGGAGAACGTGTGCTTTTATATTTCTCTCCTTTTGGACTGAGAGCTAAAACTGAAAAGCCTGTTTAAAATAGTCCTCTGGAGGAAGACAAAGAGTAAGAGGTAGATGAAGAGAGCTAGAAATTAAGAGACAGCAGCAGTGTATGTTGGCTGTGCTGTAGAAGGAAATGCAGAGTGTGGAGCAGCCAAAGAGTACCAAGTTTGTATTTTTCAGTTGAGTTGGCAGGACCAGATCTGCCTAAATCAGAAGGGAGTGTATGATCTTGAGTGGAGATCTGAATCTGTAAAATAGAAATTTTTCAGTTCTTTCTGATTCTGTTTATTTACTAGTTTTATCTGTTTATTTTTAATGCAGGTTATCTCCTAAACCAATGGTACTGATTGGTCACTTCTTTGCTGTGGCTTTGTATGCTGTTTATTTTTGCTTTAAGTCAGAGTCCTGGATCACCACACCTCGAGCAATTTTCAGTAGCGGAGCTATTCTTTACCGGAGCTGCTCTATAATATTTCCACTTATTTACTCTGAAATGAAGTATTTAGTCTATTAAAATCTGGGGTAAAATGACTGGAGGAAGAAAGCATGAAAATCACAATGCCTTCAAAATCTTTGGACATGTACTATTTAATACTGTGTTATGTTCTCCTCAAAATGCAATTTCCTTGATAAGGTTTTAACTTAATTTTGGTTTTGTGGTTATATACATATATATTATATGTAAATATTCTTTTCTTTGCAATTTAAGTTTAAAAAGGAGTTAGCTGTTTACAAGGACCATAATTAAGTGTTGACATGGTAGATAATTGCCAGTTTTGAAAGAATTTCTTTCCTTGCTTTATGCATTGCTGAGTGCACCACTAATATGAATAAACTGAGAAGTGAAAACTGTAAACCATATGCTGCTATTATCCTTCATGTTTTTTTTATGTTCAGTAGTTCCATAGACTCTGTAACTGTGAAATATTGTAACAGTCTTGATTTGGTTATTTCATTAGGATTTGCTTCTGTTCTGTTTCAGTTGTAGATAAGATACTGGTCTGTTGACACTTAAAAGGGCACTGTAAAGGATGTCAGATCTTGATGTGTCACTATACCTTTAATTTCAGTTACTGTTGCAAGTGCCATGTTGCTCTTCTGAATTCCTTCTTTACACCAGAATTAATTTTAACAAGTAATAACCAAATCTTTGCTTTGTTGGCTACTGCAATGCACTCAGGTAGTGAAAGCACATGTTTTTGAAAATTTCTTCCTATCTCATTTCCTTTCAAAACCTTGAAAGATTGGGGTTGTTCTGCTTCGTGTGTGTGCAACTGAAGTTTAACACTGCCATGAACTGAAGCACAGCAAAAAACTGTATCCACTGAAACAAATTAAGTCCAGGCTATTTCCAGTAGATAGTAATCTTTAATACTACTTCTGAAAATTGATGAAAAGCACCATGAAAGTGTCCTTTTAATACTTGGAGTGTGGTGGGATTATTTCTCCTGTAGGAATTACTGCATGCTACTAAAGAGTTCATGTCTATTCCTATTTGTTGCTGTTCCTCTCAATGTTACCAGTGTGATTTCCTTTGCTCTTGTGCATCTGCATTTTCTGTACCTTTCTTATGATTTATTTGGGTACCACTGTATGGCTCTGCTCTTTTGGCTTGCCTGAACAATCACATGTGGGTGCAGCCAGCAGTCTGGAGAGCAGTAACAGGTTTTTATTCTTCTGTACTGGTGAAGCTGACTCTACCTTGAAATGACAGATTGCATAAGCTGTGTATAAACATCCATTTTATCTTGGACTGTGAAAAAAAAAAATCTGTGGAGAGACTTTATTTAGAATTTTATTTGATGGGTATTTCAAATGACATTTTCTTTTCCAGAAGCAAAAGGGTGTATATTTTTCTAACCATGATCACTTTTGATACCCTCTTGAAATTACACTCATCATGAATATGTCTATGTTGAAACTTTAGTACTAATATTTTCAAATATCATTATATATGGTGACTAAATTATGCCTCTTTAAGGATACACAAAGTTTGCAGGATTTATACAAGTGTTTTCAAAACTTGTGACAATTTTGAAAATATTGATTAATTTTACATTTTTTATTTTTTTATATTATTTGCAGTCAGTCTCTTTAAAATCATGGATAAAAAGTCCTGAGCCAAATACACATCCTCAGCTTACGTAAATAAAAAGTTATTATATCTGTATATTATTTTTGTTGTGTGTCTCTGGTTAAAGAGTTTTGTTAAACTTTAATTTATCTTCTTAAATTTACATATATATGTAAGGAATTTTTTACTTTCTTGGCTTGAATTCAGTGCCTGGTTAGATGTCTTGATCAGGGTTGCAATCATTTACTAGAAATTGCTGGGGGAGTGACAAATGTTATGTGTGTGTAAGAAGGATCAACCTGAAAATATGACCATGCAATGGCTGCATGCCTTGTCCTCAGGACAAGATGAAAGGCTTGCTTTGAATTATCAAGCAGAGCGGGATCGGTGGGACACAGCAGCACAGGATGGGGCTTCTGGCCGAGATTACTGATGAGCTGTCTCTAGTATGTTGGCTGGGTGCCTGCTCCAGCTGGTGGTGACCCACCAGCTCTGCCCCAGAGAAGAGCTGCAGGGCAGAATTTCAGGCTGTGTTCTATAGTCCCTGTCTGCAGTTATTTTCTCATGGCTGCAGAGGGCTGTTGGGTGGTGGAAGAGAAGTCATGAGAAAAGCAGTTCTTGAGTGAGCTGCGACTAAGAGGAGTAAAGCTGGCGGTGAGTGAGTAACGCCCGTAGGTAAAACAGCCAAAAATGGAATCTAACAGCGCCTAGTGCTGAGCCTCAGCATGCAGCAGATGGTCCATAAGAATCCTGATGTTCCTTCTCTACATCTATATGCCACAAATAAAGGAGCATGCAAGAAAGGTTTTGTCACAGGCATGATTCAGAATCTGAGAGGAGCACAATGCAGGCATATTTGATGCCATGTGTGAGTTGTCCATTTTCTTACTGTGAAGAGGTTAATTCAAAAGATTTCTACACTGCAACATTTAATGGCAATGATGTGCTGTTAGGTAAGTTGTGGGCACAAGGAGATAAGAGTTGTGTGATGTGATTATCCCTCTGTTCCAGGACTGGTGCAGCTGCAGGAGAGAGTAGAGGAAGGAACAGAAGTAGCTATGTAGTGGTGGGTTTGTACATGTTTACATGGTGCAGAAGTATAAAAACTTGCTTGTAGTGGAAAGAGAAGACAGTATCATGGAATCAGAGAATTGTTAACTTTGGAATAGACCACCAAGATCAAGTCCAAACTTTGACTGAACACTACCATGTCAACTAAACCACAGCACTAAATGCCATGTCCAGTTGTTTCTTGAACACTTCCAGGGGTGGTGAGTCCACACTTGCCTGAGCAGCCCATTCCAATGCATAACCACCCTTTCACTGAAGAAACTTTTCCTGATGTACAACATGAACTGCACCTGGCACAGCCCAAAGCCATTTCCTCTTGTCCTGTTGCTGATCATTTGGAAGAGGAGATGGACCCTGACCTGGCTACAACCTCTTTCAGGCAGTTGTAGAGAGTGATAAGGTCCCTGTTGAACCTCCTTGTTATTCTTTGAGTCTTGCCAGGTTCAATTCCAGCTGTGCCTTGGGCTTCCTCACCCCGTGCCTACACAATCAAATCTCATCCCTATACTTTCCCCAGGTTGCCTGTCCTTGTTTTCACTGCCTGTTCAATTTGCTTCTTGCCCTGTAGTTTGACCAGCAGGTCCCTACTGAGCCACACCAGTCTCTTGCCCTCCTTGCCTGATTTCTTGCTCCTGGGGATCAAGAGCTTTCACACTCTATGGAAAGCAACCTTAAAGATCTGCCAGCTCTGTTCTGGTGCCTTGTCCCAGAGGGAAGTTTCCAGGGGGTCCTATTGTCCTAAAATTTAGGGTCCAGATTTTACTCTTTGTGTGATCCATATTCCTCAGGAGTGTGAACTCCACCACTGCATGATCACTGCAGCCAGGCTGCCTCCAGTCTTGCTGTCCCAGATTAGCTCACTGCATTCACACCCATGAGGTCCAGCACTGTGTCCCCTCTGGCAGGGCTGTCTATTACCTGGCTGAAGAAGTTGCCCTCCATGCATTCCAGAATTCTCCTGCACTGCTTACAGCTTGCTGTGCTACTTCCCCAGTAGATGTCAGGATGGTTGAAATCCCCCAGCAGGACAAGAGCCTGTGAGTGAGATGTCTCCTGCAGCTGGAGAGGAAGGCTTCATCAGTTGGTTCCCCTTCTTCAGTGGCCTGTAGTGACACCAACCCCAAGGTTCCTATTTGTTAGCCACACCCTGGTCAATGGGATCTGTCCCACCAAGTTTCAGCAATGGCAAATAGGTTACAGCTTTCTAGCAGCATGGTGGCTTCCAGCTCATGTTCTTTGTGTTCACTGGTATAGAGGCCCTTCAGGTGGGCTGTCAGCTGTGTCACCTTCTTAAACAGGCACCTCTTAATTCCTTTGAGGTACTTCACTGGTGTTTCCCTGATTGTTTCTATTATCCCAGGTGTCCCTGGCTCATCTCCATAAGATTTACAATGCTCTCCAATGTGGTCAACACCTCTAGAGCCACTTGTCTGAGGGCCCTCACTAGCACTCTGTCCCTTTAACCTTGGTGCATCCTCCCACAGCTTGTCACAGGCAAGCCTGATATTATCTCTCTTCCCTGGCATGTCTAGTTTAAAGTTCTATCAATGAGCCCTGCTGGCTCCTGAGCAAAGAATCCCTTCTCCTTCTGAGAAAGGTGAATCTCATCTGATGGCAGTAAGCCTGGTGCCATGTAGCCTATCCCATTGTCAAACCAAAATTCTGGCAGTGACACCAGCCACAGAGCCATGAATGAAACTGGGTCCACCTGTTTTTTACTTCTTGTTTTTGCCAGCAGCTGGAAGGATGGAGGAAAAAAGTATGTGCTCCACATTCCCTTACCAACCAAGCCAAGGTGCTGAAGTCTCTTTGGATGACCCTTGGATTGGGATGTTGTGGCTCCACTGCCACCCACAAGGAAGACCAGTAATGGGTAATAGAGCCTTTCGGGCTAGGAAATTTCCTGGAGTTGTCCTGAACCTGGACCCCAGGGTGGCATGAGACTTTCCTAAGAGGAGCATTTATCCAGCATATTAGACCCTCTGTTGTCCTTAAAAAGAAATCACCTCCAACTACAACCCATCTTTTCTTCCTCACAGAGGTGGTTGTGATGTCTTGTTTAGGCCTTTCTGACTCTGTCAGCACCTCTGGTGTAGCTGGACCTTCATCCTCATCACATGTTGACTGACATTCCACCTCCAGAGCCTCAAACATACTGTACAGGGGCACCTGAAAGAGTGAGGTGGACAGGGAGGGATTTCATCTGCTGCCCAAGTAAGGATTTTACTTTTTATCCATTTACTCTTTTCTTTGGTGCTACTGTTTTCTGCCTGCTGGGGGGAAGATACAGGAGACCCTTGATCATATTTTTTTTCTGGTGGTTGTTCCTGTCTCAGGGAGGCAGGTTCTACCAGTCTGTCTCCTTCTCAGACTCCCTGGTGCTCCTTAACCATCCTGCTTCCTCTCCTTAGCTGTGCCACCAGACTGAGCAAATCATGCACCTCGTCACACAGGCATTGTTTGTGCTCCTGTCCAGTGCCAGTGATGATGGAACGCAAATGAGAGTGTCCTGGAATCACCATGACAAGTCCTCTCCATGCTTCCATCCAGCTGGCAGCACCAGATACAAAGGTAAACAGGATGTTGGAAATCGTTAGGGAAGGGGTAAAGAAAACATATGACAATTTTGCTTAAAAGAGGCCTTTGCACTGATTGATTTATGGCAGAGCAGGAGCTTCAGGCAGTCAAGAGAAGCTGCAGAGTGAAGTGTTTGGCTTTTGATGGTATCATTTTTAGAAGGTACAGATAGTGAAGGGCCATGGAACAAGGAACTTCTGGTATTGCATGCAGGTTTTAGAGCTTAAAACCCTCCTCAAGCACCAATCCAACCAATGACAAATGGCAGAACCATGGGTCAAATGCTGAAATACTCATTAAGGCAATAGAACATGGGTAATCAGCAGCTCTTGAGAAGCACACAATGGGGTGTGTTGAATATTCATGCAGTTTTAGATGGTTCCACCTATGCTATTAGAGTAGGTGTTTTTTTAAGTTTTCTATGGCTCAACACCTTGTTTACCTGTTTGCCATTCTTACGTAACTACAGCTTTTTCAAGTTTCTGTGTTGCAGCTAGTTTCCTTCAGATGCAGATTGATATCCTTCATTCAGGTAAGGGCATCTTAACACTCTCTCCCCTGGTGTGGTTTCTGATAGCCCTGATGCAGGGGCTGATACTTATATGATCCTGAAAATTTGTCTTGCCTAGTAGAAGCATACAGAATTGTACATACAAGCATTGACTTCTAACTGGTGTTGGTACACTCATGGCAGTACTGGTGCTGTGAGTTGGATCTCATGGGTGCTTCTAGGCTATGAGGCTAGATTCTTTAAGAGCAGGACAGGCAGGGGAAGCATGCAGAGGGATAAAGGTCCATGGTCTCTGCTGTGGCTTGTCAGCATGAAGGCTTCACCTACACTGGGAGACACCCAAGGACAATGGTCGCCCCTGCCCCTCACTGGTGGTGCTCTGCCTATGAGGGCCTTGGCACAGGGGGTGGAAACTGGGTATTGACTTACTACTCTTTCCTATTGTTGTGGTTTAACCCCAGCCAAGCCCCAGGCAGCTGCTCATTCACTCCCCCACCAGTGAGGTCAGGGAGAGGACTGGAAGGGTAAAAGCCAGAAGACTCATGGATTGAGATAGAGACAGCTCAATAGAGAAAGCAAAAGCTACTCACACAAACAAAGCAAAACAAAGAATTAATTCACTGTTTTCCATGGGCAGGCAGGTGTTCAGCCATCTCCAAGAGAGCAGTGCCCCATCACATGTAACAGTGACTTAGGAAGACAAACACCATCACTCCAGGCATCCCCTCCTTCCTCCCCCTACTTTATATACTAAGAATGATGACATATGCTCTGGAATATGCCTTTGGTCAGTTTGGGTCATCTGTCCTGGCTGTGTTTCCTCCCATCCTCCCCCATACATCCAGCTTCTTCACCAGCACGGCTGTAGGAAAAGCAGGAATGGCCTCAGCTCTGTGCAAGTCCTGCTCAGCAATAACAAAAACATCTCTATATTATGAACCTTGTGTTCAGCACAAATCCACAACACAGCCTCAGACCAGGCACTGGGAAAAAATTACTGCAGCCAAAACCAGCACACCTTTGTACACAAAGAGCACTTGCTGGTTGCTGTAGGGCATGCATGGAACTGCTCTATCTCACTATAATGCATTTGCTCTATCTCACTATAATACATTTTCTATCCCATACAGGCTAGTTTCTCCTGCAAATGACATCTGCAAACAGACAGATGTTATGTGCAAGCCCAGCTTGGGATAATTAAATCAGAGCTCTCTTGTTTTTATGTGTCAGATCACATCAGCATCACCCAACATCATTCTACACCATACAGCCTACACACAGCACCTGTCTGTAGCATATGAAATGAGACTCACAAGCTGAGAGCAAAGTGAATTTGTTTATTGCAGAGTTAAGACAGTACTTGTACATTTAGTGTGAGAATCTTTGTTCAGTCCTTTGCACACAACCCGGTTGCAGGCCTGTAATAAAGGCATCAGCCTGACAGTTTGTGAATTTCCTCAGGGTTTGCAGGCTTTTGAAGAAACAGGATGCTTTTTCTGTTCTCAGATCATGTGTAATCTAAGTTCTTCTGTGCTTCCCAAGAATTTTCTGCAGTGTCAGACTTTGCTGTTTCCTTTTACATGTCAGCTATTGTATTTGTCACATACCATCTTTATAACCAGATAAATTAAAGCCTGGAACAGTGAGGTATTTCTCCTCTCAAATTTCTCCATTACCAGTCATCACTGCTTAATGCTGCTAAGAAGACTCTATTGATTCCAATACTGTGGGAGCTGCACAGCTTCAAAATATCCCTACAATTTGCTTTTAAGAAATGGCATACCTCTAGAAGGAAATAATCTTGATTATTAATTTTCTCAGTATTTGGTGAAGGTGCTTATTTTCTAAATGCAGAATAGAGATGGACATGGCATTCAAAGAAGTACAAGGTTTAACAGACACAAGCTTGAGGAAATTATCTGTTTTCATGGACTTCTATTTATTTTAATTATGGACAGATGAGGCATTTATCATGAGTGTAATTAATTGATGTCTGCTAGAGTCACACTTAGATAATTATTCTAAATATTATTTTTTCTAGTATCATCGGAAGAGCCACAGGAGTTAAAATTAACCATCATTATTAAAGTTGGCATTAATTGCATTTTAACTTCTGTGGCACACTATTCATTGGTCTGTTTGTACCTGCTTGCAGTGAAAAGGATTCCTTTTACTGGTGGTTTTTACCCAGATGAGGCATGAGATATGATCATTTCTGGGGTGGAAAGCTGGTTAACTCAGGCATTGTGGATACACCCCAAAGCAGATTAGTTCAGTCAGGGCTTCATAAATCGTTACTAAGACTGTGGGTGTAATATAGGAGAAATGTAGGGATATAATCCCTGCTGAGGAATACTGTGATGATCTAGAGCACAGGAAAGATTCCTGCTGATGTTTGTATGCTACTTCAGATGCAGAAACTAATTACAATTATTTTTCCAGAGTTTTTTTTTTTCCTGGCCTGTCTGTGAGCCTTAGTTTTCCTTAATAATATAATTATTGATTTTTCTGCTTGCTGAGTTCCAGCAATGTAATGTACACTGCCAGTGAACGTGCACTGTCAGTGAATGCCCCTTGTAGCTGTTCTTGTCCAAAATTTGAAGCTTCATCACAAATACCTGCATTAGTAATGTAAGTCTCAATGCATTAAGAGTTTTCTATGTGTTTTAATTTAGCCACCTTTAGAAAACTGTACTACTGTGAGGACAGGATATTTTCAGTTTTATGGGGAAAGTTTAGAGCTTTCTAAAGGAAAAGCTTAAAAATGAACTGAAATGGAGAAAAAACAGTATAGCACTAATTTGTATTTTCCCACTGTTGCTCTTTGCTTTCCTGCCTGTTAAAGTAGAAACAAGTAGTTCTTGTGTGGGTAAACCATTTAAGACTTCAGGTTGTTAATGCTGGGTGACTCCTGACTTCCCACCTCACCCATTTCACCTCCTTTCTCTCTTTTTTTTTTTCTTTTTTAATTTTTTTTTTGTGCTGTGTTATGGTGTTCCCTTTCTTCTGATCTACATTTGCTTATCTGGCTTCAAAGGTGAGTCATTAAAAGCAATCAGCATGGAATTAACTAAAAGGCTTTTATTAGTGATCAAATGATAAACAAATGGTGATTAATTGATATCTGAATGAAAATCAAATGATAATTGGGTCTGGCTGAGATGGAGTTCATTTTGCTCACAGGGCTGTGCTCTGTATTGGTAGCTGAAAGGTTCTGATAACACCCCAGAGTTTTGGCTCTTGCTGAGCAAGGCTGGCACAGCACCAGCACTGCCTTTCCAACATTCCCTGTCCATCAAGGGGCTGGAGGTGGACCAGATCCTGGGAGGGCAAAAAGCTAGAACAGCTATTCCATACTGCATGACATCAGCTCAGACAGAACAGCTACAAAAATGAGGACGAAGAGGGTGCATTTGTTTTTTACAATGTATGCCTTCTGCAGCATATGTGCTGTTGCTCCTGGGAAGCAGCTGATGGGAAGTAGAGAATAATTTTATATTTTCTTTTCTTTGCTTGTGCATGTGCAAACTTCTGCTTTTGCTTTGGTAAACTGACTTATCTCAAGCTGTAAGTAATTTTCCATCTTATTTTTTTCTCCCTTTCCACTGCCTTCCAGAGGAAGGAAGTCATGGAGAAACTGGATGGGTACCTGGCCTCCAGCCAAAGTCAGCTCCACCAGAGGACAATAGCTGAATTTGTGACTTGAGGATGACTTAAATAATGATTCACACAGTGATACACTGCTGCTTGTAACAACAGCTGGATAATGTCACTAGAATATAGTGTAACTCTGGGCCTAAGGAAAGCTGTCACTTCCTGGAGGTGTTTTAGATAAGACTGGATGTAAAATGCAGGGACATGGTCTAATTGTCATGGTCGTGTTCAGTCCAAGTTCATGGTCAGTAATCTTGGAGGTCTTCTCCAAGCCACCTGATCCTGTGGTTCTGTGCTTTAGAGGAGATCACTGCAGTGCTGCCCTTCAGGGGTGTGCAATGGGCTGTACAGATTTTTACAGGGATTGACTCACAGCCTGCCCCACCTCTGGTGTACGTGCAGGAGCGCAGCCATGGCTGTGTTAATCATGCCCGCTCTCAGCTCAGCCGGTTCTCGTCACTCCTGCTAAAACGCAGCCCAGGCTCCTCCACTCCTGGAAATGTGTAATCCAGCACAACTCTCCCATCTGTACAGCAGGGCTGACCTCAGGGCTCTTGTCAGAGTTGCCCAAACCACTGTGCTGTACATCCACCTAGAGGGAGATGTGGAGGCCAGGAGGGCACAGGCTGCCAGGGAAAGCTGCTGTGTCTCAGACAGCATCAAAGCTCTTGTGTGGATGGGCAGAGCTGGGTGCTGGGCAAGCCCCTGCCTGCTGGAGAGGGAAAGGCTGCACTCCCAGAACAGCTGCTGGCACAGTTAAAACCCACACATGCAGGAGTTAAAACTCTCCCCCACCCTGAAAACCAGGTTACTGTGGCATGGGTTCAGCTTTTGCAAAGGCTGATTTGATAACAGGTGAAACAACAAGACTCAGGGGTGCTGAACCCCACAGATCAGAACTCAGTCCTTCAGCAGAGGACCAGGTTGGGGAACATATTTAAACAATGTGGGCATTCAGGACTCCATGGGAGCTGCTGGGATGCATTCCAGGATGTGAGGAAAGCAGGCAGGTGTCAGAGAGAGGCTAGTCTCAATGTCCTGTGAATGGTGGTGGTGATCCTGAGGCCTGAACATCACTCCTGTCTTCAGGAACAGCAAAGGAGGAGGATGAGGAAAGCTGTAGGACAGCCAGCCTCACCACAAATCTCAGGAAGGTGATGAGAAAAAGTAGACCTGGAAACCACTCCCAAACATATAAAGAACAAGAAGGTGCTTGAGAGTATTCAGCATGGACTTACTAAGGGAAACCCAAACTTAATGCACTGCCTCAACAGTGGGGCCCAGGGGATTGTGATGTGCACCATGATGTCCAGCTAGAGGTCACTTCCTGGTGGAGCACTCAGGGGTTGATACTGGGCCAGTACTGTTCAGTGTCTTTGCTAATGACCAGGGCAACAGACCCCCAGCAGTTTGCAGGTGATACAAACCCACAGGGAGCAGCTACAGAGCAGAGGGTTGTGCTGCCATTCAGCGGGACCTGGACAGGCTGGAGAAGTGGTCCAACACAACGTTCATGAAGTCCAGCTTGGCAGACAAGTTGTTTCTGGGGAAAAGGTCTTCCTCCTGGATTTCCCTGGAATCTTAGGAAAAATCAGTTCACTCCTGCAGCAGTGACCACCAGCCTTCTGGGCTGCATTGGGTGGAGTTGCTGGTAAATCTGCTAGCAGGTGGGGGAGATGACCCTTCTGTTGGCTCAGCCCTAGCAAGAGACATCTGGGTGCTGAGTTCAGTGCTGGACTCCCCAATATGACAGACAAGGACAGACTGAAGTGCCATGGAGATTAACAGCTTGGAGAACTTGCCATAGGAAGAGAGGCTGAGAGAGTTGGGACTGCTCAGCCTGGAGAAGAGAAGGCTAAGAGGGATCATATTCATGTGGACAAATATTCAATGGATGGAGGGAGAAAAGAAGAGCAACGTCAGTTACAGTCAGTGGTGCACAGAGACAGGAGCCAATGGGGAAGAACTGAGACACATGAAATTCTATTTTAACCTAAGAAAAAACTTTTTTGTTTAAGTGGTCGAACACCTGGGCAGATCACCCAAAGAAACTGTGGAGTCTCCATCCCAGGAATACTCAAAACTCAACTGCCTGTGGTCCTGAGCACCCTGTGCCAGCTGCCCTGCTAAAAGCAGAAGTGTGGGCTGGACAGATTCCCAATATGGGACTTTCCCTTTAGCTGTGGCATCTGCCTCCTCTTTTTCAGTCTGATATTCACCAAGCTATCCCTGTGATAGGGTAACATCCCCTGCTGGCAATTCCACAGCAGCCCCATGCAAGATAATTAAGCCAAGTGTAACATGTTCCATACTGTGGAAGCTTGGAAGATAAGGGGGCTTTGTGCATGTAGCAAACTCCAAAAGCTGAGCCAATTAAGGATTATTGTAATAACAGCCAAGGATTGTTGTGGCTGGAAAAGGGGCCATAGGAGGAAGGGAAGTGAGGTCTGAGACAAACGTCCTTGTTCTGGCTCCTGGCGATAAGCAAAGACAGTCAAGAAAGTTATCTCTAGGGTGGGAAAAACTTATCTCTAAAGAAGTACCCCCACAAAGCCTGGGTGTGCACCCCAGGACACCCCATCAGCTGGCTCGGTGCTGGAGCCAGGACTGGTGATCTTTTTTTTCTCTCTATTTTCCTGTCTTTCTCTCTCTCTCTTCTTAATCTATCTCTCTTTCTTTATCCCCCTCATCACCCCACCTTTCATCCCACTCCTTTTCCAAGCCTCACTGCTGTGTACTTAGGTAGGAGGTTAGGGACTAATATATCCATTTCCATGCCAAGTGTGTAATTTACTAATAAAACTTTCTGAGTTTTTGTGAATCCTCTTCCTTCTGTCATTGCTTTTGATCGTGAGCATGTGGATCTTGGGTGCTCCCTTCCCCTTAAGGCTGGGACATTGTATGTACGATGAGTGAAAATTATGTGACTAAGCATCTTGTTCCCAACATTAGGAATGTTACAGTTACACTAATATTGGTGCCTTTAATTAGCCCAACAGGACTTTTCAGCTGTAAGTATTTAATTATGTCCTCTGTAGAATTACACTAGATGTTTGTAGCACACAGGCAGACATCAAACCTCTTTACACTGTGTATGCATTCTCACTCCTAGTTTATTTAAAAATAAAATTGTATTTGGAATCATAAGTCCTGGCAAACTATCCAACACCTTTATTTCCAATTTCACTATTCATTTCTGATACAAAAGTCAAACTTTCACAGATAGTTCTTCAGAACAAAAAACCTAAATGATTTATACATAAACAATTAGATTCAGCATTTATAATGTGCAGTACGAAATGTACACTGTTTAGAGGAGATACAAGCTGTGTATCATGCCAAGATTTAAACAAGGGTTATACAGAGTAGTGCTGATGGTTACATTTCACAGAGACAGCTGTAGGCACTGCCTTGAAGCAAAGAAAAGACACAGTTCTGAACAGCTGTACTTGCCTCATCCTCAGGCCCCAACTCCTCATTTCAGGTTTGGAGAAAAGCCTTGGTCCTTCTCCATATTCACAGAACAGTTCTGAATTCATCAAAAATGAAGCTTGGCACGTGTGCTTCAACAACCTGAGGGACACAGGAAGGCAGAGTCAGGCATTTGCATTATCCATTTGTTGTCCATTCATCCATTAACAACCAAAGCTGATCTATGACCAAGCACACACACTGCTGACCTGAGCCAGCCTGGCATCAGGATGTGCTCCCAGATGTGCACAAAGCAAGGAAGAACAGCACAGCCAGGGCTCAGGAGATGCCAGGAGCAGAAGTACAGAGTAGGAATGCTGCTGTCCTCTCTGCTGTGCTCCACACAGCATCAGCTGCAGCTGCAGGACTGACAGAGAACTAGGGGCTGGGAAGAGGAGACTGGAAGAATCTCACTCTCTTCATTGTGAATATTATCTGGGAAATGGCTACTGAATGCTTACTCAAGAACCACAGAGGTACTGTCTATATACAGCAATCAGGATTATGACTTATTTTTAATACTATGTATAAATAATATATAATCTTCTAATGTAGATAAGTTGCATTTACAGATGAAACAAAGTCTCTCTACAAGTAGACTTTTAGCACTTCCCTTGCATGTGAGACAAGGAAGCTGCCTGGGACAGGCAGAAAAGTGAAGGAAAGACTAGATACAGTGTTTCATCAAAATTGGGACTCTCTAATTAGCTTTTTGCCCTGTGTTTAGAATACTGCTATTAGTATTTTAGTATTACTTGGAACTTCTATTTTATTTCTTTCCTTCCCAACAGCCCCCAGCATGATACACTGAATAATAAATTTAACAGACTTGTTTGAAATTAGCACAAAGGTGAAATCCTTTATTTATCGGTATTCATCTATTTATTCCTATAGTAATGGGACTGAACTCTACAAACCAGGGCTGCTTCTGCATCAGCAGGACCCTGACCTGTTATTTGTTATGTTGGCTCATCTGTAGTACAAATGAAAGGTGTGAGCAATGTCTCCCTGGCCAGATCCCTTAATTGGCTATAGTGGAGGGGGAGCACACATTTCCCTGCTCCTTTTTCCAGGGAAAATGGTTGAGGTGTTTAGGGGCATATTTAGAGATATGGAATTCCTTCTTACCTTTCTTGGTAACTTGGTGTACCGAATGTAATCTTCCAGGAACATGAGGGCACCCACTACATCAGCAGGCATTTCTGGAATCTTCTGGCTAAAATTAAACCACCATAGAGATCACACTCTTACTAATCAATCAGTTACTTGGATTAAATTAACTGAAAATGCCAGCCTTCAAATAACACCATTTCCACTAGCTGTCATGTGATTCCATTAGAAATAGAAACAGTGTTTTAATCTTCTATTTAGTAAACTATATTGTTGTTATTGTCTAATGCAATCATGGAATGGTTTGGGCTGGAAGGAACCTTAAAGATCATGGCGTTACAACAGCCCTGCCATGGGCAGGGACGATTTCCACTGGACCAGTTTTCTCAGGGCCCCATCCAACCTGGATTTGAACACCTCCATGCATGGAACATCCACAATTTCTCTGTGAAACCTGTTCCAGTGCCTCACTACCCTCATGGGAAAGAATTTCCTTCTAACATGAATCTCAATGTCCCCCCTCTTTTAGTTTAAATAATTTTCCATTTTCCTGTCCCTGTCTGCCCATGTAAAAAGACCCACTCCACCTTTTTTATAAGATCCCTTCAAAGCACCGAAAGACTGCAAATGTCAACTGGCCTCTGCTAGAACAAAAATACTGAGAAAGCAGTGCTTTTTCACTGCTGAAGTCCTCTTCACAGAGGTGATAAATGGGAAAAAAGTAAAACATGGATACCTTGTACACTGCTCCATCGTGGAACGGATAAACTGACCAATCAGAGCCAAAAACTGTTCTGTGTATCTTGAGTGAAACTGTTTCAAGAGGGTAAGGAGCCCCAGAACCAAAGGAAGCCAGTCAATTTGGTCAGCTGGCCGCTTGCACACCACTCCTGCATGAAAAAAACCCAAAACAATGCAGGTTTATAAACCAGAACATATTCTTGTAGCACAGGCTAACTTATGTAATGTACTCTTCATGGGTTTTGCTGTCTCCCCTTCTGCTTGCCCACACAAGAATGTCCAAAACTAATGTAACAACTACATGTCTTCCATGGTGAATGGCTTAATGATTTTAACTGAGGCATCGGATAGAATGAGAAACCCAGGAGTCTGGATTCTCTTTCCTACCCTATTGTATTTGGCTTAAATAGTATAACAAAACTGTCTGAACTGAACTGACAAAATCAGGAACTGTGTATTTTCTATGCAGGTAATTTTACTATCTTCTCTACAGATAATTTTGCATTGGTTTTAATTAGGTTTAGACAAATAGCAACTTACACATTACCTAAATTTCTGTTGTACTGAAGTTTGGGAAACTGGGAAATGAGGAATAGGAAGTTGATGGTAGGAAAATATGGCAGACGTTTTGTTGTTATGTAGATCTGAGGGGAAAAAAAGAGTAGTTGAAGTCTTCCACAACTTATTTTTTTTCAGCTAAGAAAAAAATAGAAAAAAAAACCCAAACTGCACTAAACACCAGAATGTATGCCTGACCTTATTTAATGGATTGTGAATGCCAGCAGCTTCCAGATAAGCTGTGATTTCATATAAAAGAGTGTTGTCTTCTTTAGGATAAGGCAGTAATGGGTTCTGATAATGTGCTTCAATGTCAGCCAGTATTGCTCTAAAAGGAAAACAGATTATATTAAATAATTAAAAAAATTATCCCTGAATAAACCCTACATGATGCCACACATCATACTAATAAAACAATTTGAAAGATACAAAAACCTCTACATGGCCACAATCAAGAGTAAAACACCTTTTCTGGAGTATCTTTTTACAAATATCAGGTTTGATTAAAAATTAGCATCACACATATTCTGTTCCTTTTTCTCATCTAAATATGACTTCAGAACCAGGTATAAACAAACGCTATTAGAAACTGCATGTTCAAACTAATTACTTGCCAAGTACTTATTTTTTATGTTTTTGCTGGGTTAAAATTCAAATACAGATCAACAAAAATCTGCACACAAATAACATTCCACATTTCGCTGTAGATTTTAGATTTTGTAATTTTTGATTTTTGTAATTTTAGATTTTAAGGATTGCTGAGCTGCTAACAATGACATCACAATGATACTTGCATCTCTTCAGAACATTTTGCTTCTTACTTATTGAGATTTTCCAAAGCAGCAGCCAAATGCTTGGAGTCAAACCTGCAGGAATAATTTAATTCATTGGTAATCTGTCGTCTTAAAATCTGCATCTGACCAACCTGTTGACACAAACACAAAAAGGTGGTGTGTTATACTGAATGCAATGAAGGAAGAGTGGAGCCAAAGACTGACCCCAGCTGCACAGTGCACTCAGAGCAGAGGTGTAGTCAGAGTGCTTCAAGTTTACACACAGTTCCTGGTCACAGGTACAGGCCAAAGAAAAAGGGCACAAAAAAGGCAGCAGGTATGAAGCCCCAGTTACTTGCTTTTCATTGGTCAGTGAAAACGCCTGTACTCTGTTTCCCACCTCTCTGTAAGTCTTAGGGTCAGCACAGCAGGAGAAGAAAACATCACAGAGGCTCACTGCAGTCAACCTTCTCCTTCCCTGGCCTTTCCTCTTCACTCCAGCAACATAAACATCCACAGCACTCTGAGAAACGCTGGTCCCAGTGCATCATTACAGAGACAAGATAAAGAGCCAAGATAGTGGGACAGCTTGTTTAAATCTTCAGCACTGTACAATGCCTTCTGTGGTAAGGCAAGTCTGGGAAATGCTACTGCTCCAGACTATCCTTGGGCATATCATGGTCACAAGGCACTGCGAGGAGTCTCAAGAGTTCCTGACATTGAACACTAACTCAGTCTGCCCAGATCAGACCTCTAGTGCCAGACTCTGGTTTTGGTGAACAATTTCTTATGAATCTCAGTGCTAAGCACTTTGTGGAATGTGAGGTACCCATAAAAACGAAGCTCAGGAGCTCTTGCACACCCAGGCTTGCTTCCCTTATGATGTTACATAATTCCAAGTCAATATAATACAATATAGTAAAATAAGCAGATTAAAATATCACAGAACCATTAAGATTGGAAGAGACCACTGAAATTACTGAGTCCAGCCTACGACCAAACACCACCTTGTGAACTAAATCCTGGCACTGAGTACTACATCCAGTCTGTCCATAAACACCTGACAGTGACTCCACACTTCTCTGGCAGCCTGTTTCAATGTTTAACAACCTTTTCTATGAAGAAATTCCTCCTGATGTCCAACCTGAACCTCCCCTGCTGCAGTTTTAGGCCATGTCCTCTTGTCCTGTCACTGTTACCTGGGAGAAGAGGCCAACCCTTACCTGGCTACAGCCTCCTTTCAGAGAGTTGTAAGGTACCCCCTGAGCCTCCTTTTCTCCAGGCTAAACACCCCTAGCTCCCTCAGCTGCTCCTCACAGGACTTACCCTCTAGACTCTTCACCAGCTCTGTTGCCCTTTTCTGGACATGCTCCAGCACCTCCATGTCCCTCCTGAATGGAGGGGTCAATAAAACCAAAGAGCCTCAAGTGAATTTCGTCTAAGTCACATGAACCTACCTTCATTATGGAGTCTAAATAAGCTGTCCAGATCTTCTGTGTTTTCGCAATTGCTGCGGAATAAATCTTGTTTGAATTTGCTGAGAAAAGAAGAAGGGTGAGGCATTAAAAAAAGAACAAGTAAGAAGAGAAATAAATGCAAGTGTACAAAGACAATTGCTTTCTTCCATTTCACTTACCTATGATTCCTCTGAGGGGACTGACAGCACTCATAAGTGCTTTCAAGGTATCTTGTACTGACCTGTCACGCAATATATTTTTCTGAAACATACTGAGGAAATTCTAATCAAAAGAAAGAAATAAGTAAGTAAAATTATCACACATGCACTCTAGGATTAATCTTAATGGCACTGGAGCCACATTTCCATAGATGAAGAGTTGAGAAATTCTGTAGTTACAGTTTTTGCTTTTTGGAGTTATGTTAATCAATGTTACAACATAAAGAAGATCCCCCTAGTCAGTATCAAACATCCACTATGGACAAGTAGTAATTAAAATTTTCAGGAAGAACTGTGTTTGTTGATACTTATTTCCCTTAAAATCTCTAAGCAGGCTAGAACTAGATTCTTCTCAGGAAATAAAAAACTTGGCTTCACATAACAGGTACTAGGGAAACAGTAATTTCATAGAATTGAAACCTTATGGATAATGGTAGACCCAAACAATCTTTGTTGATATCTAAACATAATAATAGAAGATGACCAGAAATCAACTTCTAAGTACACACACAGTGTGTACTTAGAAAGCATCTCCACACAACCTGGAATTACACAGCACCATTTACTTAAGAGCACTGACTTCCATAACTTTATCTGCAACTGAAAGTCTCACTTTTGGGGTTGAACAACCATTTTTCAAATGCTTTTGATTTAATTTTATCATTTCAGTAATTAACAGGTTTAAAAAAGAATTCATTATTAAACAATGAAGCACTGTGGCCTTGAGAAACTGAAGTTCAAAAATTACCTGCAGCTCCTTTACAATCATGAAACACAGCAGCCTGTCTAAGCCATTGAGACCAAAGGTACCCAAAGTATCTTGGATCTCTGAGAAGAGACGACTGTTGGTTACTTCCTGATGAGTTTTGATATCATACCAGGTATTCATCTGGTCAATGTAACACGTGATTCTGAGGGGAAAAATCAGCAAACAACTTCAGAAAAAGCAGCAGACAGTTCCTGTGATACTCTCAGTAATGAGTTACCTTTCTTAGATGACAAAGACTGTCCAAGTGTCTCCAGTGATGTTTAGCTATTCCTCTCTCCACCAGGGTTCTGTCACCCATCCCTGATTTTTCTCTCCTCCACTGTTTTCCTTCTTAGATTAAAATCACCACTTTTCTAGACTAACTTTAAAATATACAGGATGGACTGCATAGATCTGGTTTTAGAGAAAGATAGTTTTTCCTTAGCTGTCATATCTCTTGTATTTTGGTTTGTGTATGGTGGAATTTGAGATATCCAATGCATAGTGACACAAAGTACTTACTTTGGGTCTGTGATCCTCAGGATTTCTCTGCAAAGACGACCAATAAATGTTACAGACTCATCCACAGGTGTGAATTTTGGTATAGGAATATGAGTAGACTGGTATATACTTTGCCAGTCTTGAATCTGAAAAATAAGTTTTACAGTCATTTGCAGTGTTCCCATTGCACCTTTTAAATTTGCTTATAAGTCTTCCTTTTGTTCTATTTAAAAGGAATACACTGTAACACAATATTGTAAATTACACATAGCAGAACACTATAAAAACAGAATAAAGCTAAGAGAAGACTCAATCTTACTACAAAAATATATTACAATATTCTAGTTTGAGTACTTTCCTCTTATGTATAAATAATGCAGGCAGGATGATGAAATATATCAGAATAAGCTGAGGACAGATGTTTTACACAGTAGTTAGCATATTCAGTTGGAGTCACAATGGTATCAACAATGGGTACACATGCCATCAGTCACAGCCTCTAACAGCCAACTCTAAAGACATTTATCAACTTTTTTTGTTGTTTTGGGATTTGAGTAGCACCTTTGTCCTTAAGAAGTTATTGCACTCCTGTTCCACGTTGTAATTAATAATTCGAGACACTTCCTCTTGCCAAATTTTTAAACCATATATGTTGACATAATCCTGGATATATTCAAATGATCGATGGAACCCATCCATTGTAGCTGCCATTTCTTTCAGTTTGGGCATGAGTTCACTTGGCTGGAGACAAACAACAACAAAGAGATAAAACCAGAACTGTCAACAGGTAGAATTCAAAGAAAATGTTCAAGGCTTCTGAATACCCTTATAGAAAAACCTCTAGGGCATTTCACTATGGTCCAGCCAGATCTGAAAGGCACTGAGAAATTTATCAAAGTTTGATATCAGAATTAATTCTTACTAAATATTTTTTCCTCCCACTTTTTGTATTTATTTTTGCCCTCAGTGGTATTATTGATTGATCTGGGAGATTCAACAATCTGGACAGGATCAAAACAAGGAGTCACTCCTTATTTTATCATTGCCTAGCTATGTTTATTTGGCTTCTGTAACCTGTCAGTCATCACAGACAAAGGCAGTACTGTTAATTCAGAATTGACAGGACACTTTGGAATAAAATAAAAATAGATTTTTTAATTCTATGTACACTTGGAAGTTTATAAACTCATTTGAACATCAAATAATGAATTCCAAATAACCTTCAGTAGTCCAAAACTTTTTTTACAAAAAGGAAATCTGCACATAAAAGCATGAATTATTTTTTAGAAAATAGTATAATAAAAGAGGTCCCTGCACACCCAAGATACATAAAAAATTAAAACCAACCTTGGCTCTAGGATTAAAGATGAGGCCCCTGTGAAGAGCCAGGGCCACTCGTTTTACCAGTTCCTTCCTTATTCCATCCTCCAGTAACTGTTTTGGGTCCACCTAAGTAGAAGAAACACTTTTCCTTTAAAGTCAGAAAAGTATAAAAGTTTAACAGATTTATTTTGTACTCAGGAAGATATTGAACACTTTTGATAAAATGGGCAAGCACTGTTAACAGATGCACTTAACCACCAGGGCTTGTTCAAAGAATAAAAAATGAACATTCTTCTCCTAGAGAAAAAATAATTTCTTTAAGTTGAATGTCAAAGATTTGTAGTTCCCATATTCAAATTTAGTTCATGATCCACTGAGAATGTTGTACAATTCTAAGAAGCCGGTATGCATTAAGAAGTGTTTGTTTCTTCAAGAATACTTGCTTCTTCTCAAAGAGGTATCAATGTAGCCTTAATGTAAAACTGTAGGACAGATTATACCCATGGAAGAAAGAGCTCTTCACAAAAGCACTCCAGCAGGAAAAACCTCCAACAATCACCATCTACAGTGGATGAATCTATTAACAATGGGGACTGTGGGTTCCTAGGAACCTGAAAAAAATGTAATTCTTATCTGGTTGCCAATTTAGGCATCACTGTTTGAAAATTTGTAAGCAAACTTATATTTTCTTGTCTTTTTATTTTTCCTTGAGGTCTCATATATTGTACTGAAATCTGTGCTAAAGTACTAATTGCCATCAAACAACCTTTTCCTATTGAAATAATGGATCATTACCTTGATGATACCAACTAAAGTTGTTTTCATCATGAGGATACCTTCAGTGAAGATTGAAATTGCATGGGTTAGCTTGGCAACCTGTAACAGAAAAAAACTCATGGAAGTGATGTGAATAGATGTAAATAATTACTCTTAAAAAATCCATGTTTCCCAATGATGGCTTCCTATTTTAGATTTAAATAATTTGTGCTGATATACTTTCAACTTTACATCTTGTTCTAGACTTACTTATATAATTACCTTTCTTTTAGTCAGATAAATAGAAGTGTATTAGCAGTAGGAATGAACAGTTACCTCTCAGAGGCTTCAGAGGGATTATAGAAGGGAAGATCAGCCGTATCTTGTGTGCACAAATATTATGGACAAAACCCTCAGCTGGTACCTTTGAGCAGGCTGGGAACACAGCTCACAGTAGTTGTTCTGTAATAAAGCCTGCTGCCACTGTGAGTCCACCTCAGAGTTTCCACTGATCTAATACAGTAGCACATTCACTTGAAGTTTTACAATTATTTACAGTTATTATTATCCTTATGCTCAGAGTTCAGACAAGCCAGTCTTTTGCCTTTCAGGTGTTTACAATACAGAATAAAGAAGACACATTCAGATCAGTTCAGCAGAAATTTTAAGTGAAAAGCTTTAGTATAAGCTGTTTTCCTTTTACTGCCTGAAAATAAAACACTATTGAACATGGCCTTCTCCTTCACTCCTACCCACACACAAGCCAGACTCACTTTAAAAAGTCTCATGGGGGAATTTAAATCTAATGCTCAGGACTGAATATCAGCTTAATCAGAGATCACAGCTTGTTTGCAGAAAACACCTAACAAGTGAGCACTTTGGCAAAATCTCCAGGGAAAAACTGGCATCTTAACTGATTATTAGATTCTCTGGGGGAAAGACTGATCTATTCAGGTTTTTGTGTCGTATCTTCCTCTACTGAAAATAAAACCACGTAATTTTAATGTTTGCTCACTCTTCCAGACTGGTTACAATGCAGAAGAAAAAAACAGAGACAAAATGAGCAACAGCAGCTTTATCTGGTCAAATCAACATGCCTCCATTCTCTCCTCATTTGAGAGCTTAACCCTGCTGGCTTATTCAGTCTCTCACCTTCTCCTCTTGGAATAAGAATGCCAGATGTGGAGGGATTAATTTCAGACTCAGGTTTTCAGGGTTCCATCCTCTCCAATAAATAAAAATATATTTATACTCATTTATAAATTTACTTAGTTTTTATTCCTCTCCTTCTCTACAAGATTAAAAGTTTAAACTTCTACAAACAGAAGCGCAAAAGTTACTCATCTGTCCTTGTGAAACCTAAGGTGTGCTCACAAAAACACCCGGCAGTTTTAATTTTAAGTCAACAAACCTGCCTTCACTGTTAAAATGTAACTCTATGGAGCTGTATAGATTTAAACTTAGGTTAAAGTTGGCCACCTATAAGGTTTGCTTTTTCAGAATTCCCTGTTTTAACTGCACCTCATATCGTGGTCCCAGCTGAGCGTAATCTCGTAGCTTGTCCTTATCAAGGCGAGTAGGCACTTCAATAATATCGTGAGTCTGAAGCTTTATGATTTTGAGAAGGGATGTAAACATGCTTTCTGGAATTATCTGTAGAACCTTGTAAATGAGAGAAGAAACACCCACAGTCAGTATATTCTCACTAGTAAATTATTGTCAATTAAGAAAAAATAATTAGAGAACAAGGCAATTATGCCTTATAAGCATTCACCTTTCTCACGTAGGAAACCAACTCGCCAGAGTAATACTGGGACACACTGAGAAGGTCGGGACTGTTCGCTTGATTGATACGGAGAAGTGGCAAATCAAGAGCTGAAGCAAGCTAGAAATAAAGTTAACATTTTGACTTCACTTTTGATTTTCTGATGAAAATTATATGCTTGAATTCTCTTGCTCAGGCTCTTATCCTACGACCTAAAGTACTAGATTCCTCCTAGGGAGCAGTGTTATACCAGGCTTTCCAAGAGAAAAAAAAAAATTAAAAGTCAAAGAAGTCCAACAGCCCATATTACCTTCCCTAAGATTGCTAAAATTGTAACAGCCGTATGGGACATTTCAGTTGTAATTTTATATTCTTATTCATGCTAATCCCCGTACTTATTTCTACAGAGCTAATTTTCAACTGAAGCCAGAGCTTCACTGACAGACAAAGGGAAGAGAGAATGTAACTTTTTATATTCCTTCAGCCTGTTCTGATCCATATGCAGAAGATCCCATCTGTGCACCAATGCCTCCAGAAAACAGCTGTAATGAGTAGAGGCTGGACCACGAGACTTATTTGCTTTACAGCAGGAATGTAATTGTTGCATTATAAAAACATGCATAATTTGATTTTATTTTCCTTAAAATTAACCTTGAGTTAATTCAATACTATCTAAAAAAACTAGACATAGAATATGCTGGTAAAAGGAAGTCTTAACTGATTTTAGAGCTTAAGGCCTTTTAAACAAACTGCTTTAATTGACCTGCAGTGTTCAAGTACATTCAGTGTTGCTCATACTTACCTTTAGGAAAGTGGCTCTGAGTTTAGTTACCATAGATGGACTGACTCTTATACTGTCTTGCATAATAGATGTAAAGCTGGAGGAGGAAACAAATAAAACCAATCAGTTTCTTCCCCTGGAACTGTTATTTTCAACTGTTTAATTGTATGTCAGCAGCACCAGTGTAGTGTGTAAATGGCACTAGAGATCACTAACAAACTTCACTAAAGGAGGACTTAGGTCTGAAGAGATCCTAGTTAGAAAAATCCTATATGAAAAAGGGGAGGTGGGAAAAATACAAGGCATCAGGGAGTGTGAACAGCCATGGCAATGAAGTAGCAGCTCAGCAAAATCCCACCATGGAAACAGAGTTCTTGAGCATTAGTCTTTCCTTGCTCGTTTTTCGCTGAACAATGAACTCCAGAAATTTGGAGAACACTTAATAAGACTAAATGATGGAGACAGGAGGGTAACAAAGCCAGTATAGTTAGAACAGGGTAGGCAGTAAAAAGTTACACTATCACATAACCTGCAGTTAACAACCTGAGAAGGATGAACGTTAATTCCTATTCAAGCTGATTATAATTCAGTATACTCAACAACTCACAGAATAACGCTTCAAGACTGTTTTTAAATTGAAACGTTTATAGCCTTAAGAACATTTATGCATGTTATTTCCCACAAGTTTGACAAATGGTTACTGACTGGAAGAAAAAGGTCCTGCTAACATACCTGTCAATTAATTGCCAAGCATAAGAGAGATCACCAACTATCTGCATGGTGATCAAGACCTCTTCTTTAATGTTGATAGTTCGGATCATCTGATGGAGAAATTTGCGAGTATCAGCCAGAAACTGGCAAACTTGCAGGTTACTTTCTAGCTGGTGAAACTCTTGGACCTATATTTAAAAAACAAACAAATAAAACTCATAAAAGGATTCCTTTCTGGTTGTTTTCTATTAATCTTTAAGGACAATAATTAACTGTCTTTAAGCAATACAAATAGAATCAGTAAACTGACACTTCTGGATTTTAGCAGCAGTAAGACACTTAAACCCTGGCCTGTTATAGAGTGTATTAACAATATATGTCACAAAGTTATTCAAGGAGGTGCACTGTGAAACATCATTCTGAGTACTCTTATATCCTGGAAATAGAAGAAGCACATACAAAAAAAATGTATTTTTTTTATTTTGCCTTTCATATCACCCTTTGTAGTTTCAAATGAATTTATTTTCAGAATTTCTAAAAAATGAGTAATATTACCAAATAATGTTAAATACTGAATTAATTTCTTTGAAAAAAACTACAAACCCACCGCTACAGGTGGCATGACCTTTCACATTATATTTTACAGTACCAAGGTTTATACAAAACTCCTGCTTACAGTATATATGTAACAGCAAAGATCTGATAGATTTAAACATTTGTTAAAATGCAGATCTGTTTTGTATTTCTGCTATTAGAAGTCAGTACATGTGTAAAAAATGCTGTTGTTCCAGAAGGAAAAGGTCATTTATCTCAAAATGTCTTTGCCTTACCTCTTCCAAAGCCTGTATTAGCTGCACGGTTTTTCTGCCTGCTGCAGTGGAATCATCATAGTTTAGAGACATTATTTGCTTGGAGATTTCTCTGAACCAAGCCTGGAGATTTTCTATGAAAGAATTAAGAAAAATTTAATGAAATCTCTGCATATAAGATAGGCAGCAAAAGTAGACGAAACTTGCTAGCCAGAAGAAACAACAAGCTATACACATAGGAGATTATTTTTACAAGTTTTTATTTCATTGGTACATTTCTAGTCTTTCAACATGGACACTTGTAAAGTAGCAAATGCTCAGGCAAACTTCCAATGCAACATTAAAAACACCTACCAATATAAATGGACATTAAAAAAACCTTATTTTTACACCAGTTCAAGAGGAAAAAAATAAGTGTTTCAAAAAACAGTGCAAGGAATTTGGAAAGAAGCACGGATTCAACTGTTAAGTCCTTAGAGAACTTGGAGAATACCACTCAGTGTAGAGAAGTAAAAGAGGGTTTGAAAAAATGCTGATACAATTGAAATCCAGGTTACAGCCAGGGAAAGAATACGGGAAGAGGTAAACCATCCCTAAATGTAATGGACATGATCTTCTCACTCCTTTGTACATAGAACATGGTAATGTGAACTTCATTATACATACAGAAGTGAACTGACATTTTAGAGTTTTAACTGTTATATCTAAATAAAGGAATGAAAAATGGTTTTAATCTAAATATTAGGTACCTAAATATTGCTTACATATGGAATATGTGCTGAAAACCGGAACAAGAGAAGAGATGAAGAGAACTCTTTGGCAGCTGAGGGACATGAAAATTGTTCTTATCGCTATTAGACTCATGTGTTTATTTTGGTAACACTTTAGAAATATAAACTGAAATCACTTTTCCCCCACAGTATACTTTTAATAATTACCATTTTTCTCCACTCTAGTAAGAGGTTTAACTCCTGAGAAGACATCAGCAAGCTCAGTCATCCTTTCAGATCCCTCTTTTTTATAGTTCTCCCATTTTGCTTGTTTTTCTGACAGCATCTGCTTGAACATCTACTGAAACCCAAAGCATTTGGTTTATAAAACTGGAAAGGAGGCATATCACTACAGATGAAATAAAATACAGAAAACGGAACTAAGTGATTACTACATAACTTCAAGATCTTGCCAGAATATTAAAAATTAAATTAAAAATATTAAGAAATACAGACAGTGTGATGGACATACAGTGACAGAAGCTTAGTGAATTTTATAGAACAATGCTATGAAGATTTTTTTATTTTTAGTCATTTTTAAAAATACCCAGCGAATTTTTCAGGTTACAGTTCTTAGAAGACTCTGGTTAGCAGCACATTACCTCTTTTAAAATGAATTCAAATTGAGCTGTATCCAGAAGTAGCTGGAAAAGGATCCTGGAATTGTACCTTGAGTCTGTTAAAATTTGATCCTTTATCTGGCGGAGACGTTTGTTATTTGGATCACAAGCTGAAAATGGAAAGACAACATTTCCCCATTGTTACACAGAATTTGGCCAAAGTTTTCAATCTTTGTAAATACATTCCTTTTTAATAGCTTCAAGGCAAAACCATTTTGCTGTGGTATGTAACTCCTCACTTGTTTTCCATTTACATGGACTAACTCTTCCTTTGAATAGGATACAATTAAGGTTTCTGTGGTACTTCAACCTTCTTAAAACTTCTGCAGGTTTCTGAACCTAAATGTGAATTTTATCCATTTGACCAAGAAGCCTTGAGATCAGTATTTCTAAAACCATTACAAAAATAGTATGGAGGTGTAACAGAAGCACTCTTGCATATCAAGAAGCCTCAAAGACAGCCCAAGGATTCAAAAAAGGGAATGTCTAAATAGGTCACACCCAAACTCACATGAGAGACATTACTCAACAGTTTCAGCTGAATTTCAGTTCAACAGAACAAAAACCTTGGTTTCAACCTGTTAATTGTTAAGATTTTAAGAAGCTGGCTACTGCTTTCTTTTTGGAGCTGGGTAAAACTTTCAGAATGATGTTGTTCTGCAGAATATTATTCAACAAGATCATGACTTCTACTCATTTTTGTACCTGCGTTCAGCTCACAAGAACTGAGGAAATGCATGTGCCTTCAGACAAGGCTTTAGGAGACTATTTAGGAGACAGCTCAACAATCTCCTGCAAACAGTAGAGGAAAGTGCTGACCTCAACAGCAGCAGAAGTGAACTTCCCTCAGGGCCCAAACTAAGCCCCAGTGGAGCAGGACTGGAGCTCAGCAGCGTCTTACCGGTGTCCGCGGTGTGCAGCATCAGCCAGCGGATGGCCACGTTGCCGTCTCGCAGACAATTCAGCAGCTTGGGAATGTTGTCCAGCACCAGCTCTTCCCTCAGACAGCCCTCCTTGAGGAACTGCTGCACCTGCGTGTGCACTCGCTCGGTGACTGCAGCGTACCTGCTGGCCTTGGAACGCACAAAGCCTGCATCAATAAAATCCTTGCCTCAAATGGAAGACACCATATACCCGAGAGCTTAGCAGGCACACAGTTAAAAAAAAGTAGGCAATGTTATACACTGCAATGCATGACAAAGGATGCAAGAAAAACTTTAAAGCAAGGCAATACTTATCTAAGATTTATATAGCCCTCAAAGTAAAGTGAGATACACAAGAAGTAAACGTTGCACAAGTATTTCTCACAGGTGGTCAGGTTGAAAACCCTTAGGAATAAAACTCTGGAATTACCCAAAGAGACCCAGAAGCTAACAGCAGATATGTAGAGCTGAGAGAAGACTTTGATAAGCAGTTTTCCTATGTCAGAAAACAAGCTGCACACACAGCACACGTTCCCACAAAAAGTAGCTCCAGAGTCCAGGCTACACAGGAAGCATGATGTTTCAAAAATGCAGACTTTTTATATATCCACTCATATACTCTCTAGGAATTATTCCTAAAAAATGGTACTAATATTTTATTGCCTAATGGGAAAGGACAACAACAAAAATCTATCACAGAACGGAGATACTTATTGGCCACTGTGAGACAGTAATAGCAAACTGAAAATCACACTGTATTTAAGAAGGCTTCTCTACATTTATTTTACAGCATACTGTCTTTTTATACGCTTTCACAAAGTTTATACTTACTCATTGGTCAGAATAAAGCAATATAATATTCATTGGAGCAAGGCGGCCTGCCCTTCCTTTATCTCTCTCCCTCCTTTGTTTCCAGCCTGAAGGCCTTGGTAAAGCTCCTTTCAGGAGCAAAGGCAACTCTTATCAGCTCCTCTCTTTCACTGATCCTTTCTGACTCCCAGATCAGCTGTGAGCCCCTTCCATATTATTATTAACTGAGTTCTACTTGGTTAACTTCTTCCCTAAAGATGAAGGAAAAATTTCTACTCATATTCCCTAAGTCTGCCACACAATATAATACATACATTGTATGCAGAAGAAAAGACCCATGCATTATTGATGTCATATACTTCAGATGCCCAGACATCTTGCATCTTGCTAAAAATACTTAATGCTGGCTTATGTACCTGCTCTTTGACATTTGAAAGATCCAGAGTGTAGTTGAGGGCAGTTTTAGCAGCTTTGTAGGGTTCCCACGCTTCTGCCAGATTGACAGTGATTCCCATGTAAATGCTAATGACCTAAAATTGGAAGCAGAAAATAAGAAGTTGTATTTATATTATTATTAAGAAAAATACAAGGTTTGCATTTAGCAATATGACAGAAAGGGATATGCTGTGGGTATAAATAAGAGATAACTGAACTTTTTTGGTAGCAGTACTCTTTGGTGTACCACATTGGGAAAGCAAGAAGACTTTGAAACAAAAGGCACACAATTAATTAGAAACTTAGTTCTGAAAACAAGATGGCAGTTCTTTCAGTCACTATATATGATACTCAATTTTTTTCTCCATGAACTCATGACTTATTTTTCATTTCCATGATGCTCTAAAGAAGATTGATAAAAGCAACTGGGGGAAAAAACTATGATAGGGAGGGCAAAACTAGATGAATTAATCTTACTGTGAGGATGCCCAAAGGACCAAATTAAACTGTAATGCATCTTTCACAGTGACACAACAGAAAGAAATTATGATTAAAAGTATGATTTTTGAGAAGCAAAGAGAAATTGATTTCAGACTCCTAGAACAAGTTTAAGAATGATTAAAAACACAGATTTGTGAGTAAGTAATAAGTATTTCTAAGATAATTGATTTAAAATTGAAGACTTGGTTTACTGATAGATGAAGGCTGTACGGAGCTGTGGGATTATGAGCTTTGTCACAATGATGTTCCAATATTTCTCCATACAGGCATGATCACACTGTCAGCCTTTGAGCTCTTCTGGCAGTGTCAAGGAAAGGCAAATGGGACCCGAGTCTGCTGACATGAAGATCTCTTGTTGAAGAGAAGCTCATTATTTCCTGTAGATGACAGTTCCTCAAAAGGAACTGCAGGAAGTTCAAAAGGAACTTAGCACTTCAACTGCTAAGAAAAATTTGACATCAGCCTAGGAGTCGAGTATTTTGTATGATGCAGCTAACTTATCCACACCTGACCACGAGAAGATAGGTGTTGCCTAAAAATATCAATTTGTACTATGAAGTGAAGTTAATAAAAATGCTGGCATAATCCAAAATTTGTAGTGTCACCTTCTCATTGCTAAAAATAAGCCTTTTAGTTCTCCAGAAACAGAGGGATTCTAATGTCTACTGGAATAGCCAGCTATTGCAGTTTCTTCCCTACCTGCTTTACTGATCCACTTATGGTACAGAAGAACACAATTTGAAGCCAACAGATACACAAATTAATGTACAGTTTCTTTGTTAAGTCTGATTCCCTTTGATATAGACAACCTAGGGGCTCTATTCTTATATGCCAGCCTATTTCAACAGCAGTTTTTGCAGACTAGGGATTCTGGATGGAAATTCTAAATATCAGTACTGAAATGTAGGTAATTCCATTTTAATTACTACTCCTGGAAAAGTCTATAGAAGCACATGTAGTGACAGCTTTAGCCTCTACGTTATTTGGACAACAGCACAGAGCTAATCCTTAAACAAGTTTTCAAAGAACATCAGGGTGGGATGATTTGTTGGGGACCAAGACTGTCCTCTACAGCATTCTTGACACACTGGTAGAATTCACCAGAGGAAACCACATGAAGGTCAGAAATCACAAACACAAAGTTGTGTACTTGGGACAAACCCAAACCCTTGCAACAAAACAACTGGCTGCCTGTGTCACAATTCTACAGTAAAGGACTAAAGTGTCCTGCTGGACAAAACAAACATGAATCAGACATGCAGTCTTATGACAATAAAGAATAATTAGACACTATGGGCTATGCCAGACTACAGCCAGCCCACTGGGGGAAGGGAATCTGTCCTTCTAGTCAGCTCTCATGGGGTCTCATTGAGAGAAATGGGTCCAGATTTGGGCTCCTGAGACAGACATGCACAAACAGGAATGAAGTGAACAGGAGGCCACTAACACAACTGCGGGGATGCAGTATGTAAGAACAGGGTTTGCCTAAGCTGGAAGAAAGACGTCAAAGAAATCTGACTGAGGTCTTCCATCACCTAAAGGGAAGTTATGACTAAGACAGAGCCAGACCCATCTCAGAGGTGCACAGTGAAAAGACAAGAAGCAACAGCCACAAGCTGTAACAAAGGAAATTCCAGTGGTAGAGAAGGAAGAAATTCTTCACCATCAGAGTGATGAAGCACAGCCACAGGTGTCCATAGAGGCTGCAGAGCCTTCACCATAGACATTTCCAAAGCTAACTGGGCAAGGCTTGAGCTAGATTTAGCTTTGAAGTCAACCCTGCTTTGAGGAGAAGGCTGGACTAGAAGATGCCTCATATGCCTTCCATCACACATTTTCCTGGGACTTACTTTATCTTGATGGTATTAGAGTGAAGTTGACTAAAGCATTTAAGACAAGAAATTATACTTTCAAAGGACAGCCTTCCATGCTTATCCACAATGTCTGACTTGGACTGCTTCACTCTGAACAAAGTAAAATTTCCACAGAGAAGAATCTGTTCTAGTTTTAGGTTATTACATTTCCATAACACATACGGTAACAATAATTTCAATATTTCTTATAACATCAAATCCAGGGAAAAGTTTTAAAACAGAATTAGTTTTTACCCAATTATCTGGAAAGTATTTATCCACAATCTCTCTCATTTTTGCTTGTTGAGTGTGAAGAATAGAAGGGTCAAAATACAGTATCACATAGAGCATAGCAGCCTGAGTAGCCAGGGCAGTGCTGCGGTGTTCTGGTAATGGATATGCTGAAACCTGGAAAAAGTAACAAATCAAAGCTGAGCATAATACAGTGCATCATAAATCACCTGAAAATATTACTGGACACACTGAAGAGTGCAGTGTATCTATACTACGGGGCAAGAAGTTTATTTAGGTAAGTTGGACATGCTTACTCATACAGCATATTTACCAGATGTAGTTCCAAAGACTGCATAGATGTGTGCTACTTTTAACAGGCTACAGTAAGATTTTACTATGCTGTAAATGAGTCAAGTAAGACATGTCCAATCATAAGACATTAAACAAAATGGTGCTTTTTACTGCAAGGCTGGCCAAGTACTGCAGCACATTGCCCAGAGAGTTTCTCTGGTTTGTACCTCTGGAGACACTCAAAATCCAACTGGATGCAGCCCAGTGCAACCTGCTCCAAATGATTGTGCTTAAGCCAGGTCAGACTAGCTGACTTCAAGAGTCCCTACAACCTCTGACATTTATTTTTTTCTGCATTTCATGGTTGGGTAATTAACCTGAGAATGAATCTGATGCTCACCTTTAAAGCCCTCTTTTATGTCAGGTGGCTTACCTGGTTGTAAATGTCATCTGACCGCAGGCGGCCGATAACCATGCTAATGAATGTTTCACTTATAGGAACCCTGCTGAAGTAACTCTCGGGGTAGTTTGGAGGTCTTTTAGCCCCAGCTTGGCTCGAGTATCCAGTGCTTCGAAGCAATTTGCAAATATCATCTAAATTGGAGTCAGCAGAGGTTCGGGCTGCACTGTTTTACAAAAAAAGGGGAACAAAAATATGAGCTATATGACCTAGTAGTTTCCTTTTCTCCTACCCCTTGTAAACTTCTCACAAAAAAAATAATAAATACTAAAGTCTAAAGGAGATTTTTGGTTGTTTATTCCATTAATATAATTTTATAGGACACTGGTGAATGTCCATACTGAAATTCCTGGTAAGCAGAAAAAGCAAAAACAGAAAATTAAACTCAGGAACAGAAAGAATGAACTTTATATTTAGAAAAGAATTTTTTCCTTTTTTTTTTTTTTCTTATTTTTTAAATTTTCATTTTCTTTCTCCCAATTTCTGAATTCCCCTTGTCAATTCATTTCTGCATTCCAGAGCTAAAAAACCTCTCATTATATACTGGGAGGCATAAACATAGTCAAACTAGCATTTTATATGTGTGTGGAAGGATTTGCACTGATGCCCTTTAAGACCCAGCTGTTATACCCTGATGCTGAGAACCTACCCTGTAAAACTTGTTACTGATTAACCTAAAAAGAACTGTTACTACAAGAAATCTGACGTGCAATACATTTGTCACCTTGATAGTTGGGACTTTTCAGAAAGTTTCCTTGCACATTTGGGAACCTGTGACACTTTCATAGCTGGCACTTGCAGCCCAAAAGTTTTAGCCTAAAGTTTATTTGTGGACTTCAAATGTCTGTTGTAACAGAATGCAAAATATGTTGCTCATTTTGCAGCTGAACTTGCAAAAACAGATAAAAGCTAAAGCAAGGAGTTCTACTGATATTCAGAGAGCTCTGCTGAATTATTTGTATAAAGTCAGTTGATTAAAAAGGTGTCAATATTTCCATTTATCTTAATTCAATGACCTAGGTTACTGAATATACTGGAAGTTACACATTTCAGCCTTGAGTGCTTCTGTACACCTATATACACGACCTGTATCGGTAGTAGGAAACCAACATTCTTTCCCTGACTTCTCCTTCAATCTTCTGGTCAATGACCAGTAGCATGACTCCATATAAGTACAGGGCTTCACACTGTTTGTAAAGAGAAAGAATGAAGAAAGAAAATCACATAAACATGACTTTGCAGCAACATTTAAAGAAGAACTTGTATTGGCAAATTAATCCAATGTCAAAAACGTAGTCAATACAACATGAAAAATGGCAGGCTGAGGATTTTTGCTCTTTGTCCTGCTTGAAGTGAGTCACAGCACTTCCATGCATTTGGGAAAATTAAATTTTCATCTCGTTTGGCACTTACTGAGTGGGTTAATTTTCTACTATTACAAAACTAGTCAATACTCACTAGAAGCTGTTTTCCATCTTCATTAAGGAGGACGGTTTCTAATGTTTGCTGAATGTAAATTCCTTCATTGAGGTCATCTAAGTATCTAGGAATCATGACAAAAACTCTGGTCATTGACTGTTTTGCTCTCAAACTAGAACTCAGTCAGTGACATTTTCTCTGAAAGCGAACAGATGCATCAGAACATTTCCCTAGTACAAGAAGCATGGTGTGTTTCACACAAAAAGAAGAGAGGCTCTCCTAAAAAATGAGAGACTGGAACCCCTAGCTAGTGCCAACCAGTTGGCAAAAGTTTCCTTCCATATCCTGATGGTGTATGTGAAAGACACTGGAGGATACCTGGCAGCTCACAGCTAATCCTCTTAATCTGGTCATGGGTGGATACAGCCTGGGAAGGCTGCCATGCAATAATGTAGTAAAGCTGTCATATTTTCAAGTTACCTAAGTAAACCTCCTGGAACTACCATAAATTGATCTCAATTGCAATTTGGAAGGTAGAGCTAGTATTAGAGTATGTTCACCTGAATTAACAGAAGATTTATTCCTATTAAAGGATCTTCTAGTAACACGATTTAATAAGCAATATCAAACATTTAATTTTTTCACATAACATTAATAATAAAGCCCACTCCATGTTTAAGGTTCTCAGTAACTTTTTCTTAGAGCATTTAATGGAGCTTTAATTTTGCTTTTTACATGTCAGAGTAGCAAGCTTGAGAATATGGCATCTTCACTGAAAGATTAAGTTCAAGAAAATGCCAATGAAAATTTAAAAAAATCTCAAACTACCTGACATTCTCTTTTGCAAGACCAAAAAAAAAACCAGCTTAAGAATATGGATTCTCCTTTTATTAAAAAAAAAACCAAAACAACAACCTTCAGGACAATCTCTAAGATAAAGAATAACAAACTCAAATTTACAATTGAGGAAATGAAGTAGAGAGGTTAAATGTTTTTAAGTCATATATTAACCTGGTAGGGAACTGTTGGAGTAAAAGGTAGTGCTCACTTCAGAAACCCAGGTTTGCTGGTGCACATGAATATGCTTCAACAAATAGTATATTGGGTCTCTAAGGTAAAAGCTTCTCATCAATAAGACAAAACAGAAATCTAGTCTTTGAAAATCCATATGTATTCAAGATACCATACCTGTTTAGATCTACAATGTATTTATGTACACTCTGAAAAGCTAAATAAAATCTTGTCAAAATTTCAATGTTGTTTTCACGAAATTCTTCATCTAAATCAAGTAACTCAGGCTTGGCTTCCAGTTTACCTTCACATATCTCAGGCCCCTGAAAAACAGAAACTCACCTTCAGAGACAATACTTGACTTTGATCACTACTTGACTTCTCTACAGTAGGACACAAACCATGTACAACCACCCGTGTGCAAACCAGAGTTATAATTTCTTACCAAAACAAGGATCTGTAGTTTTCTAACCTAGTTTATGGTTAAATATTGATTCCATAAAGATGAATTTTACACACTGTAACAATCTGCAATGACTTTAAATATGATTTATTCACTATAACAAATGGAAAAGAATAGTCAATGCTTTCAGTAAAGCCCCAGTATATCTGAAGGCACTGGGTGCTTTCTGTAGTGCTAACTACCTCCCTCATGGAATTTTTTTCCTTTACACACTTCTTGTGGTTGACTTCTCAGATAGAAACCATAACATTGAGGGCTCACAAAGCTTACCATCTTCTCATATATTCAAACTGCTTCAAAATGTTTTTTCCACACTCTACATCTAGCTCAGCACTTGTCTCCTGAATTAATGCAGAAACTTTGTCATTAACAATCATGGGGGAAAAAGATTTGGAATGAAGAACGTGACTTCCTTAAAGCAATGGTACAACTTTTCTAGCCCTTTACCACGGTCGTATTTCTAATAAAAACCCTGCAGTCTTAGCATTACCAACTAAATGAAAATAATGCTAAAGTTTAATTGGAAGTACTATTAAAATGTAATTGAAAATATCCAGCTGACAATTTGAGTTTAAAAAAAATACTCTTCTGCTTCTCTTTCTGTGCAAAATATCTACATAAAACAAAGGATAAAAACAGGTGCCAAACTGCCAATGAAGTTCAAATGGACAAAGTAAATAATCTCAATTTTTCAAATCTCAAATCTCTCCTCATTAAGTAATTCTAAGAATTGTGAATACAGAAGGGGTGCATTTGCAGTAAAAATATTTGCAAATTCTCTAATCTTCGCTTTAACAGTATGACTTCTATGGATTTATTTGATTTTAATGATAAAAACAGCACACTTATGCTTTCTTAACATTCAAAATTACTGAGGCTTTAAGGATTACTGTATTTCTTACCAATTGCAGCTACCTGCTTTTAAATTTCAAGTAATTTGTGTAAAAAAAAAAAAAAGACTTCTGCCAAACACTTAGATCTAAAGGTAACTCTGAAATCATTTGTGCTCTGGATTTTCAGAATTCAAACCTCATGGTGCCTGAAATTTACAACTCCTACTAAAATGAAATTGACTTAAATTTTAGAAGTGCCTCCTTGCTTTATTATTAACATTTTTTGTATTGGACAGTCCAAATAATGTCAGATTAGATAGTCTCTGTTGTTCCTTCTAAATCATGGTGGAAAATGACAGAGGGAACTTCGTACTACAAGCTTAATTCTGAAAGAGAAATAAGGGCTTTCCATGGACACTTCTCCTTGACTTATTTATTTATTCAGCACATGTGACAAGTCCAGAGGAAGAACAATCACAGCACTGTCAGACAGGAAAGCAGAAAGCAGCTTTCATGGCTGCAAAGAATAAGCTACAGATTAACACAAGAAGGATGGGCATGCTGCCCACGGCACTGCTCTGAAGGGAAACAACCAACCATGCAGCCTCAGAACCTGCTGGAGGAAGTTTAATTTAGTGGTCCTGCAGGAATTACTACGACTACCACTAGTGCCACTACTACTACTACCTCCCCAGAATCCAATACTTACATTTTATATAATTGATATCTAAATTCACAGGGCAGATGACTCATCAAACATTTTGGAAGATGTAATAGTAATAAACGCAATAGTCAGGAATGGCTGTTTCACAAGCCAAAATATCCTCATGTTGGACAGTAATGTTTTAAGGATAAGTTTAACAATAAAATTATTTACCTTGAAATAACTGAAATCAAATATGATATCTCCATACTTCTGCTGATCAGCCTTGTCCTTTAGCCTGAAAACACCAGGAATAAATTCGGAAAGTCTCAGGAGTTCTGCAATGATGGCATTTCCACAGGAAACAATCCGAAGAATTGCCTGACCACAGAGATTGTTTTCAGCCAGAAAATCCACCATTGTGGAGCTGGATGTGACAAAGCAGCAGAAGTCCTGCAGTCTGATTCTGATCCTAACTCTTTAGGTTACTGGAAGCAGCCTGATGAAGAAACCAGCCACGCCATTAATAACCTGTAAAAACAAACCCACAAACATCCATAGTGGTTTATATATTCATGTTTCTGATAATTGAATGTGCAGATATTTAAGCATACTCTCCAATCTTTCAAATTATGAAATCTAAATTATTCACAGCTTTGTAAAATGAAAAAATGCACAGAATTAATTTTCAGCATGTATACTTAGTTCGAGAAGTGACCTGTTTGAGCAGGCAGGGGAAGTGTGATCATTTGAAGAACAGCTGAAGAACACTATTAAAAAATATAACAGTCACAAATAGTGAAGCAATTACGACCAGGCGAGGAGATTGGGCCCAAGGAAAGAAAAGCCACTTCACAAAAATGTGTTTTTAAGATCCATTTTAAAAAGACAACCGAAGTGATCATAAGGGTTTGAGCAAGAAGTAAACTTTCATAGCAAATGGAAATGATAGAGCTCCGTTCCTTATTTATTGCTAAAGGATGAGCTTCCATGCTGTGCTTGCATTTCCTGCTCAGTTTTACTCGTTCACACGTTTCCTGCGGGACACGGCGTGCAGCACCAAAAACAAGCGTCTGTGCTTCAGGAACATTTACACGAAATTATGACCAGGCTTGACTTCTCACCAAACACTTTGTGAAGCACTGCTGTAAATTTAAGATGACAGTGAGCTGTCCCAAGACAGTTCTGACCCAGGAGCGCCCGGAGCCCTCCCAGGTCCCCCGTGCCGCCGCGGGCTGCGCTCCGCAGGGCGCACAGCGGCTCCGGAGCGGCAGCGGCCGGACGGGCTCCGAACCCGCTCCCGTCCCGTTCTGTCCCGTCCCGTTCTGTCCCGTCCCGTTCTGTCCCGTCCCGTCCCGCTCCGCCACCGCCGAACTCACAGTCTGCGCTCAGGCGGCCCCGCTCCCTGGCGGCTCCAGCCCCGCCCCGGGCAGGGGCGGCGGCGGCTGCGGGCACGGGACGGTGCAAGGCGGGCGGGGAGGATGGGGAGGATGGAGGCGGGCGGCGGCGCTCCCCGCGACGCGCCGAGCCTCCCGTGACGCGGCGGCGCCGGCTGATGAGGCGGTTCCGCCCGCGGTCGCTGCGGCGCGGGGCGGTTCCCGAGGCCGGCGCGCTCCCGGGCTGCGGGGATGAGGTGAGCGGCGCCGCTGCTGGCGAGGGCGGCGGCCCCGCCGGCCCCGTCCCCTCCGCGGGCGAGGGCAGCGCTCCCGGGGCGGCGGCGGGGCCGAGTGTCCGTGTGGGACTGCCCAGCCGGCCCGGGGCCGAGTGTCCGTGTGGGACTGCCCGGCCGGCCCGGGGCCGAGTGCCCGGCCGGGGGGGCGGCCCGAGGCCCCGCGGGCGCGGAGCTCTGCTCGGCGAGCTCGGCTCCCCGCCCGTGCAGGGAAGGGTCGGCTCCCTGTGGCCGCTCATCACCGCGTGTGCCCGGGGCTGGACACTGATCCTGCTGCTCGGAGAGCACTGGACGCCTTTAGAGCTGCTGTGACAGAAGCGAATAATACTTTTTTCTTACCTCTGGTTCATAGTCATTGAAGAATACTGTAGAATACTATATAGGAATACAAATTGAGATATTGAAGAATAGAAAGTTTAGGCAATTTCCTCAAATATTTGAAATAGCGAACGGAATAGAAACTGTAGGTTTTTCTTGTTCTGTATCCTATCTGGACCATTTCATCACTTCCTGAAAGAAAAAAAAAATGTCCTCGATAGTCTCCCATTCAGCTCGGAGTTTGCTGGTTGTGTTTTCCAGAGGTGAAGGGGCTGGAGGTTGTGCGTGATAAGTGCTTTGATGCACCCACCGAAGACCTTCCTGCCGAAAAGAGTGTGGTAGAAACGCTGCGGTGAAATCAGTTCCAGAGAGGAATGTGCCCCTCCCTTGGAAGGTAGAATGGACAGCTCCACTGAGCTGAGGAATTCACTTAGAAAGTTCAAGAGTGAAATCTTTGCCTTGGGATCTGTAGGAGACTCGAGGCTCAAAAGAGCCAGCTGGGAAGTGATGGGGGAACAGGACCTGTAAGCCCTGAAGTGCCAGAGTACAGAAGCTAAAAGCAAAGCAACACGTGTGCCAAACATGCTCTGCTGCCAGGGGTTTAGAAGCTGCTGAGACAATGCTGGATCATTGTGGTGCTGGCCATTTACCTTTCCCCATTTTCTTTTTCTTTCTCTGGTTTTCTAACATACTCTTCTCAAAGTGTGTAAGTCAGACTGAAAACTTCCAGTGTCTTCTTGTGTCTGGAGAAGTTAAAGTTCGCTGAACTAAAGTTTGGGAAGTACTTTATTTTTGTCTGGATGTTTTAAAATTTGCCAAGTACCCTATTCTACCTGAATGTTCCAAAGTTTGGGAATAAAAGTTGTTATTGAGTCTCCTGGTAATTTGGTTGTTTTTCCCTTGCACTGCCCAGGGTCTATTCCAATGCCTTTCTCTGAACCCATCAAGTAGGCTGGGGCATTATAGGATTTTAACGAGTTTCTAAGAAAAATAGCCTTTTATTAAAAAAAAAAAAAAATAAAAGGAAAATTCATCTAAAAGACATTACTTTCCAAAAGACAGATTGAGATGAACCTATCACTGCAATGATATGATTTAATGTCATAACCAGTAACTTCTGCTCCTCTGTAACTTGCTCATGAGAACAAAGGAGCCTTTTTAACTTTTCACTGTTGTTTGTATGTTTTTTTTCAGATTCCTGCTTTCACAGTGCGTATCTGTGAAATTTCCAAAAGAACAGCAGGCTTTCTCAGTGAGATTTACCAAGTTCAAGAGGAGAATTAGGCTCTCTTTGTTAACTTTGATACACAAAATGGGCTCAGAAAGATAAAGCTGCTAACATGATTTTATGTGACTATTCAGTAGTGTACATTTGGATCACAGAGATTCTATACAACCAGTCTTGCTAAGATGGCAAACAAATACCTTAAAAAAAGTTAAATAATATACTAGTTGAAGGAATTTGTTATTAAATCTTCAAGAGCATCCTTTTTCTTTACTTTCAGGGAGTTCTATAAGGAACCTTTCCCTTGTCTTCTGTTGTCAGTTTGACATCCTCTAAAGATCTCTAATGATAGCAGTCACAGTCTTCTGTCAGGGAGAGCATGAGCTGACATAACAAGAGTTGTTGAAGCATGCTGCATCTGTGGAAAGATGCACCTTTAGAAGGGGATAGAGAGGAAGAAAAATTTCCATGTAATTAAGAAGTTCAATTTGTGGTGAGGTTGAACTGTTATTAAAATGTTGCTGGAAGCACATGACCTAAAGATGGTGTACTAAAAGATAGTATTGACTGGCCAAGCACATTTTATAAATGGAAAAAAAGGAAAATGATTGGAAATAAACATTAAGAGACAGCAGGTATTCAGGTCTCATAGTCTGTATTGTGAGGAATATGCCAATGTTCAGGTTAGGGCAAGCACAAGGTGTAGTTCTGGAGTCTCAGGGAAAGCAGTAGAGAAGATACAGCCTTAGGTATACAAAGCTTGGGAAAAGCACTGTGCTTTCTATTAACATTTTTTTCCAGATTGCTGTTGGATTATAGCCTATTAAAGGCTGTTATTGATAGAACAACTCTTCCCCTTCTGGTATACCCCAAATTTGTTTGTGGATTCTGATCTCTTATCTCCCCCAATCCTTGAACATACTAGTTATTTTTTACATGGAAAAATGCAGTATTTCTGTCTATATAAGAGTTCTGCTTTGCTGTATCTGTTTTTCTTTTTTTTTTTTTTTGGTGTATCTAAAGCTGGCACAGAATTTTTATAATCTCCAGCTTGAAGTATAAATGTTTCTCGGGTTCATGTTTCTCACGGTAGCTACATGTCTGAGTGGGTTATGGGAAAGCATGAAGAAGGAAGAGCAGAAATTGGGGATTTTTGAGAAGAAACCAATGGATGTGAGCAGTGTGGATAGGCACAGCATAAGCAAAAGCTCTTGAAGGTTCTACTAATGACAGAGCAGCTAATCCCCACAAGGCTGTGGTGTGTATTGCAGATCCAGAGGGTGGTAAAGAAGATAAACAATGGTACCTGTGTGGCTTTATTTTGTGCTAATGGAAGATGGGTACCAAAAGTTTGTAGCATCTTTGGCATTTTTAAGGTGGGCTTTTATTTGAAAATGATGCTAGATGTTTTACTCTTAAGTACATTCTTAGTAGAGTGACACTTCGTTAGATTATTTTTTCCAAGGGCCAACTGCTGATCAAACTAAATTGAATGTGAGAAATCGTATTTCTTCCCAGCCTAATTGATTATATGGCTAGATAACCCAGACAAGTTTTTGGATACGTGGGCTTTTTTGGATCTTTTGGATCTGAAATAGAGCAGTAGTTTTCAAGCAGACATAATTGTGGAGTTTGAACTTCACTGCGGTTTAGCAATAGAAGTGAGCAGAGGAAAACTGTGAGTTGCTTTTAGTGGTGTAGTTTTGCTTAATATTGAATAGGAAGGGAATTGAAAACCTGTGATGAATTTCACTGAAATTGTCAACATATTGGGAGCTAAATTTTCATCCCTGTTCCCTAATGCTTCTGTGATTCTGTTGACAGTGCTTTATGTTTTAGCTATCTATTAGAACTTAGGTTTTCTCTCCCAAATTCTTTGTGTGCAAACTGCTTTTAATTTGTTCTCCCTGCTATTTCTAGAGTAACAATTTCAAGATGTCGGGTTGTCCAAGAATCTCGTTCAGTGCAATTGATTCTGCTCTTTCTTCTCTGAAAAACTGCCAGTCCTTCATCAAGTCTGGAATGGATGTAACTACTCAGATTGCCCTTGACCTTGTGGAAAGTTTCAGTAAGTATATTCTCTCTTGTATTGCATCCTGAATCTGACAGATGAGTCCCAGCCCTATGTATTTTGACTTAATTACTGTTGATATCAATCTTTATTATAGCTCTTCTGGCTTGGCCAGGATGTTTTCATTACAATAATTTCACTTAAACGAAAGATTTAATTTAAAAGATAAATTCAGTGAAAATGTAAATACCTGGCAAATGTTGTCCTTGCTTTTGTGGCAGCCAGGACTAATTGTGTTCCAACAATTGTTACCTTACAGCTTTGTAGAAACTTTAGCATTGCTGAATGAGATGGAGAAGACCCCCTAAGTGGCTGAATAGAATGAGTTTTCAGTATCATACTGCTTCTTTGTATGTGTTTTATTTGACATTCAGGGCAAAATATATTAAAATAATGCTAAAGATGTTGAATACAAAGCTTGAGACACCTGTTAGGAGATGCAGTTTTTTTTAAATGCTGTCTCTCCTGAAAATCAGGCCTTTTTGAGGTTGCTTCAATTTGGACATTTCCAAAGTGGGGTACTTTAAATCTCTAATTACTGTCAACAGTCTTGTCATTACTATTTCACTTTCAATAAAAGCAGCATTGCAAAGCTACTTTTCAAAGACAAACATTAGCTGACCCATTTCCCTATCTTAGATCTGTGTTAATGTTTTCACTAGGGAAAAATAAAAACTTTAAAGCTCCAAACCTCTGGTAGTTTTAATAAAGAGTGGAGAGTGAAGAGCAAGAATCTTCTGAAAGAAAAGCTCTGCTGTTCATTATAAATCTTGCACTCAACTAAGCCAAGGATTACATACAATCAAGATTAATGTTTTTCTCATTGTCTAGTGTGATAGTTCTCTCTCCTTTCACCTTTTTAATCCATACTGCTGTCAGAGACAATTGAAATGCCATTTCTAGCAGGAAGAGGAAATGGAAAGCTTGTCTGAACAGTCACCTGGGGATTCCCTTTGACATAAAACTTGTGTAACCCGTTCCATTTCCCCTCTGCTTTAGCAGTCACCATCTCTCCTACTTTGTCATAAGCAATGCATAGAAATACATTGAATGTATTGAATTCTTTCATCCCCAAGACTGTAGAAGTTAATTATTTATACAAGAATTAAAAGTTTTTTATTAATTTCACTTTTCGGTAGAAGCCCCTGTTGCATTCCTGTTGGGAAGGGTGTAAGGCAACATAAGCTCAACAGTGCAGGTCTGCAGCTGCAAGTCTGTGCCTTGTACTCCTAGGAAATGTCTCTTCCTCATTTACCTACTTCTGACACATTAATTAAAATCTTGAAATTATTTTGTTCATTTAACTCAGTAACCAAAAGGACTGTTTTTAGCATTCTGTCTGGACAGGAGGAGATGAAATACTGGGTTACAGTTACATTACATCATGTGATTGGAAAACAGCTCCTTCCTAGACCATAACACATTATATTCTAGCAGAGGCAACTTTCCTGTTGAATCATGGTTAGAGAATTATCAAGCATGATCTATTATAGTACATCCCATTGCACTACAGAGAAGGTATTCAGATTTGTGGGATTTGTAGGTATTCCAGATTTTGTAGGATTTTGGTCTGGTGTTCCCAAATTACAGTTTTACCTACAACAGTTGCCTTCACTCCTGCACCTTTCCTTGCAGATGTATTTATGTGGAATGAACAGATAGTGAATGTTGTCACTTCTGTAAGGTTTGGTTTTCATTCTCCTGACTACTCTGCTTCGACTTCAAGTTCTTGTTCCCCTTCAAGAATGCCATCAGGAAAGATATCGGGTTTCTGTGGTTTGGTATGCTTTGGTAAACTTTGGTGTTTTAGAATTAGCATCATCTGATCTGGACTTGACTGTTCAGCTCTCGCCTCCAGCTCATATGTGGCAATTTCTGTTTCTAAAGCTGTTGCTCATCTTAGTGAATTAGTGAAACCTGCAATTCCATGTTGACTGATGTGCTGATTATGGTAAGAATATGCTGGCCCAGGACAAACCTCTCGTATCCATGACAGACATCCATTCACATCTTTACTCAAAATTTTTGGATGTAAATTTGGTCAGCTTGCTAAGGATGGCAATTTCGGATGGCAATTTCAAGAATATGGGATTGTAAAGTGTGGAGAGCTGTGGATATTTGAATGAAGAAATCTAACTCATGGTCATCTCCAAGCTTCCAATCCAACAGCTGCTTTTTAGATGGGGTGTTACTTTTGTCTGGGCTGGAGTCCAAGCTGGGAGGATGTTGTAGATGAATGTGCTTGCCACAGAAGGATTGTCCAGTACAAATGGGAAATAATTGGGAAGTCTGGAGAGTATACTAACTACAGACAAGATAGGAATTTCTTAGCTTTAAAATTTTGAAAAGCATTTTAAAGAATGAACACTTAGGGTTTTGTCTAATTAGCTGAATGTGTTTTCTGTAGAAAGCAAGATCTTTCCTTGATGTCTGGGACATTCTTTCAACCACACATCACTTTCCCTGTGTGAAGTGTAGAGGCCATGAAATGTGGTTTTGGGAAATGTATTCAGCTGTTTTTGGGAAGCAGTTACTGTAGGTGAATTCTAATCTTGCTTGAGGAAAGAAAAAAGCTATATTTTCTTCAAAAACTTATTGAAAATGTTATGGTCAGCTGCTGCCCATGGCTGTTTGCCATCTGTATTACATAGCAGTGATCTTCCTGTAGCAGTATCAGGATCTGCTTAAGAATTCCTCCTGTTTTCTTACCATCCTTTGAAGGGTTTTTTCTGTACAAAACAGGCCCAGGGTCTTAAAAATGTTTGTGATACAATTCTTTGGCATGTTCCCCAGATTAAGTTAGAATTGCAGCTCTGGGTTTCTTTCTTGTCTGGTTAAATTACATAACCTGCTGCTTCTGCCAGCAGAGTTTATACCTCAATAATATACCTGCTTACTCCATCTGTCTGTTTCCCTGTCCCAGGGCTGCCTCTGCGCTTTTCTTCATGTGTGCAGCGCAGCATCTCATATGTGCCATGGCCTCCTTTTCCAACTGCTTTCTCATCTCCAGTTGATTGAGATCTAGTGTCATCATGTGTGTTCAGTACTAATCAAACAGTAGTTGATAATGCAGGATCTTCTAACCCTGTGAGATTACCCACATTACTTTGACTTGTATCACTGCTCACTTAGAGTGGTTTTAAGAACAGCTCTAAACATTGCTGAGGGTTGTTGACATAGGAAGAAGTGTGGGGCATACAGACGTGGCAGTTAGCCTTGTTTTATGAAATTATTGCCAGCCTTTTGATAGACAGTTGGATGAGTTTATATGGAATAGCCACTATTTTTTGGAGTAACTTTCTAAACACATTGCAGCAGCCTAAAACAGTCAGACTGAACATTCTAAGTTTGTTCATCCCTGAGAGTGGGGCCCTTTCCATATAAGTTTCTCTGTCATTGACCTACAACTTCTACTTGGAATGGTATAAACTCCAGTATGAAAATGGACTCTGCAGCTGTGCTTGAATATCAAATAATTTGGTTAATTTTATTTTCTTTGTTCCTTTTTCTTTCCTAGCTTATTTTTCCTTGGAAATTCAAATCCAGGATTTCTGCAATATCATACCATAACATGAATCTTGACATTGATGAAGTTCTTGTGCATGAAATTACTATGATGTAATTGTTTTGAGATCCAGAAATCAACCTGCTGACACCTGTGCTTCTGAAATGTGTATGGTCTCTTAGTTACCATGGTGTTAAGAGATCATTGTGCTTCATAAAAATAATCCACATATAAGGTACTTGTCCTGAGAACAGGCTGTAGCAAATAGGCTGGAATAACACTTTGCAACTTACTTGAGTAAAAGATATGAGCATGAAGGTCCTCTGACTGAGGAAATAAGCAGGATAAACTTTGCCTTGCTGCCCTGTTCTTGTCCAGTCAAGATAAGCCATGCCAAGGTATTTTCTTGCACATCCTGCCTTCTATCACATATGAGTGGTGGTTTGGTCAAGTGTCCACCTCACAGTGGCCTCGTAATGGTCAAAGCTGTGCTCTGTGTTGCAGGGACTGTTCATGAGAAATCAAACCTTGGTTTTCACTCTTAGGTCCATATATCTGTGAAGGTGCTTGTGATAAGGAAGTAGAAAACAGTTTTATATGCACTGTTGCAATACAAGTTCTTTCTTATTGGAGAACCTAAATGTAGATTTTCTTTTTATGTTTTCTTGCTGGAGAATATAGGTGTAGAATGTCAAAGTCCATCCTCAAGATAAATGGCTTTTCACTGACACTTGCTATACAGAAACGTTTTCTAGTTATGAGGAGGTAGAAAATGAAGAGAGGCCAATGATGCATGAAGTTCATGCTTCTGTGTTAGACTCTGCTACATGCTTCCTGTGAAGCTGCAAGAATTCCCTCATGATACCGTGCTATTCACAGAGGAAGTTTTATTCTAACCCCAGTTTTCTCTCTGCCAGTATCTGTTTATTCACTGATCTGCTTTGTTGCTGCACTAATGTCTGTGATGTTGATTGGTGATATGCACAAACTCAGTGTAGGCACCAAAATTACACCTTTCTTGGAGAAGTTCTTTTCCTGTTGTCCAAAGTAAGCTTGTATTTTGTGGTATGGGAAATAAAATGTTCCATATATATTCCTTTCCCAAAAATACTGATTTTGCTTTCCTTCAAATTCCTCGCTTAAGATTAATCATTTTAGGGAAGATGTGCTTTTCATCGTAACTTATGCTTCTATTGTGCTGTGCTTGTTGTATTGTTTTACAGATATTTAACCTTTCAACTAACAGTGAGAAAGATACGTTTTTTTGAAGTATATAAGTACGTGGTGTTACACTTGGAGTATTCGTCAAGTAATTTTATTCTTTGAAACAAGAAAGACTTGTTTGGTTCCTGTGAAATGCTTTTCTGGAAACAAAAAAGTTACATTTCTTGCACTATGCTCTGCAGTCAATATAAAATTTTTGAGAAGAGAGAGTTGGATTATTTTTTTTTCTACCTCTTTTTACTTGCAATGCTTACATCCATCACTGATAAGCCTATTGCTGGAACTTACTGGTTGGTTCTGGAAGCTATTCTTCAAAAAAGCAGTCCAAAAAAGGAGAATTTGGAAATGTGCCTTGTTTCAAAATCTGGAAAATTATGAGTTGTAATGAAAAATTTTTGTTCTTTTGTATTTATCCAAACCCACTCTGACTGTAGTCTGTAATCTTACAAAGTGGGAAGAAGCAAATATGTAGTGTTGTTACTATTTCCTAGCTGTAATTTTGACTGCAAGAAGAGCACAGTGCAATGAGGGGAAAGCAGCTATATTAAGCTGTAGTAAACTATATTAAGCAGCTGTATTATTGTCTTAAGCATCATGCTTTTGTTCTGATAGCTCTTTTTCATTTTGGGTGCTCATTAAGCTGGGTGCATCTAAGTATTTTTGTTCCTAAACTTCAGCAGTTCAAAGGACAGAGAAACCCTTTAGGTGGCAGCAGAGGCTTTGTTTTTTGCTTAACTGGCTGTGACACTCTAGAATTCTCTCCTAGAATGGATTTAGAGGTGTTGCTGCATACGTTTACATTTAGTGACAATAAAATATAAATGGAGGATTCAGATGAATAAAAAGAGAGTTTGTATTATCAGATCAATACAGATCATTGCATTTTATACATTTATTCTTGCATGAAGCAGCTATGTTGTGGTTGATCTAGAGAGTATCATTCAGAGTGAAATCCAGGCTTGATTTAAAGCTTAGCTGAATAACGGGACATAATAATTGTCCTTAGTGTGTTCTCATGGAAATGTATTGACAGCATGCACCTGAGCAGATGGTCAGAGCTGGACAGTCCTGGGTTTTGTCAGAACTCTTACCAGTGCTTAGGTGAAAACTGCACAGTTTTATTTCACAGATTTTGGTAGGTGGTATTTACATAGTGCCTGATGTCAAATACATGCATATGTATGTATGAATATTGATTCAATTTTCCTAAGTATTTTTCTAAGTCAGTGGGTAGTTTTTTCCCCTAGAGGTCATTGTGAGTCAGAGAGATTTGCAGTCACCTAGTGGGTTACCTCATGTACCCATAGTTACTATAAATTTCTCTGTCCTAGACCTCATAAAATCTCAGTAGTCTTCAAAATAGATCGTAAGTGGGATTTAAATGCTGTACAGACCTTTTTGGAGACCCTCTATGTACTAGTGATGTTAACCTTGAGAGAATGAGTGAGCTTACAGCTGTGAGTTATAGGCTTGAAATTGCTGGGTTAGGTTCTTTGGCCTCTGCTATGCATGAGATCAGAGCAGAATGATGCTGATGGTCTGTTGCAGCTTAGAAATACTATGAAGTACTGCAGAGGTCCTGTGTGGGCTCTTTAGCACAAAGATAAATCAGCCTTTTTTGAACAAAAGCCAAAGAGGAATATTTTATCTGGGTAATTTACTGTATGAAAATATTCTCTGTAGTATATAAATCAGTCATTTTCTTATCATCATATTTCTGCTACAGAAATGTGGCAATAAGAAAATAATACTACTAACTCCTGCTTAAATGCAGAGGCATACAGTATATATAGAAAGTAGTGTGGGCTTTGAAGAACCCACTCTGAAGACTTTAATTTTTATCAATTTAAGTAGATTGGAATTTAGCTTTCAGTGATCTAATTATGTGCATAAAAAATCGGGAAGGAGAAGAAACTCACAGAAGTAGAAAAAAAACTGGGGTTAGCAGCATTCAGAAAGATTAGGAATAAAAAGCAATTCTATTTCTTTTCTTGATTTTTTGCACTAGGAAAAAATTTATCTGGGTAAAAAGTGAGCATTGTGCTGACATGTTCTTCATGTTCGGTCAAAACATGAAAGAAGCCCTTATGTAGATGTGATCATTCTGAAACTTCATCCAGATCCCTACAAATAGACACAGGACACTTTTCAAAATTCTTTCTTTTCCTGCCTCTTTGTTCATCTCTTCAAGAATTCAAGACCTTGTTACTAGCTTTTACCTTATTTTTTTTTTTTATACTCAAATAACTTTTTTTTTTTGTATAAGTTAACATAGAATTAATAACTAGAGGTTTTTAATACTTTCAGTAAAAAAACACCCCTCTGACTCAAATCTGGGTTTTATGACATGTTCTATGAAATTTATATCAATGTTATACAGCACACTGATCCTCCAGTGAAGAATGAATATGTACTGATTAAATTCCAGGAATTTAAAGGGGGGTGTTTGCTTTTTCAGTTAGAATTGCATGTAAGACTTTTGTGGTCTTTACTGACACTATGAAAAATGCCATCCTTTAGAGCATAGGCAGGGGTTGGTGGTATTAATTGGAGCTTTAAAATATTTTTAATTATAATTTTCATAGATTATTTTGTTTCCCTTCTCATTTTGTTTACCATTTTCTCTGAAGAAGAACAAGGAACACATAAGAGCATAATATGAATGAGATAAAATAACTGAGGTACTCTTGAGTCTAATTTTTCTGAGTCCTCAAGGCTGGGACTAACTGAGCTTTCAAACTAGCATCACACTGTGGCCTTGAGGAAGTCACTGGAGTTTACAAAACATGACTTTGCCTTCTATAAGAAAAGGTGTCATGAATGTTTTGTGAGGATGTATGAATATCTCAAACTCCTGTGTAGATATTCACTTCTGGTTTTGCTTATGTCATCTGTGCCTGGGGAAATTATGTTACAAGAGTCTAAAAATGTGAATGGTCTGTAATGGTGGTAGGTGATTCGAAAAAGTAGGAGATAAGTAGATAGCCAGGAAAAATATGTGTACAGGGGAAATAAAAGGTGGCAGAAGACAACAGATCAGCAAAGATATCATCCTTGCCTTTTGGTGAATTGACAAATAGGAAGTGTCACAACTGTAGGTGTGATCCCACAATTATAGGTGATATGAAATTGTCTGAACCACTAAAACACACAGGGCACTAAGTGAAGATTTGTATTTAGATTAAGTTTATGAGTGAGACACAACCATGTCTACAGGAGGGTAATCTGGTGTTCATTAGTGGAATAATGCTATGTGAAGGGAGAAAATTTTACACTGATTGAAAAAATGTGCTACTAGAACTGCTTACAGAAAGAAAATTTACAGTAAAACCCACTGTTCAGCAAGAGGTCAACTGAAGAATCCATCCTATCTCTGAATAAACAGTTCAATCTTGTGTTTTCTTTTTTGTTGCAGTTTTCAGGCACTGGATCTTACATTTCTATCTGATAGTCAAAGAGCCCAATATGTTCAGAAATCTTCAAGATGTTAGTGGTAGATCATGAACAAGTCACCTTAAGCATCTTCAACTTCACAAATTGAGCTGCTTTAGTCAGTCCTGGTGTAAGACCCACTTTCCAGGCATGAATAATTTGTGTTGTTCTTTCTTTGAAATACTGAGAGAGTTTATTGAAGGACAATGTAATTAGCAGGATTTAGTCTTATTCTTGTTTGCTTAGAGTCTTTGCCTGAATTACACACTATGTGCCATTAAAGATAGGGATGCATCTGCCAAATTTTCAGCCTCGAGTCAGCCCCTTAAAAAAATCTAAAAACCAGAACAATCTCTGTACTTCTCTTAGGCATTGAAGAGGGTCTGACATTACTGATGAGCATCATACAGCACGTGTGTAGAGCACGTGGTAGCCAAGTAACTGCTGTCACTCACACTGCCCAGGCACCCTCAGGCAGTGTTTATGTTAGGTGAGTTCCCAAACAGTGCAGTTACCTCTAATGACTGGGCAACTTATGCCCTTTTTCTTATTATTGTTTCAGTTTGTTTTTTCTTTTCTTGCTAATGGACCTTTATGCCAATAAAAGAAAACCAACAGCTGTGAGTGTTGGAGCTGCTATTGCATAAAAGGATGGGAGAGAGTGAGAGATATCCTCCAAATATTGTGATCACTGGGGAGAGAGCACTTGGACATAGAGAAAGAATCAAAAAGCTGGCTAGCAAGTGCTCAGGAAAAAAAAGTGGGAATAGGGGAACTGGATGAGAAGGAATAGAAGAGAAGGCAAGAGGAGTAAGGGGTAAAGAAATGTGTAATGAAGGACAAGAAAAAGTAAGAAATAAGAAAGCCACATGAACAGGCTTAAGCAGGACAGTATGCTGATCAGCCTCTAGATGACAAAAGTTATTTGAATGCCTTCCTCATAGTGTTTCCATGTAAGCAACTTCTGGAGTTGCCCCAAAGGTGTTAGCTTTTACAAAGCCAAAGAGTGGTCTGGCATATAAATGGAAGGAAGACCGCTTCATGTGGGTGAAAATGAGGAGACAGATGTGGTAATTCCAATTAGTCCCATGATAGAGCTGTTCAGCATATGTTTGTGTGACCCTTTTGCCTTTTTGACATTATCAGCAGATACTATAGAGTGCTCTGAAATATGCATCTTCAGCACTCAGTTGAAGGTGACAATCTCAAACTTCTCCCTAAATTACATGTAAGGAACTTTCCTATTAAAAAAGACTTAACAAAAGGAGGCAGGTGGCTTAAGGAGAAGATGGCAGATGAAGAGAACACAATTCAAAGAAGTGTTCACACATTAAGGAAGTAATTTTAACAGGCTTTCCCCAGACTGTAAGTGGGAATGGAATTATACATTGCATGTAAATGTCAAGTGACAATAATATCTTCTGAGCTAAATCAACCTTGCAACCTCTTTCCTATTTTTCTTCAGATGAATAAAGTTTAACTTGTGATTTCCTTACTAATCATCTTAGTAAGTAGTGGGTGAGTAGACATTTACTGCATGGGTAGATTAATGTGACATTTTCACAAGACTTCATTTTTTGAAGTTTATTACTTGTGGGTGTGGATCTAATTCACAGCTGTTTTTGAGAGAATTAGGTATGCCATAACTCATTCAAATTCCATATTTTCTTGGTATTTTTAGATTTTATCCATGCTTTGTTAGAGGTGTATAGTCTGGCCTGATGTCTCAAGGTAATCAAGGCTTCACCACTGAATATAGTTTCATGTACAATCCTGTACACGATCACTTTTATAGAAAAACAGATTTTAAACTGAACAAAATTCAAAAACATATCAGTATAAAGGAGATAAAATTCTCTCAACTAGTGCATGTTAGCCACACAAATCTCAAGTATAGTCCTATGGTTCTGAATTTAATTTATTTTAATAACACAATGACTAATAGCTATGTCATAGTTTACCAGTTCTGTGTAAGTTAAAACAGAGGCAACCTTTTACTTCTTATCTTACAGAACATTTCCACATTCAGTTTCAATTTATATTCCTGTTTTTTTCAAAACTACCCTTTGAGAAGCCATGAGGCCCCTCAAAGCTCCTTCTTTCCTACTATGGACAAAGATAACAGCATTATATAAAAAACATGCTGATACACCATCATATCTGGTATACTGTAAGCCATCAAACGATTCCTGTTTCCTCTCAAAATCATAAATATTTGTGTGTGTATGAGAGACCTAGGCAATACAGACTTGCATTGCTTTTTCTTTTTTGCACAGAGGTATGCATTTTCCACATGATAAGAAAGTAGCAGCTCCTTGTAATATGACAATTTTTTTGTATGAATTTTGTGGGAAATGAAATTTCAGCAATGGAAAGATGTAGCTCTGTCACTTACCAGCATTCAAGTAGCAGAATGAATGCCACATACCAGCAATTCATGCCAAAAAGAGGAGATCTGCTAATTCACACAAGTTTTATGCAAAGGAAGCCTGCTAGAGGCAGAAAGAAATGCTGGTTTTCATTACACTTAAAGTTTGTGTGCAGTCTTTGCCTTTGCCTTGTCTGTGTAAGAGGGTTATGTGGGTTGGGTTTTTTTTCTGTTGGGGTTTTGGGTGTTTTTTTGGTCCTTTTGAGGAATTAAGGGCTCTGAAAGCACTAGCTTAAGTACTGTGGCATGGTTAGCACTTCAAGTGCCACATCAATATGTGATTCATGCTGAATTGGATGTTTGCTTGGGGAATATCACCTGACCTTTGCTTACATGAGATATTGGTTTTCTAGAGTCCTTTAGTTTAACCTTGATTGTTTTCTGTTTGTCAGTTCTCTACAGCAGAAATGGGAAAATATCCAAAGCACATGGAAATATCTGCATTTGCAAAAATTAACTTTGGAGATGATACTATATTAATTTCAACTAACCTTCACATTTCTGAGAATCTTACAAATCAGTATTTCTGATTTTTAAACATCAACCTTTCTATTGTCAGCTGTATATTATGAATGTGAATTATCTTTTGTTTATTCATTTGTGTGTATGAACCACTGTCAGCTCTGTTTTAAGAGTCTTCACTGCTTTGTTCACAGTGGTGCAAAATGTGTAGTTGCTGCCAGCCAGATTTGTTTCCAAAGCTGCCTGTAAAACTGGATTGTTTTCCCACCCTGAGCTTGCTGCTCAGCTGCAGCACAGCCAATGCCCCAGCTGGTTAGCAAAAGAGCAGCCATGCTCTGTCTGGGGCTACCCATAGCCTCCTCTAAATTCTTAAGTCAGGAATGACAAGGGGTTGTCGAAGCAGAAATATGAAAATTTAGACTGGGAGGCTGTGTGGGTTCAGAGAAAAAAAAATGTTTTTAAGCATCTAATCAAAATACTGGGCATTGAAAAACCAGACATATTTTGGCATTTTTCCTCCCCCATCTGTTTCATTTTGGGTTGGTAATGTTAACATTTAAGTGCTTGATGAGTGTTCGTTTGTGTCTGCATGAAGCTGTTGCAGTTGGTTGTGGAAGCTTAGCTTGGATTCTGTGGGTTTTTTGTGCGTGTGAATGTAGCTGTGACCACTGAACCACGCTGAAATAAGACAGTGATGGATTGTCTTGGAGTGAGGGGATTATCTTGGTTTTACCTTCCTGTTTGATATGAGTTCTGTTGCTTTCCCTTGAACTAGGGCTCGTGCACACTGCAGCCTGCTTGTGGGGCTCTGTGCGCGTTGTAGCAGCCAGAGGCCCTGCGAGGCCTCCCTGGCCGTCACTTGCCCAGGTAAGAAATGCCGAGGCACGATGGCTGGGCCGAAGAAGCCCCTCTTCCACCCTCGGACCCTCATTATCTCTCTGTAAGAACATAGGTGATACTCGCCTCAACCCTTACTATTGGACCATTTCCACCACCTCTGTACCCTATATAAACCCCATTTCTGCCCAGTTTGGCAGAAGAGCTGTCACTGAACCCCTTCGCAGGAGCTGCCAATAAAGACACCACTGTGGAACCTCAAACAGCCTCTCTCATCCCTGCGTCTGCCATGGCACTTAGCAAGCAAAGAGCTGAAATCACTGAAGAGCTGAATGCACCAAAGAGCTGAAATCACTGAAGAGCAGAGCTGCTTGCTAAGATTGCTGGTGGCTGGGAGCTTGCCTGAGGGACCTGGACAGGTTGTGCTTATCAGCCCAGCGCTGTTGTGACACCTACAGCAGCCGGGGTCGGATGGAGCCCGGGAGCCCCAGGCTGTAAGAGCGCGCTGCAGAGAGCAGGTCCCTGAGCTCTGGTGGGCACTTGGGTGGTCACTGGGCTCTGCTGAGCGCTTTCTGCACAGCAGCAGGACTGACCCGTGTGCAGTGAGGGTGTGAGGGCAAGACCTCGCACGATGCAGCCCCCGGCCGCTTCGGGAGGTGACTGTGCCATGCTCTGTCCCCGGTCACGGCGCTCTGTCCGGCCAGCACGCTGCTGATGCACCATGTCACCCTGTGGCTCCTGTTTCCTGTAGTGCCACATGTCTCATCCCTGCAATTGGATTTCAGCTCACATGTAGCTGCACCAGACTCAGAAACTATGGCAGCTTAAGCCCAGAGCCAAGACAGCTACATTTACTGAAACATTACAGTGATTAAATAAACTCTGATGGGGGCTTATTAGCTCTGAGCTAGGCTGCCTCCACTTTGCGACAGAGAGGTAATGTTTCTGAGAATTTTGAAGGTCTTGGGCGAAAACGGCTTGTTTTCCTATTTTACTGATTTTTTTTTCCCAACCCGTTTTCTCCCTAAATAGAGGAAACTCTTAAGTAATTACTGCACTTACTTTAATGAAGGTATTCCTTGAATGAGCTTCTCTAAGATGGAAAATATAATCAGTTCATTAACAGAAGCAAGGTTTTTCTTGAGAAAAACCTAGTGGTATTATTTACTGCTGGCTCATAACAATCATGCCTTTTATTAGAGATAGGCTTGCACTTCACACTAAAATATTTGTTTTTCACCTGTCAGTGCAATTTAAAATATGAGAAGAATTGGGTTTTGGCAAGAGAAAGCATTAATACAGTTGACTTGTAAATAAAAACTGCATGGAATATCTCTGTAGAATTCATAATGTGCCAGTAGAGATCTTGACTAATACAGAAGAAATTGTGCTTAAAAATGATCTAATAAGTTAGAAATTAGGACCTGAACTTTTTGGAATAATTAAAAAAAATATAGTTTGCTGATACTCCTTTCCAGGGAAAATCATACATAAAGCAGCCTATGAGTCTTTTATAGTACAGTAAAGACCCATTAAAGATCTTGAAATGAAATTCTTCATTTTAAATACTGGTTTTACAAAGTATTCTGAGAGATAATAGCAATTACAAGGCCTTAACAAATGTTTTGCTGTTCCATTTAAGGGAAAATATTTGAAGAAAACTTTTCCCAAATTCCAGTGTTGCCTTGGCAAGTTCTGAGAGGACAAATTGTGTAGAAGGACAGCACTAAACCTCTTATTTTTAAATATTTCCAGCCCTCACATCTCTTGTTCTGAAGAAGGCAATCTCAGCAGCAGCTCAGGGCACTGAACCAGGCTCTATTGTGTGGTGCAGACATGTCCATGCTTCCAGAGGCAAGAAACATTTTGTTAGTCATAGGAAAATTCTTTCCCATTAAAATTAGTTGTAAATGTTGTTTTCAGCCTTAATTTCATCACCTGTAAAAATCCACTGGGATGATACTGATATGTGAGTGTGTGTATTTGTAAGTATGTATTTTCTATATATTGTAAATATATATATATTTAGGAAAATAGGGGGGAGGTGTGTTTTTTATTTACTTTATTTTTATATATGCAGGTGTGGTTCCTTTACCTTCTTCTTGGCAAACAAGTTGATTTAGGTTGGAGGACCTATTTTTAGCTTGAATTGTTTAATTAATCCAATTTATAGTATGACCCTATGAAAGACTATATTATCCTGGCTGATGGGCAGCAGACAGGGAACAGAAGAGCAACATCAGGGATGAGTGCCTGGGGAAATGACCTGTGAAACTCACTTTATTGCCAAAGAAAATGTATGTGAACCTCAGCCTTGGTGTTTTCTTGCTGCTTGTCTGTCAATTTAACTTGTGTTTCTGTTCTTCTTGGGGTTGTATTGTGCTAGTGTTGAGGAATGCTGATTTAGTCATTTGCTGAAGAGAGAACTGTAATTCTGGGTGCATATCCCAGTAATGCCAGGAGACTGATGTAGAATTATGATAGTGCAGAGCTTGAGTTGCTTCTCAAAACTATTGCATCCTGTAAATGCTTTATCCTCCTTTCAGTGCTTCTGCTTACTAGGTATGTTGTTTTTGTTAACTCTAAATTGGTCTTTCTGCAAAATGAAGTAGGCATTTATTGGTAAAATAAAGATTAACATCATCATGATCTTGGAATTTAGTAATGAGAGAAGAGTTGCTGTTCAAGTGCCGATGTCTTGTCGGAAGGGCAGGAAATAGTCTGGGAATTGTACAGGCCTTAGTATTTAGTCAAGCAAAATGCCAGTTTTGTTTGGGAAAATTGTGTGCATACTACCTGCCTTCCTGAATGTGGCATCAAGTATAGAGCTTATAACAGCAAAACATATGTAGGCATCTATAAAACTATTTTTTTTCTGTTTCATAGCAAAAGTTTACTTCTCTGCGAGTTTAGTTTGTGTCTTTGTATTACTTGTGTGTCTCAGCCTAAATTAAACCATCTCTTTTTGTGTTGAATATATTTTACTTTGGATTTTATACAGCAAAGCAAGTCCACACATGTTGGAGTGTTTTGCTACATCAAATTCTGTGTGAGAACCTCATTTATTTCATTAGCTCAGCATAGTGTCATTTGGTGTTCGGAGATAATGCCATTCTTTACATTGCAGTCTGTATGGGTACCATGGTTGATATACCTGGTCAGATAGATATTTGCTACTTCTCTCGTGTCTAAACTGGGATCTTGATAGCTTTTTAGCCTTCCCCTGGTAGTCTGGAGAAAAAAAAGTACTGTAAAGAAGTTGCATTCCAAACCACCATTGGCCTTGTTCTGCTGGCAATGGAGTTGAAGAGTTTCAGGTTAAGGAAAAGTGTTGTGATTATTATAGAATAATACAGTTAATTTCAAAAGTGGTTAGTAATGCCAAGTGTTTCAGTTTCCCTGTGCCCACTCTGAAATGGCTGCTTTCAGAATGTGTGCAACACCCACTCACTGGAAATACTGGCCCCCTGAGATGTTTCAAACTGGGCACTCAGCAACTGAGATGTTTCAAGGTGGGTGTTCAGACCATGCATAGTGTGTTTCTATTAAAATTCTGATTCTCTACAATGTAATGTACTTGGGTTTCTTTTCCATGGGATTGGTAGGAGTCTCCTGGGCCACTGACTGTTCCTATTTCAAACAGTCATAGCCTGCAGGGAAATGGTTTGTAATACGAGACAAGGACTTCTTTGTCAGGCAAGTTTGTAATCTAACAGACACACTCTTGGCTCAACTGACTTTTAAAAAACAAAAAAAACCTAAGCAGAGAGAAATGCTTAATTGAAGATTTTTTCCCATTACTTGGTGGATAAAGCAAATATTTAAATCCAGACTGAAAAACACAGCCCTTTCTTTTCTAAAATACAACTTCAAAAGACTTTACTCAGGAATGGGAAAATACTTGACCTAAATTCAAGTTTAATTTGCAGTTTCTTAACAGAAATCCAATAGAAAATAAGATGAAACTTTAAAAATCACTTTCAAGTGATAGTTCTGGTGCTACCTGTATTCTTATTTTCTGTGCTGGTCTTTCCTTTACAAGTAGTGCTACTCCTGCCTCACACTCTCCTCTAAATTTTGCTCCTCCTACTTAGATTTTTTCTTTGGCAGAATACTGGAAACTCACATTCCTCTTCATTCTTTCCTTGAGAGGACTTGAACTCACCTAGACCAGCTTCCAGAGAAATGGCTTAGAGATGATGTTGTCAAATACTGAAGAATGTAATGGAAACCCAGAATGGCTGAGGTTGGAAGGGACCTCTGCAGGTCATCTTGCCCAATCTCCAGCTCAAGCCAGCCCACCCATCTGGCATAGGTTTCTCTTTCTCTCACTCATGTAATTTCATTTTGGGAGTCTTGCATCTAGGTGGAAATATTGGTCTCTAAAATCATGCAGCTCAGTCTCTAACTCTGTGTATGTGAAAACTTTCTAAGCAGAAAGAGTGGCTTTGTTAGGGGATAGTGAGGGAAATATGGCTTCAAATATGCTAAAGCATAGTTCAGGCATTTCCTGACAAGTTGGAGATTTCATTATGACTTGCTTCAGCAGTAAGTAGCTTTTGACTGTTACATGGAGGGAAATTTTGCAATTATTACCCCACATTCCCCTTAATTCCACCAATTGCCATTCCCTGTATGATTGTTGCTCCTCTTATCAGCAGTAATTTTTCTTCTCTTATGAATTGCAGTGGTTAGTGTCCTGTCCAGACAGCTTCATGGAAAATTTTTGGGCATTCTATTTTCAACCATTTCTCTATGTGAAGAAATCTGTATTCAGGAGATGAATTTGATTTTCTCCAGTTTTTTGCTGTTCCTCTGGCTTCTCATTTCGTTTAGAATTTTCTGTATTTCTGTTTAGATTTTTCTGTAGGGTGCCCTTTCTGCAGCCTAATATGTAAAGTATGTTGCAGGTCAGGGAAATGAGATTTTCAAAGAAATCTTTGATGAAAGCTTTCTGAGGAGCTGTCCATGTATGCAGGAGAAAAAGTGACCTGTAGCCTCAGTGCTGCAGAAGCAATCAGTCTCCTGCTTAAATTCCTCTTGGTCTGTATAGTCTGGAGTGCTGTGGCAAGCTTCACTCCTGTGTAGACAGAGGGTGGTGATGAGACAGTGCTCTCCTACACAGGTTTGTGTCCTCTCACTGCTGAGCATCACTACTGTCTTCTCCAAGCATGTTGCCAATCTGTTCTTAAAGAGTGTGGGTTGGTTGAGAGTTTTTTCAAGATCTACTGTCCAACTTGAATTATCAGCAGTTTTGAGTAGTCCAGAACTGGGGTGCAGAGGGTAGTCTTAACACTTTTGGATCTGTAAATGAAGGGCTTACTAAAAATGTCAGGAAAAATACTTAGTTTTGTCTTGAATTGAGACTGTATTTTTTCCTCCAAAAGATGGAACTAAATCAGGGAGTCAGAGAGCTTGTGTTCCTCTACTGTCAGCAGTGCCTTATAACCTGCTGGCAAAGTGTGTATTTTATCTGCTGCTGGAGCATATGAAGACAACTGCCTACTACCACTATTGCTAATGGCTCAAGTGATGGGTGTTTGTGTTATGAGTGTTTTAAAAGTCTGAAATCTACAGTCAAAATTTCCAGACAATGGTATACCATTCCTCTTCTGCCTTGAATCATGGGAAAATCAGAGGGTAGCCTTGAATTTCCAAACAAACTAATATGTAGTGCCAAAGGTAGAACTGACATGTCCTGCTTTCTTTAAATGGAAATTTTGACTTTTGTTAGCCAATATTATAAAGATATGAAAGTATGTATCTATTCATCTTAATCCACATTTTCTGTGCTTAAGCATTCTTTTTAAGTACATTTGCATTTGTAAGTTTGGAGCCTTCCTGTCATTTCATGGTATTCCAGGCCATTTTGTGTTTAATTTTGTGTGCAGTGGAAGTGAATTTTTATTTAGATTGGCGTGTACTGGCTGCAGGACAGCTGTAATACCCTAAATAACAAATACTGATGTGGTAACTTTTGCACAGAAAGAGGTAGTTGTGAAAAATCTTTAGAAATTCTGCTAACTTGTAGATGTATACAGGAAACTAAAGTAAATATGAACTCAGATGTTAGGAAATGCAAGTTTTGGGTAAATTTTAGATGACTGTTACTACAGTATGTATTAAATCAGTGCTGACTGGACTCTGCTGTTGCAACTTCTCTTTTAACACTGTGGGTTCATGATACATAACTTAGTCCTGACTGACTATGGTTTAAATCAGCATTAAGGCACCTGAGCATGATTGGTCTGATCAGAAGTGAGAAACTGAACCCTTGCTAGTCACTTTACGCAATTTTGTTCTTTAATATTTAGAGAGACTTTTCAGAATAATATCCATGTTTCCATTATAATAGATCATAAAGTCGTACGAGCTGGAATTCATAACTGCAAACTGCATATTCAGCCAGCTAATTTTAACATGATGCACATGGGCCTTTGAAAATGAAATTATGGCCTTGAACTGGGCTTTCTGTGAGTAAAAAATGCAATATTGCAAAATGTATAATCTCTGAGTGGTGAGGGAAATGACTTGTGAAGAAATGCTTACTAAACTCAACATATTTAGCCTAGATAACAAGGAGACTACAATATGCACTTCAATGATATTTTGTGGCAGTAGCTAAAAGCATATGCAGACAGCTTGGAATGCATTCCTTAGATATGAATTAGAAATAAGATTAGAATAACTTTTGATTAGATAATAGAAAGGCACTCATCCAGCACTTGCAAAGTGTTTGATTTTTGTGTTAAGCTAGGTTGTTGGTCTACAGAGTGCAACATTTGAGTACTTTGGAGAGTTGTCTGGCTTTGTAGCTGGAGTCTGGCTGGAGGGTATTCCGCAGTCAGTGTGCTCATGGTCTGCTGGAAAAGAGTCAGTGCCTTGAATCTCTTTACCATGGATCTCCACTGTCACCCTCACATATGAAACAAAAGCAGCAGCAGGGCTTGCAGAGTGAATAACAGACAGTGCCTTTTGAATATTTCAAAAGCCTGATGAAATTATTACATTTTAATTATTTTTGATGCTGTAGTGCTGCTAAACCAGTGGTTGGTGGGATTTGTGAGAAGGAGTTGTGGGATGGTGTTGAGGAGAGAAAAGTCTTCTCTAATTTTTTGTTTTTAGTAAGATCAGGTCAACTGGTGTGTTCTGATTAGCCTATGGTGGAGTCTGTTGTAAAGAAACTTTGAAGGTGCTGGGATCCCTGGCTTGGTGAGCTGTAAAATTTTACACCCCCATACAGTCACCCACAGTTTATTATCATGTGCACCCAAGCTCTGCCCTTCATCTGCTCCCTGCTAGGGAGGGTTTGAAATGCTCTTGGCACTTCAGGGGAAGGGGAAGCAGAGGAGCCTTGCACAGCAGGTTATTCTGTGTGTACTGTGGAACAATGAGTTTTTAAAAGGCAAATAGAATAGCTTGTAATGTAAGTTTTCTTTTAAATCTTGTTCAAGAGATGGGGAGCTAAGTGGCTGGGAGCAACATAGGAGATATACTCTTAGCTCTCAGCGCTCTATGGATTGAACTTCAGATAGAAAATGGACTGTAGTATCTGTGAATGAGGAGAAATAGGGTATGGACAACAATTGACCTGTACACAGTCCTTCAGATCTATCTGTATGTCCAAGGGCAAGGTATGGTTGTGTGTTAGTGGCACGTTCAGCAATTTCCCAGGATGTGTGTAATGTGTGAAGGAATAGCATCAGGGAAACAGCAGTGGACAGCATTGAGATTTAAAGCAGGCTGGTGGATGGGTGGAATGGTCAGTACAGGAAGAATGTAGAGCAGATGTATTTAGAGATAATGTCCCTCTTGCTGAGATATGTTCTGCCTCTTTGAGCTTTATTTTAATACATTTCTCAAGTTGAATGCAACATTATTACTCTTGACCTGAAGTTATTTTTATACTGTTAGTAAAGACAGTGTTTATACAGCTCTCTTGGCATTTAACAATGCACTTCTTTTCCCCTAAAAAATATTTAAAATATTTAGGCCACTGTAGTTTCTTTGAATATGATTCATTTTGGCCATGGGAGGAGAATGACAGTTATTTGCTTCACAAACCTTTCCTGTGATTCATGGAGTGTCCTTTGTGTCAGCCTTGAAGGAGGCATTTCATATGCTTCCTAGCAGGAAGGAAAAATAGTGTGATCATAGTTACCAGATAGGACATGGAAACTGGGTGGGAGGGAAGGGAAAGGGGAGAGGGAAATGCTGATTATTCAGAAGAAAGTTGCAGGAATGCCAATATTCTGTCTGCAGTATCCATTCATCTACTTAATGAAAAACGGATACATACCAAGCCTATATGTAATTAAGGGAAATGTCACGATGTAATTGTCACGTTCACAAAATAGCATAGCTTATTATGTAACTTCTTTTGTGTAAATATATCTTAGCACTTTCCCTTTGTTTCCTTGATCCATCACTGTTTCAATATGGTGTGATGTGTCTGTCTCTGAGCGATACACTTTGGATTTTGCTTCCAAACTGATGGCCACATACAATTGTGTCAGCTTTCTGCAGAGATAGGTTTTTATGTTCTAACATAATAATACAGTTAGCAACTTAAGCAATGTGCCAGCTTGCCAGATCAGAAGACATTTTCCTTTCTTCACCAAAAAAATTAATTTGAAAAGCCGTACTACAATTTTCTTCCTAAAAGTAGCAGCACAGATTGGCTACTTAAGTACTTCTAAAGAATGCTCCCTCACATGACAATCCCTAATGCTGCATGGCAGACTGGGGCTCTTTCACAGAGTCTAGCTGCTTCCAGCTGCTTTCTCTATGCCTGGAAACTGCAGGATAGGAATAAATGGGAGTAGCAGAAGTGGAAACATAGGTTTCCTCACTTCCTAATTTCCTGCATGGATTCAGGGCTTGTGGCTGGCTGGCCTCCTGCAGTTGGCAGCATTTGGTGTGGTACATGCAGCTGTGTCAGGAATATACAGTTGTGGCTGTTCAGCCTTGTAGCATCTACAGAGGGTTCTTACCTAAGCAGATGCACAGCAACGTTAGAACGGGAAAGCAGAGGTGTAGTTAGAGATGAAAGGAGTGGAATTAGGAGGAATGCAGAAGAGAATAAAAGTAGATATGAATTACTAATCACATGACCTGTGTTAATTGATTTTCCCAGGCAATTAGAATTTTACTGCTTGAATCACCAATGCTATCCATTCTTCCATTATTTCCTGTGTTATAAAATGCTAGCTTTGTTTTGATTTTCCTGTAGCTGTGTTTATTGGGGATAAGAGCTCTAATTATATCTGTGTACTATACTGTAATGAGAGGGCATTTAGGTTTATTCTGCCTATTTCTGAGGCAATATGATGAGTCATGAAATATAACTTTTGCAGAATATATCCTGATTGCCTAATGACTAGGTGTTGGTAGATGAAATTACACATACTCTCTCTTGTTCACATGAAATCAGGGAAGTGTCTTTCTGAGTAAGCTGTTTGTTCAAGTTACCCAAGAAATGTCAAATATTACAGTTGCAAAATGAGAAAAAAAAGTGTATGTTTGAGTAGTTTGAAAATACCTGCTGAGACTTACAAATGTGTTAGATATTCATGTCACGAATACTTGTAAATAAAATATTTGTGAAGAAAAAATTCTGCCTGAAAATAATGCAATTGATCACCCATGTTCCACATATTTTATTTTGCAGATGATGAAGAAGATGTTAACAAAATGGAAAACCTCATGTTAGAATATGCTGCAATGGACAGAAAACTTAATCATTATATAAAGGCATTTGAAGAAACCATAAATCAGGTAAATTATCTGTTCTTATTAAGCTATGAAAACATACCCTTATTTAAATATTATCTTTTCAAGGACACAAATGTTATATTTAAGCAATATACAATTGGAAAGACAGCTCTTTGGCAGGTATAAAATACTGAAGTTGCCAGTGCAACTCTTTTTTCCCCAGCTTCCTGCAGGGTGGCAGAGTTTTTAACTTCTCCCCACCAAACCCACACCGTTAGGAATATGGGTAATGCTCTGGAAGGGTTGAGGACACTGTAGGTAAGACACCCTTGCTCTCAGGCAGTACCACCTCATGTATTGTGGCAGATGGAAGTGAGGCAGTTGATTCCAGGAACAAACCGGTGGCTGTGGTTGCACAGAACCGATGTTTCAAAGCCTGCTTCCCACTGCCCTCCTGCCACCTGACTCGGCTGGTGAAGGGTGAGCTGGCAGATTGCTCGCTGTATGAACCAGGGCCTGGCTCTGCCCCTGGACACGGGACGGACACGGGACAGACCAAGGACGGACACAAGATGGACAAAGGATGGACACTGGATGGACACAGGACAGACAAAGGACGGACACAAGATGGACAAAGGACAGACACAGGATGGACGAAGGATGGACAAAGGATGGACACGGGACGGACCAAGGACGGACACGGGACGGACACAGGATGGACACAGGACGGATGAAGGACGGACACGGGACGGACAAAGGATGGACACAGGCCGGACACAGGACGGACACAGGATGGACACAGGACGGATGAACGACAGACACAGGACAGACAAAGGACAGACACGGGACGGACACAAGACGGACAAAAGGATGGACACAGGACGGACACAGGATGGACAAAAGATGGACACGGGACGGACACAGGACGGAAGAAGGACGGACACAGGACGGACACAGGATGGACACAGGATGGACACAGGACGGACACAGGATGGACACAGGACGGACACAGGACGGACACAGGACGGACACACTCAGGTGGCGGCGCTGCCAGTGGCCGCCAGGGGGCGCCGCGCTCCCGCGCTGCCCGGCCCGCGCCCGGCGCGTTCCCGGCCCGGGCCCGGCCGGGATTAAACACAAATGTTTAAAAGGAGTTCAAAACTATGTCTGCATCAGCAACTGTGGGACAGCAGTAAATACAGGCACTGTTCCCCATGTAGTCTTTGAATATACATTTCACTTCAGATATCACCATAATTGCAGACCTCCCAGTTTATACTGGATGGTTCAGAACTTTTTCCTTTTATTTGGACTATTCATGATTTTTTAAAGCTTTCCTAGTAAATTGTAACACAGTCGTCATTGTTAGAGACTAATGATGTATATCCAGACTTGAGTGAAACACAGTTGGTTTATATTTTGATTATAAGCCAATTAATAATTTATATGTTATTGTTCTAATAGGAATTTCAAGTAATTTTAAACAATAGCTTTTTAACTTCTTTCATTATTTCCATTTATCAGCATTTGTTTCAAGTTTAGGAAAGAGCAAGTCTGTGCCTTCACCAACAAAGCACTCCTGTTTACTTCAAATGTATTTTAAGTTGATATTTAAGATGATATTTTAAGTTGAATACAGGTGTAACTGCTTCACTGAAGATATTTTTTTGGTTTTGGCAGAGCAGTGATACATTTGTGATTTTTAGGATTGAATTCAGCAGTGCTGTGTATGTATCTGTGCCGATTTGCAAAAAATACACCTGGAAGGGTTAGTTTTCCTTTTCCCCTCTTTTTTCCTCTAACGCAGCTTCTTTGTGTGGCTAAAACAAGCTCATTTCCTGTTATTTCAGTCCTAAGGTCTCAAAAATGCAGCTCCAAGGTATTTAACATGTTTTAGAGTCTACATGGATTATAAATTTGGTAATGGCTAATCTGTTAGCCTCTAGCCACACTTCTCCTGTCTCTGTTTCCTACTTCACTCTAGGGAATTGTTTGTCTTTTCCCCTGCCAGCATCCAGAACAAACCTTTGTGAGTATATGAAAGAAATGTATATGACTTCTGCTGTAGAACAGTTACAATCTGTTCTCTGAAAAATAACAGCTCATGCTTTATTTTGGAGGCTAGCTGCATGCCGTGCCTCTGGAGCTGCACTGCCCATCTCCAGTTACCTGTCAGAGACAGCTTAAAATCTGCTTCTGGGAAACAGACACTGTTGCTGAATTTAGGGCTGCACCTGGAAGTAGCTGTAGAACAGCTTGGGCTTTAAATAGCCCCTACTGACTTGCTCCCTGGTTCCATCTGAATTCCTTACCTGAGGGCTTTCTCTGGGGAGTTGCAGCAGGTCATTAATTTTCACAGGCAGACTGCTCTTCATAGACAGGATTTGTGTCCAGCTGTAAAACACATTTTATCTGATCATTTTATAAGCTTGTATGTTGAAGATTTTTCTGTCTGTAGTTTCCTCATACAGCAGTGAATCTGAAAGTATATTATAGTCTGTGTTTCACCATCTAACCAGCTGCTTCTAGTGAAATGTCCAGCTGGAATTTAGCAAGATAAGAGACAGCAGCAGTTAAAATTCCTGATACATTATTTTATTATGTGTATCTTTAAATGGCATTGACAAAAAGGTGATATTTTACAACTAAAGGATTGTAATGTAAATAACTTGAAACTAGCATGAGCTATAGTCACATGTTTTCTCAAAGCTAGTTTTTTTGTTGATTAAGGCTGCAGTAGGTGGAATGCAGAAGGTGAGACATACCAGCATCCTCTTCTGGTTGAATCAGTAGCCTGTTGAGCAAGAAGTGAGCAGTTGAATCACAGTGTTTCCAACAATAGGCTGTGGGAAATCCTTTGTCTGTGGGAACTCCCTGTGCCACTGGATTTTCTTGTACCTGTGTAATGACTGGACTTCTGTTGCTGCCTCTTCTTTCATTTTTAATGGGTATTTTTAAAAGAAATTAGCCAATATTTGGGTCCTTACCATGCAAGTCCAGACAGCACTCTTATGGAGCTTCAGTATCTCTGGCAGAATTTTTTTATACTCTTGAAATGGACCCAAATGATTGGAACCCAGGCTCAAGTGTTCTCTGCTCTGACAGAGTTCTCAAGTGGCCAGAATGCCAGCATATTGTGTTATCCTAAATATGGATTCTTTCACCCAGTGTGCAGGAAGACAATCCACACACTGAGTCAAAATACTTGATTTTATTTCATGTCTGTGCAGAGAATGTGTTCTAGGTGGTGAATCCATAAAGCTAACACTTCTTCAGTATGCCAGGTGCTCATTTTTATACACTGTGAACAACAAAAAATTGGCATTTCCCGTATATGTAACAATCTAACTGTAGTCAGAAGCTTTGCATTCTATTGTCTGCATGTAAAGATCCAGTGCACATTTGTTATACTGTGCATGCTCTCTGAGGAAGTGGCTTATGTCAGCAGGGCATGGTTGTACCCTACAGACAGGTGTTACACTGAATTTACTTGATGAGCACAATGTTCAAGCAAAGTTGTACTTGGCATTGTAGTTTGATTTATTTTGTCTTCCTGTTCTTGCTTCTTGGGTCATGGCAGTTGTGCCCGCTCCCTTACTTCTACTCTGCTCTCTGGCTAAGCAGGAATGGTGGTGTTGGACTGACCACACTCTCAACTTTTCAAGCATTTGGTTTTTTTGGGACTGTAAAAGCTGGGGTAAATATTCTGAAGTCCCCAGACTTCTCTAGATAAAATGAATTACAGTGTATTGTAGATCAAACTAGAGAACGAGGAAGGTGAAACTAACTTCTAAAGTCACATTATTCCCACTTCTCTTTTCTTCACCTTTAGGGAAAGAGAACCTGGGCTATTTTGTTTCTTTTGCAGATGACCAGAAATTGTTGAACGTGGTAATGGCATCTCTGGCAAGGATTGCTTAGTGCTTCCTTTTGCAAGTTACTTCTTTGCTAAACATCACTTTGTCTGCCTTTTGCTAATCTTGAGCTCTGTGACAAAATGAAATCCAAACCTTAGTGAGGTGCAAGAAGCACAGAGGAGACATATTTAAGAAAAAGACTAAGAGAAGGAAGCACTCGGAATGAGAAGAGGCAAAGGTAAAGGACATGGGCTTGGAAAGTCTTGAGATCATGTAGACATATGGGGAAGAGTCTGGTTGAAAGAGTGCTGGGAAGGAGGTCATGTTGAGCTGAAGAAAAGATGGAAATATTAGATGTTGCATTGGTGCTGGAGTTTCATCCCTACTTCGCCTGGAGCTTTCCCACATTGTTCTTGCTGAATCATATCTATCACTGTCAGTGGCTGCTGACATCTTTGTTTTCTGGTTAAACTGCATGTAGACTGATTTGAGCAATTATAATTTTGATTTAATTCAAAGTTAATTATAGTTTGAACCCAGGAAGTGAAATTAAAATGTTCTTTGTTGTGTTTTATCTGCAAAACTACTACATACACCTGATGTAAGTGTATGTCTTGAGAGGATTTGAAGTCTGGATGTGTTGGTCATTTATGCCTGTGTGACTTCACACCTTGTCAAGTGTTCATTCTTCCTTTGCAAAGGTGAGGGGTGCACCATGTTCCTTGTACAAGAGTGATTTTTTGTCTACAGGATATATAGGAACTACTCTTAAAATTGTTTTGTATTTTTGATAATGATTCTTCCCTTTAGACTAGTAAGGTCCTTGGAGTGTGAAAAAGAGGGGATGTTTGTTCAATGGGTCAGTAATTTAGAGCAGATTATTTAGGATTGGGGTCTGTTATCTTAGTGGCAAACTGTGTAGGTTGTAATCCTGCAGAGGGATAATTCCCTTCAGTGATGTAAGTTGTATTCCGAGTGTGCAGCTTGTGAGTGATCTAAAAGCCTTTGCAGAAAAGTAAAGAATGCTGTTTTAAAACTACTGTACAGTTAAATTCATGGTCTCTGATTTGCAACCTGTGTAGCAGAATTCTAGTTTCCTCACTTAAAACTCATAGTATAATGCTGTAGTAACTTGGATGGTCTTCCTTGGTCTCATAAAAATGAAAGGAACTTAATATCTTTGTTAACCAGCCTCCGCCAGCATAACTTTTTAGGCCACGAGTCCTATTGGAGAAGGTTCTGCCAATATGTCCAAGTTGTCTCTTTTGACAAAGCAAACTAAAGCAACAAAACACTTCTGCAGTGGTAGCTCCACTTGCAGTGTGGTCTTTGAAGGAGCAATAAGGTCAAGCAGAGGATGTGGTTCCAGCCAGCTCCCATCTTCATTGGCACAACTATGGCAGCAGAACTATTGTGATGGCTGAGTTCAGTGTACGTGGCAAGCACCAGCAGGGTCATCAGTGACAGCTGCTGCCTGTTAGAGACAGGATTGTGCTTAAAAATCAGATTTTCGCTTAGTTTTCTGTAGGCATAAGTACCAGGAAGACTGAATCCCAAGGGATAATATGTTTTAGCTGATTCAGGACTCTCTGACAGTGACTGACACTGTGATACTCATTACAGTGTTGTCAGTGAAACAATTTTTGACATGGAACTTTCTACTTTCCTGGAACAAACAACCTTGTTTCGTTCTGACACTTTCTTAATAAGCACTTTGCTCTTCTTTTTCCCTCTTGCTACACTGTCATGACAATATGTTTTAGGGCAAAATCCACTGAAGATATCTGTATCTGCAACTGTGACCTTCACTGTACAGCTGAGCTCAGGACATCAGTGTTTCTTGATTCTGAAATATTGTCTGTTAGCCATGAAAATTTTGCAACCTTCTTTTTATCAAAAAGGTCCTCTGCTGCACAGAAATTGCTCAGGAAGGTCTTTATGAAGTACCAGAAAAATGGGTTAGGGGAATGGATATATCTTTTCTTGGGCTGACAGGGAGAATAAAAGAACTCTTGTAGTCTTTTGCTGCATTTATCCTGACTCTCTAGCTGTAAAAGCAAATTACTCTTATCTTGAAATTCACTCAGAGCATACTGAGGTGCACCATCAACAACAAGAAGTCAAAACCCTGGTGAAAGATGTTGTACCAATGCCAATGTCTTTGGAGATTTTTTGAGAACTTATTTCATCTTTAGAGTTTTTTTTTAACAATGTTTCTCCTCTTGGCTGTTATTTTGGTACCTTGAATTCTAATTGGAATTCCTCTTTAGTTCTAGTTTACTTGCTATCTACTAATGAAGCCACTTCAGACTGATCATTCATCTTAGAGAATAAGCAAAATGTGGGCATTGGATTAAATCCTTATAATGACTTGGGAAGGATAACAGAGGAAAATAGTATGGGACTCTATAATTATGCCTCTGCATATGTATATATATAATGCCACAGGACTTACTAAAGCTTTTACAGGCAAGCTTATTTCTAGCATTAGCTAGCTATGGAGTTTTTAATATTTTAAAGTTTCTTCAGTACAAGTTCTTTGGTACAATTCCTAATCAATAGTATGTTTCTTGCTCTGTCCCACTGCCATCTCCAAACAGTAATTCAAATAATACAGCACTGTTATAGGCATGTTCTCTGCTTCCTGCAGAAACTGGGACAAAGATGCATTTCAGCACATTTCTAATATTTACTTTATAATATTTGCTTTACTTTTTTTCGTTAAAGTCTCTGTATGTGTCAGGGTAAGCATTTGATTGAAGCCACTTTCTTATTTTCTGAGAATTAGTGGTCTATGTGTGTAGCTCTCTACAGTAATACGTTAGAGTCAACATTTGGTGAGCTGCAGTTAAAATATTTTTTTAGTGAGTAGCATATAAAAAAGTAGGAATAGTTTTTTATTTTATGTGGGTTATATAGTCCATCCTCAGTAGTGTGACTTATTGTGTCCTAGCAAGCATAAAAATGTGTCCTGATTTTTGGAGAATAGTCCCTGCAAACTCTTGCATATGGACATAGGTTTGTTTGACTTCACTGTGGTTGCTTACATTGGCCAAGTGAAACATTTTCCTAAATATTTGCAGTGTCAACATTGTAGTTGCTGAAATGGCCCTTGGCTTGTGTGGGTAGGAGTGGGGCAGCAGGGGCCACAGCTTGTTAGCAGTGAAAATTTGGGAGAAAAGAAATGTTCTGGACCTATGGCCATCACATGGAGCTGGGACCTCTGTAGATATGGTGGCAGTAGGGATAGTATTAAGAACAAATGTGCCAGCGAAGTCCTGAGAACCACATGGTAATTTAAAACGTGTGTTTGCTGTGTTGGGCAGCAGTGCTGCCCAGCAGGTAGCAAACTAGCCTGCGATTAAGGAGGTCTGGATGCTATTTTCAGGTCTACTAGCAGCTTGTGCGGTTGACCTTGGCAAATTGTTTCACTGTGTATTTTGGGCTGTGGTCCTGTGTTTATTAACACTGCATTTGTGCAGTTCCAAATCACCTGGTAGGACATGCTCATCAATTAAGCCAGATCACATGATACTGTTTATGCTGGCTGTATTCTGGCTGCAGGACAGACACCACCTGATGGAGCAGAACTGTGCAAAATTACAATTGGCAGAGTGGGTTATACTCAGTTGGTGTGTCATGCAGCTGTGGTGGTTTTGATCTCATACAAGGCATCCTGAAACTGAATTTACCATCTCGCTCAACCACAATCTCAGTCACGTGTTCGGCATCCCATATCACTGTCTGTAAAGAGATTTATTTTTTTTTCTACCTGAAGAATTCAAAGCTATTTGAATTCAGTTTTTAATGATTCTATTTTAACGCTGAAGATTGCAATTTGCAGTCTGAACTTTTTCTGAAATTCCAGAAGGTCACACATAGGGCAACTAAAAGTCCCTGTGATTTGTATCCTTACTTTTCTAGGCAGTGTCTGCATTTCAGAGTCAATGTTAGTTAACTCTGTCTGGTTTAGCCTAGCCTAGAGAAAGAAGATAAAATTTTGAAATCTAATTAAACTGGTGGGTGTTGAGGTAAAATAGCCAGATTAAAAAGCTATCTTAATCTCAAATAATGGTTTTTTTTTTTTTTGTAGATGAAACTTATTACTGGAAACACTGGCGTTGTAGTTTCAGTTGCTCAGTAGTGAAAATAGTATTTCAAATTAATCATCTCTTCTAGAAAGCTCCTGCTGACAGTCAAGGATTTAAATCCTTGGAGCCAGGGGCTGAAAGTTGAGTGTTAAATCCTGGATGATTCTCAGCAGCAGGAGTTTGTGTTTTGAATTAGTTTCTCCTGTTAATTGAACACACCCAAGTTGATCAGTGTCAGTGGGGAGGCAGTTTCTGGAATGCCTTCCATAAAATGTCTCCCTCCAAAGGTTGAGTGTTGTTTTAATTACTGTAATTGTTTCCAGAAATCATATGTATATGTTGGATACTTTAAAATTCCTTCTGCAAAATTTTAAATGTTAAGTTACTAATTTAAAACATTTACTTTTTCTCCTTTTTCTCTTAGTATTTTTTTAACTGATCTTATCAATAAAAATACTCAGTTACCCAGATTTTCCCTCAGCAAAATTCTTAGCAGATTTATAATGAATCACAGATATGTTGCTTATAGCATGAACTAGATCACACTTTTTTTGGTGGTTGCTACTGCCATGAATTTGTTTTCATTAAAGAATTTCAGCTAAGAAGGAGTTAGTGGTAGGAGCTGCAACTCTCATTCCTAGCTTCCTCATGAATTATATTATTTGGGACTTTTTCTTGTTGAGCTGTTCAATACTTGGTGTAAACAGGAGTGTGCATGCAACTTACTGCATGTAATTTGGAATAGACCAAAGTCATGCAACTTTGTAGTATGGTTTCCTGTGAATGTTTTCACTCTTACAGAACTGTGTATTTAGGGCTTTTGTTAAAATGGAGAGCATTGATTTACTTTATTTTTTGATGCTGGGACTTAAGAGTAGCTTTTTGACATTTATTTCATTAAATTGAATAATGGCTTTCTCATAGTTTTTAACACATGTGCTCAACCTGTGCTGCAAATGTAAAATTGTTTTTCTTTCTCATATTCCACATTGCTCCTGTTGAGAGAAGCTAGTGCTGAGATTTCAAAGCAGCAGCATGACTTCTTTGTGTTTGTGATGTGCTGCAGTATGTAGCTATGCCCATTCCAGTGCCTACTGAATTTAAAAAAAAAATAAAATCTGCCTCATAGTATGTATGCATTTTATTATCTTTCCAATTTGAAGAAGCGGTTTCAAAAAAAAAACCTGAATCCTGCCAGAAATCAATACCAGATGTCACAGTATCTCCCAAATGTGGCCCCATTGTTGATAACCTACTGCAAGTTACAAACAGTGTGCTTGATAATAAATGTTGGCAAGTTGAGCTAATTTCTGGGCTCTCATCTTTTGCATCTGAGCTATGTGCATAGCTTTAGCAAGCTGATTTCACCAGCTGAAGTATTTCTTTTGTCCTTAGACTTGTGTGTTAATACTGCTAGTAGATGAAAAATACTATAAAAGACTTAAGAAAATAAGTGTGTACATCAGATGCACTCCAGACTTCCTCATAAAGTGTAAAGTTCCCATGTTTACATGTACTCACACATGCCACACCTGATAAATTCTATAAAACCAGAGTAATTAAAAGCTCAGTGATGTTGCTACTCTTAACTCTTCTGGCGCTCTTCAAATGTGAGTGCCTCGCTGCATTGCCACTGCTTCTGTGTGGATGATTCACAGTGCTTGTTCAACTGGGTACTCATGCACTGTTCAAAGCTGTTGTGATGCTTTTGTTTCCCCTGTTTTGTGGGGAGAAGATTGGATAGCGAGGGCTTGGATGCAGCGGTGAGTTTACAAGAGTTGCTGGGAGGATGGCAACTCTGGTAAGGGAAAACATACAGGATACAGGGTGTGGTTTTGTGGGGTGTGATAATTGTTGTAATTCATAGTGTGGGCTGTAAATGAAATGTTTCTCCATGGATATTTTTATGCTTAGTTGGAGGTGATCAAGGGATGCAGGTAAAGGCTGGGCTGCGCTAGAGGCAGTTTGGTCCAGTTCAGTAAAACTGTCTCTTGAAAGAGGGAGTTTCTGGAGAAGCTGTTAATAACCCCACTGTATGCCCTTAGTCCTCACAAAACAACCCCACCTTTCCCCACTGCTCTCTGCTAAATTCCACTAACAATGAGCCATAGCCCTCACCACCATCTCCTCTCAAAGGAATGCTGGTGTTCAGTTTGGTGGGCACCTTCTCTGCCTTTTCTCTTGCTTCCCCTCTTACATCCTGTTTAGGCTTTGGACTCTCTTTCTTACCTTCTTTTGGCGTAACCTGTAGTTGGCTGTTGTTGGTTGGACTGCCCTTGGAGAAGACTCAACACTGTTGCCTTTTCTCCCACTGACAGCAGTGCTTTGTGTCTTTTGGCAGATATCATCTGACAGAGCACATGGAAGTATCATTGAACAGTATTTTAGGAGAATCTGGCCCATCAGTTGCATCTGCACAGAGCTGGCCCATCAGTTGTGTGTGTCTCTGCCAACCTTTTATGGGCTAATTGGACCTGAGTTTAGCAAATCATCCTCCCTAATTGATCAGTTAGGTTGGCAGATGCCTGGCCACCTTCGTCTGTCAGGCTTATAAACAAATATCAGACAAATCCCGTCAGCCAGGTTTATGTGCACAGCATAGGTCACTGTAGTTGTAATTTTACAGTTCAGCATGAGTTTACACTTGGCCATTGCCAAGTCCTACAAAACTCAGACCTGAACTCCTTATGTTAGTCCCTTCTTATACTAGTTCTTTTCAGTAGCTATTCACCTGGTAAATTTTTCATAGTAAGAGATTGTTTTGTGGTAAGGGGAAAATCCAGCTAAAGCAAAAAGCACATATAGAGGATTACAGGTGTGGCTTCTGCTCAAGAAGAAACTGTCAGTTAATTCAGGTAAGAGGTGACTATAATAGTAGTGTATAGTCATGGATGGAACAGACGTGTTTGTTCACCATGTGTCACATAAAGAGCCATTTCATGAAATTATCCAGCAGCATGTTTTAAATCAAGAAAAGGAACTAATTTTTTACACAGTCAATAATTACATTGTGGAATTAGTTGCCACAGGATGTTATGGAGACCAAAATAATTAATGAGTTCCAAAACCTACTAGACAAATTAATAGAAGAAAAAAATCCTTGACAGCTGTTAGATGCAAAGATTCAGATACAGTCACTGTCTTGGTAAATCCCTAAACTGCAAGTTGTAGGGAAAGTATTTGGTGAGAAACAGGAAAAGATCTTTCTATTTGGTGCTTATTAAATTCCTACTCCAGTTTTTTGCTTCTGCTGTTGTTAAAGGGAAGAGAATATGCTGGATGGGTCTTTGATGTGAGGTGCCATATCTGAAAGAAGCAGAAAATAAACTGCATAGAAAACCCAGTCTTCACAAGCACTAATGCACCCTGAAATTTATGTTAAATGGCTATGGAGCTTTAGATAAATGACATTTATTCTCTATTTAAAACCTATTTTGATATATTATTCTAAAAACACCTTTCACCTCCATAATTTTAATATTTGGAAAGCTTTCAGCATATCTAATAATTTATCTCTCTGTTCTTACTCATCTATTTGATGATTTAAAAAATAAGTAAATGAACAGCTCCTGCTCTGGGCATTGTTACATAATTGAAAAATTCTTAATCTGAAAGCTCATTTCAAATCCATATAGTATAAAACCACATAAACCATTTAATAATTAGGTACTACAGATAAAATCCAACTTGAAGTTTGCAGAGCTACACCCACTTGAACCAAAAAAGGGAGGAATCTTCTGCTAGATTCTTGTCTTGCAGCCAGTTTTCTCCCTTAATGCCCAAAAAAACCTTAATAACTTGTTCTAAATAACAAATCTTCTTGTAGTCCTGATGGGAGGAGGTGAAGTACAGCTCTAGGTGAGTATCTGCTATGATCCCTTCTTATAAACTTGATGAAATTTCAGCTGAAGTACCTGCTGTGATCTCAACCACACCAAAAGGTGTGGATAAAATGGATAAAATGTTTTCCTGGATGGTTAAGTAAAATACAATGTATGTTTTCAAACTATTTTGATTGATCATAATCTGAAAGTTTTAAGATCAGTCCTTGAGATTCCTGGATTGGTGAATATAAAAATGCCTTCTATATCCCAATCAACAGTGTCATGAAATAGATATGTGATACAACTGGGATATATAAATTTGGTCAACTAAGTTGTGGATGTGGGCTGCTTAGTACTGGAGATACTGGATAAGAGACAACAAAGCATGTCTTACTTTTTAAAAAAGAAAGCATTAAGTTCATAGCACTGTCAGAAAAACCACAATTTTATGTGTGTTTTCATTACTTGAGGAAAGCTTGGCTCCACCATTTTTGTAACTCTTCTTCAAATCGTTTTTTTGCCTCTCTTAGACTCATGTTTATGGGTATAAAAACCCCCAGCTTCTTCAGATTCTGTCAGTCATGAATCCATGGACTCTTCCCAGATTTGGGTTTCTCCAAATGCCTGTTGAACTGGGAAGTTGATATGGAATGCAGTATTTCAGCTATTGCCTAATCAATGCTTCATAGAGGGGAAGAATAACTTCTGTTCTCCTGCTGGCCGTGCTGCTCCAAATGTAGCCATCCCCAATTTGCTAATTAGCAGTGAAAACATTTCCTGAAAGTTCACTTGACAACTACCATAGCAGAGCTGCTACGAGGCCAGTCAGTCCCTAGCATCTAGAAAAGCTGTAGACCTCTTCTTCTTGATCTTGGCATTACCAGTTCTGATTTTCCTCAAGGTCCTTGATTAAAGCTCTACTGCTTGATATGTCAAATGCCGCCGGGTTAGTTATGCCTAGAAGATTGCTGAGAGTGCATTTGGTTTCTTCATCCAAGCCTTTGGTGAGGATATTGAACATATTCAGCTTTGCTGTTCAGCACTACACCTGTTGGTACAGGCTACCAGTTGGATGGCAAACTAGTGTTTGCTCTGAGCATTATGCTCTGAGCTGGCTGGCCCCGTAATTTTCAGTCTACCCAACAGACCATTTGATTACATCCACCACTCTCCCCACATCTGCATTTTAGGTCAGTTCATCACAGGAAGCAATCACCAGTTTCATCAAGCATTATCTGCCCTTTGTGAGTCTGTGCTCATTGTGGCTGGTTACCTTTTTGTCCTCTGCATGTTTGGAAGTGGATTCCAGAAGGATGTGGTATGTAATCCTTCCAGGGGCTGAGGCTAGGCTAAGTGGCCTGTAGTTGCCTTTCTTATGTCTTTGCTAAAGCCAGGCACAGTGCTAGCTTTTCTCCAGTTTTCAGGTGTGTGTCACAATGATCATGGTTTTTTAGAGATGAGAGGCAGGTCTAGTGACACATCAGCTGACTCTTTCAGCACTTTCAGATTAATTGTGTCTGTACACATAGATTTGAATACATCAGCTGTTCTAACTTATTCCTAACTTGTCCCTTAAATGTTTCTTCTCAAACCACTCTGGTACATCTGGAAATCTCGGCGTAATCTTTGCCTGTGACAATGGCGGCAAAAATATATTCAGTACCTCAGCCTTTTTCATCTGCACAACCACTGGGTTATCTCCTCCACTCAGTAACATCCTCACATGTCCTCTGAATTTACACAACTCTGTCTTGCTGCTATTTACATCCATCACTTCTTTTCATTCAAATGAAATGTGCTTTCATTTTCTCAATGTTGTTCCTAAAGTGCTAAAGTAGTGGTTTTGTACTCTTTTTTTTGTTTGCTGTATGCTGCCCTTTTGCATTACAGGTCATTAAGAAACTCCTTGCTTACTCAGTGAGTCTTCTACTGAAATGCCAATCTTCTTGTAAAATAGGATTATTATTAGTTCCTCAGTTGGTACTAAGTTTTCTACAAAAATTTATCAGCTAAGATGGAACTTTTTGCTTTAACATCCCAGGAGCCATGTCCCGTATAATCCAAAGGTCATTTACATAAAATCCTTAGTTCTATTTCTTCTCCTTACCTTCCCAGTCTTCTGGATCCTGAATACAATCAGCTTGTGGTCACTGCTCCCAAGCTACTATCTGTGACCACATTTGCCACTTTTCTTCCATGTTTGTGTATAGAAGTCACATAGAATATTACCTTTGTTTGTCCTCTCTGGCATTTGCATTTAAAAGTTATCACCCATCTGATCTAGAAATACCTTGGATTGCTTGCACAATGCTATGAGGCTCTAATGATGACCAAGTCTGGTAATTGGGTTGTTTTTCGTAATTGTTTGTATACAGCATTATCCAGTTCATTGTCCCCTTGAACAGGTGGGATATGACAGGCCAGGCTGCATGGCTCATGTTTCTTTTGCCTTTGCCTTTGACTGGGGGTTTCCTGTCAGATAAGTCTCTGGTTTCACACTGGACCTCAGCATAGACAAGGAGATGCTTTCTAAGAAAGAGCCACTGCCATTCTTCTCCATTTTCTCCATATAGCCTACATGACACTCTTCCAGTCACGCATTCTGTCCCATTTAATTTTTGTGATCCTGATGACTTCAGAACACTCTGAGTGTGCATGGACTTCCAATTCTTCTTGTTTGTAGGCCAAGCCCTGTGTGGTATTACCCAGACACCCGAGGTCCCCCCTCCAAGCGAAATGTTTAACTTTCAAAAGTGCCCTTTTCTTACACAGACATTATCCTTCCTTCCTTTACCTCTGGGCAAAGGCTCCATTGTTCAGTGAATTTAGTTTAAAGGCATCATCACTAGAACTGTAATCTCTTCACAGAACTACTTTTGTCAGGTGGCTTTAATATCTTCTTAACAGTCCATATGCATTGAATGGGACATTGTAGTAAAAGAAGCCAAAGTCTTGCTGCTGACAGCAGCTGTACAGACAGGTATCAGTCTTCTGGTTATATCTGCTGACCAAGCCCCTCCATGGACCACAAGCGTTGAGGAGAGCAACACTGAGATTTCTCCAACTCGTATTTGCTCTGGGCCCTTTCTTCCATTTGAGCTGCTCAGGGTTTCCCTTGGCTGTGTTACTTCTCTCCCACAGGGGATGGCAGCAAGAGGTAGAATTTGGAGGCTGGATGAGTGTTGGCAATTTGTCTGCAGCGCCAGTGATCCGGGTTGTAGGCAAGCAGCAGACTCACATGGATAGTAGGGATGGATTCTTTTGCTTTACACGGGAAGCATCATAAGCCACTAACACCAATGCTTTCTGTAGTACTGATAGTAGTCCAGAGACTTGAGATACCCCCTCAGAATTTTTTCCCCAAACACTCCAGCTGTTTCTGAAATTGTTAGCTAGGCACAGCTGGAAGAGGAAGCAGAGCTGTAATCCTGTTACCTGAAGCTGTGGGATTCCAGCTTCCAAACGTTGCAAGTTTTTATGTTCTTCTTGGTCCTTCAGTCATACCTTTCTGCCTGGAACCATAGAATAGAAAGAATCATAGAATCATTAAGGTTGGAAAATACCATTAAGAGCTTGGAGTCCCAGTCATAAACATCACACTGCTAATTCCACCACTAACTGATGTGTACCACATCTACATGTCTTCTAAATACCTCTAGGAGCAGTGACTCAATCACTTCCCTGGGCAGCCTGTTCCAATGCTTGATAGTGTTTTTGGTGAAGAAATTTTTCCTAATATCCAATCTAAACCTTTCCTGGAGCAACTTCAGGCTGTTTTGTCTTCTGTCACTTGATTCTTGGGAGAAGAGACCAACTGCCATCTGGCCACAGCCTTCCTTCAGGGAGTTATAGAGAGCAATATGGTCCCCTCTGAGCCTCCTTTTCTCCAGGCTAAACACTCCGAGCCCAACAGCAACTTTATTGCCCTTCTTTGGACATGCACCAGCACCTCAGTGTCAACATTCATTTGCAGACTGACTGAGGGTGCCCTTGATCCCCTCACCCAGATCATAGATAAAGGTATTAAATGGGACTGGCCTTAATACCAAGCCCTGGAGAGCACCACTTGTGAGCAGCTGCCAGCTGGATTTAACTCCATTCACCACAAACCCATCTTGTGTGGGCCTGATTCCCTGGTTGTCCTGTATGTGCCATATGTTGGCACTCAAGGTAATCTATTCTGTAACCTTCTCTGGCACTTAAGTTAGGCTGACAAGCCTGTAGCTCCCCAGATCCTCCTTCCTGCCCTTCTTGTAGATGGGTATTACACCGATTCCCTTCCAACCAACTGAGACCTCCCTGTTGTGCTGGGACTGCTGATAAATGATGGAGAGTGGCTTGGTCAGCTCTTCCACCAGCTCCCCCAGTACTCTTGGGTGGATCCCATCTGGCCCCATGGATTTATGTATATCCAAATGCTGTAGCAGCTCACTGACCAATTGCCCTTGGATTATGGGGGCTTCATTGTCCTTGTCCTTCTCTTCCAGCTCAGGGGGCTGGGTCCTGAAAAGAAAATCAGTCTGACTAGTGAAGACTGAAGCAAAGATGTTATTAAATATCTCTGCCTTTTCTTTATCCTTTGTCACCATGTCATGTGATCCCCATGGCCAGGATAGCCTCCAGCTGTTATATCACCCACAAGTCCCTCTCTATTCACAACAGCAGGTCCAGCAAGTGCCTTCCCTTGTTGGCTTCCTCACCAGTTTTGTCAGGAGGTTCTGAGAACCTCCTGGACTGTTCTTTCTCTTCTGTGCAGTATTTCTAGCAGACATCAGTGGACCTTAAGTTTATACCTTGGAGAAATTTTTTTTAAGATCCTACTGCTCTCCTGAGCAGCACCCGTGAAGTGAAGCCCACTGGGTACTCTTGGCTGCTCCTCACTGAGCAGAACAGTGATCTGACCTGAGCTTGGCTCCATGGCTGCCTACTTTGGGTGGAGCACTGGACAGCTGAGCAATCCAAGCTTTGGATAGCTGAATGTACCCTCACCACTTCCAAGGAGTCGTAAAAGTACCAGGAAGGCTGCCGTGGTGACCACTGGTGATGTGCACTGTGTTCACCACTGTTTGGGAGCAGCTTCTCTTTGTGACGTCTCTGGGATTTCTTGTAAACTCCCTGCAATCCGTCTTGCATATTAAGTGCATTGCTTTTGGTTTTGTGCCCTGATGGCAGGGCTCCTTGGTAGCGTTCCCTAAGGAGCACCATCTCCTCTAGATGAATAGGGAGCTGATGGAGACTCCCTCCTGGCAGGGAGCTCCCTGCTGCTGGTTGGTGACTTCCTGCACAGTTTGTTTGCCTTGGGATCACATCACACATTGCTTCCTCTTACTCTGCTGTTCAAAACACGGGTTGGAAGATGGATGTGAGTTAGTTGCTGGTTCAAGTCAAGAACTAGAATTCCTAGTTTCAGGGTAGGCAAATTAGGGCAGTTTATCCAGGATTTAGTTTTATGTACTTTTCACAACATCAATTCAGTAAAGTAAATAGATGTTGTTATTTTGTTCTGTAAAGTATTTTTAGTAAATCCTCAATGCCTCTTTTATTGAATGACTAATACATTTTGGTACATCTGAATTACATCTATACTGAGTCATTTAATTTTGTAATGGCATATGTAAATGTTTAAGTCTCTACAAAAATTAAATATTGTAAAAGACTAACATTTTGTTCTAGGAGTTTATGCCTGTATCACCACAAGCCTCTGCTAAGGGGAAGAGCTCCTGTGACCTGTAAACAAACAGGATGCTGTATTTGAGAAATGATACAGCATACATGAGCCAGTATGTCTTTGCACAGCCAAAATTTTGGTGTTTTGTTTTTTCCCCAAATCAGTTCTTCATCTGCTTGCTGTGTAGTGTTGCATTTAATATTTCACAATAGGTGACTGCAGTCTTAGTTTTTCCTAACTCAGCGTTCACCCAACATTTCTAAAATTTTCCCTCATCTCAGACTATATTTACTTCACATTTTGAAACTCAGGCTTTGTTCATGGGGGAGGTTTTGCCAGTAACAGAATTAAAATAGTTATATCAGTGTTCTCTGCAGTCTTGATTTTCTTGTAAGTGTTCTTTTTTTTTTTTTTGGTAGGATTTTCCTTTATTTTGTTTTTTTAAATTCTCATAGAGGACATGTGAGCTGAAATAAAAAAGATGTTCAAGTTTCATACTGGTATAACTGTAAAACAAATGTACACATGCATCACTTGTGTAGACCAGTTGAACAGCCTTCCTTGAATTATTTTGTCATGTGCACTACTTCTTGAAGTACTTTTTCCCTAGTCTGATGTCTTTCTCTCATCAGCTTACAATGCCCTTATATTCCTTGAATAAATGCTTGTTTTGCCAGGCTCTCCTTATTTTGAAACACCTTGCAAGCTTTCACTTGTGCATCATTATGCTGGATTTGTAATCTGTGTTTCTCCCGATGCGTGGTTGATACCGCGTCTTTGCTTTTGTGCCAGCTCCATCATTTACTCTGTGAGCTCTTTAGGGCAGAGAGCTGCTCATCACCTCGTGTGCTTGCTGCAGTGCATACCGTATTTTTAGACTCCAAGGAGTGATCATCAATCATTGTGAAATATCAATATCCTTCTATTCAGCTATCTATGAATACTGCTTGAGGCTTCTCATCGCCTTCTTCAAGCAAGGAATCGAAGCTGAGAACCACAGAAAAAGTTGGTTTTATACTTGGCGCAGTGGGGTTGTATGGTGAGAAGGGGTCTGAAAAAAGATCACCCGCCACCACCAAAGAAAAAACCACCTAGTTTTCACCACTGAGAGAGAGAGCTGAGACTGTATAGGAGAAGAATGGGAGATATTCGTAGTGGTAATTCTGAAATGAAAATAACTTTCTGCTCTGTAAATATTTGTATGTAAAATACAGAGAGCAGGATTTTCAAAAGTGCTTACATGATGTAAGAAACAAAATGAGAAACTGAATCCACGGTTGAATGGTTAGGCAATAACCTGGGATGTGGGAGAGTCAGGTTCAAATACTTGCTGCAATTATCTTTTAATTAGTTATACAAAGTGGAACAACTTCAAACAGGAGAGATCGAGATGTCTTACCCCTCAATACCCAATAGCCTATGGGCTAGGACAACTAATATGGGATGAGCAGAGATTTGAAAACGGGTCACTCACCTTACTGATGACTGTTTTAACCACTGAGATATTAAATCTGATAGTATGTGGATTTCTCTCATCATTGTTTATGAGGAAGGATTTGTCTGGCTTAAGCAACTGACTAAAGGAAAGGCTTTGTGGAGGAGGCACCCATTGCCATTAGAGGAGTAAAACTCCCTGTCTCTTAGACTGCTTTGATAGCTGGCTTTTATGATTCCTGTTTTTTGACACTGACTTTCTCCATCTGTTTTATACAAGGTTTGAATGTCTAATTTAGGGAGAGGATTTCTTTGGATAGCCAGTTCTCTAAGCTTCAGTACTACAGTTTACATCATTGCAACAACATTTTCATTTAGTTAGTTGTCTGCAACAAATTAGGGAGTTACAATAGTGTGACAGACCAAACAGAAGGATGCAAAGGAGTTTAAGCAAGGCTGACATATTAAATAGCAGACATAAAGACATTACATATTGTTAAAATGTATTTACTGCTAAAGGAGGAAACCCTGCTAATATACTAATTACACCATCTTGAGACTGATAATTATCTCTGCAGGATTTCATGAGTCTGCATCCATTTGATTTGTCCTAATTCAGAGCCTTGTCATCCTCATCTGCAGTCTCTTGCCCAGATGGAGCATGGAAATCGACATAAGCGTTCCTAATATGCAAATAGAGATCTGCAGTTCCACTTCAAAGTGGCAGCTTCTGAAGTGGGAGTTTTAATTATTCCATTTTGAGTTAGTGACTCTGCAAAAGAGGTTTTTTTTTTTTTCTTCTGCCTGTGAGTTGAGCGTTCTTTTTTTTTTCCCCAGATTTGTTACCCAGGTTTGCAGTAGGCATGTCTCATTCTGTCATGCAAACAATGAAATGGTTGACCAGTTAATGATGCATTTGTTTACTGATTGCAATCCATAACTTCCTTGGGGAGTTGTTTGTCCTGTTCTTCTTGGGTTCTTTTGCATGTAGTGTTTTATATAACAAGATGAGATTCCTCATTGCTCGTCACAGGAATTATGTCATGAACTTGACAAACAAGGTCATGTATCAAATGCCCTGTATTTTTCAGAGGTGAGCTGTGTCTCCTGTCAAAACTAAAATCCCTTGAATAAGGGGATGGGCTGCTGAGGTTGGGGAAGAAGAGAAATTAATGAAGCAATAAATGTTATAATCACTCTATATGGCATGGCAGAAGACAAAAATTAAGGGTAATGGGATTGTCCCCCTGCACTGGTGAGGCCACACCTCAAGTACTGTGTCCAGTTCTAGGTCCTGCAGTTCAGGAAGGACATTGAGGTGCTGGAGGGAGTCCAGAGAAGGACAGGGGAGCTGGTGAAGGGTCTAGAGAGTAAGTCATGAGTAGTGGCTGAGGGAGCTGGGGGTGTTTAGCCTGGAGAAAAGGAGGCTCAGAGGGAACCTTACCACTCTCTACAACTCTCTGAAAAGAGGCTGTAGCCAGGTGAGGGTTGACCTCTTCTCAAAGGCAACCAAAGACAGGACAAGAGGACATGGCCTTAAACTGCACAGGGGAGGTTCATGTTGAATATTAGGAAGAATTTCTTCACTAAATGTGTGGTTAAGCCTTGGAACAGGCTGCTCAGTGAGATGGTGGAGTCACCATCCCTGGAAGTGTTCAAGAAACAACAGGATGTGGCACTTAGTGCTGTGATCTAGTTGACATGTTGATTGTCAGGAGTTGGACTTGATCTTGGAAGTCTTTTCCAACCTTAATGGTTCTATGATGGGAGTTGATAATAGTTATACTATAGGCATTGACCAAAATATAAAGTGATTGGCTGAGATGTAGCTGAAATTTCATCTGATTGCAAAAAAACTACTGAGTAGAATCAGATCAAGTATTTTACTGTGACATGTACTCATAAGGAAGATTCCTGTTGAAGTGTGATATGAAATTACAAGGCTAATTACTTACTGTTCCACTTTAGATGGTGTATTTTCACTTTATAATGAGGGGAACTTAAGGAGGTCACTGACAGTGAGGAAACTGTGCAGCAGAAGCACTCAGAGCAAAATAATCCTAGGTACCAGTGGGTGCACTTGGGAGGGAAAGCATTACAAGACCCTGTGAGGAGGTCAGTGTAAACAGCTCTTGTGAGACTGCTGACCCCTGTGTCCAGGAGAGGCAGCCTGCATCTGTGTCTGCTCCCTAAATCCTTTGCCAGTGACTCAGCAGGTGTTCAGTGAGAATGTAATATATAAAAGGAAGAATGGAGGCATCCCATAATTAGGGCTAGTAATAAGACAGGAATCAGTTTAGCATGTGATATACAGTGAGTCAGAGCAATGAAGGAAAAGGAAGTTTGATAGGGTTATAAGAAGGAAAGTGCAGTACTAAAAACTGTGATGAATGGTGATGAGCGTCAAAAGAATCTAAAAAGGGAAAGCAAAGTTGTATGAGAAAGAAAAGAACCAGTTCAAAACCTAAATATAAGAAGGCTGTAAATTCAGGAAGATGTAGGGAGAAGTTCAAATGGCAGGAGAGGTGTTACCAAGAGAGTTGGCTGGCACAGGGCTTGTGCTAGCAGCCTGGAAGAACTTGGGGGAAAATGTGATAGCACTGCAGAAACTGAGGAATAAGGAAAAAAAATCTATCTATTGAATTTAAAAATAACTGAAAGAAAATACCTGCAGGCACAGAGTGATAAGTTTAGAAGAAAATTACTGTTTTATGCTTTTAAATCTTATGATAAATGACAGTTTCTAATAATGTACAGCAAAAAATTTCTGTGATTATGAGACAGCATAATGAGAATGTTTTTGATAGTCAAAAAAGTACTGATTTTTTTTTCAGTATTATGTCCAAACTCGTAGTGTTGTGGCTTCCCGTGTCAGTAATTTCTTGGAGAGACAAATAAGATTTCTACTCTTAACACCTTTTCTTGTCAGCCAAATCAATATTAAGAAAAATGTATTTAAATTTGAGGTTAAATTTTAAAATTTATTTTGCTTTTACAAACAGCACTTTAATAGTGCATCTGAAGAGTACTTCATTTAGGAATTGTTTTGGTTTGTGCTCCTGTTTTTCCTATTGTCCTGCAGACTCTAAGGCAGAATGGTTTCCTTCAGCCTTCCAGCTGCAGGTGAGGACTCTTTTTTTCCTGTTTCTTCTTACCCTGCTGTCACATTTTGAAGACATGAGTAAATTGCTACTGCAGTCACACAGTCTCATTTACAGAAATTCTTATTTTAAATATGAAATATTTAGAAATTAAAGTTGGATTTTAATTACTTCCAACAACAAAATCAAGGGCTTGTGTGTAATGGGAGAGCCTGTATATGCTAGAGAGCTGGAATATGATTTCATTTCTAGTCACAGCTTTAAACCTGGCTTGATAATTTGCATTTAACTTTTTAAAAAGGCATTGTGTATGAATTGCAAGAGAGTTGCAAAACAAATATCCCTGAATTTTTAAAAACTCTTCTTGTGTGCTTCCTATTCTAGAGTCAGCTACCAGATTTCATCCAGTGCACTCTACAGTTGGGTTTTGCTATTGCTACTATTGTGCTTAATTGCAGTTTCTTACTGCTCATAGCTCACAGCTTTTCAGGTTTCCTTTATTGTGGATATTGTGAAGCAAGGTGGCTTTGAGCTAAGATGCAGATACTAATATAATGACCTATAGCAAAAAAACTGTTTGGGTTTTGTCAAAGTTTTGAGGACCCAATTTTGGAAGGCTCAGTACAAAAGGGATGCGCTGGAATCAGGAAGTTGGGCTGAGTCATGCAGGACACACAGCTGGCAGAGAAACAATCAGTTGTGAAAGCATTTGTTGGCGTCATAATAAAGGAAAATGATGTAAACCAAGGATTTTGAAGAGGATTTAACAATATATTCCGAAATGTATGTTAGGAGCTTTCCTACAGTAGGAGGACCAGGAGAGAGAGAGTGTAAATGCATTTGTTTTGAAAATCAAACAGGTAGAGTGACAGAGACTGGCATCATCAGTTATCTGATGGCACGAATCAGCCTCTTGATTCTGTAATAGATAACAAGAAAGGTGTGGATAGACTCCAAGGATTTTGGAAGGTCAATGGGAAGGATGCGTAGGGTGGTTATATAAACAAGATTAATCCAGGCTGTCACACAGCACACCTTCTCTTTGCAAAAACTGGTAACCACAAAGGAACAGCAGCATTATCTAGCATACGAAGAGCAAAGGCTAAGTTGAAATGCTCATTTCCTGATTTAGTTCTTTTTCTGAAGCTGAATTACAAAGATGGACCTATAAGCAAAGAGGAGGAAAAGAATTGCAGTTGAAAACATCCTTCTCTGTCTGTCTACAGGGAACCTGTAAAAATTAGGGAACGGAGATACCCTGTTACACCTATGTAGCAGAAAGGGTATGTTACCATTTCGGAGTGCGCAGTGCAAGGGAAAAGAATCACTTGAGCATGTACTAGGAGAGCACATAGTGTTTGACAAGACTAGGGAAGAAGCATTAGCTGTCACCCAGAACAGGTAAATCAAGAAGGATAAGACTGGAAGTAAGGCCTGGGATTTAGTGGCTAGTAACTCCATTGAGGGCTGTCCCAATAGGAAGCTGGATAAGTAAACATCACTAATATGGATGGAAGAATGTGGTATGTAGAAAGAATAAAAGAAGAGACTTGTCTCTCTGGCATTTGCAGTAAAGTGCAAAATAAAAGGCAATTCTGCCACCACACACAGGGACAAGTGAGGTATTTGTACCCACTGAGTATAAGTAAGGTTAGTGTTCCCAGTTTATAAGGAAATTGGGAGCCTTAGTACAGTTGCACTTGTTGGATTTTTTGCTTGTTTTGCTTAGTGCAGCCCTGTGCTATCACTGAATTCACTGTGCTGTGTTAAAGGTGGAGCTCACTCTGATGGAATTATTGCCATCCTGATCTGTATATTAATAAAGATATATTAATTTGATGGGTCTAGGCTTCAAGTTTCAAAAAGGATTTGTGTTTTTCAACTAATGTCTGTTCAAATGAAGCATGAGTCTGTACTTAAGATATCTTACTGCTGTTTCTTGAAAGTGTAAAAGTTCCATTTACTCCTAATGAAAAATGATGAAATTACTCACATTGCTGTTTTGAAGAGTATGAAGAAGAAATGCTGTCAGGGCTGAAGAACTTTCTGAGGACAAGAATGTCATCAGATGAATGAAAAAAAAAACACAAGAAGGGTAAAAATTGAAAAAGCTTGCCTGACTTTCACAGGAGGAAAAGAAAATTTGGAAAGAATATGTAAAACATCCCTCTGGAAAAACAAAAGATTTTAATAATAGTTGCTGTAGGAAGGTCTTTGAAATATAATTCACACTCTGTATTTAGATGTGAATAAGCTACACAGTGGGTATAAATCAGTGTTTTATAGGAGCTTTTGAAGATAACACTGAACTGTACTTGTTTTAGGATTTAGCCCTTTATTTCCGTACTGTAGAAAACATAGGTTTTAGTGATCTTAGTCAAACAAGCAGAGCCATACAAGAGTAAACAGGTTGTTAATCCAAAATCACCTTAGGGCCTTCTTTGCTCCCACTGAAATCAATGTCTAAATTCCCATCAGTTTGAGTGGGATATTGAAGAAAGAAAAATAGCTCTAATATCCATGTTAATGTATTTGCTAAATATGAGAATTAATCAGCAGCTTGGTAAACTGGTTCAACAGCCTGATGCATTTGCTGAATCAACCTTGCCAAAACAGATGCACCATCTGCCTCACAGTTTCTAAAACACTGTTAAAACAAAGCAACAGTTTTTATAAGAAAAAAGTTGTAAGTTGGTTTTGCTGTTACATGCCTTCATCTGTGCTCAGGCAAAACTACTTAGTGCAAAATGCTATGTATCTCTAGTGCACCAAAATTATTTTTCATATAAACTCTATTTATGGCAGAACTTTTAGGTATGAGAAGAAGACAGCCTTGCTCCTTCACCATGTCTTGAACCATAATACTGTATATGAAATGCAAGAGGGTTGCAAGAGAAAAATGCCTGAATGTTTAAAAATGCTTCTTGTATGCTTCCTGTTCTAGAGTCAGCTATCAGATTTCATCGTCCACTTTACAGTTAGGTATTGCTGTTGCTACTATTGTGCTCAATTGCAGTTTCTTACACTGTTCAGTGTTTTTCAGGTGTCCTTTATTGTGGAGAGTATGAAGCAAGGTGGCTTTGAACTAAGATGCAGATGCTAATGCCAACTGTGAACCTTATTTCCAAAGCAAAGTTTTTGCTTTGTCATATTCATACTTCATATGTAGAATAAAACATACAGAAAACAAGATGAAGACAGGCTTCTGTTTTGTTGAAGTCATTAAGAATATTTAGTTCAACCCTTACAGCAAACTTTCAGACTTTCAGAAATGCTAAAAAGATTAAGGTGCTAAATATCCATGAGCTTTCTTCAGTTTGGTACCTTGGGAAAACCACACCTTTAATACTCACACTTACTGCTGTTTTTGTGAGCCATTTTTATGTTACTGGTAACAGGTAGTTTTAAAACTGGTATTTCAATAAGATCCCATTTCTTTGCTTATTTTTACCCCTTTGCACTTTGAAAAGCATTGTACAAAGGGTCTTTGGGAGAAACAAAAGAACCATCTTCTCTCTACCATAGTCAGTAACCGGGGTAAATACAAATGAGTGGATTTTTTCTGTTAAAATGTGTGTGGAGTAGAGCATTTTGCTTGAGGTGAAACTTCTAACTGGGAACCCCAAGAGATGCTGTTCAGACTGTAAAATTTGGACGCACACAGGCAGTTTTGTTTCTTCACCTGGCGCTCATTTACATTAATCCCACCCCATATATATGGTTCCTTTCTAAACAGGAGACAGAAAGCAACCAGGGTGGCCAAAGCCCATTAATAGCCTTACTGAAATGACTGTCGAGTGCCAGGAGTTGAGAGAGTTTGCTTGGATACACCCCTCTATACCTGGAAGCAGTGTGTGCCTCTCAGTGCTTACTTTCTTTTTAATGTGTGCAGTTGTGTTTAAAGCAGGGGAAGGAAACTGTGGAGGGTAAAGACAATTTTATTATGGGGACACCCTAGCTACAACCACTTAGTTGATGTGCTGTTTTGGAACCACGGCAACCCTGCCTCACCTTCATACTGTTACTTTAGCAAGAGTTTTGGGATTTTTGAATTGTGCTGACAGTAATTTTCTGTTGTGCTTGTCTGGTTTATTAAGGCAGTATGTGTCATAAGTGTGGGTCAGCCCTTACAAATCTGCCTCTCTTGGTATTTCACAATAGTCTGCAAAGGTGTTGCTCAACTGGAGTCCCAGCCCTGCAGCCATGATGTACAGAGGTGTTGAATCTCCTGAATCAGATGTGGGCCCTTAGGCAATCCTGGCTGCAGCTGAGCTCTGTTCTTACTGCAGCTCCTGCTGCTGAATGATGGTATACTTTTTGACTGTCCTTGCAGTTGTTTCCAAGTGCAGTGTTTTATTTGTGCATCAACAAATGATCTGATATTTGCTAAGGGTTTGTATCTAGCCATTGAAGAATAATAAATGGCTGAAATTTTGCAGCCTGATTCAGTTACAGTGGTGACTCACTTAGAGTTGGTTCTCACATGATTCACAAAGTGTATGGGTGACTCAACCCACAAATTTACTTAGGTCCCATGTTATTTTCCCTCTCAGTGAAAAAAAATTGGTTATAATAAATAATCACAGCAAACTTTGACTTATCCCGAGGTAAAATAAATATGTGTGTTGAAAGGCTGCATATTTGTAATAATAAATTAATTTGGTGAGGTAAGGATGAAATAATAGGATGTAGGAATTGTTAAATAAGAAAGAAAGGTGACATGCATTTCTGTTTGCTTTTGTTGCATAGCAGAGATAAATAAAGGAAGAATAGTTACTTTCTCTATAATATGAGGTGCTCAGAGAGGATGTTCTGACATTCTTACTGCTGTTTTCAGCCAATTCTTGGCATTTGTTCTCCGAAATAAGCAGATTTAGATATGTCCGTGTCTGGTTCAGACATTTTAAAGTTATGTCAGTTCAGAAAATGTGAGGTTCCCAGGTTCTGAATTGGCTCTTTGTAGGCTGCAGTAGGCTGGCACACCTGTTCCTGAAGGACCTGAATTTGTCTGAAAAATCGATTGAGTTCCTTCACAAAATCTAATTCACAGAGGTAAGAAATTCAGTCTCAGCAGGAACTATAAGAAGTTTTTTCTTCAAAAAATACAGCTGCTGTCAGTGTTTGGTAACCACATTCAGAGGCACATGGCTGTAGTGTAAATACATTCTAAATTACTCTGAGTTTGGAGTTAGGTGAAAACATCACCATATCCTTTTTTGTGGTGTCCCAAAAGAATATAAATATCTAAATAACTACATAGCTCTGAGCTTTATAGCACTGAGTGACTAATCACCCTCCCTTTCATAAATGAAACAACAAAGAATCTGGAAAATGAAGAAATTCTGCCCTTTCAGCTGACTGGTCTTTCAAAAGTTCATTAGCAAACAGGAATGTTTCTATATCTCACAAAACTCAAATGTCAATAAGATCCATAAATTAAACTTCAGAAGTCCATATTTTGCAGGAATTAAATTACAGGGAACAAATAATGCATGGTTTGAAAGACTCTAGTGAGAATTCTGAATTCTGTGAAAAGACAGTTCTTTTGTAGATTTTATCACAGATTTGAGGAAACTGCAACATGGTTCAGGTATGGCAAGAAATTTCTGAGAAATAAAATGGATGGTACTGGCAAGTTTCCAAATACCAGGGATATAAAAGATAGCCCTGAGAAAGAACAGTGACAGAATAAAAATATGCCGCTAAAAGACTTCTGTGCTAGAGAGAGAAGAACAAAAAGGCTAAAAAATAACCATGGTGTGTCACATGCTGAACCACTGCAATGCAAAGACCAGTGGAGCATTTCTGTGACAGGCAAAATGCTGTTCTTTTATCACAAAGTTTGCCAAGCAGCCACAAGCTGTTTTAGGCCTCTTTATAGAGAGTGAACCAAATGCACATGTTAATTTGAACTTTCCATCAGCTAAAGGAGAAGGTAAAAGGATGGCTTTGTGCTCAAAGCACAGAACTGGGATTTATTTATTCTGGTATTTATTCTGGGTTCTGCCGCAGTCTCCTTGTGCAACCTTAGGCCAAATTATTAATCTCCTAATGCCACAGCCTCTCCATTCGTAAAATACATGGTACATGTCACAATGGGTGTTTGAGGCTAAATTCTTTCATGTTCGTGAAGTGTTTTGGGACTGGGCAGGACAATTATTAAATGCTGCAGTGCAGCATGCAGGGTTATGCTAATTAGTGCCTTTTTAGACACTGATCCCTTACTGTGTGAAGACTAATACCGCAAACTGGTCCAATTTTAGTCTATGGTACCTTTGACCTTACTCGTTCTGAGATTGGTTTGGAACAGAATAATTTATTTTTGACTTGGTGGTTATGGTAATTGATGAAATAAAAATTCCCCAGACTGTCCCTTGGAATACCCTGCATTTACTCTTCCCTTAGGCTCTGCAGGCTGGCCTTTTAAAAAGCCTGATTTTTGGAGGCATAGTTTTAACAGTTTAGGCACAGAATAGACACCCTCCCAGTGGAAGAATCCGTGAGAGGAAGGTGCATCCTTAGAGACAGATATTGGCAGAAGACATGTCATGAAGTGGCTCATTCCATAAGCACTGCCTGTCAAACACAGATACCCTTTTGCACATACCGCTCTGACCAGGTGGTGTGGTGTGAGGCCATGAGTAAATGCATCTTTTGATAGTGGAACTACAGCTACATTTTCCTAAACAATTATGTGTTTAGCCTTTGCAAATGTGTTTTCTTATCAGGACTTCTGCTAGATCATGTATGTATATGTATGTTATATATAACATGTCTGTTTTCCTTATTGCTGAGCCCCCATGTAAAAACCCATGTGGTTCTTTGCTGGTATGGCAGAGCAGATGCTTTTGCTTTTCCTGTTGCTGTAAACAAGATGTTGTGACTGATACTTCTTTTCACCATATGTCCCGAACACTCCCAGTTCATCGTTACATGTAATTTCCAGGATGCTTTGTAGGGTGTGTATGCCTCCGCCCCATTTCAAAATCAATGTAGCTCTCAATGGATTGACTAATGAGTGCAAGGTGTTACTTAGCATGCTGGTTTTGGCTGACAGTGCTGCCAAACGAACAGTTGTTTGCTTAATGTGTCTTTCTTGGTTCTCATGTGAAGTAACTTATTCTGAGGAATTGAACATGTCAGTGACTTCAGGTCTGCTGGTAAGCATTTATCTGACGTGCTGCTGAGACCAAGAAGGAGCATGACCTCAGATTGGTGCCCTGAACGCTGATAATTTTGCCTTGTTCCTTTAGCCATACCCTATGTTTGTATTGCCCTCAGACATTTTGTTATGCTGATCTCATCATTCCTACATCCATCAAGAATTTGTAGAGTAGGAGTAGGTGGGTGGGTGGCAAGAGCTAAAGAAAATTGTAATGAACCTGTAAAGGTGTTTTGCTGATGCAGTGTATGAGATGTTGTAATTCTGTTCCACTGTGAGGATGTAGGGGAGATCCTCACCGATCTCCCCAATGATAGGATATTTTCTTTAATTTGCTTTCATTGATGTTGTTGTGTAGACCATTCTCTTGCCCTCTCTTCGGCATAGGATATGCAGCACTGAAGAGAAATTGCTTGTGCACAGCAAAATGTATTTGCTTGTTATTATAGTGGGTGGACATGCCTTATTATTCCCCTGTGATGTGTTGACCTTCCAGAAGGTCTACCTGGCATTTCAGTAATAGCATGTGTGTGGTACAGTACTGAGTGTGGTCAGGAATGGTGTCTCTACTAATCATTTTAATGAAAGCAATCATGTGGAAGTGAACAGAAACTGAATTTAAATTGTAAACATGAAAGAAGTTAAACTACAAGAAAGTGCATTCTTTGAGCATCTCTCGCATTTGACTCTAGGTTTCTGTATGAGGTGGTTGTCTGAGCCTTTCTCATATATGCTGCATTGCTGGGCTGTACACAATCTGGTAATGTATTGCTATTGGGAATAGAGCTGGTGTAAATGATTTTTTTTTCTCTCGATAGCTGGTGAAATTGTTCACGTTGCCCTTAGCAAATAGCAGGCTAGCTCTTACTTTAATAGACCTATGGCAGCAGGCTGTGTGATTAGTTAGGTGCTGAGGGAGAGTTTTATGTAAACATTCTCTTGAGCTTAGTGAGATGTCTTAATGCAAATTTTTGTAGCTCCACAGTGGCACAGACAAAGTTTATTCGTGTGCATATCATAGAATCATAAGAGAATCCTGAGCTAGAAGAGAGACACAGAGATCATCGAGTCCAGCTCCTGGCTCTGCACAGGACACTCCCAAGAATCCCACCATGTATCTGAGAGCATTGTTCAAATGCTTCTTGAACTCTGTCGGGTTCAGCACTGTGACAACTTCCCTGGGAGCCTGTCCCAGTGCCTGGCCAGCCTCTGGGTGAAGAACCTTTTCCTAATACCCAGCCTAAATCCCCCTGACACAGCTTTGTGCTCTTCCTTTGGGTCCTGTAGCTGGCCACCAAAAAGCAGAGGTTGGTACTTGCCCCTCCACTTCCCCTCATGAGGAAGCTGCAGACTGCAATGAGCTCCTCCCCATAGTTTCCTCTTCTCTGGGCTGACCTCAGCCATTTCTCATACAGCTCCTCTTCTAAGCTGTTTACCATCTTCGTGGCCCCACTTTGGGTGCTCAATAACAGATTTATATCTTTCTTACATTGTGGTGCCCAAAACTGCACACAGCACTTGAGGTGAGGTAGCACTAGCGCAGGGTGATGTAATGTACCTTTTTGGTAGTGTAATGCTGTAATTTACAGTTCCTGCCTTTTTTTCTGCTCATAAAAAGTATTTTAATTCTGGAAGTTGGAGTTGAGAACCACTGTTTGAACTAACATTGGCTGTGCCCTTCTTTTCACCTCAGTCTTAGGTTATGATTGAAGATATTATGTTGATGCATATCTGCACTCAAATTTTCCATGAGTCAAGAAAAAGATAAAGAGATCCTGATGTAACTCTATCAATGTGTAATGTGGTCCCTGTGGAGAGGAAAAGATTATTGACATTGTCTTAACTGCTGATGGATGCCTGTGATGAATGTCCACATAATTTATTTTACTATTGGTGTCAGTCTCAGCAACTTAGAAGCACTTCAGGGTTATTTTTAGTATACACAGCTGGATCTTCTATATGGGATCTGGCCATGGTGCTCTCATTTGTCATGAGGGCAGATCTTACTGGTGAGTTGTTATTTGGACTATTCTTGTGTGTTCCACATGTTATGTTTATGTTAAAGAGAGAATGTCGGTAAAATCAGTGTGATGTTGCAGAAAGGAATATGTTTGCACTACATGAGTCCAGATCAAAGCATTCTTTTATAATGTCTTGCATTTTAAATGAATTTTGATTTAGTAAGTGTCTTTTTGTTCTTGCATACAATTGATAGCCAAGTTTCTTCTCCAGCTGAGTACTGAACAATGCTGGTTGGGGTTTTGATCAGCCTTCTGTGGCAGCAGGGTGCTGTGAAGCTGGCACAGGCAAACCATTTGAGTGTGAATGATTGTCATTGCTGCACTGGGCACAGGATGCTCTGTTTTCCTTTGTTCCTTTCATGGGATAAAGTTTCTACATTCTTTATCATGGGATAAAGTTTGTACATTCCTGCCTGGCTCCTGCAGCAGTCTAAGCATCTCTGATGACATGCTGTTGGTCTTTCATAGTCACTGTACTCCTTTGATACAAAAGTATTACTGAGTCTTTCCCATTTACAGCTGGATGTTGTGGTAGGTGATCTTTTATCTCCAGGTGCCTTCGAAAACTTCATTCTATCACCTGGCAGTGCATGTTTTTTTCTTATTTTTCTTCTTGCCACAACTTGCGTCTGCTGAAAGTAAATGTGCCAAATTGGCTTTGCTCTTGGAAAAAGTAATAGTTCTATGGATTTCTTTGCTTTGCTTAAGCAATAGTAAAGTTGGTTTTTTTTTTTTTCATTTTATGTATCTGCTAAGTCCATTTTTATGTGAACATTTATTTATTTGGCTACCAAAACAAAATATATTCTGTCGGATTTCCAAGGTCTCTGTAAACTTTTAAACTCATAAATGATTTGATGAAGTCGACTGTTTTTTTTTCTCTGCAGGTTCCTTTTTTTCCTGTCTTTCACAATGAATGGTGTCATGGTCTGGTGAAGGGCAGAATTTAGTATGTGTGGTAGGGGAAGAGTGGCTCAGCAGAAATGATGCTTTTTTCAGATTGGCATATTTTGACATGATTTTGGGATAGAAGTGGCTTTTTTTCTGTTCAGAAAATGCATAGCATTAAGGATTTGTCAGATGTCCACCTCCTTTCTGACTTGGTGCTGTTGCTGATCCTCATTGCACAGTGAAGTCCCTAAGCTAGCTCTCATGAAGAACTGTCAAAGTTACACTTCCCTAGAATTTAATGTTGCCTTGAGAAACAGAAATCTTCAATTATTGATTTTAGGGCCTTCCCAGAGTGCTTTTTGCATTCTTAGAATATCTTATGTTGTCTACGTGATGACTTCCCTTTTCTGGGTATTTATTCTTCAGATCATTCCAGATGTATTTGCTCTAAGTAAGTGCTTTTCAAGAAACTGTGTTTTTGCCTGCTTGTGTGGCTTAATGCTTCTTGTTCAGACAGCACAAATAAATTGAGGTGGTTTCCTTTCACATTAGCAGTACTGTTCTTGCTGGTGTTATCACACTAATCTTCCATGTAGATTATAGGCTTCTGTAAACCTGATTCCAAAGTGATGGGAGTGGAGGTTTTTGCAAAACTCTTAAAAGTTATTTCAGATTTTCTGTTATCTTCTTGCTTTCTGGATAGAGTTGTATACTTTTGTTTCGTTCTCGTTAAGTGTTATGCTGGTTCCTGTTAACACGTTTACCTTCAACACTTACAGAGGTAATTTTACTGCAAGGTTCAGTTTTTCCTTTTGCTACTGTGAGAAATACACAGAAAATTAGTTAAATGACACTGAGAAACTAATATCTACATTTCATACTTACTTTTACTGAAATGAATTACTTGGGGGTTATGGCTTCTGAGCAGGAAGCCTAACTGTAGTCAAAAGAAACTGAGATTATGCTAATGAAGTTTTGCTTGATGTCTTCTGCTTTGTATTAAAATGTGTCATAATGAATACAGTCTATTTCTTCTTCCCTACAGGTAAAACGAGAAAACCCAGAAAATTTACCAGATTTAGAAAACTTGGCACAAGAAAAATTCCTTGAAATGGAGAGCATGAACAGTGACTCAGATTTACAACAGAATGAAAAATATATGTATTTTAAGGATCAACTTAAGGAGATGAAAAAACAATGTAAGTCTGATTTTTTAAAAATGATTCTCTGAATGCTAAGCAGTAAAATCTGACTAACTGCCCTGAAATATAGAACTGCCACTTATAGCTCAAACTGATATAAGTATTCTTAAAAACTTACTTAAATTGATATCTGTGTAGAAAAAAAGCCAGTGTAATTACCTTGGTAGTTTTATTTAGACTCCAACAGCTCCTGCTGTGTTTGAACACAAATATAATGAAAAACATAATGAAAAACATTTTTTTTTTGTAAGGTGGGCTTTTTCATTTGAAGACCTTTCACATTTATTTCTTAATTGATAGGATCTCCTAAAAGGATTAGGTAAGCTGTTTTCATTTGTCACTTAAACAAATTGCTCTTGTTTCACAACATAGGATGTGTTGCAACACTAAGAAGACCTTTGCTTTAATCGTAGAACTATATTGTTGGAAAATGCTTAGTGTACGTGTTCTCAGGTTTACAGCTTCTGTGCACGCACCATCCAACACTGCAGATTACTAAAATCCGTTTTTTAAAAAAATTGGTGTAATTTTTTCAAGTGTTAAAATTTTAGGTTATTTGGGCTTAAATTACCAGAAAAAAATGAAGAGTAAACAGTTTGGTTATTTATGCAACACAACAAAATTGTCTGCTTTTATTGCCCCACACATATAGCAGTCATTAAAATATCTCTCTGATTACTGCTGCTGGGAGAGTTCATGGGCTCTGACACTATTTGTGTTGCTCTTCCCCAGTCATGATTATGTTCTGAAATCATATTTTTCTGCTTGCTGTCCCTTGACCCCTGTTACCTATTCCCTCCCATCCTACATGTTGATTTCAACATAAACTGGTATCTCAGGAGCTTCAGTCATAGATTAATGATTTATACCATTGGAAAATGATATTCTGGGTGCTCTACTGTAGGTTTCCTTGAATTCTGGTTTTTTTTGGAGCCCTATCCAAAACCCAAAGAAACCAGTGGAAAGAATTTTCCCATTGGACTTTGGATTGCTTCCCTATAGATATTTATAGGACATGCTTGAAAAGGTGAATTTCAGATCTGGTATCTCAAGACTCCCTAGGATTAGAGCTTGAAGGCTTAATATATTTGTTTCACATCTTTATGCTTTTCAGCACTAATCTCTGAGTTTAATAGAGCTCTTGGCACTACTCTAAGAATGAACATACCAAGTTGCAGACCACAAAACTGTAATTTTCACTCCCTACATAACCATAAAATTATTACTGCCCCACCATTATGTTGTAATTTCTCATTTTCAGGTGTTTGTAACTAAGAAGATAAAAATCTTGATAACTGACTTTGGATTTACTTTCTACCTTGTAATTGCCTAAGGAAGGGGTGTATGCTCTGGTGATACATTCAGTTCAAGCTATGGGATTAAGTTCTAACTGGCTGACCTGTTGAAAAAAAAAACCAAATTAAATAAATGCAATAGAAAATATTCTTCAAAAAACATGAGGACATCATTCTGCTACCACTGCCTGAAATCCAGATTTATCTTATTAAACACTCCACTTGCAATACCAGCAGAGCTGAAGATTAATAAAATCTGTTAAAGATACTACTAGTTTCCATAAACTGGTGATTTACCTTAAAACATACTATATGTACATGCGGTTTTGGTGGGTTTGTTTTGTAAGAAGAAATTAAGGTCATCCTGTTAAACCTTCAGTATTCATGCTTAAGTCAAGTTATCTGTGTATTCTTTACCTTCTCCTGCATGAGCTGTGATTTCAAAAGCACGAGTCCTACAATTCTGGCCTCATCTTAACAGCTCATTATAATGTGTCTGCAGATTTTGGGACACACTTGAAAACTGCTGGATGTGAGTTACATATATTAATAACTTCATCAACAACTACTGGTTTATATTTTGTTTTCAACTATTAGCCTTACCAGGTGCAACTTAGGTCACAATTCCTGGCTTTTTTCAAGAACACATACACCACTGAGGTTCAGTTTTTAGTTTTTTTTCTGGAATTTGGTTTTATTGCTCAATTAGATAAAATGTAAAAACTTCTGCCAGGTTTTCTCAGAGAGGCTTTCCTGTTTTGTTTTAGTTTTTTTTTTATTTGTTTGTTTGTGTTTTTTGTTTGTTTTTTTTTTGTTCCAATCTTTTCTATCTCAAAGGAACAGACAGGGTAGATACTAAAATGATTTGCCTTCTAGAATGAGTTACCATTAATGATTATGTATCTTTTATGCAAAATTTTATTTGCATAGAATTTTGCATAAAGTTTATTTAATCATTTTGACATTTGTATTCTAGAACAGCTGAACAATTAAATATTGTATTCTCACTTTGTCTTGCTACTTAGAAATTAACTGAGATTTGAAGGAGAAAAACTTTCTCAACACAGTCTTTAGGTATGGTGCAAAGTGTGAAGCAGTTAAAAACAACCTTATTTTAACAGAAAATTAAGTTAATATTTTTCCTCTTTTGATATTTGCTGCCACCAAGATGAAAGGAAGCTGCATGGTTGTTCCCTGTCCCTGACAGGTGACAGGCAGTGCCATAGGTAGCTCCAGTAGTCAGGGAGGAGAACAGTGCTGTATCACCTTCAGCTTGTCTTGCCTTGGCACTTCTGTGGGAAGGAGACCTTCCCAGCTTTGAACTTCCTCAGCAGCCAAGGTGCAGAAATCAAACTGGGCAAGTACATCTCTGTGGCAGTAAGGATGAGGTCATGCCTCAGAGCAGTTTCTGTTCTGCTCATCGTTCAGACAGTTTTCAGACATTTTCTCTAAATCTGTGAGCCTTTATTATGCAGCTACTTTAGCTGGAGTTTGTGAAATGATGAAAAATCTTCACCTCTGATATGTGTCAAAACACTGTCAGACAGATTTTATGTGAACAGCAAGTGATTTTTCTGAAGTCTGTTTCCAGAACTATCTTAGTTTCCTAAATTCCCACTTCTTATTTTTATTGGAAAACAGTTTCATTTCTCTACTCAAACCTTCTTAGACTGTAAGCAGTAGGGAAGGGTGTTGGTTGATTTTTCCTTTTTTTAACCATTTCTTGTACCCCCAAGTGCCCATGTTATATTTTCCAAATAACTGAGTACTTGGAGGAGTATTCACTAAATTTGGTAATACCAGAAAGTTCAAAATGATTGCATGTGTGGTAAGAAATTTTTTTTTGTCCTTACCACTACATAACTGATGCTGTCCTTAGACATAAGGGTCATAGATCTGCAAAGTGCTTAGTGATCTCCTTTTGGTTAACTGAAATGCTTAAGCAAGTTGCATAAATTAAATTTTATGAGTAGATTCTTTGAAATGAGTGAGATTGCTGGCATGTTTCACTTCCTTATTGGAGCATGACCACAGTACAGAGCCTTGCAGGAGTGAGCCCATAGGAGTAAACCTTGCAGGAATTGTAACTTTGCATTTTGTGTCTTCTGTAAGTTTAAAATCCCACCTTTTGTTTGAAGTTGTATTACTGAGTCTTTTTATTTCATGCCAGAATATATATATATACATATATTTATACACACACATATACACATATCAAAGGCATCTATCTTCTGGCAGAAAGTATGAGATATTTTGTCTTCACAGAATGAAACTAAGATCTGTCTATTCTCCATGTTGCAGTTTAAATGTATGATACTCTGTATGGAGAGCTAATCAGAAGGTACAGTCTCTTCTCCTGTGACCCTAGCTGCCACTACTGTGTTTGCTGAAGGTTATTTAGTGTCACGTTTGGTGCACAAAGGATGACAGATCTCACAGCCCTTTTGTAGCAGCTGATAACGTGCACTTTGGAATCTGTGATAACTGCAGGTTCTGCAAACACACAACAGATGCGTGCTTCAGTAGTGATTTTGTGGAAAATGATAAGATTTGAGTGAGTGACAATATTGCTGGTTATGCCAAACAGTTTAAGGACTGGATTTGGCAAATGTAGGAAAGTTTTTTTCTTTTTTTTTTTAATGGGGGACAAATAATTTCGAGACTCAATAGTAGTTTAAGCAAGTTTTTGTCAAAGGAAACCAGTCACTGTAATGTAGTTTGGAAAATAGGCACACTGCAGTTGTAAGGAGCTTTCTTGCATTCTCCACTGAAGGAAAAAAAAGTCTCTGAGTCTTTAAAAGGAAAAAGTATGTATCTTATTGCTAGTATGGATTTATAGTCATTATCAATAAGCAAATATTTTGAAAGGAGAAGATTTTAAATTTAATGTTCAAGTAGATGCCATATGCCCTGTTGATATGTGTATTTTAAGTCATGCATATGCTGAGAAATAATGGTGTGAAAAAATGTTTTTTTAGATACATTTTGGGATAGAAAAAATGTCACTATGAAAGAAATTATCTTTAAATTTTAAAAAGAGTCTATCACAGATTCCAGGAAAGACTAAGGTGTTTGATTTGCTTTTAGTAGGATGGGAAAACAAGCTGCAGCAAGACACTGTGTATTATATTGCTTGATGAGTTTTGTCCAATTAATCCTCACAACATCACATTGAGGTAGGCAAGTTAGTTTTACTTCTTACCACACAGCAGTGGTGAAATTTGAGGAAATAGTTGCAGTTACTTGTATGGACTCACATAACTGATTTGCAGATCTGTGTTTCTCTTCAGTTGTAGTTTACATCTTAGTTGGCCTATTTTTGTCCCTATACTTAGCTCTGATGGCAGAAAATCAGCTAAGAAGTAATCTTAGTGTATTTTTCCTTATATTTTCAATGTAAAAAAATATTTTAAAATCCCCTTATTGACTAATTATGAGAAAACAACTTCAGCAAAAGAGTTGAAAATTCCAGCTGAAAGTGGGATTGGTGTTATGACAGTTCAGTGCTATGTGTGGGATATGCACTTTTCATTTACGTAAAATCCCTTACAGACATCCCCTTGACTAGTATAGAAATGAAAGAGGATCCAGCACTTGAGAAGGTCATTTGAAGTTTAGGAGTCTTTGGTATAGGTCTTTGCTTTGTTACCTTCTTATATGTTATTGTCTTAGATCAAGTCATTTAATTTCAGAACAGATCATTGGGAGTTAGGTTACTAAAAACTCTGTGGGTCTGGACCTTACACCCATGTCTGGAGTTCAGTTCTGGATGTATTGTCTTTGTGGACTGTGCAAGAAGAGATCTGGGCTGGGTCATATCCGTGCTGCTCTGGGCTGGTAGGCTGTGGAGCAAAGTATCCATATCCAATTGAGTGCAAAACATTCCATTGCCCCCTTTCTCTAACGGCACTAAAGCATCATTATTATGCTCTTGTGATTTTTTGAGTTCAAAGTTTTTTGATAATAACTCAAGTGTGTTTTAGTGTTCCAGAGTAAAGTTTTCATGGCATGATGCTGAGGGGGAAAACTGCAGCCCCAGAGGAGTAAAATGAGTATGTCAAGAGGCATTTGTGTGAGTGAGAGCTGACTTTTGGGTAGGGCATAAGAACTATCCTGAGAAGTGAAACTTGGCATGGCTTTTCCTTTTGGGACTGTCCTGTCTGGGTATTTCCTGGGAGGAACTAGTTGATTTGCTCAGGAGTGACCTAGCCCACTTGTAGTTTTGAAGGATTAAGAGATGAGGGCCTGATAGTGGAATGAATTAAAACTACCCTATTTCACAGTTTTTGGAAAGATCAGCTAGATAAACAAACTAGATAAATGGGATGCTCGCATAGTATAGCAATGGGAGCTGTAATGGTACCCAAGAACAATATCTAGAGTGCAAAATTACCATCACAGCTACTGTCCTTGCTAGTTTGTGAGGACCAGAATGAATAAAACCATCAGAAGTTTCCTTCTGCAATCTGGAATGACTTTTCCAGGGTAAAAATTATTGCTTTGTTTTGTTTTGTTTTTTTTTTTCTGAAAATGCAGAAGCTTGCATTAATAATAATTGTGTTCGTGGATGAACTAAGAACATCAATAGCCAATAGACCTTGTGAGGGTTTCTTTGATGACATGATTGCCTTTTTAATGCAATTGATTGAAATAAGAAATTTCTTGCTTTGACATTTAAAGCTCTGACATGTAACTCAGAGTTAAAATGAAAGAGGAATCAACCCACCCCCTCCAACAACTCTTTTCCGTTATGAGTAACCTGGGGTATAAGAGACCTGAGTTTCAGACTTGGTGATTTAAAATCAAAACTTTGCTGACTCTGGGCCTATTAAGTGATTGACCTGTAACTCTGGAATCAGTCCCCCTCTCTCTCTCTGTCCACAGTGTATTTAACTATATATCAAAATGGCAGCAAATGCAGAAGGAAATAGTGAGAGTCACTGACTTTTTAGCACTACAGAAAAGCACTCAGCTCAGGGAGGACATATCTAAATCAGAAAGAGCATCTGATGTAGGTCTCTCCTGTTATAAATATCTGCCCTTCTAATCAGCAGATGCTTGAGGATAAGATCTTCTTATCTCTTTCTATGTCTGTCATCTAATCTACACATGTATTTTTTAATGATCTGCATTTTATTCCATTGCAAAAGTCTTTTCAGGATGTAATTCTTGGTTTTATATCAGCCTAGCTTTCAGGTCAGCACCGAGTCTATAAAATTTAGAAAAGAAATAGTGTGTTACAGGGAAATAATTTTTCATTATTATTAAACACTTAGGGATAATACTTAGGTTAATTTATTGTTACTGCTACAGGATAATTCTCTCTTAACTGAGCACATTGATGGCTACCAGCATGGCATTTTTACTGTTATGTGAATATATAGGTCAGGAAAGGAGCTTCTAGATGCTGCTTCTATTCTCTTGATGTTGCATTTAATCACAGTATCTAACAAAATGCCATCATATTAATTCTTTCTTTGTTGTTTCTCTTGGAAGGATGATGAAAAACCGTAAAATTTTGCTCAGATGGTGAGAAATTTCAAGCAAAATAAGTCAGTGACCAAGTTTTTGCTCATTGTTCCAGCACTGTACCCTGGCTTATAGAGATGCTCTCCCTTAATGGAGTTTAGTTCTATTCAGTCAGTTCCCGCATTTCTTGACTCTATGGTAGTCCAGTTATGCAGCATAGAAACTTATAAAATCTCATGTCTTGTGACCATACTTGAACTCATCAGAAATATTTTATAAATTTCAGATGAGTGAGAAGCATTGGGATAGGTACTAAACCTTGACCGTATCTAAAATTCAGAAATGTTAAGTAGATGTGTTATACCCTATGGGAAATTTGCTTTCTGGTAACAAATCACCAGTGATTTCACTTAGAGTTTTCATTCATTTCTTTCATGGTGTAGTAATGAATACTGTTATGCAAATCTGAGCAGTGAAAATACAAGAACTGCCTCTGACAGCTAAGTACAATTTTACTTGCCATTTTATCTGTTGCCCACTGTTCAGAAAGATTTAAAAGGCAGATGATACAGGTATTCCAGTCTTTTTCCATGAGCTTTCAGTATAAATTTTAAGTGTGATCACAAGAAAACAGGGGAAGAACAGTCAAAGGAGAAAAAAAATCAAAGAAAGATGAAAGGGAAAACACCTCAGTGTTAAAATTTTTTAATGAGATGCTTTCATTTTGAAGTTAGTATATTGAGGAGGAAGGAGAAAAATAGAGCTTAGTGGAGCTTTAAAATTAGAGAACTTTGTTTTATTTAGTAATTTTTTGTCTGTTAGTTGAATATTTATCTGGAGGGACAGTAGGATTTTTCACTCGTTCTATATGTTAATTTCAGTCATTTATATGGTGGAACTTTGTGCCATCAGTATACACAAGGAAATACTAATTCAAGTAGAACTCTACTACTCGAAGTAATGCATTTTTATTGACTGCTGGGACAAAACACATTTGAGGAGAAACAGGCAAGTAGTTCTGAGATATTGCTGACTAAATAAGAATTCATCAGTGCATATCACAGTGCATGGTAACTTCAGAATACTCTAGTTCAGAGAAAGTAAAACTCTTGGTGTTTTATGGATCCTGAAACTATTTGCCATGCAGCTCTTTGGTGTGTCCTTCAGAAGTGTGGCAGGTTGGGGTAGACCTTGCTTTGGTAAATGCCAATGTAGGTCTGAAATCAGTGGAATTTTGCTTTCCCTGATCTATACTTGCAACATATAATAACACACAAAATAGTAGCATACAGCAAGATTATTAAACATATCAGATGTTCATGTGCACTGGCTCATTGGTTTACCGTAATTTTTGATATTCATATTATTTAATTTCCCTCTTAAACTCACAGTAGAGCATGGTTTCTTTCCAACTTGAATTTTATGCCATTAATATACTGGAGATCATCTTCACACTCCCCTGAATCTGTTAGATGTTGAGCTGAAATGGAGGAATAAAGGTAGAGAAGCATTAAAGGACTGCAACACCCATCTTTTAGGTCTGTAGACCTCAGACTGGATGCCAGAGCCCAGAGTTACGTGTCTTGGCTCCCAGGAGGAGAGCTGTGGCACACCTGCTTGAACAGCTTTGTTCAGTGACAAATCTGTTCTGTCAGCAGAGTGCTCTTTACATCTGTATGTCAATCACAGTGTTGCATAAGTTGACTAAAAATGTGCCAACTTTTACACAAAGGTAGTGAATCTCTTTTACTGTGATACTGAGAACCTGTGTTTGTATTATGTAGCTGGAGAGGAAGTAGACCATGGCTCTAATCTGTAGATTTAGGAATTTCAGGCTCTCAAATGATGACTGATGTTATCGGGGATCTGAAGTACTAATTTCTGTACTTCTATATACTGTTTCTCAGGGGACCTAAGGGATGTTGCTTTCAACCTCCATTAGCACAAAGTCAAAGAAATCAAACACCTTTGTTGGCATTAACACTTAAACAGGCTTGGAGCATTCAGATGTTTTGTCACAACTGAGGAGTGGTTTAAGTTGTCACCTTTCAGCAGTTATTACCTCTGATTTCATACATAGCATCAGACTTTACAAGTGTGGATAGGTTTATCGTGTCTTATCATCTCAAATGTGGATGTAGATTTGTGTTACCAGACTTGCAGTGAATGATTTTAGGATTAAAGACAAGTTGCTTAACAGGTATTCCAAGAGGCACTAAAAATACCTGTTGAGGGAGAGAAGCAGTTAATGGAGTGAGGGTGAGAGTGTTTATGTTTTATACCATAGCCTTGTGACTACAGCAGCTTCCCAGGAAGCAATGCCAATAAATTCACAAATAAGCACCTAAAAAAAGCCCTTATGAGGAAGATGACATGTTTGACTCCACTCTGGATCATCCCCTGACTGTATTACTGCAGACTGGACGATACCAGGAAAACATTGCTGTTGGCTTTCCCTGCCTCATGCCCTGTGTAGCAATTTTCATTACTCATCATGAGTTAGGCTGCTGGAAGGGATGGAGTTCACATCTGACATCACATAATTGCTCATGGGCTTTTCAGCAACCCCTTGGCTGCATGCAGGTGTGCACAGGGCACTCTGCGGTCCTTCAGTTGTAGCAAAATGCCACCATGTGTAGTTGGAAGTTGAAGGGGGCTGGAAGAGTGCATGACTGTGTTCTCTAGTCATGCAGCAAGAAATGGAAAGAAATCGGGGTTCTCTACATCTCCATCATCACCTTCTCTTCTTCCACCTGAATGGAGCTGTGCCTCCTTTCAAGAGCCAGAGGTTGTGGGACAAACAATGCATTCTTAGATCTTCAGGCTGGGCCAGCTCTGGACAAGAACAGAGCTCAGATCTTCATATCCCTGGAGAACCTGGGAGAGACTTACTGGAGATAGATACCTTCAGGGTTAAGAGGCCATGGGACAGAATTTTTCATCATTTTGGACTTCAGTAGTTTGCTTCAGTTCTTTGGATCTAGCCCACACTCTCTTGCTTCCTATTTGAAAGGTGAAGGGTCAGTCCAAGACTTAGTGAAATCAAGAGAAGTTTTTGCATGAAGGCTGTTCATCGGGATCTATCTAAGCTCCCAGTATAAACTAAGTGGCTAGTTTATAGTCAGATAGGAAAACATGCAGAAAAACAATCCTTGCTTAACACAGGGTGGAAGACTTCATGCAGAAAAGCTAGAGTTTCCTTTGAGGGAAAAAATGTAAAAGCTTGCTGATTTCTTTATCAGCTTCTACAATAAAAATAGTAATTACTGCTATTTAAGACTAATGAATAAATCACTGTATTAAAATGGGAACAAAAAAGTTTAACTAGCAATCATATGTAGTAATTTGGCAGTTCTGTTATTAGTGTGGGCAAAGTAAGCTATTCACCTAACCTTTGCTGTAGCATCCATTGCTTTGGGTTTTTTGTGGGTCTTTTTTTTTTCCTACAGTGCAGATTGAATACTTATTTTCTGGTCTCCAGAAGAGTTTTGTTTTGATGTCTACATCTGTTTTGTCATATGCCTAGATTAGTTGTGCTCATATTCCAGAATTCCACAAATACTTGCTCACCTAAGAAGACACGGCTGTGTAGATTGCTGCACTGAAATCATGCCTGCATATGGGTTTTGTCACATCACAGCTATGTCATGAAAAGATATTTTCCAGCTCTGTCATACTCTCATTACCACTTCTCTCATTTTACCCAACTGTTCCCCAGCCTCAGTCAGTATCTTTCTTCCTTTTTCTGGAGCTGCTTTCCCTTTCCAGGTGATGCCACAACCTCCTTCCTCCCTTCAGTCCTCCTCTTTGACTTTAGGTTTGCCAGCTCCTTCTTAGTAGTGTCACAGAACATTTTACCCTTGGTGGATGTACTTAGATTCACTAGTGAGGCCTTCCTGCCAGTCCTGTTCTGTCCTGAAAAAAATACTTCATTATCATGCTTCCAGCTCAGCAGTGTACACAGCACAAGCTGTAATTTAGAGGAAAGTAGTGGCCATTGAACAGTAACATAGCAGTGGTGTGCTAGCTATGGCTTTACATTTTTGTTAGAGTTGGAAAAACTAGTAGCTGAGTGAGTCACAAAACCCGGTGTAGCAAAATTCAGTTGTAAATGAAAGAGGAACATTTCCATATTCTTAATTTGGCTTAATTCCTGTGCCTAATGGCTGTGTATATACCATAAACATTGTGAAGGAGCAACCATGGAAACACTTGTTTTCTTGCATTGCTAAATTTACTCAGGGTTGAATATTAACACAGCGCCTGGCATTACTTTAAAAGCAAAAATAGCTAAAGCGTGACTCACTATGAGTCATTTACTGCTAGTCCTGCTATACTGCCTAGAGCTTGACATTGAACAAGTTGGCAGCCTGCATTGCTGCATTTTTTTCTAGGAACTTTGGACACATTTCATTCTTGTGAATTATCTTGTGCAACAACATTGAACACAGCAATGTGTTTATTTTTCTTCCAAAGTCAAATTAAGCAGAAAACGGTGAAACAAAGAGTATTTTTCTTGGAGATTCTAGATTCTGAGAATTATTTTTTTAGCTGAAATAATGAAATCATTGCATGGATGTTAAAAGTTAATTACATTTTATTTAGATTATGTAATATATATTTTATATATATTAAAATACCTTTATTGTTGATTTGTGTTGTCAGCAAAGGTATATGTCAACTCAGAAAACCAAGCCTGTAGGCTGAGAATGTTTTCACTTGAGTTGGCAAGGATTTTGTGATGGGAGGGCAGACAGCTCTGAAGGGGCAGACAAAATGAGGCAACTCCATTCCTATTGGCCTCTGTGTGTAAAAGGCACACCCTAAATATGGTGCTGGGTCTCTGACAGTGAGTAGTCTGTTGGCTGACTGTGGGAATGCCTGAAAAGGTCAGCTGATTTCAGTCAGATGGGAGGGGGTAATGAGAGAGGCTGAAACCAAAAGCAACTTGCTGAGGCAGACATGTGATGAGATCCTAAAATGGCAGAGCCAAATATCACTCTTCATTGTGCTAAAATTTTGGTTCCACCTAAATGTTATTTCTAACTAAAAGCCACTTCTTAGAACAATTGATAAGGAAATTCTTTAATATTTTCCATATTTTTTTCTACTTAAAAATATTGCTCTGGTAATTGAAGAAAAATCTTGTGCTACCAGCATGAAACCTTCTGCATGTGTTCAGAAGAGCTACCAAAAATCAAACTAAAATAGTAACAATATAAGTTCAAAATAGCTACAAATGTAAAATTACACACCCCTTGGTATGGAGAAAAAGCTTCCTATGTATCTTTTCCTTTAACTACAGATTATGGAAATAGAGACTGTAAGTTACATTCATTTGTACATTTAATAATATGTGCTGTGCAGGATCTTTGTAAGCTAAAGCATTTGCTCTGTCTAATCTCTTAGAACATCAACTTCAAAAATTTCTCTTGAAGTGGTTTCCCTATTAAAAAATCTCATTATGATGACTCAAGAGAGAAATAGGAATGATTAATTAAGCTTAACAGTGACATCCTAAGCATTGTCCTGATATGCACTCTTCTGTCTCATTTCAACATCAATTTGTGACCACTGCACTGAATATTTCTCTTTAAAATTTAAAATTGTTCAGTAAATTTAACCAAATAAGTTTAAAGTATTTTTCTTTGTTTTCCTGACTAACAATCATACAAAAAATGATACCGTGTTATTTTCCTAAACCTAGAATAAAAAAATGATTGTGTTATGTCAAACAGTATAAAGTGGTATTATTTGGGTTTTTTTTCTGTGTTAACTCTTTGACAGGGACCCCCAAATTCCTGTTAGTAAAATAGTTTCAGTAATTACTCATGGTGTATGCTCTTTAGCAATCTCTTCATAGTTACTGAATAGGCTGTGCCTCAGTCCCACCTCCAGGCATGTTAGGCAGAATATAGACATGAGAATTCATGATAGGAGTAAGACTGTGCCTTTTAAAAGACATCTCTGTGTAGGAGGTTTTTCTGCTCAGAGGATCATCAGAAAGATTGGAGATGCCTAAGGCATGATATCTCTTGGGCATCTCTGTACATGTTGTGTAAGTAATGTCTCTGTTAAGCTGTAGCAAATTATTCCTCTCCTGTATGCTGTGTTTCCATGTACATGTTCACACATTGACAGAGTAAGGGCAAGGCAGGAGTCTCTAGGACAGATCATGTGCTGAGTTCTAGATTGACACATGGAAGCATAGTCTAGAACTTAACAAGAATTTTATTACAATGTATTAACTTTTTTTCCCATAAATACGTATGAAGTTGAAGTGAAACCAACATCCTGTTACGTGTGCATCTTAAAATGACAGGTGAAAACTCTCAGTTCTCAAATCACTTGCTATTCTAGTTATGAATCCAAGATGATTTTCTTTAATATTTTCACATGATAGAGCAAACAGAACACATTATAGAAAGTTGTAAATCGTGCAGAGTGATGAGAGAATTCATACCCACCCATAACCACTGCAGTCTGTAAGGATGAAGATCTTGCTGCATTCTTTCCCTGAGTCTTGAAGTGTGCTTGTGGTGCAGCATAGGCACCATGGTGTCTGTGAGTTGTCAACAGAAAAGTGACAGGAATTTTGGACTAACAAATTAGGTTCTGTGGATATATCCAGGTCCTGCACTGCTTTCAGCAGCAGAGGCTTTTTTCCCCCACCCTTCAAATTGATTTTATCAGGTACATCTAACCTGAGGAACTCTTTCATATGTAATGAATAGATAGGATGCTTAGGGTGTAATTCGTTATTCCCGTGGAGTTGTGAATAATATAGTTATTACTAAACAAATTTGCCATTAAATTACTTGCACAGCATGAACTACAGATGGCCAGAAAAAGCTGCTCTTTGTGTGTTGCACTATTTTTATGTGACTGTGCCCTATTAGAACCCACCTTTCTGACTAAGGTTGTCCTGTGAGCCTTTAATCTTAAAAATAGCCCTTTTTTTGCTGTAGTTTGTCTGAGGTTGATTCACAAGCATAGTCATACAAGATCCAGTGGCATCACTGAACTGTTAATCACTGTCACCTTTTGTAGAGTCTGAATGTTAAAATGCTCATTTCTAAACAGCTGCCAAGTGCTTTTCTTTTTCAAAAGCCATTAGTCTAGCAGATCTCATTGCCTCTGTTTTTTTGTTTCTTACATGCTTAAAAATCTATGGCAAGCCTTTTATACTTCTGGTAGCAGGTGTATCTATGATGTGTTAGTGGACAAATTTGCCCTGAGATTAACTTCAGATCAGAAATGACAAACAGATATTTGCAAATGAAAAGATCTTCCGAGTCATGAGAGTTCTTAGTCCTGGGGCAGTCATGTCACCAAAGACAAAGGCTTTTCATTAAACAAAGCAAAAACTCCTCATTTAAGGCATAACTAGCTTGTATTTCAGATCAATTCAGATCAATTGTGCTATTTGAGGAAATGAAGATACTGAAGGTTAACTTGCTGCATCAACACTGCATATTGCAAAGCTAATTTCCTAAGTCCACATTTAGGAATCTAAGTGTGGAGTCATATTTTTAGTTTATATATAAACTTGGAGTATCTCTTTAGCTCCCTCATTGAGAAGTTTGATGAACATCTTTATTATGTTGTCCTCTGTAGGATGGGGAAAGTCTGCACCTCAGGATGAGTGTCTACAGACATGTGCAGACATATTGAGTTTCTCTGCCTCCCTTGTCTCTACATCTAGTCAGGCCAGTACCATGCAAATGTGGCTATACAAATTCTGAATCAGCACTAGTCTTCATCCAAGGGAATGGGCAGAGGAGCTCTGTTTACACCCACCTGTGTAGATGTGCCCTGAGATTCGCCGGAATTCCAGAGAACTGGGATTTTAAGTGGAACAATGTGCTCATACTTCTGCTTATATAGATGTCTCAGTGTGTGGGTTAATTTGCCTTTGCTGCTTATTCCTCTTGAGCAGAAGTGAAGCCTCTGCTTGAGACATCAGCATGATTAATATTCCACTGAATATCTAGCTCAGCATCATTATTGAACTTTTTTAGGTGGGTAAAAAAAGGTAGCAAGAACAGAGAAGCTTTTAATAGGCTGTGAGCCTGTTGACATACCTCCTCTTTAAAGAGAAACACAAAAAAAGAGAAAACATTCTGTAGGTAGGATGCATGAAACTTATTCTCAAATTTCTTGAATAGAGGTGTTTAGTGAAAAAGATCGTGTTTGCAGTTTGGGTATTGTTTTAGACCTTAGTAAAATACTACAGAATGTGAATCAATTGATGGTTATCTGTGATGAGCAGGTAAACAAAAGACGTATTTCCCAATGGGGTTTTCATATGATGGTGACAAACTACATTGCACAACAATGGTCACATTCCAAAGCTGCAACCAGGTTCTGGAGGGCTTAATTTCACAACTGCTTACTGTGAACTATTGCATTACAGTGACCTTTCAATAAAAAGGGAGATTGCTAGCTTGTTTTTTGGTTTTTTTTTGTTTTGTTTTTTTTTTTTGGTTTTGTTTTTTTTTTCTTTTAACTTAAAAACTCAGTGACTATATTGTGCACTACCCTATTTTTACATATCAAATTTGTGCTTGACATTTTTAAACTACGTCCTCTAGAAAAACATTCAGAAGCTTTTGTGTTTTCTACCTTTTTATTAATCTCTAATGTGCAGATCTACTTAAGGTTTGCATTTATGTTGGCAATACAGCTAATTGTAAAAAATTATTATGATACTGAATGACTGACATTAAAAGGATGTTTCCTGTATATATCATCCATCTGACATAGCAACACAACAAAATTATTTGTTGTTTAGTTTATAAGGGGTTCTTTTTTTTCAAGGTGAACTCATGAAACCTCATTTCTAAAAGTTGTATAGTTGCAAGAATAGCCACAAAACAAAAATAAAATCATGTTAACATGATATGATATGAGAAGGCAATAAACATCTAAACAGTATTTTGTTCTTGGCTGTTAGAATTTTTTTTTATGCTTATGACATTCCCTAAATAGTGATTCTGCTACAAGTATACTTGTACCTCATATTGTAAAACAGTCATGTAATCTTCAAAATTACTTCAGTAAAAAAATTCTCTGAAGCTGATAAATGAAGACAGTATTCTACAGCCTGAAAAGAGCAGGCTGACAAAGCCAGACCTGCAATGAAAAATATTTTACCATTGGTCCTGGGAAGGCAAGGAAGAGAGAAGCCCAACAGACACTGGCCATAACCAGGAAAGAGCAGATGGTTGGATGGTTACTTAGAACAGCTGGGTCTTACAACATCTGTGTCTGTGATGTGGGAACGTCACATTTAGACTGAGTAGGCATAAATTTAATAGGTTATAGATTCTCATGTTTGAGTAAATGCTGTTGAAGATAACAAAGGAACTATTAAGCCCATTCTCAGCTACAGAATTGTCCATTATCCGCCTTGTATATGTTGGGTGTGCTCAGGTGCACACTTAGGTCTCACTCTGGGAGGATGCTGTCAATGAGGAAAGCTTCAGGCTGCTATCCTGACCCCAAGCTGTCAATCATGTGGTCTGATCTGAATAGGTGTAAGGAAGATTTGAGCATCTAACAACCACAACTCACCAGCAGATCACATAACCTCGGCTATTTGTAATCATGATTTGGATGCTTTGAGCCTGAGCCACAGGAGTGTTGGCAGCTGGCAGTGTGGTACCAGATGTGACACCTAGAATATTTTGTTTTGAGTAGCTGTTCACTCTACAATGTAGACAGAGCCCAGGATTACCCCTAAATTCAGTGAGAATAAAGTGAATATACCTTCAAATTGGTCTGCATTGTTAATATCAATAGATGTCTTCAGAAGAGTCCATGCCTCTGCTGAGATTCCTAGCAGAGAGAAAAGGTCACTTCCATAGTGAGAACCTCACTCCCCCCGCCCCCCTGTTTCCACACCAAAAGGAAGCTTTCCATGGTGCCAGAGAGTCTGAAAGCAGTGTAAGCAATTAGCAAGAAGAGCTTGAAAATTCCATTGCAAGAAGCAGGACTGCTCAGGAGTGGAGACGCTTGGGATTTTTCAGCCTGATTAGCTGCAGTGACAGCGAGGTGATGTGTGCTAATTACAGCTCCTTAACCTCCTTAGATGCAGTTGCATAAAAGCCCAGAACACCTCCATGTTGAAATGTAAGGCACTGCAGCATTCCCTGGCTCCTCTGCCTTGGTAGTCTCAGACCATCTGTACAAACCATTGACCTGCCTGGATGAGGCATAGACAGGTGTGTCTGTGAGCCAGCCTGCCAGTGGTTGTGGTGCAGAAATGGGAAAGTTTCTCATTAGGATGTGTGGCTGAGTAATAGAACCTCTGATACTATCTCAGTGGGTCAGTCAGCCTTTGAGAGTGGATCATGAAAGCTGTGGTCAGTGTTCAGGCAGTGCCTTGCAGTGCAGGTCTGACCCAAGTATGAGGAGTAAAAAAAAGATTTTTGTGTAAAATGACATTTCAGTTTTACCAGATGTATTCTTGTGTGGTTTTTGTGCTGTCTTCATTATAACAAAAAGTAACAGCATTATAACAGGCAACATAATGAATTCTGATTATTCAGTGCTCCCTGGAGAGGGGAGATCAGCATGATATTTAAATTAACTCTTTGTAAATACAAAAGTCTCATTATAGATAATGACTGTCACATTTTTCCAGGAATTATAATGAAAGAATGTTTTCAACTATTTTTCAATACTTTGTTTTCCAGGTAGTTTATGGAACAGATTGTTTAAGGTTTAAAATAGAAAAGCAGTCATTAGGCAAAAAATTGTTTAAAGATACTTTAAAATAAACAACCAAAGTCTTGAACAAAAGAGCTAACTTGAAATAATGTTTTCTGTCCTGCTCTTTTTCTAGAAATCTCTCTTTAAATTGATGATACTATTGTAATCCAAAACCAAAACACCCTTCTAGAAATTAATTAATAAACAATAATTAGATAATAAGGGCTGTTTCATATATGGAACACTAGAATTTAATCTGGAAAACCTTGCATATTGCATGGACTAAAGCTTATGAGACAGTACAGGAAATATGTACTCAGCAAGCATTTCACACTATCGTAACATATGCCAAAATTTATGCTGGTCAACACTGAAGTAAATGTCCCTACTGTACAGTTATCTTCCAAAAGTTCCACGTATGTTTGGCTTCATATTTGGTTGCAACATTATTTCAGGTGAAAATTAATATTTAAGTTAAACTTGGTGACTTAAAGATGGCAAAGAAATGTTAGCACTTTGGTTTTTTTTGAAAAATTGCATCTTCCATCTCTTTAGACACTATGTGTGTGCGTTCTTTTGTAACCATTGACAATGTCATTTCCCCAGATCCTATTGTAACTCTTGACATTGGCAGTCTTCTTTTACTTCTTTCAGTTCAGTTACCTTTTTTTCAAAAGTAGAACTGGAAGCTATTTGATTGCTCATCCTCCAAAATCTAGCAAAGTACAGTATTCTGTTGAGGTTTGAGAGTAAACGTAGAAATGGCTTTCTTTTCTTGGATGAGATACATGAATTTTACATTCAGAAATAAGTATTTTAAGCATACATCAAAGGAAATACCAATGTATTTGAAAAGCTGCTAGAAGTGTTAGGAGTTACATGCATTAAGTTTGAGTGTACTATCAAGTAATTCAAAGTCTGTCCAGAAACAGTGAAGAATGCGAAATACATGAGCTAAGCACGAGCCCACATCTACTGCAGGTCTTGACCTAGCATCATCATTCTTTGAACTTGCATTTTTGATCTTCTGTAGTTACCAGTAGGACCAGTCTAAGCAGGAATTTTCCCTCTTTCCTGGTTTTTCAAATACCATGTGTTTGTTACGTGCTGTGTATACATTCACTTCTGTAGCTGTGTCTGCCACCTACTCCTGCTGAGTGTTGTGCCAATCCCCCAAACCTGGGGATTCACTTCCTTCCAGTGCTCGTATCTCACTTCCCTGCTTTACAGCCCTGTGATCTTTCCTCTTCTGGTCAATGGATGCTAAATGTGTTCTGAAGTTTTGCTCTCACAGTGGTAGTGCCATCTACCTAGATCCCAGCTTGACATCTTCATAGAAGATCCTTTCTTTGAGAAACAGCCTGGCACCAGAGCCCTCTCTACTCATTCAGTCTTGTTTGACCTTGCTGAGGGCCTGGATATCCAGTGCCTCTGTGCTGTGTCCCAGGTACTGGGAGGGTCATGCCTCAGCTGGAGTTACACTGAGAAATCCCTAATGACAACTCCTGTAACTGTACTCCTAAATCCTGCCTGCTGTTGAAGTAGGAACAACAGGAATTGTGCTCCAGGTGATTTCTGCTAATTCTGCTGATAATCCAGCAAGAGCAAGGCTCTTCTGTATGAAGCCTACAGTAAAAGCTGTTTGATATGCAGTCTAGTTTGTGTAATAGTAAATAAATATAACTGGTATGTGTTTAGGAAAAAAAAAACCATAATTTTTGGGATCAAAATACCTGCTTTAAAAGTTAGGAAAGTAAAACACAAAAAGAAAGCCTTTGCTGCTTTTTAAATATTGTATTATTGGTTTACTTTGGTGAACTAATTTTCAAGGAAATACATTTTGTATTAATCTTCTTGCTCACCATCACTTGTGATTTTTTTAACATGTTTTGATTAATCTGTATTCTGATGAGTATTAGCATGATAAGGCTGCCCAGCACAAGGCACATGTAGTAGCACAGTTCCTTTTGTTTCTCAAGGCCTTAGACATGCTTATTTCCCTTAATTTTAATTTCCATAATTTCCATTATTTTCAATTCTTGTCTTTGTTTTTCTGCTTTCAGTTTTGCTCAGCTATTTTTCATCCTTGTTCACTATTTTTGTTTTGGGATGCTACAAATGCAGGCACACAGCTGTGACAGCTATGAATTTCCTCCAGATTTTGTCTTAAGTGCAGCAAATCTGCAGCTGTCAGTACCTGTTGTAAAGCTGTGGTTATCTGCAGGGTAATGGTTTCAGTCATATTTTGCAGCCACTCGGGGTATCCACCCATAATGTGAACAAGCAGTGTGACTTTCTTTTTAAGAGCTCGTTTATCTGTACAGAATTTTGCAATACTGAGGCCACAAGTTCAGTGAGCTGTTTTTCCTGTCCTAGCAGAAACTGAAAATTACTTACATTTCCAGAAAGAATGGAGCATGTAGTTGTGCAAACCACTGTATTTACAGAAAATTTACAGAACATGGAAAGTACTATTTTTGCATTTTATATTCAGTAGATATGTTACAATGCTGTAACTGTTTTCTGCTAAACTTTAATTCCATGCACAGTCCCTGCTCACATTGTAGAGTGATTTATTTATCAGAATGAATTGAAAACGAAATCTCAAGTTCTTCACTTCAGAATTGAAGAGCACTAGTCTAGATGCATTAAATAATTTTTGACTCTACATATTTAGAAGGTTTGAAGGTGAATTGTACATGACCATTTTATTTCAGCTGTTTAGAACAGCAATTGCTACAGTAAGTGGAAGCAGCAATTGATGAAAGCAGGTCATGTATTCTGATTTCCTGTCCCAAGAGAGACAGACATACTGTTTAAGGAAGAAAAATACTATTGACTTCCTCATTTTGAGAGGTTCATGTATACCCTAAAAAAACATGGTTTTAGTTCTTCTAAATCACTCTCTTGGTGTTCACACTTACAATAAAGACATCTTCGTTTCTCTACAGATGATCTCACTGTGTTCTAAGAAGTAAAAAGCAACTGTTCAATGCCAAGAAACTGAGATTTTTACCTTTTAAACTAAGATACTGTAACAGGAAATAGCAGTTCCTAGCTTATTGTAAATGAAAAGTAAAATCAGTTGGCTTAAACCACTATGAAGGTGACTTGTAAATAATATTCTTACTGTGTGAGCAAAATCTTAAAAAAACAAGCAGAATATACTTTTGTGAGGATTTAGCCCTTTCTGTTTGTGACCTGGTATCTCACTGACACTTGGGCATCTCCTTGGGCATCTTTATTCTTTGTTGCTTGACACCTTACTAGGCACAGGAGTTCTAAGACATAGGAGAAGATCCTGTTCTCCTCCAAATGTCTTTTCTAAACTGCTCTGCTGCACTGCATAGAAAGAACTCTAATCTAATTATGGGTGGGCAGATGGCACACTGGGATTGTTCTTCCTCACTGGCCGCAAATCCTGTGCATCCTATTATTTGTTACCCTGTCCTTGCCACCATCCCCAGACCGACCCACTTGTTTATCTCCTCTGCCTGGTTTGTCCTGCCCTTTAGGTTGATTGCTTTGGAGCAAAGATTGTCATTTTACATTGTACAGGAGTTTTCTGACCAGGCTGGCATTGAGGTGGTACTACAATATAGATATGATATTATGTTCCACTTCTGCAGAGGTGGAGCAAATATTATCTATAAGAAGAGCCTAATTCTCTTCCAAGGTGCACCAAATGCTAATATTTTGTGTGTTTAACTATGAGCAGAAGCTTATGTACATCTAAATAAAACTACTTTGGCAGACTTCCTGTGACAAGAGCCAGCATTCTATGAATGTAGTTTAATCAATTAACTGTATGTAAACCACTGAAATTTATTCAATCTAAACAAATCCAGAGTCTTTCATGACAAACATTTAATCCTTCAGGATTGCATAACTGAGGGATTTAGGGATTAGTTAAGTTTGAAAATAGGTCAAGGAAAACATCTACATTTGGTTAAAAGCTAATCAGGCAAGGAAATAAGTAAAATAGTGAAAAAGCTTTTGAAGAAGTCTTTTGCAAAGTGAATTTTATGTAATGGTACAAAGAATGTTTTCTATTTATCTAAGAGATGCAGAGCCTTGTCCCCCTTTTCATTTACACTTATAGAATTCAAGGGAAACTCTATTAAACAAATGATGCAAGTGTGTACAGAGTCAGGAGTGTGTTATTTTGTTTCTCTGTGTCTAATGCTGTGGAATAACTTCACAAAATTTTATGAAAACTTCAAAATTACTATAAAGATATATGCTTTGTAAGTATGAACACTATTAAAAGTTGGAGTGGAAATAGGGTTATAATCCTAGAAGTGAGGTTATGAAACAAAAGTTTAGGAATCACTCCAGTGAGGCTGTTGACCTAAATCTAATAATCTCAGCCACTGAAGTCTGAATTCCTTCTTTCACTTACTATTCAACTTTCCTTCCTGACTTCACCTCTTTTGCCCACTGAATGGGCTTTCTGCATCCTAGGGCTGTTTGGCAGCATGGTATGGCTTGTATTGGCAGAGGTTATCCAGTCCTAACATCTGGGTTCATAAGGATTTTGTTCTGTCACATTACTGGAGAAACAAGCTTCAATATCACCTACAAGCTGGTGCTTGAAGTTTAGTCAAGGTCTGTTTGATGCATGGAGAAAGAGATGCTGTCTCTGAGATGCACTGTGTAAATCTGTGTAACTTTGTGCACTTAAGTGTTCTAAGAAGCAAAAAATATCAAAATATTTTGAGAACTGCATCCCAGCTCACAGCACAAAATGTGCTCCAAGGCCCAGAGAGTGTGGACTGGATTTTTTGACCTTCTGAAGTTTCTGTGTAATACACTGAATACTTTGCAGTTTAGTACCAGCAAAGCTAAAATCCATTGCAGCACGAGATGTGCACAGTCTTGTAGTCACATGATCATGTTGAACAATATTAAAAGAAAACCCAAAATGTTTTATTGGCTTCAGGAAGTGCCTCCATCTCCAGCATACCCTGGACTAAAACAATGAATATTCTCTATTGCTTTATGGAATTGATGTAAAATAAGTTGGTACTGTAATTCCTATGAGTACAATTCTTGCCATACAATTCTTCTTTTCTCTAACAAAATACATTTGCCATGAGTAAGGACTGTGAGGATTTATTTAGGCTACTAGCAGCATGTATTATTGGTTAGTTGTTCAAGGCTTTTTAGCTTTCTAAAGTTTCATTGTTACAAGGTGATATGAATGTAATTAACCCAGTTGTCTCTTTTAAATAATTGGCTCTGCATCAGATACAATGTTTTATTTTGTATCTGATAAATAGTCTTAGTAAGTGACAGTGCAGGCTGTGATGTCCAGATGGTGGCTTTGTTACAGAAACATTGAAAAGAATGATAAAGGTTAATTTAAGTTGTGCATTCAAACTTAGGTAAATTAATAATGAAGCTTCTTACCAGGCTGGAAAAATCAGAAAGGAGGAAAAAATTATCCAGGAATCCATGAGTCATTGACATGTGATCCAAAATTCAGCATTTAGAGTCCCTTTTCAACTATTAAAAGTACTCTTTACTGTAGTACTGTAGAATTGATTTCCTCTTTGTTCTTCGATGTTTTCAAATCTTATAAGTGATTATTTTCTATGCTAGGCCTTTTCACTTACCTGATTCCTCTGTTAACCATCTGATTACATGCTTTTGTTATGCATCTTGTTTCTTGTCTTAATACAATACATTAGATTCTGATGCATCTGAGAAGCAGGAAGATAAATGGCACAGAGTTTTGAGCCCCAGTTGTAGGCTCAGATCTGAGCTGCACAGGTGCCATGAGACTTTTGGAGGGCAATAGGAGCAAAAATCAGTGAAATGTGAAGATGGCCTGTGCCAGTCGTCCCCTCTGTGAGCTGTGCTCCTTCCTCAGGGAGCAGTGGTGGTGTTTTGACCTGCAAAGTTTAAAGAACACTGTAGAATCTGCATAGATTTAAACTTGATAGAAACCAGTACAACTTTTTGTGGGTCTTATTATAGAAATGAAGTTTCTTTGGGTTGTAAATTCTGTCTCTCTTTTGTCCTTGTGCTTGACAGATGTGGTGAAAACAGCCAAAAAATTATTTTTGTTTGCTGAATGATTGAAATAGAAGATTTCTTATGTATTGAAAATAGTGAAAATACTTGCTGGGAAAAAATGGACAAGTTGTTGCTCTGAAATGTGACGCAGTCTCCCAGTGTTGACTTGAACTGTGATGTTCTTGTTTATGTAAATTTTATGAAACTATCAGGAATGGCACTTTCATCTTCAGAAACCCTAAGACTGCTCTAATACAACCTCTCCTGGTGAGACTTCCTTCCTGCCTCTCTGGTCTGCCATTTTCTCATTGGAACACCTACAGTCTGCTGTTGGGACAGTCAGAGAAACTGCAAAGGCAACAGAGCCTCCCTCGTGTAACATGGCTTTGAATCTTGTGGACCTTGCAGTGACCACATTTCCTGCCTCTGGAGCTGAAAATTTGGAATGCCTTGTACAATGAGATTGTTTTGTGTTTGAGAAGTTCCTTTCCCCTCCAGGAACTCATCAGAAAATCTGAAACATACCGGTGATAGGAAAAAAAGGTTATGAATGCACAAGATGTTTTTAAACTTATGAAATCGGTCAACATTATGTCTTTCATTTCAGAATTTGTGGCTAGCTTTAGCTGATAATCAATTACTCGTGAATTTAAGCCAGAAATCTGTTTGAAGCCACATGTGGTTTGTGGGACTTTCTGCAGCATCCTGTGTAAGATGGCAGGAATTAGGTGAAATTTCAGGGTATCAAAGAAGCAGAGAAATGCCATTTAATACAAATGTCTAAAAGACAGTCATTTTCTAATATTGGGGATTTTATTTCAATGTCTATGCTCAAATGTTGAATTTTGAAAATTGCAAATAGGTAGCCTAATCTGTGGTATCTCTACTTGTCTTTATTATCTGGAGTTTGCCAGAAAAAAAACCTAGTATTTTCTCAAGACCTTTTAAACTGAGATTAATTCCAGGCATTAGATTTAGTCATGAATCCACTGGTGTAACTGTGGACATAAAAATGGGGAAAGCATAGAATATCTATTAGTTCAGGACACTTTTTACAGAAGCCAGTCATGGAATCTATAGCATAATACAGACTGGGCTCCCTTATGGGGGCATGCCATCAGAGCAGAGGAGTTTGTTTCAATCATCAGTGATATGTGCTTTTGATGTTGGCTTTCATGTTCACTAGTTTATGACCCAAATTTTGGTTTTAGCTTTCAGTTACTGTAGAGTTCACTGCATCACCTAATGTGAACTAACATAAAAGTCTAACACACTAATGGGGGGAAAAGAGAGAACAACTCAGCCTTCTTGATACTTTACAGTCCAAAGACAAACAAATCAACACAAATGTGTTTGGTGCAAAAAAGAAAATGTCTGTGCTAAAATTCAACAACGTGAACTACAGTCCAGAAGCCAAGCTATAGCTGTAATTGTTTCCCTGTTAACTTGAGCAAATACCTGTCTTTTGTTATCCTCTGACAAACATGGGAACACAAGTACAATGACAGATCACTCATAACTAAATGCAGTTCAAAACATAATAGTCATTTTACAGTCAACTTTTTATATTTGTTGCGTCACAAAGATTTATTGAAGAGATAAAAGTGATTATGGAAAACACTGTCCAGTAACTATGGCAACAGTTATTTGTTCTCACAATAATTAGCTTAGCATTTGGTTGCACAATAGTTTCACAATACCTCCTTGGTTAGTTCATTAAATGAAATTGTCTTTTGTTTGAACTTTCATCATTTGTTGTTTTAAGATTAGTCTAAGTTCAAAAGAATTGAAAAATACATTTTCAAGCTGCTATTGTACAGGAATAATTTGTGCTACAAGTGAATTTGTTAACGTCATTATGTAGTAGCACCGAATATGTTAGTTCTAGATGTGTTTTATTGGTTTACCTGAAAATTACTTTATATATATATAAATATGTATGTATATATATATATATATGTATATATATATATATACACAGGTGTGCACACAGTGTCAATGTGTAAGATTCATGAGTGCCCGAATGAACACCAGTATAAGCACACACATAATGTGAAGTTAAAAGGCAATTATTGACGTTACAAGGCAATTATGAAAGCTGCAATCTTAAAAAGTGAATTAAATTACTGTTTTATCCATTCCTACTTCTCCCTCACACAAGCAATCAGATATAGCCTTTAAGTTACAATCACAGTTTACTTTTTCCTCTGAATTCTGGTTCAGTATTTCATATTGTCTACATTCTTGGCTATATGGTCAGTCCCTCTTACTTGCTGCTCTTACAGGTATTGCTTAGTCTGTGAGTTCTTAAATACCAAGATTTCATTTTGCTAAGATCTAAACATAGAGAACAAAAGTCCCATTTGTTGTTTACTACAGACTAATTAAACTCTGTTCCTAATGCAGAGTTAATATTTCTGTTGTGCTTTTTTATGATCCCCATTATAAAGCATTAATTAATTTGTTTTTACATTATCCATATGAGAGGATTATTATTATTTCTACTTGACAGATGGGAAACTGAAATTCAGAGAAATTAATATAGATGTTTTGGGTAGCTTTTGAGAAACCTAGGACATGGTATTAGAGCCGTTACGTGGCACACAGTTCCCACTGGCTTTAGGGTTTATGCAAAGCAGACTGCACTCTTGTGTCAGGTTTCATAGGTCATCTCACATCACTCCTTTCTAAATTTGGAATAAGGAAACTCCCTTCCTAACTTCCCTTTTCCTTTCCCTACCAGTCTTCTATTCATTCCATCCTTCTCAAGCTGCTTTTCCCAATCTTCCCCTTTCCTCCTCAAGGCTTCCATCTTATCCCACTTTGATCAGAAAGTTTCTTTCTCCACGTAGTCTACTTAGCTTAGGTAGGGGAATGATCATATTCCTTTTCTCTCTCTGGACTTGTGCCAAGTCTAGATTACATCTCAATATTACTAAGCCCAGAAGCAAATGTGTTGGCTTTTCAGAAAGTTTATGTTGAGTAAAATGGACAGACCTTATTATAGGAAAGACAAAAATTTATTCCCTACACTTGGGCTCAACTTCAGGTCTCTGGTTCAGCTCAAATGGGTAATGGAGCTGTCCAAAGAACAAGTTGTCAGAACTGTGAGGTAAAATTGCATAATTTTCCTTGACTCTGTGATTTTGGTGTCTGGATGTACTTTTTTTGACTGAAATTCAATCAGTTTCAGTCCAAGTTGATACCATTTAGGAAAATTATAAGCCATGTTTTACTATATTATTTAAACTGATATTTCTGATGCAACTGCTGAATGTGATCTGTTTGTGCATATGTATGATAAAGAAGTACCAAATTATCAATTTAATTTATTTGATACTAGCCTTGTCAGATGGCTTTACATGGGGACATGGAAGGAATTTATATTTTTTTCTTTAGTAAATAACATTTTTTATTGAAGTGCTAGTCTTTTATTGCATTCTATACAGTAGAGTGTCTTAAGTCTTTCTTTACAGGTGCAACAGAAAAGAGTCAATAAAACTCATCTGCAGGCAAAGTTTAGGGCTGGTACAGCATCCAGTTGTGATGATCAGTCATGATCCTCTTGTAGCACTTTAGAAAGATTAGAGCTCAGAGTTTATCCATATTTTAACAGTAAAGCATGCTACAGTTAGTCCTTTTCCAGAGAACAGTAATCTCTTCTCTGTTTTTGAAGCAGAAAAAGGCACAGGTAGTGACATTTTTTTCAACAAATGGAAGTTTACATCCACCCCATAAAACAGCCTGACAAACTAGTAAATCCAGTAGATGGTATAGACTAAATAATGAAGAGAGTATTTAGAGAAATCCAGGATACTTGGCATCTTTTAAACAGCTTCTCTTTTTTTGGGAGGGCTGGTCTATAGATCTTCATCCTGCTAATATAGGTGTGATTTATCTTTTGCTAATGCAGTAGTAAACAATTTCAAATGCAGGCTTCAGAGACTATAGGTGTTGGTCCTTCAAGAAGTCTAAGCCTCACAAGGATAAGTTTGCTTAAACCCTACAGTGTCACAGATCACTGACTGAAAACTACTGGCATACAGCCTGTTGATGAATGGAGTCTTCCATTGGAAATACTTGAAGAAAAAAATGTTAGTTTAAAATATTTTTTAAGTAGCATGGATGCACAAACACCATGGTAGTAAATAGCATTTCAGGATTGGTGTTATAAATGGTACCAAACTACAAACAGAACTTTCAGAATTGAAAAATTTACACAGTCTGATCATATATATCTACATAAAAATCCATTATATTTAATTGTCCAGATTAGTATTTTGAGATTTTTAAAGGAATATTACATTCTGTACTTGGTAATTGCCTGCATTTTGACTGTGAACTTCCCAGGTGTCCAGACACCTATTGTTCAAAGTACTTGCCTTTGCAATAGCTCTTTATTTACTATAGCAAAATACACTCAAGGCTTGTTAATGAAAAATGCTTTTGTTCATTATAGTTTTGTATTCATAATGATACATATTCATAGGAATAAAGGGTATTCAGCTCCCTCAGGGAGTGTTTGGGTTTGAATCTTAAATGCTACAGTTCTGGCAAACAAGTGATATCAGGGGAGAGATAATGCCAGAATGGCTTGAGAAGAAGTGGATTGGAAAGTGTAAAGGGAATGTGGTCAAAGCTGCAGCTGTGGGAGCCCTTTCTAATCATAAATTAGAACAGTCTGATTTGCTGCAACTACATTTGTATGGAAGCTCTAAATTTCTAGGAGAGGCTGATTTCAAAAGATAAGCTATGATGGATGTACCTTTACATCAAAAATTTTCTCATTTGGTCCATGCTATTTTATCCTCTTAATCTCAGAAGAAAATATCTGGGCAAAGGCATATTGTAGTTGGAACATTTCAATTGGTGTTCTGCTCTGGGTATGGAAGTAATTTATGAAAACTATTAAACAACAACAACAACAACAACTAATTTTGATTTATAAACTCACACAATATCAGTTTTTTAAAAATATGTATGCCCAGTCTGGTTCTTTTTTGTTGTTGTTGTTTTGTTTGTTTGTTTGTTTGTTTTTGCCAATTGCATTTCAATTTTTTGCCCTTTTAGATTGGCTTCTTTTGAGTTGTATTAAAAGAGCATCAGTGTGTTAAAAGTGTGGTCAGCAGAATAGGAGGAACAATAAAGGCATAATGTGTTCATGATTTTGATTATTTGTTTTCAAAAATTACTTTTAAAGTTAGTTATGAATTTGGGCACATGGAAGATTTTAATTTCCTCTTCTTGAGTTTTAAGGAAGTTTGTAATTGTGTTGTCTTCTCTTTCTAAGAAGAAATATATATAGTCCAAAATTTGCCAAAATGCAGCGTTTCAGTAATTATTGTTTCTGTAGACCTCAACCAAGTGTTTGATTTAACAAAAGCTTTTTCTCTAGGAGATGTTTTTATCCCTTAATGACTGTGAAATTGTGAATGTTGGTTATAGCTCAGGATGTGTCCTGAACATGTGATCCTGAATGTTCTTCCAGATACTAGGCAGGTGTAGCTGGAAGAGACTGGAGATTTTTAGATATGAACACCTTCTTGAAAATTAAACCCCCAAAACTGCTTTCCTGTAATTTAAGGTAAATCACAAATTTTGTAAAAAAATCACAAAAACAAACCCCGAGTAATCAGTTACATTATTTAAAATGAGATTTTGCTTTCTGTTCCATAGCCTCTAATTCATAGCAGAGCTGTAAAATCAAATATGTTCCTCTGAACTTCTAAAAGAAGAAAAGTCTTAAACATGGTCCCTAATGTACATGGTTCTTACAGATTAATCAATAGTGTCAGGGGTCTGCTCCAAGCAGCTCACAGTACAAATGCTTTATGGAATGTGATGTACAAGAGAAAATGCATGTTATTTGTTAATTCTGGAATTTTCACTTTAGTGCATTTATATAGGATTAGCTATGAATTCTGTATCCACACAATACAGTGTGCATTTTCAGTCTCTTCTTGCAGCGCTGTGAATAAGCCTCTTATTTGAAGCAAAAGTGCTTAATTGAATTATATATTAAACTGGATCTTTCTTCGGTTTTGTTTCCTTTGATTAGGAATTGCTCTGGGAGAACATGAGCATAACTTTCAGGTAGAACACTATACACAGCTGGGTGCTAGCTGAATACAGATAAACCTGGAAAGTAACAAATAATAAACTCACTTATTCTCTTCCAACTACACAGAGTGATCCAGAAATATTTCATCTTACTAAACATGCTTGTGAGAAATGTAATCAAACTCACTCTTCAGTGTAGACTCTGGATGGCAAGATAAGAGAGTGTTCAGCATCCAAATCTCTGTTCTCTACACTTTGGCTTGTGAGTCTCATAATCGTTAATGCAACAGAAACTGGAGTATAAGCAAATTCCTGATGTAAACAGCAAAACTGAATGTCCACCTATTGTGTAATCAAAGAAATATTTTTATTGCCCTATAAAATGTGGAGTTTGATAGGTAAAACAAGGCATTAAATCTGTACAGCTTGATGTGCCACTGACCTAGGTTGTCGATAGCCTTATGTCAGTCCCTGTCCTGTTCTGTTAAGTCTCCTCTTGCCTCTGTGTTTGGTGCCTTATGAAAGGGAGTGTGGATTTGTAGAGCTAAACAGAACTGAGATATGTGCAAAGTTCTGGAAGGGCATTATGAACACCAAAACACAGTTCAGCAGTGCTGTTGCTTGCTCTTGATTTCATCATCATTTTTTTTCCTAAGCCTGCTGTTTTCTGTGGTGGTATTACATATTTATTCCAGCTTTTGCCAGCTGAAAATGGCTTCACATTATGCCAAGTGCGTCTGTGAAATAATCTCCTGACAGCTGCCTTGTCTGTTCCTAGAATCATGTTTCTTGAGCAGAAAGTGGTAGAACACTCAAAAGGATTCAAAGCAGCTTCTCACTTACTAGCAGCTGTAGAAACACGAAGGAAACATGAAGACCTCAGACTGAAAAAAAGCCACCAAGATAGGGGAAGTATAAAGTTTATTATTTGGTTATTAAAAGTGTAAATAATGTAGCAACACAGAAGCTGCTGCAATGTTTAAGTATGAAGAGGAAACCTAAACAGAAATGCTGGGATCCTGCTACAGAGTCGATGAATGTTCCAAGTATTACCAAAGAGGAAAAATGCTTTAAAGTCTGGCAGTTAATTTTCTGCAGATGAATTACAGGCACTGTTAAATGGAGAGTATTGCTTTTGACTTCAGCAATACTAAGATTTCTTCCATTTGGAAAAAAAGGAGTAAAGAATAGTTTGAATTTGCCTATCAAGGGCATTTGGAAAGGCTGTGGGCCAAGTTTGGCTTTGCCGTATATTTTGTACTAGGTGCTTTGTGTGCTTTAATTTCTTCACTCTCAGATGTAGGTTGCCTCATCATCACATTTCTGCTGAATGGCTAAAAGAACGTTTGATTGTGGTTTATTGCTTTGGTGACTGAGGGACGTGGCTGATATGTTGGAGGCTATTCTTCTTGCTCTTCATGCACTTCTGAGAAAGGCTTAACAGGTGCTGGCAGACAACTGTATGTCATCATCAACTCTTTTGAAATGTGATGGTCCTTAAGGCCATATTCTGTCTCACGGGTAGTTTATTATGATGCTTTGTAGATCCATCATTTCAGAATTTAGAAAGGAGGCTCATCAGTATGCTGGTGAAATAGAGACATGTCTCTCTTTACACAGAAGAACCTGTAAGTTCAGCATCTCCCGTGAAGTAATACTCAGGGGATATTGCCAGCTGGCTGTGTTAAAGATGCCTTATTTTCAGCCCTGGAAAAACTAAAGTGCTGCTGCTGAGTGAAGGTCATTGATAGAAGGAAGCTTATTCTTTGTCTCCTTGTTTATTTAATAACTGTGTTCACAAATAACAAAGCCATGCTAAAGGTCCCAGAAATTCTTAGGACCTTGCCCTGTTGACAGATAATCTTCTGTTGGATTGCTAGGATGTATATTTTCTCACTACCTGATTTGTACTCTGTGGTTTATTTTGCTGGTAACAGACTAACAGCATATACCTTATGCATCAGAGCTCTGATGGACAGCTGGACTTTCCTGTTGCCTGTAATTTGTTGATTGACCAACACAGCTGCTCTCCAGTTTCTATGCATTTTTATGGACTCCGTTTGGATTCCTTTACTAACTATTACCAGAGGAACAGGTTAACTGTAGGGTTGCACCATCTCCTAATAATGAAGTGGATTCTGGCAGCCTGTTTCCTTGGAGTTCTTTGTGCTGGTATCCATTTCCCTCACATCAGGGTATCTAATACATGAAACCTTCATTAGCTCCATCTGTAGACACATGTACTCGTGGTACCTGGCCTCCAGCAGTCTGTTGCCATGTGTCCTTAAATCATTGTCTTTTATTACGATTTTAGTGTACTGAGACAGCTTGAAAAGATGCAGTTGACAGTTTCATCATGAAACGAGAGGCTTAAGTCTTGAAAAGCCTTAAAATGAGGGGTTTTGGTGCTGTCAACAAGCTTACTGTATTAATGTTTCTTGAAAATGTTTGGGTGCTCTTTAATTTGCAGTCTTGCAGCCTTAAATCTCCATCTGTTCAGCAGATTGTTGAACACCATACATGGTGATTTGTTCCATTTTATATTACTGAACTTTTTAACAAGCACATTTTATTTTCGAACAGAACATGAAATTTCCAAACTCTGGGAGTTTCAAGGAATATCTTCTCAAAAACTTTTGCTGTCATCAAAACTAAGACCTGTTTTACATTGTTTATTAGAATAGATTGTAAATAAATTCAGCAAATGACAACTGTTCTCACCAATGTGAGAGTTCATAAATAGGAAACTTTTTTCATACCTAATGAGATAACTTGATGCTGCAAAAATATCTCTTAGCTTCACATCTCTGTGACATGCTAGGATTCAACTGCACTGTAGATCTTAGTGAGGCAATATGAAATAGGTGCTAAAAATAAATAAAATGTGACTCAATTCTGTCTTGAACTTCAGATCTTGTAGTGAAGTGTTGATCCAACTGAATTTGATTAGTATTTTCCAAATAATTGCATGTGTATGACTTTATTTTTCTCTTAAAGTTTCTATCAGTAATTATTTCCTATAAATAGCCATGACAAGCAAGCTGTTGGAACACAGTATGTTTTTGATTACATGCCTGCTGGAAAGGAGAGTTTAAATAGGAGCAGCAGGAAGCAGCAGTAAATCAAATGCATAAAACTTAATGACAGCAATATTTTGGCAGAAAATCTTTGACTCTGTACCAAATGTAGAAATGTTTCTTCTATTATTTTTTAAAAGGAAGGGTAGGTTCCTATACCCTTGCTGGTAGTCTTTTTTCCATCCTAATAGAGTCACTAAGGTTTTTGTTCTTCTGGAATCTTCCTAGGGCAGCAGTGTATGTCAGAGAAACTGTGACTGCTGAGACGCTGGGACTGTATTTTAAAGACAAATACACCTTTGGGATTGAAATGTATTTCTCTTTTCCTCCTCTCTGTTTGAGTTACCACACACAGCCAGTACTGTCTAGGTTTTTCTATACCATGGATATTAATTGGAATATATGAGCTGCTTCAGAAAGAACACTGTTTTATAGTAATGCCTATTTTGCGGATGGATACTGGAGACCCAGAAAAAGAAGACTTACTTTCAAAAAAAAAAAATAGTGGGCCTTAATTGTCAGGAGTTTCATGGGAAGTTAGGCATATCATTCTCTTTGTGGATGCAAATTTTAGTGATTTGTACAGTAGCTTCCAGAAAGTGTGTCTGAACAGAGTCAGAATCCACTTCTCCTCTGTCACCTTTTCTTTCAAATTCTTTATTTCCCCTATTAGACTCTCTTTTTACACACCTTAAAGCTGAACATAAACCTGGAGAGTACTTGTTTCACAGTAACTTTGGCCTGAAGGAGCCCCAGTAAACTCCTGATCAGGAGTAAAGTTGTGCAAGTGAAACTTAGCCCTAATAAACAGAGACAGTTTTCAGAATTAGGGTGCCAGAACCCATAAAGCTTTCAGAAAGCCTTTAAAGTATTTCTGTTCAGGTGGTAAACGGGTTAACATTGTTGAACTTTTAAGCATATGAATAATTTCAATAGAGTACTATTGAACTATGGAATTAATCTGGTCTCCTGACCCATGGCACAAAATCTGAAATTGTTGTGGTTAATCAAGTCTTTATCAGATTTGGAAAAATTAAGCTCCTTTCTATGCCACACTAGAAGAGTTTTATTTCAAAAAGTAATTAAACATGTACCAGGAGAAGATAAATTAAATGGAAATAAGTAACACATTTTGTCATGAAAAAGAGTCAATTTGAGGTGACTTGGGGGTCCATTGTGAAAAAAAGGTGTAACACAATAACTTATTGAGTAAATAAAAAAAAAATAAAGATATACTTGGTCTAGAGTAGAAAAACTGTGAGCTATAGTAAGAATACCATAGATCAGTTCACGCTGGCACAGATAAGTTTAGGGGTAATGCCTACAGAAAAGAGAACTTCAAGTCTGCAGAGGTGTGATTAAACTCAAAGCCTCCTATCTGCCCACAGGACATCTGGGAAGTGTCAGCTGGATCCCACAGCCTGGCACAAGCACAAGGAGTGCAATAAGGGGCTTCACCTTGGCAGACAGCAATCTCTTCTTCCAAAGGACGTGGTACAGAAAATCAAGGCATTGCAGGAGGAGAAATTAAGTTCTTTTCTGCCAGAAAATTTCCTACGTCAGTCAGTATAAAATACACTTCAAAAAGAGTCTGCTTATGAGGTCAAGTAGATATTACAGTCAGATGGTTTTGTTGTTCTGCACTTGTATTCTTTAGAATAACTCTGTGGAGGAGAGCTCTGACCTTCCCAAGAACTGATACCAGCAGTACACTAGGGTCCTTGGAAAAGCTGTCTCCATTGCAGGCTTGTTCTCCCAAGCTCTTTAGAAGCAGAAATAATTTCAGCCTAAACCTCTCCAGCAAGACGTTTTGTTAGTTACAAAGGGACAAGAAGAGCCCAAAATAATGAGTGCTTTCTTTTCTGGATCCCCCAAATCAGGTTCATCACGGTACTGAAAGAGGAAAAGAATCGTATTAAAAATGAATAGAGAAAGCTGAGAGATTATATACAAATTATGAATCCTCATCATGAATGCTGTATTCCTCTGGAGAGATTTTATCTTCAAAGAGAAGCAGTTAGAGTTCAGAGAGAGGCAGGAAAAATTATTAAAAGCACAAAAATATTTTCCCATATGAAACAATCTAGACTGGAAATGCAAAGACAGAATAAAGGCTTGTAAAGTGATAAATCATGCCAGGAAAACAAATTAGAGAGCACAATCGTCTTGTTTTGTATAGAGATATGCTCTACTGTATTCAAGTAGATTTTGTTTAAACCTGCAGAGTGAAGCACTCTCTTTATCCTAAGTGCAGGAACGTAGGGTATTACAATATTGAACTAAAAAACTGAAGTATGTCTTTTGAATGCCTCCTCAAATAAACCCCAAAAACCTTAAAAGTAGCTCCCCAAAATAGTTAAATTAGGAAACAAAAGATATACTGAAAACCCAGAAGCCAAACCTTTTTAGAAATTAAAAGACCAAATAGGAAGAAGTCATGTGAGAAAGGTTGATTTAAAAGTGAAATTATTTTAGTCCTAGGTCCGTGATGCTAAACAGCCAGCCATTCAGACTGAAGGGGTTCATCATAAGCATGTGAAAAGGAGACTCTTATAAGTATTTCTAATAAATGCTCAAAAATTAACACCTGAATCATTCCAGGCTGCATTTGAAAAGATATCTACATTTTTTTAAGTTGATCTCATTCAGAAAGAATTATTGCAAGACAGCGATGTAAGGGAATCCCTTAGGAGTGTAGTGAGCATCATAACTATTTGGAGAAAAGCAAGCATTCTACTGTAGTGATGAAAGAAAAAGTAGCTGCATTTCTGGTGAATAAAGAAGGCCAATGGCTCCAGCAGGAGTGTGCGTGCACTCACACATGCAGGGCTCAGTTCAGTCACGGGTAATGATCAGCCCAGGCTCAGCGATGACTTTTGCATTGCTCACAGAAAAAGGAGGTGGAAAGTGTGCAGCTGGAGCATGGTTTCAAAAGTGTTCGATGTCCTCTCAGTACACAGAGTAACAGGTTCAGATGACATGCTGAGTCACAAGTTTTACAGGAAATCAGCAAGGAAATAAATGAACCTTTAACTGACATTTGTAGATGTTTGCTGCAGTAAGAGAACAGGAGGGTTATGGAGAGAAAAAACAATGCTGTACTTTTTAAAATTTGGATGCAACATATATTAAAAGTAAGGGAAAATAATTCAATATCTTGATTTCTTCTGAGAAGTCTGTGAATACTGCATGTGTTTGTGCCATATGCTGTGGCCAATGTCAGTAGCACTGAGTTCTGCACTGTTCATGTGCCTATTTGCATTTCCAGTTGTAGGAACTAAGGCCCCCTACCTGTATTTTGCTGTCAGTATAGTTAGGCAAATTGCTATTGTTTGGAGGGATTTCTTGAGTGATTGCTTTGTTGTTCTTATTGCATACATTTTCAAGTTCCTCCCCACCCACCAATCTGTTCCCATTGCTGTGCTATTCATATTTATGTATACATTCACAGTTTTCACAGGAATAAATTCTATCCATCTTAATTAAGATGCTTATCCCATCAGACTGGGTGCTGCACAAATGTTTTGTAAGAAATATTCCTCACTTAGAATAAACCAAGTCTTGATACAGAACAGTGAGAAATTCAGTTATCTTCCTAAGTTCTGTAAAGCACAAACCTAAATGTTACACTTAGTAATGCCCAGATCTTCTAAGTCCCAACCTATTCCTTTGCAAGAGGATTGATGCTTGTTTCAAGACACTTCTTGAGAGTAATATTTACAGCCTCTACTAATTTATGTTTGGGTTGGTTTTGTTTTCTTTTGTTTTTGTTTTTTTTTTTCATTATTATTACTTTGCAGTGGTTGAAGGAGTGGAATGTAGTATAAAGGGTCTTTTTTTAGTTTTGTAAGTAATTTTTATTACACAATTGGTGTCTTTATTTTGAAGTCATATTCTTAAAAGAAGGTGGAAAATATTGAATGGAAGGTCCAAATCTAAATTAAATAAGCAAAGGTATACTGTTAGAAATTGTAAGGCAGAACACTAAGTGTCAGAAAAATAATTTTTCAATTGAAGTCAGCTTATTAGATTGGAGAGTTTATATCAAAATAGAGAAGCAAAGCATAATCATGTGCTATTTACTCATTTTTAGCAGAAGTTTCTTTAAGCATGCTTTATTTCATAAGTACTTGGAAGTGAGGTTTCACATCCTTTCCGGGTCTTTTGTAATACCAGCTCTCTTTGATATGCTTAAATATCCATCAGTCCCTTTTTCTAGCAGCAATTTTGTCATTTTATGATTCAGAAAGTATTAGCACTGCAGAATATATCTTCATGCAAAAACATCATCTTCTGTAAGGGCATAGTGGGTGGCAACAGTGCAAGTTCCTGCTCCTCTGTTCCCTCTTGCACCTTTGTCCATCACTGTTGCCACTTGAGTCCACACACAGCTGGGCTTTATTGGATGAGAACCAGCAATAAGCCCCACTGCTACTGTTTGTATTTTTGTCTTTAGGTTGGACATACAACTCCATTAAATATGTTGAGTATATTTTTGAGTTTCTTTAGAAGCTGGAAACAGGAAAAAAAAAACCCGTAGTAAAATTAGTTCCTTGTCAGCAGGTTCACTGAGAACACAAAGGATGAATGAGCATTCAAGAGTCCATTGCTTTTAGTGTTCTTCTTTACCTCATGTTGAATTTCCTCACTCTAATCTGGTATTTGTCAGCTTATATACAGAAGATAACTGCTTTGGTAGTCATGTAATACCAAAGCCAGTAGTCACTGTCATGGGTCCTTGTGCCCAGACTGGTGAGTGTGCTGGTGGCTCTACGGGCACCAGAAGTACAAGATAACTGGCTTTTACTTAATTACCACTGCATATATACCTTGTTTTTAATCACTAGATCTTTATGTGTTTTACCATCAAAGGCATCTCAAATGATGAAATTCAGATACTGGAAGGGAAAACTATTTTCTGAAGGTCACCCCACCAGTCAGTACAGCATCTGGAAGAGCCCAGGAGGAAATGGGTCTTTGTGTAATTCTGGTTTTGGTGTCTCTAGTGAATGAGACACTCAACCACACACTGAGTGAGTCACAATGATAGAATGAAATGTTAGACTGATCTATTTATTGCTCTGCAGCTTTCTTGTGCTGACAATAACACAGGCTATGTTGTATTTTCTTAAAAGTATGAAACTGTATAATTAAAGGACTGTTTCATAATGTATGTGACAGGTTATCTTCAGGAGAGGGTGATGTTATTAAAGTATTCATGTGGTCCACTGTAGTTGTTCAGAAGATGCAAGTAAATAAATTCAAAATTTGTAAAACCAACATAAAAACTTAATTTAATTTCAAGTACAAATGTCAAATGCACTTGGTTTTTAAAAGCAAAACCATAAATTATGCATATAAGAAACTCATTAGCTTTCCTTCTTTTCATAACTTCCTGGACAATTTGTGGACAAGCACTAATCTCCAGAATTTAGATTCTGCAAAAAAAAATGCAAAAATCAGTGAGTTTTTTTTTTTTTTCATATTGTTAATGTAGTCTAATGTAATTATATTTTATTTATTTAAAATGTCAGTGCAGGAAATAGACAAAAAACCCAAGATAATTACACAAGAGCAACACAGATATATTTTTCTGAAAAGATAAATAAGAAATGTAAAATAAGAGGAATAAGCTAAAATAAGGCAGAAAATAAACCTAGAAGTTAAATTATTGCCTTAATTAACAAAAGAGAAAACAGCTTCCATAGAAGCTTTTAATATGAAAAAAAGCCAAAACAAAACAAAACCTGAGAGGATAGCTGGGAAACAAGTGATGCATGAAGTTATGTCTAAGGCATCTAGAATGCCAAAACTATTAAATAGCTCTTAAGCTATCCTCCAAGCTAGCCTTGTCAAAGTTAGATTGCTCTTCCCATTCATGTATTCAAAATGATTGTGAAATATTTGGATGGTAATGGGAACGGAGGACTGGAGGACTCTCATGTAGTGAATACAGTGTAGCTATGATTAAAATTTATTTGATGTTTTACATTACTGAATTTTAGATGATTAGTCATTAAAATCTTAGGAAGAAAAAGTTAATTGAGTTTGTATACAGCTCTCTTTGTAGCAACTGGATAGATTTCTCTGGCTGCCTGAGAGTTTTATGATATATAGAAATAATGTTAAGAAAGAAATTATGTGCTTTAGAAAGTTATCCTTTTAAAAAATATTTTTATATGAGATGTCCCACTCTCTTCTTTAGGTTTCAAGACTTACAAAAATTTAACACAAAACCCCACAGTATAATGAGTCATAATTCAGGAAAATACAGAAAATAGTTTATGTTGGATACTTGGGGTAGATGTCTTTCTAAGTGAACATACAGGGCCACTTAAGACTGGCAGCAAATTTTGATGAATACTTTTTTAATTGCATGTTTTTAATACAAAGGAAATCATACAAGTGGTGTCAAGGAGTATTCTAGCAAGATGTTTCAGAAGAGTATTGCATAATTTGAGTACTTCAAGGTGGAAGTATTTAATCACACTTGCTGTTGTGAAATATTTTGTTATTCAAGGCAAAACTATAGATATGAATAAGTATGAATGGAATTATATTTAGATACGGATAATCAACTTAAAAGATTTTTAGTTTACCAATAGCTTGAAGAAGAACATTTCTTGGACGTGAGGTCAAAAGGGTACATTCTAAGTTCTAGAGAAACCACAAATATATTTACATAGTTCAACATTTTTAATGTCCATGGTTTGTTTTTTTTTTGTTTGTTTGTTTGTTTTTGGTTTTTTTTTGTGTTTTTTGTTTGTTTGTTTGTTTGGTTTGGTTTGGGTTTTTTGTTGTTTTGGTTTTGTGGGGGTTTTTTGTTTGTTTGTTTTGTTTTGGGGCTTTTTTTGTTTTTTTTTTTTCTTTCAGTAAAATTATCAGCAATATATGTTATAGGAAAGTGTTAATTTCTACTTGGGAATATTTTTTATTAAAGAGTATGTAAGCATCTCATAGAACTATATTTGACACAGTTTTCATCTAATTTCTCATTTTCTCGTGAGAGAAAGAAGTGATTGATTCTGTAATGTTCTGCCTGGAGTTTTGCATTTTATAATTACAAGAGTTTTTTCTCTTTTTCAATGCCGATTTCTTCTCATACAAATGATACTAATGATAAACTTATCTGTCTGTATGAAGTGGCTGAAGTGAGTTTATTGTCTCCTGACACCAGCTACATGCTCAGGATGCAACCTGATGAAGTCTTGTCTTTGCAGTTCATATGGTCATCAGAAATCAAAATAAACACATATCCTTATGTCATAACGTTATACCTTGTAATTGGTACCTCTTGTGCAATTCCTTCAGTGGGGATTTCCTTTCTTTCCTGTAAACTGAAATTTTTGTAAGCAGTGTTTAGACACATTCTTTTGTAAAACCGATCTTATCAGGATTATGCAGAGCTTCCCATTTTTCTACAGGGGTTAAGGAGTGCTCACCACAAATGGTATGAGTATTTCAACTGAAAAAATGAGATATTTTCAAAATGAGGGGTGTTTTTTAGTCTTAATGTTTTAATTTTTTAAAATGGAACAAAAGCTATTGTATTTTCATGAAGACTGTATACTAAGTAGCATATGTGGACTTAGACAACTCTCTCTTAGGGATGTAAGGGATCCCTTGTTGGTTTATTATCCATTATTGCAATGGCTAATAAACAGGCTTGAGTATTTTGTAAGTTTTACTGGTGTTAGAAAATGATTCATTGAAATGTCACAGAAATAGCCTTATAAAACTTAAGAAATATGTCTCATTGTTATGCCTTACTCCTCCCTTCTTTTCCACCTACCAACCTTCTGCTAGCCCACTACCCCACTTTATATGTATTGTTGAGCCAGAACAAGACAAAACTTTAAAGATGAAAATTTTAGAACTTAAACTTAAGAAACAGAAGAACCGGTATTGCTTTTAACTGGGTGGTTGTTGTTTTGTTGTTTTGTTGGGATTTTTGGTGCTTTCATTGATTTTGATCTCAGATATATTAGGAGTAGAATTGGTTGAGAAAAAAAAATCTATGTTTTTACTCTGACTCAGAATGAAAACTAGCAAACTTGACTTATTTTTCATGCAGGAGGGGGGCGTGAGGGTGGTATGTGTGTGTGAAAAGAAATGCCAGAAATGTTTGAATAATTGTATTCCATTCCAAGCAATAAAGCAGAATGTTGCAGGTGGGTCTTCTTCACCTCTTGACAAGATACCTGCAAACCCACTGAGGGGTGGGGTCAAAAACTGTCAAAGAAATTTCTTTTCAATATGTTACCACAGGCAATTTAATTCAGATGGAACCATCCAGAAAAGATTGAAAGGATAAATTTGTATTGAGCCTGAATGTGATCAGCTGATGTGGAACATTTGGGTATAAAATGTTCCTTGCAACTAAGACTAAGACTAACAGCAAAGCAACAGTTTATGGTTGTTTCCTGACCAGCCATTAGTGAGAGATTTTCCCAGTGATGAGGTTCTCAAATTTCAAGTTTCATTTCATACTTAGGGAAAACATTTGTATTTGTAGAAAATCTTCTCTTGCAGCCTTGGGTATTTCTTCCTGCTACCCTTTTTAGATTTTGCTGATGTTCTCCTGCCCAGCCTGTGCTTGTGCCCCACCTGTTCTGCAGCCCAGTATTTTTCATCTTGCCCAATTAATCTGCCATGTGCCATTTGACTTGTTACCCAAATCTGCTTCCCTTCCCCTTTCTTCTCCTATGCCTGGTTCTCTGTTTTCATTCACTCACAGTCTCGGCAGACTAAGTTTTGGCTACCAGTTTCAGCATTTTTAGTCTCTCCACATAAAGCACTTTCCCCCTGACCTTCATTATTTTAGTAGGCTTTTTCTGTACCTTTTTTTTAACTCCACTTTGAGTTGCAAAAAACAGAACTGCACATAGTACCCTAAGTAGGGGACACAAATGGTTGATGTACAGGCAGGAAGGTGCCCAGTGCCATGTTCCTCATGCCATTGCCAGAGATGAACATCAGTTTCTTGGCTTCCTAGTCTTGTGCACTGAGCTGCTTCAGGACTGGTAGTGGCAGCTCCAGGATCTCTTTCTTAATTTGTAACTATGAGGTTTGAGTTCAGCACTGTGCAGGTATAGTTTAGATTATTTTTCCCTAGATCAATCACTGTACATTTATCTGCATTGAAGCTCTTCTGCCACCTTTTTGACCCCTTTTGTGAAGTCTTAATGTAGCTCCTCATTATCAGGACAGCACTTGGCTACCTGAGTTTAAGGGAATCTTCACACTTGGAGATGTCACCACCTTCACTTTTCTCTGTATCATTACTGAAAATATTGACTAAAATTGGTTCCAACAAAGATCCCCAGAAGGGATCGTGGACCTTACTGCTGAATCTTTTCCAATTTTCAGTACATTAAAGCATCTTTCCCTAATCCTACAGAAATATTTTTTTAAATAATATTTGAAGTGGAACCTCCTACACCTCAGTTCCTGCTTCTGAGGTAATTAATAATTACTAAATTATTATTAATTTCCTAAGTAATAATAATTTAGTAAGATATGAGTAATTATTTTTAATTATTGCTAAGCATTTAGCATGTCCAGTTTTGACTGGAGATGCTGAGTGTCAAAACCATGACCCTTTTATTGTCAAATATCTGATATTGGATATTTTTTAAATAATTATTTACAACACAATTTTGCTAACTTTGTAATTCTTCCTGTGTGTCTTGGCATAATTTAATATCAGAATAGACTTGTATCATGTTTGCTGGATTTGGTATCAAAACGTACATACCAGTCAGGCAGCTGGCTCAGAAAATTCCTGTCTGGATCCCTACAATTTCACAGTATTGTATCTTCTGAAAATTACTCTAATACTGCCCATGATTTCTTTTGGTAAGTTCACAGCAGAAATTCACATTTTTAGTGTGAAGTTTAATTCAGATGAAGCATCATTCTTGAAAATTATTCTGGTCTAAGGGAGGTACAGGAATCCTTACAAAGTCATATGTTACTTCTATAGTTTTAGGAGGGCAGAGAGTTTAGAGGGGCAGAGAGTAGTAGAGGGTGTTTGTATTTGCTGAAACTGTAGAAAAATGGCCTTTCACCATTGAGCAGGACAAATGAATTCACTTTTCATGGCCTGCACCTACAATTCTTCATGTATCTACCAGGTAAAATACAGAGTGATTCTTCCCTCCTCCCATTTTCTCACTCTGCCCACCCTAGAACGTAATTCTCTGGTATGATTTATGGTGGTAACTAACCAAAGGATCTAATCATAGCTGTACAAAATTGAGACTTGTTTAAATCAGGTCTTAACTTTCATTTGGCCTCTTCTGGCAGAGAGGTTGTTCCATGGCTTTACTGAGCTTTGCCAGGAATCATTGGCAGGATGCAGAGAGCAAATCCTCTGAGAGAAAATCATTAAGAACAAATAATGCTAATTTGTGTTGTGAACAAAAATATTTAAAAGCTAGGAAGAAGTTCAAACATTTTAAACTGTGCTTTTAGAAATATGGCAGGAATACTTAACATTTTTTGTAATTTTCCCTTGGACTTCAGGAAAGATCTTGAGCCATCTGAGATCAGTAATTTGTGTTAATATGCTCTTGCATGCCAAAAATACTTAGGTAACTGTAGCTGTTTACTTTTAAAGATTTTGTTGTCATTAACACAAGTCTGCAGAAGGAGGCTGTGTAAATAATTGCATTAATATGTAGAATTTGTTGGAACAGTTTGTATGAAGACAGGAAAATAACGTATGGCTAGATACTTTGGGGCTTGTTGATCACTAATGTTCTAATCTGAGTGCCAGCTTTACCATAAGGTTTCGTTCAATGTATGAGGTAACCAGCAATACCATTTCTTAGAAAAGGTGCTGATTCACTCTTATTGCATTTAGTGGGACAAACTGACCCAGTGTTTAGACACAGGACTAGGTGTCCTGATTTCTTAACACAGAGGCACAAGTGAAAGAAATTCTGCATAAGAGCACCCTGTGAATGAGGACGTTTTTGTTCAGGTGCCTAAAAGTCAGTTTGCAAGTGATGTGTTAGGCAAGTTTCAAGCTGTTGCTCTTTTTTTTTCTGTAGATTTTCTATTTATACACTTTGTCTTCTGACTCTCATGAGTTTACATTCAAGAGTTGCTTGTTAAATAGTGGTGTAAAACAGGTATTCCCTCATTAAACTCACAGTACAACAAAGCAAAACAAATTATTCTGTGACTTCCTTAGAAGTAGGGGTCATCATTGTAACGGCATCCCTGATTTATTAGCATCACCATGTTTCAGAATAGCCCTTCAGTTTCAGGCAGACAATGTGATTTCTCAAATTCATGTTTGGTGTTGAATTCTGGAGAGCTTAAATATTTTTCTTTTTTATTCCTCATTTTGTAGGCTATTGTGCAAACCTGAGTTGTACATTCTGACCTAAAAATTGTATTTCAGTCCTTTCTATGTTCTCACTGTTGAGATATGTGAAAGGGGGAGAATCATAGAATCATAGAATGGTTTGGGTTGGAAGGGACCTTAAAGACCACCTAGTTTCAACTCCACTGCCGTGGGCAGGGACACCTTCTACTAGACTAGGTGCTCAAAGCCCCATCCAACTTGGCCCTGAACACTTGAAAAGGAGCATCCACAGCTTCTCTGGGCAACCTGTTTCAGTGACTCATCACCCTCATGTTAAACATTTCTTCATAACATCTGATCTAAACTTACCTTCTTGCATTTTGAAGCCTTTATGCCTTGTCTTGTCACTCCATGCCCTTGTAAAAATTCCGTTTCCAGCCCTTTTGTAGCCCCTTTAGTACTGGGAAGTGCTATAAAGTCACCCTTGACCCTTCTCTTCTCCAGGCTGAACAACCTTAAATCTCTCAGCTTGTCTTCATGAGAGAGTTGTTCCAGCCTTCTGAGCATCTTTGTGACCTCCTCTGGACTTGCTCCAACAGTTCCACATCCTTCCTATCTTAGGGGCCCCAGAGCTGGCACAACACCCCCAGTGGGGTCTCACAGGGGCAGAGCAGAGGGGCAGAATCACCTCCCTCGACCTGATGTCCATGGGGTTTTTGTTGCAGCCCAGATCATGTTTGGCTTTCTGGGCTGCAGGTGCACATGGCAGGGTCATGTTGAGCTTCACATCAACCAACACCTCCAAGCCTTTCCCAACAGGGCTGCTCTTAACCCACTCCCCACTCAGCCTTTATATGCTGAGATACATGACCAGCTGAAAAGTAGGAGGTTAGAAAAGCAAAGACACGTTGTATAAACTGCAAATACTAGTTGAAGCTGTGACTGGTTGAAATCACTCACTGATAAAAGTCTAGTGACAGAATAAAATATATGTATTGTCTCTATGACACAAAAATGTTAAATCAGCAGAATTCTCTAAATATAGTCTGTGAAAAGGTTTATGGTGTTTTTTCTTTTCAGGCTGCCTCTAAAGAAGCTATCATTGCTTGCGTACAAATGAGATAGCCTAAAATGAGATGGTGATTCAAGTTTTACTTACATGACATATATTTTGAATGTATGAAACACAGATAAACTGAAAACCAAAAAAATCTTTTTTAATAAGTATGTTCCAGCATTTATAGCTCCAGAAAGGAGAAAAGGTTGCTTGAATGAATTGATCAGCGAGGTATAGTTCAGCTGTATTTTTTCCACTGTTAGTTTCTGATGTGTAGTTTTTGTAGCTCTTCTTTTCTATTTTCCCCTTGTTATAATTTTTTTTCATTGTAATGAGCACACAAGTCTACACTTCAGATGAGATTGCCATAGAACACAAAAATCTGTGCTAAGATTAGTGGTGGTAGTCTGCAGCCAGGTATTGGCACTGGTACTGCTTTCAAAGTACTGAGGAACTGCATGTTACATTAGACAGCATGTGACTAGAAAAAACGCAGGAAGCAAAGGGAAAAGCTTAAAACTTTATCCCTCCCAGCTGAATGCCCTGCTCTTGGAGCTGCAAAGTCATTCTCAAGGTTTTTGGCTCTTGTTTTCAATCCATTGCTTCAGCTGCACAGTGGTCCTGCTTCAGCAGATTGTCTTTTTCCTTAGTAGGGCTGCAAACTATCCAGGAGTAGCTAAACTTTTTTCCTACTTCTTAGTTACTAAGAAAGGGAAAGACTGCTGCTTATTGCTTTCTCTTTCTGGCATATTTTGAAAGAAACAATATTGTCTCCTGGTATTCTGAAAGAAAGAGTTTTTGACTCTAAGAACTCTTAATCTCTGATGGTAGGAAGCTTTTGCAGAAAAAAGCACAAAACTCCCAAATATGAGAGATCAAAAGTGCTGTTATCAACATGTGCTCTATCTTTAGCAGTTACAAGGTCCTGACAAAGAGTTGTAGATCCCTTTGCTTAGCTGACTTTCCTGAGGCACTGTGTAAGACTTCCAGCACCTGACTTAGTGCTCTCTCTGCCAACACAGTGGCTGGGCACCCTTGCTGGAATCACCCACAGAAGAATCTCTTTCAGTTTTGCATAGCAGGTACTCAAGCGAGGCAGTAATAAAACCTTGTATAAAATACCAAAACTGATAAAGACATGCCATAATCTGGGTTAGTCTGTAGTACAGTTCTGAGGCAGAGCTAACTTTGGCCACAGGATTTGGTTATCTCAGTCCATACTGATGATAGCTGTACATTTTAAATTAGCAAGTTGGACTATTATAATAATATAACAGCTTCTAATATAAGAACCTTCCTGACCATACTATATTAAAATTTCTTTATCAGCTCTCCTAGCCCTCATTTACATGCTGGAAAAGGGAATCACAATGTAATTTGTGTCCTAAAAGAGAAAACCTCAGAAAACCCTCAGAAAACTACCTAATCCTTGTAAACTGGACTGCGTGGCTGACTGGTGTGCCACTGCAGCTAATAGTAATTACAGGCATGCTCGAAGCAAGGCTTTCATAAAACTGAATGAAAAGTATGATTCATTTCCCAGGACGACTGACCCACCCATTCAGCCATTGACATGTCTGTTGTCCTCTTTTGCGTCTTCTTTTTCTTAAGTTTCAAAGGGAAATAACATGTCTGAAATAGAAGACTTGCCTGAACATATTCATCTTCTGTATTTAAATCAATTTGTAAAATAATGTTTTGATTATAAGGTTTCCTTATTTCTCAAGTGTTAATAACGCTATGCAATTTCACCCATCTGTTTGTGTACTAATGGCAAGTAATGCTTAGTGGATTAAATCTTCTGTTAGCCTCTGATAAGAAAGTTTCCATCATTTCCAATCACACTGAATGTAAGTTTCTAATATTGATAAGTACTCTATTTCAAAAGAATTTACATATAACATTGAAAAGCTGTGTATTATCTCAAGATACTTAATTACTTTTGGAAAGAAGTTTGTGATGTTATACTGCTAGCTTAAGATTTCAGTTAGAGACTTGCTTTTACTATAGTATAATCCTTAACCCACTTTAAACATTCAAACATCCAATAACTAGATCTTTATAATGTTGCATATGAGAAAAGATGCCTGTGGCTACCTATGCCAGACGTGTTTGCAGGATTAAAGTGAGAGTGTAGTAGGGTGGTGCTGATGCTACTGGTTTTACCAGTTTTTTATCCTTTTTTCAGTGTTTTAGATCAGTGTGAGCAGGGTTCTAATTAAATTCTTTCAAATAAAATTTCCCCTGCATCTTCAAAAGTGTTGTATTATTTTATATTTCTAATTGTATTTGACTTTTCATGAATGTATATGCTTTGTCTGAATGTTACTTAAATTCTAAATTTTGTATGATCAACAGACTAGAAAATTTTTTCTCAAGGTTTTGGCCATGACAGCAGTATTTGTAAAGAGGGATTTCTATCCTTCACTGTGTTTAGGGACAACAAGATCTCTGTGAAACACAATTAGCAAGACTGCTGGTACTGCCCTCGTGGAGCTCACTTCATAGTCAGGATTGTACTATAGGGTAAAATTCCCAAGTTCAAAACTAAACCAAAATTAAAAGAACCCTCTCCATTTGTGATTCTCTTGGAGAAGGAGAAACTATTTCATAAGGCCCTTGGAAATTCTTGCTTGTCAAAAGTAAAAAGAGATAAAAGTTGTGTACATTCTTAGATCTATTGCTGGGTCAGTATGCAGACAGCAGAATGCAAAACTTACATGGCAGCATATAACAGTGTATATGGTCAACACCAGTATCTCAAATGCAGCCTCAGTTTACCAAATCTAGACAATCAAAAAACCGAATAGTCAAAGATGTATTCCTGTTTCCAGAGTAAACTTTACTCTTGTGGAGACCTGATTAATGTGCTTTGGAGACCTGTAATGAGGGAGACCTTAATTATTCAGATTTATCAGCTTGCAAAGGTTTTGGATGATCCCACATAAGCTTGTTCAATCGACATTCCAGAATGTGCAACCTGCGTGTTCAGCAGTGGTCATGGTTTGTTTAAGCATGTAAATTAACCTTCAAAGTCAAGATTTTCAGAAATATTTTCCATTTACTGAAGAGGTCCCCTCTTCTAGACAATTGAGCTTATTTGACAAGTTTCACTTTATATTCTGCATGAGTTATTATTAATTCTGTGCACAGTGCCATAACAGCACTGCCTGTTTACTATATAAAGATGTGTTCCCTCCCCCAGAATCTTGCGATCCAAGATAAGTGAGAGGAGACAATGAGAAAGCCATTCTAGAAGAGGAGGGTGTGGAGTAAAACAAGAGACAGATAAGATGGAAAAAAGAACCTGCCAGATAGGGGGGAGCAGGCTCTGGGAGCACTTTGCCTGCGAGGACCTTCTGACTGCTGCTGCAGCCAGCTGTGCCAGTGCTCCGTGGCATCACCCACTTCCCTTTGCTGGGGCACCGCTGCCAGCCTTGCTACTCAGCCTCACTTGTTTACTCCTAGGTGTCCCTTTGCTTTTTCCTGTGCCACCCCTTCATGAGACACTCTCCAGCAGAAAGGGAGCCCTGTAAAATAAATCTGTTTTCCCTCAAACTCCCCCTCCAGTGACTTCTATTGTAGAAACACTAGTAATCCCTGAACCAGTGTTAACTAACCCTACTAGTATCTTTTTGCTGATTAAAATAAACTAAAAATTCTCTGTAAGTAAAATCCAGCTAATCTGAAGAAACAAACATGCTACTTGTACACAATCACTCTCACTCCACCATCTGTTTGCTTCCCATAACTATTGCTTTGTCTATAGTGAAGTGTTTTTTGGCTTTTCTAGATAAAGTTGTTTTTAAACTTGCACAACTTTGCAGCTGGACACACAAACTTGTAGCAGTGAAAATTACAAAGAAGAAAAGTAGAAGGTGCTTTTGACAGAGAAGTAAGATTCTGTTCTAAACCTAAGTGAAACATATCCCAAAGGACACAGCGGATTGGAAAATAGCACTGAAGAGGTACGAGAAGACTGACGGTTGGAAAGAAGAAAGATGTTTTTTGTCTTTGGACAGAAATCTGGGAATAATGTACCTAGCAGCTCTTTTATGAAATCTCCAGCCATCAGCATGAGCCATACTTTCCATTTCTCTCCACCAAGTAGCTTTCTGCATGAGGAAAACTGAGCAAAATTTATTGGCTTTTATCAGTGAGATTCCCATGAACACAGAGTCACCTGTGATTACAGAAAGCATATTAAGGTTCGAGAGTTAAGGAAATTATTTGCTTCTCCTTTTGAAGAGCTCTTCTGATAGATCAACCTGTATAGTCTTTTGCAGAAAAGTAGGCTGAAGCTTTCAGTGGAAAAAATAAGAATGGAAATACTAAGCTGTTATTCTGTCTTTGACAAAATAATTCCGAATCTAGGATTTAGCTAAATGTGGTGAGCTGTTACAAACTTGTTTGTTTTCTACCTTTGTAATAATTTTATGTATTTCATTGTTCTTGAGATGGCTGCAGTAGTTCCAGCAAAGTCTTGTCAGGGAACGTGCTTAGAGACCTATGGATGATGCTAAAGCCAGGGAAAATATGGACAATCTAGATGTTCCAGAAAGCACTTGTGGACTGCTGCAGTGCATCTTAGGTGTTCTACAGGAACAGCAGGAGAGGTACTGAAGCAACCACATATACATGCAGAGTAAATAGTTTGCTCTGCCACTGCATTAGCAAGGAAACCACTTCAAATAACTCTCTCTACCTAGGGAAAAATGTAGTAATAATAAGCAATAGCAGAAGTCTCCACTCCTTGCCCCAGAGGTTGTCTACTGATCCTTAGGAGCCTTTGCACTCTTCAGGCTTCCTTTTTCTATCCTCATTTGTCACTGCAAAAATATTTGTATGGGTCACAGACATACTGCAATTTAAAAAAAATTATTAGAGAAAAAATGTTCACAAATGAATCCCTTTATATATGTAAAGTAAACAACAAACAATGTATGTTCTCTGAGGAAAACAGAAACTTGTTAGAGAAGCTAGAAACCCTTCCTGCTTGTGAGATGCTGGAAGCCCATTGTGCTGATGCTTCTGAAAGTGAACTGAATGCACTTGCAAGGGTTTTCTTTTTTTTTTTTTTTCATTTCAAAAGCATTCTCTGGTTTGAGATCTTCCCATAGCTAATTAAAACAAGAACACAGGGTGACATTAGTTATGCACCAGAGTGGGAGTCAGAAGATGTGAGTTCAGTTCCCAGCCCTTCCACTGACTTCCTGGGTGACCTTGGGTAAGCCTCTTGATGTTGATTTTCAAAAGACCTCTGGGGCCAAATTTTCATATTGAAGTTTGGTTTTCAAAGGAGCTCAGTATCTAGTGATTTCCATGATGTTGATTATGGCCAGAATTTCAAGCAAGCTCAGCAAGAAAAAGGCTGAGCTCATTTTAAAATCAGGCTCTTAATCTTTTTCTGCCTTAGTTTCCCATCTCTGACAGTGCTGGTGAAATATTTCCCTTGTCTGTCCTGATTGTTTAGACGGTAGCTCTGAAATGCCAGAATTGTCTTTGCATGAATGTGTATAGTGTCTTATACAATCTTGTTTAATCTCTATTATGGTTTTTAGGCATTACTGTAATGATTGTTGCACCAGTGTTCTGTTTTAGCAAAGAAAGAAACTGTAATCAGAAGAAAGCCTAATTATTGTGTTGCTTCTTGGATCTGGGTGAAGATTTATACTGATTTCTTTAGTTTACTTGGGAGGATATGATGTGGAAAACACCAAAAGCTGTATTTAAGATCAAGATATGTAGGTTAGCTGATTCTCTCGTCCAGCAGGGACAGGTGATTTATCAGAGCAGCCGGTTAGGTTGGTTTGGTGTGATTTGATTTGTCAATAAACTTATTGACTGTCTCCTACTACCTTGTTATCCTTTAGCTGCTTATAGTCCAATTGTTCAATAATTTGCTGAAGAAGATTTTCAGGCACTGAGTGGTGTGAATTTCCATACACCTTCCTGCCTCTCTGGTTAATAATGTGATTCTGTTTGTAGTTCCTACTGTACCAGCTCTGTTTGCACTTTTCCCACACTGCTTTCATGCTCTTGCAACATCTCAGAGCAACATAACATTCTCTGTTGGCAAAGGCATAGAGTGCTTCTTCACTTCATAAGTGCTGTTTGCTTCCTGGGACCTACTACAACCCATTCCTGAAATTCCAGATCAGCATTGTCAGTGATAATCGAGCTCCTGGTTTCAAGCTCTGTGCTGTAGAAGCCAGAGGCCAATGCAGTAACCCAGGAATGTGTGATTGCAAAGACTGTCACTTCCCAAGGAACTCTGCTTACTGCTAAATGACTGCCCTTTCCACATACCTGTGGGTGTCACTAATACGGTGACTCTTCCCTGCTGGATTTGTCATATACGGGTGGCCAGCACCTCAAGCAGCTGAAAGTTTGGAAGTGATCATTTCCTATGTTTACAAAACCAGCATGCACTTGCTGTTTTCCAGATTCCCCTGTACTCCCTGACTAGAAATAGTTATTATTCAAGTATGTGCCCTCTGAAGAGTCCCTCTGATACTTCATGTTTTCCTTTATGTGAAATGGAATGCTGTACCTTGATTAGCTCTGCAATGAAAAATCCAGCAGGACACTTCTAGGAAGTGTATGATCCTGGCTGTTTTTCAGTTAAAGCTGTATGTGTTTTGTCATGGGGAGAGCTTAACTGTGCCATTTGTCTGTGACTAGAATTTTCTATTGTTCCATTTATTAAAGGAGAGACTCCCTTTTTGGTCTTTACTAAAAGTGCCTTTCATTTTCTTGATCTAACAAATAATGTTCTAAATTGTGTTACATGTTCTAGTGTTGGCATGCATGCCATGCCAAGGTGGTATTTGATTTCGAAGAGCTATTATCTGCCAGGACTGGTATCTGTAAATAAAACCTTGGAATCAGGGAAATACTATACATGGTTTGGGTTTAAGAGACCCTTTAGAGTTCATCTAGTCCCAACCCCTCTCCCATGACATATTCCACAAAATCAGGCTGCTCAAAGACCTGTCCAACACTTTCAGGCATGGGGATCCACGCCAGTGTGTTACCACACACATAGTAAAGAATTGTCTTCCTCACACCCAATTTAATCTGTCCTCTTGCAGTTTAAAAGCTCTGCTCCTTGCCTGTTGCTGCAGGCCCTGGTAAAAGTCTCTCTCCAACTTTCTCCTGATCCTATTTTATATATTGATTTAGTCCTTCAAAGTTTTCAATTCCTTCCAGTTACTGAACTCAGCTCTCCCATGTTTTTACTAGCTCTATCCAATTATGTAAAAAAGAAGGAATCTTAAACTGCCTCTACAAACCAGAAAGCCCCAGTAACACTGAGCTAACCTAAATTCTGGGTTATAAGGCTGTGTTTGATTTCTGATGTGAAAGAAGCACTGACAAAAAGGTGATTCCTTAGGGTAGCTGTTTTGTATTCAGTTTTGGTTTCTTTCTGTAATTAGTGCAGTTTGATCGTTTCACTTATATTAAACTGTTTATTTTGAGATACAAACCCTCCATCTTCCTCAGCATAATGTAAGGATTGTATGTGCTTCTGCATAGGCTGAAGTGCCAACCAAAGAGTGGAAAGGAAGTTAATAGTTCTTATGAGGTAAACTATAATGTTACTCCATTCTGGTAATAAGACTAAAATAATGAGTGTAACACTAACTCCTTTGCTAGAAAGATGAAGACTGTGCAGGATGCCCTGTGCATTTAGCTATGTGCTCATTATCCCTATTACAAAGCACCAGTGACACTGCAACTGCTGTCCCATCAATTCAACATTAGATTCCCTTGTTCTGCTTGTCCTGCTCTGCCATTCTTGTTTCTGCTGCTGTGTGCATCTGTGCTGAGGCTGTTCAAGTCCTTTCTCTGTCCCAATTCAATTCCCTATTAAAGCTGATCTGAAGAAGAAAGTGTAGGCATAGAGAGACCTTGAGAGTTTAAAAGACTCTGCCTAGTGCTGGACCTTAGTTAAGCCCCTCACAATCATCCCAGCATGTTTGCCTATATAAAGCACAGTCATTTCCAGATTGTCTGTTATCTGCACCACGCAGAATGTCAAGGTGAAGTCAGAAGTGCACGTTTTGTGATAAAAATGACAGTGGTAGAATTATAAGAGTTTTCTGATGCATCTAGCATTAAAGAAGATGCACTCTGCCAGTTACACTCCTGGCACATGAGAATAAATATCAGTCAGACTTAAAATTAACTACTAATTACCATCAGAACCTACTAGGCTTCTGCAGTTATAATCCATGAGTATTTATAGCTCAGGGCTCTAGCATTAGACTTTTTTCTACTGACTGCCACTCAAGAAGCCTAATCTTACATCACAAGACAGGTTGAGAAAAATCATCTCAAACTAACAACAACATTATGTTTGGCTGCAGAAGGCTGCCATGACATTGTTTTGGAGGATGCTCTATATACTGGGATTAGGACCATTTTTTGTTTCTTTTAGGGAACATATACTGTGTATTATTACAGTGAAGATGTGCTCAGTGTGCACAGCATACAGAGATGTGCAAAATGTCTTCATACACACAATATGTTACCCTGCTTTAATTTAAATGGAAACCATGCAGTTTTATGATTGAGCAATGGCCAGTTGATGTAAGTCTCTCTTAAAACCCCCCTAAACAACAACTCAGTTTTATTTCTTACTTTGTTTTGATGTGAATTATTATTTTTTAATGTAGCTTAGCAAAGATGTATTATTTTACAAATATGGCTTACTAGGAAATAACTATGTGTTCTCCAGTGCAAGTGTTGGTGTTCTCAGAATAAACAACCAGATATTGTGCAATTACTAGAACATACTGGTTTTTTTCTGTGTTTTAGTTTTTGCTTTTAAGGTGGAACTGATGCATTCACTAAGAATGTATTTGGAAATTGTTCGTAGCCTTAGTTACTCAGGGGCAAGAAAGTGTGGTCTAATGGGAAAGACAATGGTCTAACACACAGGGTGCTGGTGGTTCTGGATGTATTCCTGCCCTGTGCCTCAGTTTTCCACCAGTGAAATGGTCACAATTGTATAATTGACTTCTTTCTATAGTGCTTTAAGTTCAAGAGAAGCAGAAGGATGTTAGTACTTCTACAAATGTTGCTTAAGAAAAATTCCTCTTCTAAAGAGATTGTCAGGACTGTGGGCTGGTAACCAAGACAGGAGCAGAGTAGGAGATGCAGCCCCAGGTAAGTACCCAGCCAGTGTCTGAAGCAGTGACAGGCTATCCCAGAGGTGTTCCAGGCAGTGCAAAGCTGCAGAATTCAGAACAACTGGAATGGTAAAGTTTATATAAAAAATGCAGAAAAAAAAATATTTTTATTAAAAAACTTGGGAGATTAACACAACTTCTCTTTTTATACATCCTAATAATAAAGCTCAAAAGGTTATGTGGATAATATATTTAGTGCTTCACTGCACATTGAATTATATTCACTTGATGTTACATTTTAAAATTAAGTAAACTCATTCTGAAAGTAGGTAAGAGTTTTAGAAAGCATTGTGAAGTATTGAAATGCATCACTAAGAAGAAAATTGCAATTGCTGTCTTCATTAAGACTAATTTTAAAATAAAATATTGCACCTAAAAATTTCTTTCAAGTGCTTCAAACTTTAAGGGGGTAGAAAAAAGGGTATTTTGTTTTCACATTTTCATATTTGTACTCATGTCTTTATTCAAGAGCAATATTTTACATCAGTCTTCTGGCAAAGAAAAGCACATCTGTTCTCCCCTCCTTCCTTTGGGTGAAAGGGGTAGTGGAACTGCTTTTCTGTACTATAAATCTGCACATTCTCAAAGATGACAGATTGCTCTTTCCTGTGCTTTCTCTTCAGTTTCAGAGCTGCTGAGCCCGTGTCATTCTTGCCAATCACAAAATCAACAAGTCAGTGTTCAGGGATTAGAGCTTCATCCCTCTTGCAGTATAGCTTATAAATATTCCTACCTGTTCCCCAACACGTGACAAACTCCATGTGTTTGTATTCACAACTCTCCCGGCACCAGGGCACAGTATTCTAAGGTGTTTTCAGAGAGCTGTTTAGAATAGGAAAACAGTGGAGTCTTTGTCAAAAAGTCTTGTGAGGAGGTGAAGAGACAGATTGAAATGGTAATCTGAGTGATAATTTTCCTGGGGTATGATCATTTGGTGTAGCTGGGGGGAGGTTTCTGCTCACTGTTTCCATAGCAGCCTGTTGGATGGACTGCTAGGGACCCCTGCTACTGGGTCTGCTTGCCCCATCACTGCTCTTTTTGTTTTCTGTCTGTTATCCTTAAACAGTTCTGTTCAGGAGCATATTCTAACAGAAGCTTGTTCCACCTGAAAAGCCCTCACCAGTTCACCTTTTTAGAAATGAATGTCTACAAGAATGCACAAATGTCATACTGAAATAGGCAAAGTGACTCCCAACCACAGGGGTTACAAGATATATGACATTACCTTTTATTAACAGATGTCACAGACATGATTTCTGCTTGTAGAGAATACTTGCAATGGACTGTTCTGAGAAAATATGAGGTAAATTTACAGAAGAGACCATCCAGGGACTGCTAGGGACATCTGCAAAAATGGGTGGGCCTCCCCTCTGCTGTCAATACCAACAGCTGTCCTCTCACTACTCCAGCCCAGGATTAACAGTGCCTTCCTCAAGTCCAGTGTGGAAGTGGATTAGGCTAAACAGCCAAAAGGCACTCCTAGTGCAGAACAGGAGTGTCCACACACTGAGCTAGTGCCAAGTAGTTAATGCATTCTGTATTCACACCCTCGCGTATTTTGCAACAACTTCCCTGTGTAGGCAAGCCCTACATGTTCATGTCATTTGATGGTTAGCATTGCATCAGTGACATTCCACATTCTGACCACAATGTTAGTAATGGAAAGTGGTTCATCTTCTAATGAAATGGTAGGCTTTTTTTTTTTTTTCCTGGTTGCATATTTTGCAACTTTTTCTTTCATGTGCCTGGAGTGAATTTCTTCATTTTTTAAATGTGTGTGATATTCTTCTCATCTCTGATATATGAAATTATGCTCTCTAAGCATGGCAATTGCCTTTATACATTATACTGCATGAAGCAGTGATTGCTCAGCCTTTTTTCTTCTGAAGAGCACGAGAAAGCCCAAGTAATAAAAATGATTTTAGTAGCTTGTGTCTGATATATTTTTTCCTCATAAGATATTCCAGTTTTCATGTTTTGCTCATACTGTGGCATCCTTACTTGTGCTCCATTGTAACATGCCTGGCATGCATTCATGTAGACTTAGAGTTTCCTGGTCATTTAAGCAGTCTGTTTATCAGTTTGGTTTATTTTCAGCAAGTCTCTCATACTTAACCTTCTTAAGTTTACATGTCATCATGGGTGATGGTAGTTAAGATGGAAAAAATATGACCACCTTAGGTTTCCAGAAACAGGAGCTCCTCTGAGCTTACTGATGAGTCTTCATGATATCTTTTTGGGTAATCTTCATCTCTCCGAGAAGCTGCTTCAGATTGAGTCCAAGCAGCAGCAATGAGGAAATTGCAGTTTAAAATGTCATCTGAGGAATTTAAGTGTGGATTTCTCATGATTTTTTGCAAATATAGAAGGAGCAAGAAAGTTTCTTCTCTCTTTGCCTACCAAATTGTTTGAGTTGTGTGGTTTATAATCAAAGATATCCTTTCTGTTCTACAGACGCAGTTCAGATCAGACGCAGTGGCAACAGTCTGAATTTCCCAAAATCTAAAGGCAAAGTTGGTCTCTTCTCACTTTGATTAGTGTGTGAGCTGGAGGTTTCACAGGGTTTTGTCGAGTTCTTGTTGTTTTTTCTTTCCCTAGGATTTGTGGTCACATTTTATTATTAATATAATAACCCGCAAATTGTATCTAGCTGCAAGTGTCTTTCAATCTCCTTCACTTACATTATTTGTGCAAGAGTTGTCCTATAACATTTCCATCAAATCACAGTTTCTCTTCATTTAAAGGCCATTCTGGAAAACTGGCATCAAGCAGCTTTACTCAGTAGTTTGGGTAAAATGGGAACAGTATTTCCATTTAGAATAGTGTATTTAGTCCCTGTAGCTTAGTGGGACAAAATACTGTAAAATATACAAGTGCTGTGAATTTGATGGCATTAAAGGAATTTTTAGAGGATTGATGTTTAGTGCAAGACATGATCCTTTCCTTCCTCACTATTATATAAAGGAACTAAAAGTTCGCTAATTAATTAATCTAATTTGTATTTCACACTCCAGGAAAATAAGAATGGCTTATATTTACAGGATTGTAATTTTATTTTGGATTGACCAAATGCCCCTCTATGTACTTTTTACACAATTATCTGGCAAACAGGGCACATACAAAGCACTTGGCAGTAAATTGCCAGCAAGTTGCTTGGCCTGGGCAGGAGCAAGTAAATTTGCAATTGCAATCTGGAGCAACGTGTTAGAGGCCACCTTCCTTAGATCAACTTTGTATTGCAACACCAGCAAGTAATCAAATTGTAATGTACTTTAATGCAAAGCCTAGTTTGGCTTGGTTGGCAAATTAAACTATCGCATGCCTCTGGCAAAAAGCACAAAGCCTTTGAACTGTTTGACTGCAGCTGTAGCTTGCACACCTTATTTTCCCTCTTAAAAATCAAATTAAACTGTAACCTGCAGCCTCTGCAGTAATTTTCAAGGAAAATTAAACTGTTGCTAACCTTTCTAGCAAAGATAACTGTCTCTAATCAAGCTGAAATGTCCAGGACAAAATTCCCCTCTCCAAGTTTAGACAAATTCATTGAAGGAAAACTCCAGGGCTTATTAAGGATGCAGATATTACCTCTGACTCAGGAAGTCCTTGGCCACAAATTGCTAGAGACTGGGAGAATTTGCCAGGAAGATATTACTCTCTGCTTCCCCTCTTCTTTCACTCCTACAGCATTTACTGCAGATCCATCCCTAAGGAGGACACTGGACAGTTGTTTTGGTCTGCTTCTCTGGACTGAAGGCTAACTCAAATTCAGAGCAGTGATGGGCATGCTGACCCACTTCCAAGCATTATCTGGTGTTCTCAGCACTGTCAGGTCCTTCCTTTAGACTTGGCCCTGGCCTTTCCTCACCCCAGATGCCTTCTGACTCCTAGAGCACAACTCTTGCATGTGACAAAGTCCTTCACCTCCCCCACCTTTCATTATTTTCTGTGCCCTGCTGGCAGGAACACTTGGCATCTGACTTGTCCTCATAACATTCGTGTTTTTCTTGGAGCTCTCAGAGATAGGATTTTTCCCAGCCTGGATGAGTTGCTGTTATTTCTATGGAGTCAGCAGTACAATAGACAGACCCTCTTGGGAGCCAAGATCTTGTCTGTCTGGTGGCTCAGGCTTACAGAGACTCAATCCCACATGCTTAACATTACCCTTTGATTCTCAGGATTAGTGTCTGACTGTGGCAGGTGAGAAGGCAGAACAGCCCAGCACAAAAAGGAAAGAAATCAATTGAGTTTACATTGCAACATGTACTCACTGAGAACCAGGTTAGAGAAACAGAAACTGGGGAGAGGGCATTGCTGACACTGGGAGCAGTGAGCAGACAGCAGTCTCTTGGTCAATAGAAATAATAGTGACAGTGAAGAGGATTTTTCCTTTCATTTTTTTTAACATGTATATTATCTATGCTTAGTATAATTCACAATCCAGCAGTTAATGTCTCTGCATTATGGTTTTCCTATTTTTAAAAGTTGGCTTAAAAGTTCTGAGTATTTCTCAGCAAAGTAAAAACTGAGCAAAGGCATGTTAATCACAATATTATCAAGAGATGAAAGTGATAGAGATATAAATTAATACCAGATTTAATTAAAATTGAATAAGTAAAAAAAAATTGGCAGTTGCAAAATTCATTATGATATGTTACCAAAAATAGATACCTTCATAAGAATGCAGTTTTATTACAACAGCTGTAAACATCATTGCTGAGCTAGTGGGATAGAAAATGTGTTACTAATACTCATAACATGTTTCAGTTGGCTGGAATGGAAAACTAGAAACTGTTAAGGCACTTAATATGTGCTCTCTCAGACTACCAAAATAGATGTATACATTTCTATTACTTAGGGCAACATGTGAATTTTGGGAACAATAACGTACTGTTTTCTGCGTCTGGTTTTAATTTGCAAGGAAAACTCGATTTTATAAAAATACAACCTGACTTAGCTGAAATATGTACGATCCAATATTTTTATTTCTTTCTGTAGAATAGTCAGACTTGCAATTTAGATCCTCGAAATCTTCATACATTTCATTTGGTAAAACAAATCCCTTTGACCTTAATGAAAACATCCTCCAATATGAGGCTACAGATATAGATCTACAGTTTAGAGCATCTTTCTCAGCAGCTTAGGATGTGTGTGTGTGTCTTGTGTAATGTCTGCAAAATTTACTGTCACTGAAAAAAGTGATTTTTTTTCTTCTCCTGTAATGTAGAACATCAAGCAATAACAAAAAATCTGTGGGTGGTTTATCTGATTTATGATAATTTGCTATTGACATGCTTGAGGTATTACTTGCATCATCCCAGTCTTGCATATTTGTTTTTAAAAATATTAGCTGCTTATGAAAAGGAAATACTATAAATAATGATTCATTTGGACTGTGATCACCTCTTGAAGCCAGGGCCCCACTCTGATAGGCTGTATACAAAATCTTTGCAAATGAAGTGCAACCTGAAGTGTTTAAGATAAGATTGCAGCAAGAGGACAGTTTGAATCCAAGATTAATATAACCCACCTACAAGGATTAGGTCTCAAGTAATGACATTTCAACCATTAAACACGGGGCATCTGAATCACCTCCAAAACCAGTATGGGAAGAAGTTACTCCAGCCTGGGATTTAGTTCACATAATTTAGAGATCTGAGGCCTTCAGGGGAGGCTCAAGCACCAGTACCCAAACTTGAGCTCTTATTTTTGAACTTGGATGCTTCACCATAGTCTCCTAAATTCCTGTGTGTGTACTTAAGTGAGCATACACAGAAGTGATGAGGGAAGTGGTGACTCTTCAGCAAAGTCAGGACGTGCTCCACAGGTGAATGCTCTTCCAGAAAAAGCCACTTGCATCCCTATCTTACAGTGCTGGGTTTTAGAAGTAAAGTCACCGGCACCAGGCACCATAATTAAAAAATTCACCCACTTTCCTTGGCATCTACTTATTGATTCTTTTTTTTAAATCATCTTTTGTAAACAATTCCCTGTCCTAGATCTTGCTGTTACTGATGCTCTTTAATGCCACTGACTGATGTGATGCTCTGGTACATTGGAATTGCATGCCAAATTCATGGGTTGAAACAAAGTACAACATAGAAAAAATGTGGTATTTTCCACAGGAAAGATTAGAGCTGCAGTATGTCAAAATTTGCAGATACATGAATTTAAGGACAGTCTCAATCTCTTGTTCTTTGTTGGCATTCCTTGTAGAAAAAAAATCATTATGATAGTGAAGTAAAACAGTCCATGCCAAAGCTGCCACCTGCTAATAACTCCAGTATTGCTTAGCCTTGCTATCTTAGTGGGATTTCACCCATAGCTTGGTATTTCAAAAGCTTCATTTATAAAACCCCGTTTTTCCCTGCAAAAGTTGTACTTTTCTTCAAATACTATGTGCTTATGATAGAATAAACCATATATATGAGCAATTTAAGAATAATAAATATGTCACAGAGTTTTTTCCTGAAAATTGGTGACTAACACAAGTGCATTTCTGGTGTCCATACCATTGCAGTTTTGGTATTTACAGTTAAATTGTGCCCGCTTTTTCCTTCTGATTTGCAAGTGTTTGCCTTTGTTAGGTGGTCAGTATCTGATGAAGGTATTTTAATATTCTTGGAGATTAAAGCCTTGAAATTATGATTGATGTTGGACATTTGGGCTCCTTTTCTCCCGGAATCCACACAATGTTTATTGCATGAGACCGTTGTAGCAGACACAGAGATATCCTTGATGAATGCCTGAGTATTCCCGTGGTATTTACAGGAGTAGAATCATAAGATGGTTTGGGTTGGAATGAACCTTAAAGGTCATCTAGTTTGAGCACCTGGGTCAGAGGCATTCCTAAATGCTTGGAATATTGAAATGGAAAGGAAGGCAAGCTCTGTTAGGGAGGAAGGTCTGGAAATAGGCCTGGCATACCAAAAGGTGCTGTGGTGGAGCAATGGCTGCAACATCAATGCCAAGAATCCCCCAGCCAGAGCTGTGCTGGCTCACAGGGCAGTGAGCTCAGCCTAGGCTGGGTGTGAGAAGTTTGGGTTTCTCCACGGGTGATGTCTGCTGGTAGCATCCGGAAGGTGATGGTATCACACAGGCACGCAGGACTGACCATAAGTTAGGAAACACTGGTCCTTAATAGATGTGGAAGACTGAATACCAGGGAGGCAAAGATTGTCTGATAGTGTGCAACAGCAGCACAGGGAACTCCAGCTGAGACACTGTAGAAGGGAAATCATGAAGTAATTCTAAACTCTCTGTGTTCACTTGTGTTTCTCACTCCTCCCTTGGAGTGCAGCTTGTGCAGCTAGAAAGAAAAATGTTCTCTTTGCTTGGGACACCTTGAGGACTGTACCCCAGGGCCCTTCTCTGCCTCTGCAAAGGCATTGCAGAAGTACCCCAAAGGAATGGAAAGCTATGGTAGGTATTAAGTTTGCTGTTATTACCAGATAAGATTCAAAGATAAACAAATGCATTCAACTAAAAGCCTAGATTTGCAATAACAGAGGAGAGCTACAAGATAAAACAGCATATATGCAATTCATTAAGTCTACACTTCACTCTCTCTCTCCCTAAATATATATAAATATACACATATTTGTCTCTTCTTTAAGTGCTCCCGTGTCTCAGCTTTTGACTTTGGCTAACTTCTGCATGGAACATTAGTTGGTATGCCCCTGAGTGCACATAGTTGCTTATACCTTGCTTTCTTCTTCTGGTAAAGGTGGGGACCTGCAGCTCCTCCAGCTCTAGATGGATTTATTCTCATTTGTCTGCCCTTCATTCCCTGGCATTGGGCCACTGGGTGTTTTCTGGGAATTGTCAGAAATTTTGTTCTGCCCCTCCTCTTTAAGTTTCTTCAATAACATTTCTCTTATCCGTAAAACTTTTTGGCTTTTATTTTTCACTAATTATAGTATTATCAAAATACAACAGCATCACTTTATAAATGATGCATTATGATAAACAGTACAAATTCCTTTTAAAGTGTGTACAGTCTGTACAGGCTGTGCAGCAAGCCCATTTATGACACTCAGACACAAACTGATATTGAGGGTAGGACTGCCAGATCTGCTCCACCTCATCTTTTGTTAGTTTCTGGGGACTCATCTGTGTGTAAGTGGGTTTTGGTGAACTTGAATAGTGAATACCAAAGGTTTTGCATATCTTCAGGCCAGCCTGCTCTCCTTCCCATCCTTTATTTCTGGCATTGCCTGTAAATAGCCACACACACACACACAAACACATGCAAAGTGGTTATAATATAAAAATCCACATTTTCTAAAAGACATTCTTGTACAGTATTTTTTGCAGCGTCGTGTTCATGAAGTGGTGCAGAAACATACTGTGGTATTTTATACTATCTCACTGTGAGATTGTGCTTGGCAAATGTTGGATTTTATTAGCTTATTTTTAGTATTGGCAATCGATATTAAATACGGAACAATTTTTTCTCTTTTTCCCATTCTACTTTCTCATAAATCAGATCGTGGTACTGACACCATTGAACAAATTGATGAAGATATAGCCGTGACTCGGAGTCAGATGAACTTTATTTGTCCCATTACACAGGTATGTATCACTGCTACAGTAATTGACAGGGAAATAGTTATTCCATATTCTTCATTGGTTTGTTTATTACAGATCTGCAGTACCTGTTAAACAACATTATATTTAACAACAAAATAGTATAAATTTTAAGCATTTTCAGAAAAGAGCAATACTGCTTGGGAAGAAAACCCATGTAGTTTACCAAGCAGGACCTCATCCCATAATTTGACTGGAATGCCATGTATGAGTGGCAAACACACTTCCTGCTGTTTCACATGAAATCCCAGAAGAAGCATTTTCATGGGCATTATCAGTTCCTTTAAATCAATCCTTACTGATTACAGGTGACAATGAAGAAGCCAGTGCGGAACAAAGTCTGTGGACATATTTATGAAGAAGATGCCATTCTAGAAATTATCCAGACTCAAAAGCAGAAAAAGAAGAAAGTTCGGTAAGCTAAAAAGAATGTGTGGAAAAGCTATTTGCTTTGCTGTGTAAGTGGAATTCTACTCCACTTGCTCTAGGACATGTATTTGGATTGGAAAGGCTGGAGGAAGTAAAGCTTCAGCACCTGCCCAAGTCACAGCCTCCTCATTAGCACTAGACATGTGAAGGTGCTTTTCTTTTTAATAAAAACAATGTGTAAGGAAATATTCAGGAACTGCAGCTACAGCTGCAAGTTACAGCTACTTGTAGCTGCACAACAGAAGTAAAGAAATTTCTATAGCCATGACCAACTGAGAGACGTCAATTTCCTAAAATTTACTTGCTGATTTGTTCCCACTGCTTATGTAGCAAGCCGTGAAGTAAATGAAAAAAAAATTTCCTCCGTGCACCTTCTTTTGCAGTTATATTCCGATACAGCTCAGAAATATTAAAATAACTGAGTGTTAAAGTGAGAAATACTAAACCAAAACATTTTAGGTAGAACAGAATTTAAGAATAAGATCAGATAGTGCAGTGCAGTTCCTACCATGATGCAGTTAAATAATTCTTTCCTTATGTCACCAAAATAGTCTGTCACTTTTCCACATGGGAAATATTTTTTTAATTACAAGATGTAACAGATGAATTTTTAAACCTAAAAAATAAATTCGAAAAGGATAATGATTTTAAGGAAAAAAAAAGTAGAAAAAGAAGAGGCTTGAACACTAACGATTTTTGGAGCAAGTTGAGAGGACATATCATCTCATCACTGATTTCACCTTTGCTAGACCCTCCTTGCTCTGGGGCTGATGACTTCATGGAAATGTACCAGTTGTAGACTTCTTAATCGAAGTGCAGTTTGCTTAGGAAGGCCTGTCAGGGACCAGCAACCTGATTTCCCTGAAGATAATGCCACAGGCAGCTTATTTCCTCCATTTATTGCTCTGGCATTTCTGTTAGGCTCTACAGTCCTCCATGAGGGTTACAAAGGTGGAGCTGGAGTTTTTATTCCATCTTCCTTCCCTGCTACAGGAAAGCACTGCTATAAAACCAAGCATCCAACCAAGTTGGGATACCCAGCCCCTATCTCAGTGTCAAGACAGCTTGAAGAACTAGATGGAAGTACCTTCCTTGTGTTACAAGATCTAGGGAAAAATGGGTGCAATATACTGGGAATAACAACAAAACTAGCAACATGGATGGACAGAAACTTGGCTGGAAAAATGAACAGGAGTTGGGTAATAGCTCTCAAGTTGCAGGAAAGTGAATATTCTGGAGGACAGGGAGAGGCTAAAAACCATATGCTCAACAGCCCAATGACAAGAATACGTTCTCTGATACTGAATTTAGGATATTTGTATCTAAATATTTCTCTGTGTTATTAAATCCATCAGAACATTGTCTGTTTAGGAGAAAATGTTGTAGTGGATCAAAAGTTTCAGCTCTGCTGAAAAACACATAGGGTCATGTGACTGAATTTTATTTTACCTTTTAAGACATGGAAGACTAGAGAAACTCTGGAGTTAAAAAAAAATCTTATCAGCTGTACAACACCCAGCTTTAAAAGCTACCATATCCCCAAAACGAAATTATTTGTGCAGTCTGAACACTGGCAGTTCTTAATATCGAGCTTTTAGCTGGCAGCCTTACAATTTTTACAGCAGTTATTCCAGTGCTAGAAAAGTACACACGGAGCAATGCCACAGCTTCACTGTAACTAAATTAAGAAGGACTCCTTGGGTTTCTCTGCCCAGTCTGACCAACCTACTGTAATTTTAAACTTTCTCATGAAAATGCAGTTACTTTGAAAACTGCTGTGGTGGGAAGACAGGCCAGCTGTTGCAGCAAGTTCCCTGTTTCAGTATCCCAGTCTCGTGGCGTGGCTGCTGGGCTGTGCTCCTGCCAGGGATACTCCTGTGGGAGCAGGTGTCCTGGCAGAGCAGGGCAGGATCCTCTCTCTCCTGACTCTGGAATCAGAGCTGTTGCTCACTCTGCAGACACAGAGTGGCTGTTTCCTCACAAGTACTTCCCAGTTTGAATCCACAGGATGCCTTCAGTGCCCTTGGCAGTGCAGTGCCTGCCTGCCAGCCCTCAGCTGACGTACACACAGCCCCGTGCTGACAGACTTGTCACACACTCCTTGAGGCAACTCTTACGTCTCTTGGTTTGCTCACTATTTTCCACTGCCTGGAAGGACATACTAATACTTTATGCTTACAGGAAATGTGGGAAGCTTTCAGAGCACTTGTTATTCATTAATCTGGCAAGCTATTGCTGTATTAAGGTGATAAATGGGAAAACTGAGGCACAGAGCAATTAAATGACTGATCAATGACAAACACAGTAACCTGTGGATGAATCTGGAGTAAAAGTTATGAGTACTGAGTGTAAATAAGTTCAGCACCTCAGACAAAAATTACTCTAAGAGAGGAATAATTCAGGAGAAGTGCTACTTCTTACTATAGATACCATCTGTGTATGTTTGGGCCCCCACCAAAGGAAAATGACCTTTGGTCCCTGAATATCTTTTACCCTCCTGTCTTTATCTGGCTGTTTCAAGTAGTTGTAAGACATTTTGTACTTTATTATCATCTAGAGGCTGTTAATTTGGCCCCATTTCTCCCTTCTGAGCTTTCACAGCTCATAAAAAGTCAGGTTGATTTTTACACCAACTAGATAGTCCACTGATTCACCAGTCAGTTGTGGCAAGATTCACTCCCTTTTGTTTCCCTAGAAAATAATTTCCCTGCTTATCTGCCGGTGAAGATTATACTTCTCCACTGCAGTTTAGTAAGGTAAGCAGTATCTACCTGCAGTTTTTAGAGGGCTGCAGAGAGAGAAAGGAACACAGAAAGGTGTCCATGCAGTGCTGATACCATTGCTGATGAAGGCAGCTTGTGTGCTTGAAGCAAGAGAGTGATCTACAGGTGGAAGGTTTCATCTCTCACTGTACACCTTCTTTCCTTCCTTCAGCTGATGATTCCCACCAGTTGAGATAGATTTATTTTTTTTTGCACATAGAGCTGGTAAAGAGGACAAGAGGTAACAAGGAACTGAGAATAAGATTGAATCCCCCAGATAAAAAAAAAAGAAAAGCTAGCAGATGTTATGCAAAAGCCTATATCTGACAAGTACAATTCTTCCAATTTAATGGAGTCTCTCTTTTCTTTTTAACAGATGCCCTAAAATGGGCTGTAGCCATGTTGATATAAAAGAATCAGATCTTGTACAAGATGAAATACTTAAAAGACTGATTGACAGCCAGAAAAAACAAAGCTGGTCAACGCTGGACATGTGAGCTGGATATGCTGCTTCCACAAAAAAAATTTGTTATTAGAGGTTGTGTGAGAAAAGTTACTGATTCTAAATAGATTGTATAACTGATTGTTATTTGTTAAGTGTTTCATTTATAGGTAAATCATTGTTAAATGTTTCATTTATAGCCAAAATTGAAGGTCTCCCTGTAACTGAAAGCATTTTTTGAACTCAAGAATATAAGGAATTCCAGTTAAACTTGTTTGGGTTTTTTCTACCTTCCTGAATTTCTAAAAGCTTGCATTTGGTAAATAAAGCATGTTTTGCAGCATTTAAACTTCTTTTCAACGTGCTAGTTTCTTCAGTGTATTAGAGATGCAGATCCTGCCAGCATGTAATAATGAGTGCTTTGCTCTGTATTGCAGATAGTTCTGTTACTGTCTCTAACTACTGGGAATGGTTGGAGCACGATTTTCAGGGCTTGGGACCATGACCATGTTTTAACACAAACCTTGGAGATGAACTTTCAGAAAGTGTTGCACACTTACACCTAGTTTGTGGCCACAGAGAACAACCACTCAGCTTTGAGGATTTGTCCTTGTTTTTTATAATTTTGAACTCTGCCCTGACTTAGGCTTTTCTTTTGAAGTTCAGAAGCATTTAATTCAGGCTTTTTTCATTTGGGAGTCCCAGAAGGCTTTACCTTAATGTTTTAGGCTGGAAGACTACAATTTTTTACAGAGATATTCCAATAACTAAATTTTAGATAGTACAAATATATTGTAACCATATGCCTTGGGTTGAAAAACAGTTAATCTTTTTATATAAGCTTCAGATATCTATGCTTTGGGGCACAGGTCCAGAAAAGAACTTAAACTTTGTGACACTGTTTATTGCCTAAATTGATCTGAACACATCAGGCAGATAAGGCATATATATATATATACATGAGTTAGAAATTGACATAGGTAAAGGAGCTGCTTTGGCAGGCAGTTGACAATTATCTCTTGGCATTTGTAAGCACAAAATACAGGTTTCTTTGAGCTGTGGGATCCTTAGTGGGCTAGATGGTATTTTCCTATGTAATTTTTCTGAATTTACAATGTGATATTTAATGTAGAATGTAGCTGAGGTACCCATATGCTAAGGTTTTCACTCTGGGTTACTGTTTGCTAACAGCTCTCCTTTCATAGACCATTATTAACCCCAATTGCACTTAAGAGCACAAACCACTTCAAGCTGAAAATTGTTATTTTGTAATTGAAGTATATTCATCTGCAAGCTGATTTCATAGGTGAAAAAGAGAACTGAACCATTATTACTTGCACTGGGCTTTTGTGTTCAAAACACTTCATGGGAATTGGCTAGCTGATTTTCATGTGGTCTAACCCCCAAGGTCCATCCTTTCTCAAGTGAGTGTGGGTGCTTCTGCCATGGAAGCCCAGCTGAAATAGCTGAAAAGGACTGTGTGGTGGTTGAGCAGTATGTACTTGTTTGTATTTTTATGTGTAAAATCAGGTCCCGTTTAAGATACCTCAGGGCTCAAAACTATAGTTTCTAGGGTAGGTCACCATTTTTCACTTAAATACCACAGAGGGAGGATGTTAACAATAGCATTTAAAAAAATAAAAACAGGGAGGGGGAGGGAATGTCCTTTTTGTTTCATCTTTAAGTTTGTGGTTAATTTTATTCTCCAGCCATTTCTAAGCAGAATAGTCAAAAACAGAAACTTGCATTGGTTAAACAAGCTCTGCAGTTTCTGGCAGAGGTGCATTAAGATTGTCCTCTTGGATCTAATTCAATCCCTAGTGATAGCCAGCCTCCCAAGTCTTCAGATGCAAAGATGTACATTTTCCATGGCCACAAGTGTTGCTCCTCAAATTTAGTTTGTGTAGGTGTCTGGGTTGCTTGAGTGTGTCTTCCAGTAACACGTAACATTATAAATGGTAAATTATACCCACATTCCTACCAACAAACTGGTGGCAGCAGGTTTGGTTTGCTACCTGTGGCATTTGTACCAGTATAGCCTTGGATTGCTGCAGTTCCTGGTATGGTTTGTTGCCCTCATGTTCCAGTGAGTAATGCTGTGAGGGAGATTGCTGTCTTGGTTACACCTTGTTGTCCTTAGTGAAAAAGAGGCTTGACCCATCACAGTGCTGCACTCAGCCTGTTAGCTAATCCACAGGTAATAAGGTGGACTGCATGCTTAAGATGATGCAGCTGGGAGAAAAAAACCCAAACAAATCTGAAGCAACACTTTAAATGAAAAGAACAGTCACTTACGACAACTCCAAGAAGAAAGGTATTTTTGGATGTTCATATTCCTGCTTCAAACTACAACATCTTCCTTCTCTCCTTTGCTAGCCTGAGCCAGGCAGTGTTAGTGAATCAGAATCTGAACAGCAAGTGAAGTGCAGCCTGAGTTCTGAAATCCTTCTTGGTTTCACCTGAAAGAAATGGACTGGTTTTTGGCAGCACTGGCCTGCCTAGCTTTAATAACAGTCACTCCTGAGGTAAATAGGCATGTGTATTTAAATAGAGGTAGATTTTATTATTTTATCAGCAGAGATGCCTCTTTTAAAATATAGCCATGTTATCCAGAAAAAGATACTCTTTCACTTGTGTCAGCATTGCTGGTGAGAGTACTTGAGTCCCATTAGAATTAGTGATGCACCACACACATTCAAGTGCTAGAATAAACTGCCTGTGTTTACTGAAATCAATTAGGTTCTCACCAAAATGTTTGGCATTTCTGAATTTAAACTATAACATAGCATCCAAGGAATCCTAGTATGATTATTTTTTTTCTTTGAACCTGGAACTTGAGCCATCCTGTTGATTTTGTCATGGCCGCTTCTTTTCTGTTGGTTCTTACAAGTAATTTGCCTCCGTAAATTGAAAGATTCCAGGGTTGGCCATCAGCATCCACTGCAGCTGGCTTTTAACTAGGTTGAAGGACAGACTAACTGTGGCAACTGGGGAAGGCTTCTGTGCCTGTCAGCTCACCTGGTGCAAGATACAAACAACTACTGATTCACTGGGGTGGCTGCAGTTTATGGCAGCTCTTTGCTCTTTCATTTGCAAAGTTCAGGGTTTCTTGTGCAGTTGTGATCTCTCTGTTCCCACGTGTCCCACATTCCCCCTAAACTCTGCTCTGGGAAGAAGTAGCTTTAAAGACTTAAAGAATAAAAATAAGTGCCTGTGATGAATAAGCTGTATGATCTGTATGATTCACAGAAGTGGAAACTCAACAGCAGTTAAACCTTCAAATCTTAATCTGCTTTGGCTATAAGATATCATATGTAAACAGGCATATGTTAACAGTTCACAGGGTAATTTGTGTCTCATTGTCTGACGTCAGAAATTTTGCAATGATATTTTTAAAAAGAAATTCAGAGGTCAGGTGGTTGTTTTTTCTTTCTTTTTCCATAAGGTGTGCTTTACAAATGCAGCAAACCTTATTCTAGCTAAGAAGGATCTGTCACTGAAAACTGGTGAGAATCTGTCTCTGCTAGAGAAGTTCCACATAGTATTTTGAGGGTTTAAAGAAATGTCTAGGCAAACAGTGAATTAAAGGCGAGAGAGATCCACATACAACAGCTTTCAGTGATACCCTGAGGCACAAGCCATTAACACTTGCTCTCTTGAGCTTGCTCTCTCACTTGAACAGATTCTTCCTGTGAATTTTCCATTTTACAACTAGAGAGTCTGGAGTTCTCGAATCAGTGAAGCCATGATAAAGATAAAAACTAATCAGGCAGGCATCTCATGGAAGATTTAGCACACTTGTGCTAAAAGGAGTGTGCATTTCACTGAATCGAGGACATATTCATCATGACTGCTCTGTAGTCCTGATCTTATTCATCCTAGAAGAATCAAAAAGACTAAGTCAGTGCTCCCTTGAGAAATACCCGGAGCAAAAGCAGGGGCTGCAGGAAGTGATACTGATGACTCAACAGCCAAGGCCAACACACTGCCTTATTTTAGACAATGTCCTCTTGGATACTCATGTTTCCTCATGAGTGGCTGATGACAAAGGTCTTACCTACCTGTGGTCACAAGTACCTCGTGACATTTTTCTCAAGAATAGCTCTAGTATTGTGGCCAGAACTGGCTTAGAATTCACTGTGCAACTTTATTAAATTTCGCTGTCATTTCAAGTGAATCTTAATCTTCACCTTCCCTAAAAATCTTCATTTATGGATCCCGCTGTGTCCATTAACTAAACATTTGCCTAATGGATAGTGCTTTGCACTTAGAAAAGGGCTTCCTGGAATGGCAAATTAAGAATGTCCCAACGACAGGTCTTCCTTTCTGTTACTACAGGCAAAGCCTTGAGCTGATGGCTCCTCTCTACAGGTGCAGATGAGTACTGACGGCAAATTCCAAGTCTTCCATAAATAATAACTTATTTGCTGGTCATAAAGTACTTATTGTTAATATATAATATTTCAAACACCTGACGTGGCCACAGAATGCTCAGAGGAGAATCCTGTGTGTAGGTGCCAGCAGAATCTAGGCTCCCAGCCAGTAAATGTAAAGAGCAAAACATTAGATTGATTGTTAAGCAAGTAAAACTCTGGAATGGGTGTACATCATCCAGTAGATACCCATGGATGTGCTTAGCCTCTTGATGCATGAATAATCACAGTGACTTGACAGGACTGCAGCAGTGTGCAGAAAACACAGTGTGTTTCATCATTTCAAAGCACTGCAGAAAAGGTTGTGGTGGGCTGAGAAGAGAGCCTGCCTCTCTTGCTTGTTCTGATGTTAGTCCAGACCCAAAGACAGAGGCTGAAAGCACGCACATGAATTGAATTGCATGGGAAGCTTACCAAAGGAAGTGTTTGCTTGTAAACTCAGTATGAATAGGATCTTCTCTGACCGCAAGGGAAACGGAGACACTCATTCACTGTCCGCTTGTGCAATCGACTTCTGAAGTAAAAACAGGATTTGAGGTCTAAAACCTGAACCTTCACACGTCTTTCAGGCAACAGAAGAAGCCTTCATGCTCTTTAGTTAGCAGAGGAACAAAGTCAGGAGGTGCTGCTCATAAGACTCCTTGGATTTGATAACAACAGGCTTATCAAAAGGGAATCATTGAGAGTTCTGAGCTGCAGCAGCCATCAGAGCAGCTTTTGTGTGGGCTTGAGGGGAGACATCTGAACACCATTACATTGCACTCCTTTTGATGTCACTACGTGCTTGTCATGTGTTTTATATCTCAGTGGTTAATCTGCTGCCAAGTTCCACAGTGTCTGAGGATGGCTGTGGGTTATCACAGATGCTGTTCTGCTATAAAAAAACATTACTTTTACTTCTTTATCACCTGGCCATACGACTACTCTTTGAGCCCCATCTGTGCAGGGTAATTCTGTACACCATTAGATTATAGATGACATGCTGTTTTTAAATTATTGGCTTTCAATCTAGCAGTAGTTTAATTTCCATTATATGGCTTCAGATAACTTTTAAAATAAAGGTATTGATTTTTCATCCTTTACCAATAGTTTAATGTTAGCCAAAATATTTGTGTTCCTTGGCTCTCTCATCCGTTAACTACAATAAAGACCTTTTCATTTTTTTCTGTAGCAAGCAGGCAGTTTATTTATAAGTGCCCTAATCTAATAGAGATTTATTCTGTGTGTCCCATGAGACATACTATCAAAGTTACCAGACCTGTCCCAAGCACTTGGGAAGTGGGGAGATGGTTACACAATTCTCATTGCCTCTGGCTGCTCTAGTTAAAGAGATAAAGGGTCAGAGAACTGGAGCAACAGTGATAATTTTGGGAGCATGTAAGGAAAAGCAGCTGCTCAGGTGAGTGTAAGCACTGGCTGAGGGCAAGGCAGGTAGATGCTTGAAAACCACATAACAAAAATTCCCTTAAATAAAATAACAGGAATGGGAGGATCAATGCTTGAGCACCAGGAATTCTGGATTCTTCAGTCTTCATCTCACAGATGCACTAAGCTGCTTGTCTGTTTCACAAAAGAGAAAAAAATATATGAAGAGCAATATTCACCTTGCCACAGTTCTGGCAAATCTGTGCTGGGCAAGACCCTTCCCTCTGCTAGGATGTGCCCATTCTGTGATACACATCCCACAGGCTCTTTTTTCTGCTGCAGTCCCAGATCCTTGCATAGCAGCTGGGACTCCAGGAAGTGAGGATACAATAAGCAGTCCTGCTTGCTTTGACTGGCCTTTTCCACTGCAGGATCTAATTTTTGTAAAGATTTTGCCATGTCCTTTGACTGAGAGCTCCTCAGACTTTGGTAGTATTAGGAAGGTGCCTGTTGCACACTGTTGTCCTTTGCCAAGCATGAAGTCTACTGAACTGTACTTCTGAAGGTCATCCCTGCCCACCTCACAGGTACCAAGTCCCTTTGGAACACCAGGGCTGAGTGATGGTTCCTTGTATTCTGCTGGCTCACAGCAGTTTATTTTTTCTGGCACTTGGATAGCAGGACTCATCCACAGAGTCAATGTTTTATCCCAGCATTAGGTCTGTAATTGTGCACTGATCTGTGCTCCACAATGATTTTCAGTGCTGTCCACTGGAGATGTGTAACATTGCTCTGGTTCATTTTGAAGGACTGTAAAGCCACTCAGGCTCAAATTCACCACAGGCACAACTGGGAATTACTGTGACAGTATTCATCACACATGCTAAGCAAGCAGAGCCTGAAAAATCTTTTTTTGGGGAAGGAGGAGATGTAATGATGAAGGCTTGTGCAGGGAATAGAAGGAAGACCCCAAAAGATAGCTTTTGATTTCAGGAGAGATTAATGCAGGAGATAAGCCTGCATGCTTAAAAGCCAGTGGTGTGATAGCAACAAACACAAGGCTGCTATGTTAAGTGTGGTAGCTCCATTTTCTGCAAAAATCTTATAATACTGAAATGTTGCAACAGTTTTTCACAAATCTCTTCCTGGAATTCCTCCTGTTCTCAGCACTGGTTCCTAACCACACCAGAGCTGCATGCAAGCACTGGCTGAGATGGGCAAGGAGGACAAATTTCAGCCCTTTGAGAAAGCGCATCCCATGCAGGTCATCAGACAACATCCTTGGCATCCTTTTTTTTTTTTTTTTTTTTTTCATTTTGGGGATAGGCCAAAATTAGAAAAAACAGAAAAGCCAAAGTGGGAATCACTTCTCTGCTCTGCATCTTGAAATGAATTGGTGGGGATGGAGGGGAGTCTGGATGTGGACCTTTTCCTATGTCCTGTACCCAAAACATAAGACTAACTTGAGTAATAATTGCTACTATATGTTTAGCCATGGCATTAAGGCTTTGGGTACCTGACAGCAAGCCAGGCACTTTAAAGAAGCAGCAAAGGTTTCCTTCTGTCAAGAACTTCACCTATTTTCAAAAGACCTGGGAGATTTAAGCTTTGGTTTGTCTTAGTCACATGTAGACAGTCAACTGTGGTTTAGTCTATACAGTCAACTAGAAGAGGGCACCCACCAGTGCTTCTGGGATTAATGACCTAGGGGTTATCTTTTCCTGGCCTTTGGGGACTGCACACCCAGTTTTAGGGCTTGAGTTAGCAGGGACACACAGAGCATAAAATTGTTGGAATGTTAGAAAAGGCTGCCCAGGCACCAGGAGAATGTGGCAGGACTGTGAGGTACAATGCTCTGTGTACCTCTGCTCTCATCACATGCCAGGTGTTTCTAGGGGAGCCAGGGTGACAAGAAGTGCTTTTTTCCCTTCCTCAGGACCAGTGGGTGCCATCCCCCAGCTGACTGACGGTAGCTTGAACCAACTGTGCTCAGGTGCCACTGTGTCCCCATGGGGTGGACCTAGAGGTTTTAAATGGGTGGGAGGCTGGGCAGATGAAGGACGCAGCTTCCAGCAGTGTATGCAGTAGATCCTCGGTATGGCCCTTCTCCTCAGCAGGGACACTCAGCTGACACAGGAGCTGAGAGAGGGGGAGCTTTGGGAGGGTGAGAACACTGACACCTTCATTCCTGCTCGCAGTGCATCGCAGAACTGAGGGAGCTACAAGGGACACTGGTACACACTACGAATGCCCATGAGACCTTCATGCAGGTCCATTGCTGTTTTGTCTGCACCCTTCCCCTGTCCCCAAAGGTACTGGTATCCTTCCCCCCCCTGCACCTTGTGCTGTCTCAGATGTAGGAAGCAGCCCACACATGTGGCATCCTACCAGCTAAATTCATCCAGCAGCAGCATTCCAATCATTAAACTTCCAGGAAGGGAAAAGTAAAACAAAAGGTCTGATAGATACTTGCATGTGTTTTACCTATAAGAGGAACCAAATAAAATAGCGTGCTTTGAGAGTTGTGGTGAATCACTCAGAAACAATCTGCAGGCATTAACGGAATTTTATTTCTGGGGAAAAAAAAAGAAAGAAATGCAGGCCCTGGGATAGCCCTTTATGGCATACGCGTTTTATGTTTAAATGCATTAATGGGACTGCTATGCTATGAGTCATCCCGCACAAGAGTTTCATGTGTTTCTTAAAATACACTAGAAGTAGCTGAAGGCATGCATGGGTTTGCTGTGCAGTTATCTATCAGGAATCTGAGCAAATACCTGCACGCGTGGCATCACGGGCTTCAGAGCTGGGGGGGGCCCATCCTTATCCCTCTCTGCCTCTTGTACAGAGCCAGGTTGGGGAAACCAAACCAGAATAGGAGTTGATCCCACTGAATAACAAAACGCAGGGTCCCTGTGTTAATATGAAGCTTCAGCACTAAATTGCAGAAAATTTGCATATATAGAAACAGAAAACTGGAGAGTTTCCTTCTAAAGCATTTCTTGTCAAAACTACAGCTGCTTTTTTTTTTTTTCCTTTTCCCAGGGGTGATTTGTTTTCTGGTTTTGTCTCTCTCTTTTTTTTTTTTTTTTTCCCCTCATTTACTACCAGTCTATTTACTACTGCTTTAAAACCGCATTATTTAGCCTTGTGGAGCTCCTCTCAGTCTGCTCCTCACAGGTCACTTCAGCTGCTGGCTGCTGCCTGGCTCTCCGAGCTATTCCTTTTTCGGACAGCAGATAAAGTTTTAACATGGGAAACACCCAGTGCCAAGTATTTCTGATGGTGCACGTTACGTCTACGCTTATGAGTAAACGCTTATGCTCATACAACAGCGTTGTGATGCAAACCTTGGGGTGAGGGATGGTTATTTAATGATTAGTGAAAAGTAAGAACTGGGGCTGGGAACCTGCAGTTGTATGGACGAGAAGATCCTGGAAAGGAAGGTGGCCTCGCTTTCTCGACACAATAATTTACGGTCGAAGGGGGGGGGGGTGCCTGCCTCCCCGACAAGTCCCGCGGCGGGACCCCCGCCGAGTCCCCCGCCGCCCCGCCCGGCTCCGCGGCAGGGCCGGGGCGCGGAGAGCAGCGGGCGGAGCGGAGCAGGCGTGTCCCAGCCTCCCTCCTCCCATTTCCCCGTGCGTCAGGGCCGGGAGGAGGAGGAGAATCACCTTTTTTTTTTTTTAGTTTTTTTTTTAAAGCCTCCAACTACTTTAGCGCGGACTCGGCAGCAGATGGTGGACGCAGCCCGAGGTTTCGGCGGGGAGAGCGAAGGGATGCGCCCAGCGCGCAGCGCCCGCCTGTAGCTCCGCGCCCGCTCCGCTCCCCCCATGAGCCGCCCCGCGTCCCTGCTGCCGGCCGCCCGCTGCCGCAGCGCCCCGGCCAAGCGCCTGCAGCCCCTGCACGACGGCCCCGCCGAGGAAGCGCCGGCCGCCAAGTGCCCCCGGCTCGCCGAGTGCGGCCCCCCGGACTGCCTGAGCGCTCCCGGGTCGCCGTGTGCCCCCGCTTCTCCCGCCGGCGGCGGCGGCGCGGCGGGTCCCAGCCTGATCGCCTCCTACCTGCTGCTGCCGCTGGCCGAGCGGGAGCAGGTGTCCAGGGCGCTGAGCGTCAGCTCGGGCCGGGAGCTGCGCTGCAAGGTGAGCGGGAGCTGCGCGGGTGGGAGCGGGTCCTGCCGGCGCGCCCGACCACCGGCCCGGGCACAGCCCTGCCGAACATCCATCCTCCCGCTGCTTCCCGGCCGGAGCGCCCGGCCAGCCCCCGGCGGCGTTCGCACGCCCTGCGAGTGAGCTGGGACTCCGACTTACCTCGGAGCGCCTTCCCCCCAAAGGCTGTGGGAATGGTGGTTCGTTTTAGTTTCCCCTCCAGCCTTTCAATTTACAACGAACAGGAAGGGTCTCGGTAGCCGCTTCTGCCGGTCTTGCCGAGCCCTGGCTTCCCTCCAGCTCCCTCGTCATTGTTTGGGGAGAGTTGCTACGCGAGCTGCAGCTTTCAACGCCCTTGAGAATGAATTCGGGTTTAATTTCCTCTATACAGGTGTTCCCCCTCAAACACTACCAGGACAAGATCCGACCTTACATTCAGCTGCCGTCACACAGAAACATCACCGGGGTTGTCGAAGTCATTCTCGGGGACACCAAGGCCTATGTGTTCTTTGAAAAGGACTTTGGGGACATGCACTCCTATGTGAGGAGCTGCAAGAGGTTGAGGGAAGAGGAGGCTGCCCGGCTGTTCAAGCAGATTGTCTCTGCTGTAGCTCACTGCCACCAGTCAGCCATCGTACTTGGTGACCTCAAGCTCAGGAAATTTGTCTTCTCTAATGAAGAAAGGTAAGTGGCTGTCAGCAGCCAGCCCTGGGGTGAGTGGGGAGGGAGGAATGCCACATCCAGAGACACAAAAAGCGTCCCAGGGAGTGGAAACAGCCCCGTCAGCCGGGCATCACCTGCGAGCAATCCGAGTAGGTCCTCATCACGTGTGTGTAGTAGGTCACGGATCTAAGCAGTGCGCACTCCCTCTTAGTTAGATCTTGACTGATGAAAGGGAGGAAGCTCGCCGGGAGCTTCCTCTCATTCAGCAGCAGTTCACTGAAACCCGCTGGCAGACAAAGGGATGATAGTTCTGATGCTCGTTAGCGCCAGAAGATGTCATGTGTGCCACTCATTCAGTGTCAAATCAGTAAAAGGCAGAGAGGGAGAGAGGGGAAGCTGAAGTGTTGTGCCGGGAGAAGGAAGCAGCCCAGCTGGGGGAGCAGGAGACGTGAGGAGCTGGAGCTCTGGTCCCTCCTCAGGAGAGTTGCCTTGTGACCCATGGTGGAGCTCCAGCACTTGGGAAGGGTCTCCTTGCTGAACCACTCTGCTGCTGAACCCTTTGGGGCTTTTATCCCACTTCCACTGCCATGCTTCCCATGCCCCCTGTGCCCATGGATCATGGGCACAAACAGGAGGGAAGGTGGGACATGGTTAAATGATGCTTTGGGAATCCTGCATCAAAGAAAATCACTTTAGTAAAACTTAGCCTAAAGCCTAGGCTCATAGAGGAGATCATAGAATCTAGTTGTTAAATTTAGATTAGGGAAATAATTCAGTATTCCCCTGGAGTGCTGTGCTCTTGCAGTGCTTCGTCACACGTGGCACTCAGAAATACAGCAAAACTGATTCTTGACTAGCTGCTTATCCCAAGGAATGTTAAAAAACTAAGTAAAAGCTGTAATGAAGTTTATGCTTAATACCATAAAAATGTAAGATGATATTACTAATGCAAAAGAAAAGGGATTTTGTTTGTTTTGTTAAACTGGGCTAATGATTCTTCAGGATATCTTTTACAAATGTGATAAGAAAATTAACCAGCACTGCCCCTCTGAAACAACCATATGTTGACACGTAAAGAAAGCTATTCCTTTGAAGGAAACTATTGCAGCTTTTCCCTCCCATAAGAAGATGAAACATTTGTTGAAATGTTACGTTGCACACAGTCTCGCTCATTTGGAAATAACGTGTTGCACAGGCGATGTCATGTGCATCACATTTGGCAAGAAGAGGGTTAAGCAATGGCAGGCGACGCGGGCTCTCGCACAGGTGCAGTTTCAGGGCTCCCGCAGCCAATCCCGGGCCCACGGTTCTCGTTGAGTCATATTTTCCGTTTGCAGAACCAATGGGTATTTGCCGAGGTCAGGCTGAGGACAGGCTGAAGCCAACATATCTACACCCCAGCAGGCTGCCAGGCAGTGCAGCGCCCTTCCAGGGCTGGCTGATGGCTTCCCTGCCAACGGGAGCTCCCCTTGCCCTCCAAAATAGGAGGCTGGGATGGACCCATCTCTACCTGGAGATGGTGGGTGCAGTGACATGCTCCAAAAGGCAAAAAGAATAAATTATGAACTAAAATGGGAAAAAAAAAAGGCTTAGGATGGTAGTGATCCTCATCAGTGCAGAGGGGAGCTGGGGTTTGTGGTTTGTGGAATCACACAGCTGGATGCTGTTTGCTCAAAGCCTGAACAGCACACAGTGGCTGTAATGTGCCATGTCACCAATTAACCCCCTACAGTGGCACTGCAACCTGCATGGGTAGTGGTGACTTGGTGTTCCTCAAGAGTTCTCTGTGTTGTTTAAATCTCCAGTTAATAAAAAAACATGAACGTCACTGAATGCTGGCCCGGTGCACACAGCAGCACTTCCATTACACATTCCCAGGCATCTGGGCAGCTTCTCTGCTGTGAGTTGAGGTGTTTCCTTTCTCAATGCCAATGCAAGAGAGAATGGGGCCATGGCAGGGGCTTGCTGTGCTTGCTCACGACTGCGTGTTGCTATTTCTCACCTGTGGCTTCCTCTCCTGCCCTCCCTAGGACTCAGCTGCGTCTGGAGAGCCTGGAAGACACACACATCATCAAAGGCGAAGACGATGCGCTCTCAGACAAGCACGGCTGCCCGGCGTACGTCAGTCCTGAGATCCTAAACACAACAGGGACTTACTCTGGAAAATCGGCCGATGTGTGGAGTTTGGGAGTGATGCTCTATACCCTGCTGGTGGGACGCTATCCCTTCCATGACTCGGACCCTAGCACTCTGTTTTCCAAAATCCGGCGTGGACAGTTCTGTATTCCTGACCACGTGTCCCCCAAAGCCCGCTGCCTCATCCGCAGCCTGCTGCGGCGGGAGCCTTCTGAAAGACTAACTGCTCCAGAGATCTTGCTTCACCCTTGGTTCGAGGCAGTCTTGGAGCCTGGATATACAGACCAGGAGACAAGAACTTCAGACCAGATTGTCCCAGAATATCATGGAGACTGTGATGATATTAGCTCCTTCTTCTGCTAACCCCATAATATCAAAAACCTCATTGGTTCTTACCTCCGGCATCTCTGTAGGGTTTCATTTTTCCACATCTGCAAACTCAAGAGCATCTTAAAGTGCCAGTATGGTCAGAAAAGTGACCTTGTCTAAGTGAATGCCATCCTGGAGGTCTCCACTCCCTAAGTGTACTCGGAGTTCTATCCTCTTGCTCTGCTGGTTGGTCCCACCAGCCCTGGAGGACCTGTGCAGCCTTGTGAGAACTGTCTGCCTCTTCTGCCTCCCGCATCTTCCTCCGGTGTAACTGGTCGCATCTTGGCTGCAGAGTCTTACGTCTGGCAAGGTGTGGGAGGGAAAGGGAGCTCCTTCTGCTTTCCTGCAGCAGCTGCAGAGGTGTGGAGCCCTGGCCACGATGTGTAGGGGCAGAGGGGCACATGGCGCACCTCTACCTGAACAAATCTGACAGAAATGATTAAAAGGGGAATCGACTCGGTGTGCCCCAGCAGCCAGCTGACAAAGGAGCTCTCTGACTGTAAGCACACATTAATGAGGGAAGGAGGTCTTCACCCACCACGGTCAGCTCTCTGCTGCTCCTCCAGCTGATCCTGCTTTCAGAGGCGTGAAGCTCCTAGATCCACCCGTAAGACAAATCACTGTTGTGGCTCTTTCTGAAGCAGAAACCAGTGGATCACCCAGCTGGATCCTTTCTGATTCAATTCTCTGTCCAGGAAAGCATTTTAAATAGACTTAAGCCTCATGTTACCACAGTGTAGCCTATATAACTTTATGCCCTCAGCAAGTCTAGTTAGTTCCGAGTGCCAAAATGTATCTGTTTACCAAACCGTAACACTATCGCTGGGGCACCTTCCCCTGGGAAAGGATAAGGGGTGTCTTGTACAGTACCTGTAAACATGGCCATGTTTTTTAACTGGCTCAACTCTTAAAAATACATCACCTACTCTTTCATCCTCCACCCCCCAAAAAGTTAGTCTTAAGAGTAAAATCTCCATACGCCTCTAGTTGATTATTCAGGTATGTTGTTTGCCTCCAGCCTCCCCTGCTTTTTTTTTCTTTTTCTTTTTTTTTTAATTTTAAAATTTTTGTTTTGTTTTTATTTTGCATGATTATTCATAGTCTTTCCAATATGTGTGAATAATGAATATATCAGAATCATTAGCTTCCTGGGTTGGGGGTAAGTAAAGTTTAGTCCTGCCTAAAATTTCTGCTTCGTATCACATGTGTCCAGTGGTTTATGCAGAGATGTCCATTCACCTTAGGCAGGAGTGTGGCTTCTGAAATGGCCGTGAGGTGGGTGATGCACGTTCCCAGCACCACCCAGTTCGAGTGTAGTCATTTTAAGTCATTGTAACCCTGGCAAGCTGCAGTCCCACCACGCGTTGCAAGAATACCATGTATACCTCATGGACTGTGTACTTTGTACATACCTTACTGTTTGGGGTTTTGTTTTCTTGTTTTGTTGTACTTTGTCCTAATAAGAGGTGTCGAAGAGCAGTTTAATGTGAATTATTGTTGGCAATACTAACTTGACAGAATCATGAGCATTAAGAGCAGAGCGCTCCAGCTCTCCGTTGCACTAAACCTCTCATGATTGCTTGACATTTGTATCTGTGATACAGTTTAACCCTTCTATGGAAAACAGTACATTTGTATATATTGGTAGAAAATTCTGCCAGAAAAGCTAAAAACACTATGTCCAATTTGTACATATGTATATGTCTGTGGAAGCCTCGATGATAAAGTCTGACTTGTAGAAAGTTTTAATAAACTTGGTTTCATAATGTTTGTCCCCAGTTCTTGTGGTGTCAAGAGGAATGCAGCTCAGTATGTCTGGTTTAATCTGAAAAAAATGGGGTCTGGTATCAAGCTCCTCTATGGTGTATATATGCATTCCATCATACCTTAGCCTGAACTCCCTCAACTCAGCCTGGGATTGAATCCCCAGGGAGAGTGGGGACAGGGGATGGATCCTGCCTCTTGTGAGGTAGAAAGGGCTTGGGATGTCCCCAGGATTATGTGAAATGGGATAAACAAGGGGGAGAGGAGTTACAGCTGTGCCTCTGAATTTTAGAAACCCTCTTGCCTTTTAGCCCATGCATTTGTTTCCCTCTGCCCTGTGAGCAGAAGATGCTGTGGCACAGCAGGGCTGTCATCCTGCACCTGTGTGCCTGGCAATGTGATGCTTCAGCCAGTGGAAAATCCGATCTCAGATGTCTAGAAGTGAGCAGCCAGAAGGAGAAGCAGTAACCCAGAGCATTGGTGTTACAGGGAGCTAGAGCTCGTGGGCAGAGGCTTGACCCTGCTTCTGGGAGGCAGCACGGTGCTATCATTAAAACGAAGGGAAAGATTATTAGAGCTGCTTTTCTTTGTGGTGAGAAGAGAGAAGTATAAATAGCTGCAGTATCAAGGTTAGAGAATGCGCTTTCCTGAAAGAGATCAAGCCACCCTTGCAATCCACCCGGAGCGGTGAGATCATCGCTCACAAGTGGAAAGGAGGAGGAAGAGAGTCTTGATTTTTATTTATACTTTGCCTCATGTTTAACTTTGTCCTTTTGCTTGAAATCTGTTTAGTGGAACAACTGCTTCTAGGCAGCTCGTTGAGCAGGAGTAACTTTAAAAACAGTTTTACTTTTAGAAGGGGAGTGGAAAGTGAAAAGGAGAGAATAGGGACCTGGTCAGTGATAAAGTGCATTGGCTTTCATGAGTTACCTTGACTCCCACTCTGAGAAGCCAGTGATCTGTGCAGTAAGCATATTTTCTTAGCACTTGCTGAGTGAATGTCAGACACCAAAATATCTCAAGTTACTTTACTGATGTCATTCTTGCAAGACTTGTAAAAATATGTGCGCTGCATAGCCTGGCTGATTAAATTACCCCCTGCCCTGCCATGCTTTCAGGCTTGGACAGAAGCCCTGATGCATCCTTTCAAAACAGCTGCAGGAGGTTCGTATTTTAGTGAAACCTCAAAAACTTTCAAAACATTTTTTTCTCCCCCTTGCAGTTAAGTCACCCTTAGTAGGTGAATGTGTAGGTCATCCCATGACTTTGTTTCACATGAGCTGTGCTGCAGAGCAATTAAAATAAATGCCAAATTGTAGTAACATCTGCAAACAGCCTCTGTATTGCTTTAGGGATTATAATGCAACATCCGTTTGTACAGCAGAATAAATTGCTATTGCTTCGTTACTCCATCGTTTGTATTATTGTATACAAAGTTTCAGAACGTGTTGAAAGAACCAGCATATTAAGTGATTAAACTTTGATGGTGGGTGTGAGAACTTTGATTTATGCAATGCACACATTTCTTTTTGGGAGAGTCATAGTTTGTCTATTTTTAAATGGCCTTTTTGGCTGAGGACCACATGAATCTCTTAGGTATTTTGCAGACCTGGTCACCATTTTCACCTTGAAATTGCCCTCTGAAAGATGCTGTGAGACTTCAGTCCTCTGTTGTTGCTAAAAACACAGGAAAAGTTGAGGGTTTTCACAACATTCTGGTCTCCGTCCTAAACCAGCATCGAACCACCTTCCCAGTCAGGATAGATCTTACATCCTAAGTATGTATTTTTTATCAACTCTCAATACTTCAGCTGCATTTTAGGCACCAGTTCAATAATTTTCTTTTGAAGTAGCACAGCAGAATTTGTAAACCAGCTTCCTCTGAAAGTGCCAGGTAAAACAGCCAGCTCAGCAAGCTCAGGTTTAAGGTCAACATCTCTGCCAAGGTGGTGATACTTGCTGAGGTTATTTGCAGTCAGAAAAGACTGGTTGAGGTTCAGCTCTATCCATGCTAAACAGTGCCCTGATTTTAGTAGAAGACATTCAAGTTAGGCAAAGACACTTCTGCATCAATGCAGTATTTATGAAAGCAAAGGGGTGAAAGAACAGGGTTATTTTATAGATGTACAAGAGGAAAATTCGTTGCCCTTGGCTGGATCACAATGCCAATGCAATACTCTCCTCTAGCTCTCCTTTAATGCACTGAGGCCAGGCCTGACAGATAACTTGAGAAATACTTATTATTCCAGCAGTGCTGAGTGCACTCTGTCAAGCAATTCTCAACAGATTATCTCTTTATAGAAAACCAATTTTTTTTCCCTACTTTTTTCATGCTGCTGCATTCTGTCAGGGAAAAAAGCCTAACATTCAGCCTTATGGCAATGCACAGATTTAGCAGCACAAATACTTCTTACAAAGATGTTTTTCTAGTGAGCATTGAGAAGAATAACTTGACATATAACCACGGTCTGAATTAATCCCTTGCAAAAAATGGCTTTGTTAAATGCAATGTCACAGAAGTATTGTTGATAAAAGTACCGTGAAATTTGCAACAGTTCTTGCTATGATTCCTCCATAACTTGCAAAATCCTTTTCTCCAAGTGAAATCCAGAGTTCAGATTTCAGACAGGATCAACTTTTGTTGCAGCAAAATGAGAAATCCTTCAGGATATGAGTTCACAGCAGCATCTTTTTCTTCTTTTTGTGAAGCCAGCTATTTAGAAAATGCCTTAAAGAAAACTCATTAGTTTTCATTGCTCTGCATGTATTTATTTACAGTATTTAACCAGCTAAACAAGCTAATGTGCAGCACTTCATTTCCTAATTTGGCTTTGAAACTGGAGCAGCCGAAGTATCAATTACATTCTGTCAAATGCAAACATTAACATAACTGTATGAAGCAATCATGTTTCTAACAACAGCAAGCACTGCCCAGAGGACCAAAATAAATAAAATTCATAGAGCAAGAGGTAACGCTTTTCTTTAAGGCAGGATTAGGGCCGTTTGTCTGGCAGGGCTGTGCAGCAGCTCCAGCGCTGAGGTGGAGGTGATTAATGAGGCACTTGCTCACCAAGGGCACGGTCTCATCACGGCGGGCGTGGATTTCTGCATGCAACTCCCACTGTTATTAATGGTTAATTAATGTGTAATTTGCAGAAAGAGATGAAACTGGGACCTCGGCGGTGTGTTGTGAGCACACACACAGGCTTATCATTCGAAGAAATATCAGGGTGACACGAAGGGTGGATGACAGAAAATAAGTGTGGCGTGAATCAGCTGCCCTGTGTTTATGATACGGCGCTGTTGTGGGAAAACATTCACCTCCATCAACTACCGTCTCCTGCCAACAACAAAAGCTGAGTTTGATAAATTATTAGTGGAGATGTTCTCAGTGGCTTTGCTTAGATTTTACTCCTCTTGCGCAAATTGCAGATTAGGAAAGGATTAAGTAACGACAGTGTGGCTAAAGTGTTACACATCGTGCTGGCAATTAGCCAAAGAATGTAGCATGCAAAAGCTGACATTGCCTAAGAAATCAAATATAGCTCTGGTCACCACAGAAAATGACTCTTCCCCACCACCCAAGGTAGTTGCTCAGTTTCTTTCCTGTCTCAGAGCCTTGCACCAGCAAATTGTTCATCACAGAAATTTGATTTAATGATTTTGAAAAAAATTTTTTCTTAACTTTCTGGTAGTGAAAAAGCCATAAACATTTAGATGAATTGCAGAAAACATAAATGTAATTGAGTGTAAAGCCATTGTTGGGCCCTATGATAACATCCCTGTCAAGTCTCAACTTGTCAGATTCATAGTCTCGCTGAGGCTCAAATACCACAAGTTTCCTTTGCTGCACTAACAACTGGAGACAAAATACACACATAGGTTGGGGCAAGACTCGCACAAGCAATGAGAATGACTTTGCAGATGGGCAGTGGGATGCCTGGTGTGATTGTTTCCCCCAGTGACTAAAGGCAGCAGAGTTAGGCTCACAAAGTTCAGCCAGCTGCCTCTGTTGCTAAGCAGGGGGGCAACGATCCTCAAACATCAGGTGAAAGTGCAAAACCCACCTGGTGCATTTATGAAATTGTTGGCTGACAAGTATGGTGGGGAACCCTGCTCCTCCCCACCCTCATGCCTGTGCCCAAGCTGCCTGGAGCTGGGGGAGGGCAGGATGCTGTCAGGTCCATCTGGCCCTGGGAGGAGCACCGCCCTTGCCTGATGCCTACAGTTGTGCATGGGAGTGTGGCTGGTGCCCAGCAGGCACCTCCTGAGGTGTTCCCCTACAGGGACACAGTACCTAAAGGGGACCTCCAGGAAAGATGCAGAGGGACTCGTTATCAGGGACTGTAGTGACAGGGCAAGCGGTAACAGTTTTAAGCTGAAAGAAGGTTGATTTAGGTTGGGGAAAAGTTCTGTACTGTGAGTGTAGAGAGACACTGGAACAGGTTGCCCAGAGAAACTGAGGATGCCCCAACTCTGGAAGTGTTCAAGGCCAGGCTGGATCAGGCTTTGAGCCACATGGTCTAGGGGAAGGTGTGCTTGCCCACAGTGGGGGGTTTGGAACTAGGTGGTCTTTAAGGTCCCTTCCAACCCAAAGCATTGCATGATTCTATGACTGTGGCCCACTGATACCCACCTTGGTATTTAAGCATCCTCCAAGGACCTTCCTATGATTGGAAGCCTTGCTTGGCTCTTGTTTTGACTCTATCTGTACCTTGAGGTCTCAAAATCCTGCAGCTATGAATCCCACAGCAGAACTTGGCACTGCTTCAATAAATTACCTTGCTTGGGAGGGAAATACGTTTCACACAACAGCAATATAACAGAAATGACTAAAGAGGAGCAGCTGGCCCAGTTTTGGAGGATCTTTCTGCTGCTCTCACTCCCCATGGGGACTGGAGGTGACACTGTGCTCTGTGCAGGTCAGTAGCCTTCTGAGGCAGCCGCAGCCCCCAGAGTGGTGAGGACTTCAGTCCAGTGGGCAGAAAGGCTTAATCAGCAAACTCATGGGATTTTTTTATCATGGGTCTTGTGATCCTTAATATGTAAGGGTTGTGTCTGGTGAAGGCAATGGTCTCCAGGAGATTCTGGATTTTCATGTGAGCAAGAACAACCAAATGTTGGGTTTCTCTGTTGCAAAGGGGGATTTGAAAGGATGTGTCCCATGAACCCTTTGGACTATTCCCTACTTGTTACTAGTGTCCTAGCCAGATGCTTCATGCTGCAAAGACATGCTTGACTGGCTGCCTCATTACAGCAGGCAGTTTTGTCCTTTCATCTGAGCAGCTGGCAAAACAATAAATTAAAAAATAAGGCAAAGTCAGCAAATAGTTTTCTTTCCCCATGTGCAAGGTTAGAGGAACTGCTGCCCCTCCTCCAGAATGATTTCCTGACTTAGTTACATTTTTCTCAATCTCCTCTTCTTCCTTCTTTCTGGGCACATGGGGAAAAGTAGGATTTGAGTGGAGAGGGAGCACTTTTACATGCTGTGCTGTGGCCCACACTCTACATGTGTGTATGCCAGCTGCAGCCAAAGCCCTGAGCAATCTCCCTCCAGCAAGGGGCAGGGGTGGCTTTGCAGGGAGAGTGCTTTTTTTATGTCAGGATGGGACCTGGACCCCAGATAGGAGATACCCCCCTGCCTGCAGGCTCCTCAGGCAAGCCTTGCTGCCTGCAGACAGACAGTATTAGCCACTGGCAGGAGATGGTCCATCCTGGGATGTCTGGGTGTGCTGGAGAGAAGATGCTGCAGTGGCACACAGCTTGTCCCCAGCCCCGGGCACGGCTCAGGATCGCTGGCAGGGCTGCTCCGCAGGGCGCTCTGGGCTGAGCTGCTGACCTGGGACTGGCCCGTGATGCACATCCTGCTCATGCATGTGGGCATGAGTCAGAGCCTGAGAGGAAAAGGCCTCACCCAGTGACAGGCAGAGCGGTGCAGGGAGCTCAGGCTGCGTGCTGATAGAAGAGATTGCTTATTATAGCTGACATCCTCCCTCGGCAAAACCTCTGCACCTGTGACACGGGAAAGGGGTTTGATGCTAACCAGGTCTCCCACCTCATGGTCAGAGGTTCAATGGAACCTCTACAGGCTGGGCTTGTCAAGGTGGCTCAGTGCCTGCCTTCAGCATCTGCAGCCTCAGAGCTGAAGGAGCTGCTGGGGCTCCCAGCACACACACATCCCAAGTTGCTGACAGTCTCTCCACAGCAAGAAGGCACAGCGAGATTGATCAGAGCCACCTGCATTCCCCTCTGCGCCTGTGAGACCCCACCTGAAATACTGCATTCAGCTTTAGGGCCCCCAGCATAAGAAGGGCATGGACCTGCTGAGTAATTCCAGAGGATGGTCCTGAAAATGACCAGAGGGCTGGAACACTTCTCCAGGCTGAGAGAGCTGGGGCTGTTCAGCCTGGAGAAGAGAGGGTTCTGGAGAAACCTTGCAGCAATTTCCTCTACCTAAAGAGGACCTTACAGGAAATATGGGGAGGGACTCTGTGTCATGAAGTGTAGAGATAGGACAGGGGGGAATGGTTCTAAACTGAAGAAGGGTATATTTAGATAAGATATTAGGGAGAAAACCTTTACTGTGAAGCTCAAGAAGCACCGGAACAGGTTGCTCAGAGAAACTGTGGGTGCCCCATCCCTGGCAGTGTTCAAAGCCAGGTTGGATGGGGCTTTGAGCAAACTGGTCTAGTGGAAGGTGTCCCTGCCTATATCAGGGGCATTGGAACAGATGATACTTAAGGTCTCTACCAACACAAATCACTGCATTATTCCATGCTGTACAGAAGCCTCTAGAGAAGCAATACAATCTTTATGTCTCTTCTTCTTATCAGTTTGACCTCAGTCTTGCTGTCTTCAGCATCTGCCACCTGCCCTTTACCCAGGTGCTAATCTTCCTTGGGCACTGGGACAGCTGAGTGATGGTCGAGCTGCCCCCTCCCTCCTCCCTGCTTTTCCAGGAAACAGGTGTCCAGATCTTTTGACCCTTGAAAGTGATTGCATTTAATTATTTCTAGAAAATTTCCACTATGGTTTTACAGTGTTTCTTCCAGAAATCTGGTTCATCTTTGCTAGGAAGCCACTGTATGTCTCAAGCAAATGTCAGGATGAATCATTTCGGAAAGCATGCTGGCTGCAATGGACTCCCAGCACCAGAGTGGAAGCTTGTCCATGGTTTGCCACTTAAACACAAAGGCCTGAACACCCCCAGCTCTTCTTGGAGTCAGTGGGATGACTTGCATAGAGTAACAGATGCTGCATATGACTGTAGGCAGTTCAAAAGCCAGTGATGCATGGATCACCGCAGTAGATGGTCTCAGAGCTGTGGCTTTAAAAGGGTTATTGATTCATTTGGAAACAACTAGCATGAGTGACTTTGTAACAGACAGGATTATTTAGTCTTACCACATGCCAAACATAGAAAATGTACAGTTCAGCACTGCGATTCTTTCAGTGATCATAACATAAAACACCCAACAGGATAAGCTACCAATGGACTGGGTAATGCATTTTCCTTACATATATTTGCAGCTACCAAGGGATGTGGATTGTCCTCAAAAACAATGGGAAAAATTCTTCAGTTAAAGATCTAATAGGAAGGAGTTAAATTGAGAAGCAATCAACCAAACAAAAAAAAAGTATGTGGATAGTAATACAGCCTTGATCCAGACTGCTGCAGCCATTCAAAAGAAGAATAAATAAGTCTCTCTGTGTGCATATAGAAAATGCATGCTCAGAAATCAGCAAAAAGAGCTTTTCATCTCACATCTGCTTCTATGCTGGGCAGCCTGAGGGAGCTGGGTCTTTCCTTTGTGGGCCAGCTGAGGATGCTCCTGGTGACAAGGATACACAGCATGATACCAATGGAGCCATTGCCAATCCTGGTTTCTCCTCCTTTGCTAGCAAAGTGTTAAAAAATGCCAAGGAATTATGGAAGCAAAGACAGCCAGGGATGGCAGTGAGCAGCAGGGCACTGAGCTCTCCGCTGTGAGCCTGTGTGGGTCCCCATTGGTGGGAGTTCCTGAGGCTTCACTCAAACCAGATGCCTCTGAGCAAGCAGAGAGCTGCAACTAAACCCTGGCAGCTCCACCAAGCCTTCTGCAGGGATGATCCAGTTTCCATGCTTGGGGTTTCTAGTTCCACAGGTCCCACATGCAGAAAATCCCCACCCAGATCGTAAGGGTCTCTCTACCTCTGACATGTACTATAAGGCTGCTACATTCAGTGCATGCTCAGTTTTGTTCTGGCATAAATTATATCACAACCACTGTAATCTGAAGCAAATCAGGCTTGGCCTGCACTCTGTGATGCCATTCTACTGGGTCAAATCTAAAGATTCAAACTCAGCCTTCACCCAGCAAAGCCTGAGGAGCAAACCAGGGAGAAGTGCTCCAGTGCAGGCAACATTCCTGTATAAATCAGTGGGAACTGTAGAGTCTGGCCTGAAGTCAAGATTTCAGGATTTGACCCAATTTAACCTTGGCATAGTTGCCTAACTCAAATTTTTTACTTTTTTTGTGAGGCTCAACAATTAACTTTCAAAACAATTAAAAAAAGAAAGAAAGAAAGAAAGAAAAGGCAGCTGGGGTTCAGAAGGGCTGTGCTAGCCAGCAGGATTTTGTTAAAGCTACTTCCACTACTATGGTATTTGTTGGTGTCAGCATTTTGTGCAAAGTAAAACACTGCTCTGGGCTCTCTATCCAGGGCAGAGCCATATGAGCTGAGGGCAGAATTTGTGACTCTTCCCATACTTGACACACAGATGGGAAGTTCCTTTTACCAAATTCAACTGCTGGGGTTTTTTTACTCACTGGAGTGAAATTCAGCCACGTGCAAAATGCAAGAATTGCTCATTGCAGATCAATTAGTCCCAGTGTGGAAGGTTTATTGGAGAGGCTTTGGGGGAACCAGGGCATGAGTAAGAAGATGGGAAGAAGAAGGACAGGATTACAACCTTGCAGAGGACTGAACTTTCTGTCCTTTCTTGTTTCTATGCTGGGAAAGGGTGCTGTTTCCTAGGCTGTTTTCAGCAATCTCTTTTGAAGAGATACAGATACAGATATAAAGATCTCTTTTTCTGTTCACCTTGTGGGTGGACAATAAAAGGCATCCTCTCAGTCTTAAAGATTTTATTGTTTTAATTACTCCACTGCATCTTGGAATTTACTGTGCTACTACTCGTTAATATATTTAGTAGAGCACAGGAGATGCCAACTCTGCTGGAGTTTGATGATGTTTTTTTTCAAGTTTCAGACCCTGACTTGCAAACCTGTACTGTGCAGTCCTGTGGCTCCCTGTCCAACCTGGGCAGTGGGGAAGGGTGTCTGGCTGTGGTTGCTGTGATGGGAAGGACAAGCCCAGCACTGAGGAGTCACTGCAGCCCTGTTGTGCCCATGGAAGTACTGGGAGAGATCAGTCACGAAATATTGCCCTAGGCAAAACAGACTCAAATTGGAGATATGAACTGAATTTACTGCTAACAAAATTAGAGCACAATAATAAGAAGTAAAATAAATCTTAGAAACACTTTACCCCTACCCCTACCTCCATCTCAGGTTCTACCTCCTCTCCCTCAGTGGCACAGGGAAATGGGAATGGTTGTTATGGTCAGTTCATCACAGGTTGTTTCTGTCACTACTCAGGGAGAGTCGTTCCCCTGCTCCAGCATGGGGTCCCTCCCATGGGAGTCAGTCCTCCACAAACTTCTCCAGTGTGAGTCCTTCCCATGGGCTGCAGCTCGTCACAAACTGCTGCAATGTGGGTCACTCTTCCACCAGGTGCAGTCCTTCAGGGCCAAGCTGCTCCAGCACGGGTCCCTCACCTGGTCACAAGCTGTACCAGGAAACCTGCTCCAGCATGACTCTTGTCTTCCTGGGTCCATAGCTCCCTGCCCACAGGTTAAGGGTTTCCCACAGGGTCACAGCTCTTTTTCAGGCACCCCCCTGTTTCAGCCTAGGTTTCCTCCTAGCTGCAGGTGGGTCTCTGCATCCCTGTGCTCCTCCACGGTCTCAGGGGCAGAGCTGCCTCACCATGGGCTGTACCATGGGCTGCAGAAGAATCTCAGCTCTGGTGCATGGAGCACCTCCTGCCCATCTGTCTGCACTGACCTGGCTGTCTGCAGGGCTGTTTCTCTCACATATTCTCACCTTGCTCATCTCTGGCTGCAATTACATCTGCTGCAATAACATTTTTTCTTTCTTAAATATGTTATCACAGAGGTGTTACTTTCATTTTTGAATGGCTTGGCCTTGGCCAGCAGCGAGTCCATCCTGGAGCCATCTGGCATTGGCTCTGCTGGACACTGGAGAAACTTCTGGTAACTTCTCACAGCAGCCATCCCTGAAGCCTCCCACTACCAAAATCCGGTCACAGCCCATCAGGAAAATCCAGGCATATTTTCGGGGAAAACTGGTTTTATTTCCCCTGGGGCACACACATGACAAACTTCTTTTGGGTTTAGAATAAAATCAGCAGGCTGGCCAGTGGCAGGGTGTTAAGTAGGAGTGGGTTTTAATCCTTTTAAGAGCTTTGATTAGTTTTGGTTCAGACTCCCTTTCACTACAGTGGAATCTGGATGGCTCCTTAGTACTTCTAAACAGCTTCTGAGATTTAGACTTAGGGTCTGAATCTCTTTTTGCTTCCAAAAACTTCTTCAAAGCTTACTTCCAGCAATGAGATCCTCCAGGCTCTTCAGCTGCAGCTTCACTTGCAAATGACTGTGAAAATTAGAGAAACATGGCCATTTTTGAAAGTAAAACCAGCCCATGGAGGTTTAAGAGGCATGGGAGCACCCATATTCAGCACCATTAGATGTTCTGGCACTGGAAATGTTGCATTGTGTTACGGTGTGTGTTGGCACAAGATGTGCTCAAGAACCCACCAGTGCTTTGGCAGGGGGAGGAAGAGTGAGGATGTGGAGGAGAGACCTGGGACTGGAGCAGCTGAGGGTGAGAATTTTCGAGGTGATGCAGGAGAGCCTGGAATGCTGGTTGTATTTTACAGTTGTGTGGGTGATGCCAGGCCATTGGCCACTTTGCTCCTGCTGCCTCTTTTTTCAATAAGTGGCTGCAGCTCAGCATCCTGGATTATTCAGTTTGGGGAAGGGCGAAAAAGGGCAGTGAGGCACGTGCTTGCATGATTCTGAGGGTGCACCCAGTCTAATGAAAGCAAAGAAGCACCCTAGGACTTTCAATTGGGCTTTCAAACATGAGCAGACAATGGGAAGGCTTCAGTAATAGTGAAAATCTTGGATGTGTGTAAAAACTTTTTACTTTTAGCCTTTTACTCCCCTTCCTACCCCCTGGCCTGTGACTCAACACCACTGCACATGACAGGGTAACCTCAGGCACACAATCATCCTCCAGGTATTATGACTGTCAGGCAAACAGATTGCTCACACCATCCTGTGCTGGGCTGAAAGGATTACTACATAGATTGGGATCAGGATTACCTTCTGCATGTTCTCAGCCTCAAAACAGGTGTAAGAGAAAAAGACTTGAGGGAAATTGTTTGCCAGTGGAGAATCTGTCCAGGAGGAATTGTTGGATAAATACTAACAGGAGATTGGGATCAAGCAGCTGCTGTGTTGGGCTTTTCCCACTCAGATGTAGCCTGAGAGCAGCGTTACAGGCTGCAGGCAAAAGCAAAGCAAAAATGCTGTTGTATGCATTCAGGAAGGACCTGTGAACTCACACACTGAGTTCTGAGAGGGTCTGGTAAAAGGGTAATAAAATAATAAAATCATAGAACCAGAGAATGGTTTGAGTAGTAAGGGACCTTAAATATAATCTGGTTCCAACATGGGCAGGGACACCTCCCACTAGACCACGTGGCTCAAAGCCCCATCCAGTCTGGCCCTGAACATTACCAAGGATAGGACATTCATAACATTTCTCGGCAACCTGTTCCACTGTCACCACCCTTACAGTAAAGAATTTCTTTTTTCTGCCCAATCTAAACATACTCTCTTTGAGTTTAAAACCATTCTACCTTATCCTATCACTACATGCCATTGCAAGAAGCTCCTCTCCAGCTCTCTTTGTAGCTCCTTTAGGTACTGGTAGGTGCTACAAGGTCTTGAGAGAGTATTCTTTTCTCCAGGCTGAACAACCCCAGCTCTCTCAACTAGTCAGCCTGCTGTGTTCAGAAAGAGACTGAACACATTCCTTTGCCAGTGCAGGGGACAATGTGTGATACCCACTATTAGAGGTGGGTTAAAAAATGGAGTGACAAGCATGACTGCAGAGCAAGATCGCCCAGGATTCACCCATATATACAGGCCCTTCTTCAGGTAGTTCTGCCTGTGCTGAAATTGTTTTGAGAACTGCAGATGCAAAGAAAGCGCCACAAGCCCAAAGTCAATATGTATTGCCAGAAGCCTGGTATCTTTGTTGCAGCCTGCATGTGTGGTATATCAATTTAGATTATTTCCTGTAAATACATCTGTGCTGGAAAGCTCAGGTCGGACTCAGCATGTATTTCTCGCCTGCTTTTTTCAGTTGGATAGAACTTGAGAAAACAGATCATGTGACTTGCCAAAACCACCCAGTGAGTCACTGGCTCAGCCCAGATTAGATCTCAGGAGTTTCTAGCTTTGATCTAGCCACAAGACCACATGGCCTCTTTCTATAGTCTTTGATGAAAGGCTACATAAACACACATAAGGGAGCTCACTAAATTTTTTTTGGAAGTTCTGAAAAATGTTTTGCCCCTGTGGCAAGCAAAATTGGAAGGATCTATAAAAGGGTGTCATGCACATATCTGCTGGAGTAAAAAATATCAACAGTGACAAAGAATATGTCCAAACACCTGAAAAAAACTTGTGCAAATGACAACAGGATGCTCTGGATAATAGTGCTGTGAGTGCTGTACCTGCCATATGGATCCTTCCACAAGAGCTACTTACCTTATAAAGAGACATTCTTGCGTCATCCTTCAGAAAGTATAAACACATTAAGCAATGTTATTTTCTAAAACATCAACACATGAGCTACTTACAATGGACTAAAAAGTCATTGTTGCTTTGAGGATGTATTTGTCCCAAGTGATTCATAACAGTGCATGGCACTGTGGCTATGAAGACTTCTAAAGGATGCCTCCACTTCCAGGCAAGTATCCACAGAAACAAGCCCACAAGTTTGCTTTGTTTGCCTTCTTTTACCTAGGATAACCTTTTAAGCTGCTCTGTAGACAGCCAAGCTTCCCAGCTGAAGCAGATGTTGATCACTTCTTGATGCTGGGCTTTCCTTTCTGTACCTGTTGTGCTGCTGACTACTGTGGTGTCTCCTGGAGGAAGGGCAGTGGTTCCCTTAGACGGAGCCAGATGAACATGAGGACGTCTCAGTGGCAGTAACTCCTATAGTACAGTACTAATGTGGTTCCAGAGGCAGCTGCCAAGAATTGCTTCCCATGCCTGCCTGCGCCAGGAGATGTGTGGAATGATGAAACCGAAGCTAGAGGAGTGCAGGGCCCATGTCACCATGACCAGGATTTGGAGCAGGACATGAGAGAGCTCAGATACCCTCATGCTCTCAGGATGAGCATCTCAGCTAGGCAAAGACCATTCTCTGACAAGAGAAAGCCAGATCAGGACCAATAATGCCAGAAGACTGTTTAGGCCTGTAAATCACCTTTTTTACTTTCTTTCTTCCCACCCCTGCTTTAGCCTCTCTGTTCCTCTGAAATCAGCTCTGAGATGCAGGGAGTCATCCTACAATATTTTGGATCTTGTATAGCCCCCATGGCCACCTGGAATTTAGCTCTTAGTTTTCTGAGAGACTCACATCATTCGGGTAAGCCAGTGTGTGTGTCTCTGTGTCAGCACGGAACAAAACACATTGTAAGCACCCTGAGCTCAGGAACGAATACGTGCTCTGGCAGGAACACAGCCGTGCCAGCAAGAGCACAGGGTTATAAGCAAAGGCAATATTGTCTCCTGTGGGACTAATAAAGACAAAAGACAAAGCAACTGTTTACTGTACTATTGATGGGACTGTTTGGGACACTGAGGGGGGAATGCAGCAGATACTGACACAGGGTTGTTAAGTACAACCCAAAAAGCACACAGAAACCCAACCCCAGACTGCACATAGGTGTTCTGGGCACTGAGGCAAGTACCTAGCAGAGGCATATTGGAGCAGTTTGTCTGCTGTTCTCCTTTCATACTGCTGTTAGCTCGTCCTACCTTCCTGATTTGAATCAACTGAATAGCATCCACATGAACTTATGCAGTCTACTCAGGTCAGTTGTAAAGGGGCAGAGTCAAAAGCATTTCGATGCTCTCAGAAACCCGAGATCTCTGTCCTCCTGCACCAGGATGGGCTCTGTACAGCTGCCAAGCTTTAAAAGCCTGCACAGCAGTTGTGCCCAGTACCAGCAGGAAATGTCTTCCTTCTGGTGCTGTAAGAAATGAGATTTGATTTATGGAGTGAAGTTCTACTTAATAAAGCTGGAAATGACATACTGATGGGTGGCTGAAAAGACCACCACACTGCACAGAGAACAGGGTGTTCAGTCCTCCAGTCACCTCTTCACAGCTCAGAGAAGGAAACCACACTAGGATTTTAATTCAGTGTTAGTTGGACCATTTCATACAGCCAACAGCAGTTCCCTAGAGTTTAAAAAAGTAGGGGTTCAGTGCTTAAACTTCAAAGAGCACTGGCTAGCTCAAAAGAGAGCATCCTTCTGACAGAAATGGAAGAACTAATCACTCAATCTAAAAATTAGAAGTTGTTTTTGTACCACAGACAGTAATAAAATTACATTATCTCATTCAAGTAGATTAGAGCACTAATTATCAGCCTATGTATGCTGTGAACATAAACACCCATATGTTTCTATATTCAGAAATACAAACAAAGTTGAACCCAAAACCCAATGGGATGTTACTGCTGCCCTGTGTGGGGAGGAGGCTCTCCGCATCTATAATGCTTGACAATCTTCACTTCATCAATGGCTTTTAATTCTTCAGACATCTGGGTTTGTCCATGAAGATGGTATCTTGGAGGTGGAGGATTTGGCAAAGCTTGTGGTGGAACAACAGTTAAGCCATAGAGCATGGCCTGGTAAAACTGGAAGAGATTGCATCAAAGATTGGGTTTCTGCCAATGAAACATTAGTAGCCATGGGGAAAGTTAAGCCCTTGTAACCTTGCGGTCAAGTTTCTAGCTGTAGCCTCTTCAGGAGAAAATCTAAGTGATGCTGGCGTCCTTGGTGAAGTCAGCAGACCTGAAGAACGAGTGTCATTGTCAGAAGCCCAAGCACATGTTGACAGACTGTAACTTCTAAGAGACATGGTACATCACATTAATTCACTGAGACCTCAGTGGAGCAGCAGAGAGCACCATCCAGGAGACAAAGATCAGAAATTTTTTTTAGTAATGACATGACTGAAGGCCTTTTCACCATATTGAGGGTGGGTTAAATGCAGTCTCTCACTTTGATGTCATTACAACACATTGCCAAGTCTGTTCTTTGGCGTTCCCACTTCATACAAATTATTGCTAATGTGACCTTTTTTTCAGTCTTTTTGTGTCTGAGTGGTCAAGGTTATGCTGTGTTTATGTGTTCATGCATGTGTGTGTTTGCAGGTATTTAAAGCTGTTGCTGGCATAGTTGACTGGGAACATAAACATAAAATGTGAAGTGTTAATGAAAACTGGAAAATATCCAAGACTATTCTACTGGTTGTTCAACAAACCGTGGTATCATGGAGATGGAAAATAGATATGTGGGGTAACAAATAGCTTGTTCTAAAAGAGATACAGAAAGAGCAATATAACATGAAGAAATTATGTATAAATCAGGGAAAACCCACAGGAAATACAACAATGATGATGATAAATAACAAACAAGTTAAAACAAAGTGATTGATAAAAGGAAACCAAAGGATTGCTAGACTATCAACAGCCAAAAGAGTGAAAGAAATGTGGAAAACATTGAGATAATCATGTCAGGAAAAATGCTGCCTCTTCTCCCAGACTCATCCCCATGGCTGTACAGATCAATTGCCAAATGCAGATGGCAAAATCAAAAACTGTGTTAAAAAAAAAAAAGTCTATTTCTATTCTACATTTAGGAAGGAAATGGATGTTCATCCCTTATGATATTGCAGATGGAGTGCGTACATCATTTACCATCTGGAACAATGGAGATGTGAGGCAGCATCTGCTAAAATTAATTTTTTTACATCATCTGTCCTGGCTATCTTTGTGTCTTAAAGGACAAGATCAAAATGCTTGGTAAAGTTTTATATTTACAAATCCAGTAGAATTCTAAACACATGGGAGACTGACAGAATAGCTCTGGAACTTACTTGGTGTAAAAGGGGCACTCCAGGGAGCAATAGGTTGGCGAATAGGACAGTATCGCTCAACACAACCACCAAAAGTTCCAACAACAAGCCATTAGAGGTTAAAAATAAGACCAATGCTAATCAACAGGGTTTGTGGAAGGTAATTCTTGTCAAAGAAACCTGTTGTCTTTTCCTTTGGACAAGATTAGAGATCTGGTTCACACAGTATTCTTGGCTTTCTCCACCACACGACAAATTGATTAATGAGCGCACATTACACAGGATGAATAGGGTACAAGCTAAGAGTTGGCCAAGTGACAGATGCAAAAAAGTGGTTATTAATGGGGGATTAATGGGGAAGCAACAGCCTAGGGATGTTTGAGGGGGTGAAGTCAGCCACACAGAGTTCAGTGTTTCTGTAGCTTCAGTCTGTGTGACTCAAACATCTCCATCCTACAGCAGAGGGTTAGAGATCCTGATGTCACACATTTGTCTTGGCAGGACCTTTTCTGTTTGTACACCACTAGGATACATAGGAGCAATTGTCTCCATTATCCAGGTAGGAAGGCAAGGAGGTAAGAGAGACAGGATGCTATTTTAGGAAACTGTGAGAAGCAGTGGATGCCAAGAAACAAGCTGCTTTCTGAAGGGGCAATTTGAGAGTGCAATAACAAATTTCTGGCCTTACAAACCCACAAAGGCCATCAAGCAAATCAGTAGCAGAGCTTGGAAGAGAACTCAGCAGTTGCTGGCTGTGGGCCTGACCTGTGATGACTCACTTATCTAACACATGTTGCATCTTTTCCATGCAGGGAGCAGGCATTGACATCAGCAGGGCTGAAAAGATCTACTCTCGCTGGCCAGCACTGACTGTTTGCTCTCCTCCCAGCACATGCATCAGCTTCCACCAGCAAATAACTGGAACAGCGCTTCATTTAACAGCCCCACACCCTGTTACTAAATGTTTGATAGAGGATTAAAGAAACAAGTTCTTGTATGCTAATGTGCTCATCAAGTATTTGCTCCTAATTTATCACTTCACTTGCTTTGTTGTCTTTCCTGACAACCTGACTATTCACAGGAAATGTCACCTTGCAGGATATCATTATGTGACTGTTATACACAGTCAAAGGGAAAAGCCTGATAAGGTAAAATTCATTATATGCATTAGTTTTTGATTCTGCACTTGGCAAAGGAAAGCTTATGTCTCAAAGTTTCCCAGTACCCTGTCAGCAGCAGCTGATACCTGGTTTAATGCTGTGGGCTGTCTGTGAGGCTGCAAGTAGAACCCTGTATTGTCCTGGGAAGATTGGAGAGGAAATGAGAAATCTCTCAGAGATATGATGCTATGAGAAAGCTGCTCTGCACTCTCCTTCCAAGTGCTGCACTCTGCCAGGCTGGTGCACAGCAGGGAGAAAAGGAAGAACTGTTCTGAAGGTGATGGTGAAGTAGTCTTTATTAAAAAAAAAAAAAAAGTGGGAAAAGAAGTAAAATAATTGGCTTGCAAATATTTCATTATCTGTTGGAAACCAGTAAGATTAATTTTATTTCCTCTGCAGTGCCTATGCTTGACATAGGAGAGCTGCCAGCTATGACATTTCCCCTAGGATCAACAACCCAGAGAATGGGAATAGCTGACAGCTGGACCTGCTTGGATCTTTCCTGAAAAAACAACAAACAAACAAACCAACAACAACAAAAAAACCCAACAAATCAAACCACGAAAACTTGTGATTAATAACCAAAACAGAGGGCAGAAAGTGTCATGCTGGGGATGCTCTGGAAAGACAGGGTTCCGAGCTGGGCTCCTGTGCCTACCCCACTGATGAAGAGGTAATTTCCCACCCCTGAGGAAGGTGAGTCCCTCTGAGGCAGGGGCTGCCACTGGTGCAGCTGGGGACAATGGCAGGAGGAGAGGCTGAAGATGTGGATAGAAATCCACCCTGGGTGCAGGGGTCCTCAGGAGCTGGGGAGCTGAAACTCAGTGCTTGCCCACACGGAGGCTCAGGTGGCAATAGGGTGGCAATAAGCCCTTCCTGCCGCAGCCCTGCGACAATATGTGCTGGCATTCAGAAACTCTCCACGCTGTAATTACAGCCAATCACCCGGGAAAACCAGCAGAAACTGGAACCCCTCCAGCGGGGCACTGCAGCAAAGCCCAGCACTGCCTGCTGCAGCCTCCCTGCTGCATCCTAGCCCAGGGCCCAGCCCCAACATCTCTTACAGCAGCACTGCTCAGCTTTTCTGGAGGCCCTGGCACCTGAGCATGGAAACAGCAAAAGAAGATGTGGCAGAGCTGGGAGGTCCCTGGGGACCCTGGGCTGGAGTGCTGCTGCAGCACTGTGAGTCTCTGCCCCTGGTCACTGGAGACACCCCTGTGGAGGCAGGGTAACTGGGCACGGAGGCTTTGCTGGCAGTGTGCAGGGGACCAGGACACTTGCTGAGGTGTCTCAATACCCTCTGTTCACTTGCCACACCCTTGGGTGAGGAAAGCCTTATTGTTTCCAATTATCTCAAAATCACCCCCAACGGGAGCCCCAGCCAGTGTGGCAGGAGATTCAGAAAAAAAAAGCACAGATACACAGTGGGAAAAAATAGCCAGGACTCATTTCTAAAGGGTGAAGAATGAGACCACCCTTGCTTACATTAGGATGGAGCTGCAGCATTTGCCCTGGACATCATGACCATGTACTGCTTCTTCTGATGTGGAGGAGGAGGGGCTTCCATTCTTCTTAGGCTCTTAGATCCCTGAGATCTCCATCCCAGTAGATCCTGATAGTTCCAAAGCCTGCCTGCTTCTGGACATCCACTAAGAGAGTGTGGCAGTATTTACCCATTTTCCCAGAAATTACTTGATTGCTTCTTTTTCAGGGCTTGGTCTGATAATTCTTGGTTGAATAAAGCCCTCCTTTACCTCCCTGGGGCTCTGTTCCTGTCTGATGAACACTCACATACTGTCCTTCACATGTGGATGGTCAATTTTCCTCCTTCCTCTCAAGTACCTGTTTGAGTGGGAATCACCCTTTCCTGAAAGCAATACACCACAGCCCCTGGCACGGTACTGAACCTGAAACTAAATTTAAACAAAATAATGTATCTCTCAGTACTTGCTCCTGATGGAGATCATTCACTCAGAGCAGGTGGAGGTTCTGACTAATATTTTTCCTCTAGGCAGAGTTTAACAGAAATTTCAAGAGCGCAGACTGATGGGAGAGTCCTGAAGTGGCAGCTTTTCTCTGTCTCCATCTTGTGCACAGACATTCCAGTGTGCTCCATTCTAAAACATCTCTTGCCATATCTGTAAATAATCCTAATTACTCCAAGCTCCTGCAGAAGCACTAGAATTAGAGGGAATAAGGAACCAACTCTATAGCTGCACTTCTGAGATACTGCAAGCCTGGGTTCATCACACAGTGTTACTGAACACAGAAACTCAGCAGCTGCAGGAGTGCTACAAAACAAAACTACACAAAATTAACACAAAATACAGCTGTGCCAGCAGGACAGAGCTGGCAGCTCTCACCTGGGCTCAGACCTCCCTAAAGCTTGTCTGCAGTAGAGGAAGACATTAAAATGCCCAGTTCTGAACTCAGCTGAGGAGTTACGATTAAGAGTCTTTTTCTAGTGAAGAAGCAGTGGGAAGCAGAGGCTCCTGGGGAGGCTGCAGAATGAGCAGCCCTGGAGCCAACAGCAGCTCCCAGCATTGCAGCCATAGCAAGGGGCTCACATGGATGTACAGTGGTTCCGCAGCTGAGCTACAGGATCAGGAGTTTCTCAGGAGCAGTAGCTCAGTGAAGTCCATGAATTGATATGGAGAATACAATCAGTGCCGTGGGAGGCTGCGAGTAGGCCAGCAGCAGCCAAGGCTGTGATGCTGAACACAGGAAGCTGTACTACTGCTACTACCAAATTGTGTCATTTTGACAGATGCTTTGTTTTTGTTTTTTTTTTTTTTGTTTATCATAGAGAGAGAAAAAAAATAAGTAATTTTGAAAGGGTATAACAAAGAGCAAATACCTTCCTTTTTTCCTTTTCTAAAATATATAATTTTCAATGATAGAACTAATGACAATGGAAAAATATCATTCTCATTCATGCATGGGTCAGGCACAAATCAACCTCATTTATGCCCAAGTACTAAGATTAATTTAGGTTTGTGCAGCCACAGACTTGTTACTCTCTGCCTCAGCCACATGCATTAGCCATGGGCTCTCTCCACCAGTGACATGTCCTTGTGCCCTGTGGTGCTGCCCATAGGACAGAAATAGCTGGGGGAAATCCACAGGTGAGTCTAGCAGCCTGCACACAGCTCTGGCTGAATGCAGGTGGTTACACACTGACCCAGTTGCTCTAATGTGGACATGTCCAGCCCACAGTGGCCAGGAGCTGCAGCAGGAGATAAATGTGGGGCAGGAGCACATCTGTGCCGTGTCCCAGGGTTCAGAGTGGGGCTGCCCGAGGTAGCTGAGACCCAGCTGGCACAGCCACAGGGCACAGCCAGGGTCTGTCTAGCTCCAGGTTGGAGAAGCCAGCCTGTATTTGCACAGTGCTGCCTACAAGCTCCCAAGCCCCGGCTCTCTTGGCAGCCACAGCCTGATTTGTCTAGACTACATCTGGACTTGAGCTGGCTCCTGGCCAGCTCAAATGAATCTTTCAACACCGTGCTTCCCACATGTCCAACCCTGGGATTAGCAGGGGCAGTGAGAGCTCCCATCTATCTGCATCAGCATCTGCATCAGCCAAGGCAGTCAGTCCCATACATGTTGATAATATATCCTGAATTTGCAACCTTTGATGTACACACTTCTTGTTTTGCATTTGCAGCTCATGCAAGGGTCCTTGCCCCTGGCTGGTATTCCTTGGCAAATCTGCAACATAAATACTAACAATATGCACTATAAATATATATGTTTCCTAGCAGCCAAGCCAAAATTGAATAAAGTCCATAGAGAGACATAGACAGTCTTCATTGGTTTTACAGAGTGACATTTATTTTTGTTCTGAATAAAAAAATAATTGTCATCTAACATGAAACTTTCAGGTCATAATTGATTCTCAGGCTATGTCCATATTAGTATATTAAGCAGCACACATTCCTGGCCTCTGATCCACAATCATCCATGGTATTGAATAGTTAAAATGTTCCATTGTGTAATGCTGGATGGTGTTAACCAGCAGGCTTCCAAACAATTCCAAAGCATTGGGAGTCCATACAGGCTATTCAGCTCTCAATGAAAAGGTTGGATATGGCTGCTCTGCCTTGATGGATAAGGGAATTTAATTGTACAGACATGCCAGCTGGCCTCAGGGCCAGAAGTAGTCCCAGGAACATTTATTTTACCAGTATAGACATGGCCTTTGGTGGTGACCACTTATTTAAGTGTGTATAAACAGGTAATTAGGATTGTGCAATAGTTCCTTGGTCTAATTCCATATGCTAGGTCTTTGCAAGAGGGTAAGTGCTCAGCACCCAATATGCACCTTTTTATTAAAAAAAAAAGCATCAGTAAATGGTGATGATAAACACTTGAAAACCTGGCTTAAGGGGTCTGTTTAAAGCAGCATAGTTCAATAGGAGTAGTTGAATTTTCTATTTCCATGGTGGTTTGGGTTGGGAGTTTTTTTTGTTTGTTTGTTTTATATTTATTGCAGTTTCTGAAATTTGTGGCTTATCATGGCTGGCTAAATGAAGGTGAGAGTAAAGAAAATTGGCTTCTTAAACTTTTCTCAGAGAAAATTGCTAAGCTAGAAAGTTACATCTTTGAGAGTCCAGCAGGGCAAAAGAACAGGAATGGTTAAAAATGGAGGACTGGTGCTGGGGCACCACAGCACTAAAAACATAGCATCAAGTGAATTAAATTGATTATTTGAATAGTGCTAATTAGCACTATAACAAAAACCTTATTTTTTTCTCCACTGAGTATCATCATAGGATTCTTTTCTTTTAGAAATATATGCCTTTTTTATATTTTTCAGCTTATTACATTCCCTACTGCTCTTTAATTCCTGTCATATTAATAACAAGGAAGATTTCAAATGCAACTTGTAGGATGTTTCCCTCTTGATCAGTGTGATTACCTGGAGACAAAATTCTTCAAACTCTTTCCTGCTGTGCTGGTCATTCAGCACAATCCCAGGACCAGGATATATCCTGAATTGCAGTGAGTTTCAGTCAGATTCCCTTGTAATTGCAGACACTCCAGTTGAAGTTTTGAGCCCTTTAATTTGGCATCATGATATTAGTGTTAAATTTTTGAAAGTGTTCTTCAGTTCTAGTTGGCTCTAGTTTAGGTATGCAGGTAAGTTTGAGGGTTTTCTGATTCATTTTATCCATCTGTTTCCAAAATGAATATAAAGCTTATTAATTAATCATGATGAAAATCTTATTCTGTGCAAAGATCCTTTTTTTTTTTTTTTAACCGCCTTTTAGGACTTCAGAACCTCTTGAAAATGTTGCAAATACTTCCCAGAGGTCACTTTATCTCCCGTTGAAGTACTGCCAGCTCTGGAGTGATCTGTGGCAAATATTTAACATTCCAGAGCAACAATTTAAGCTAGGAAGTGGAAAGGAAAGCCTTGTTCAATTGAAACTAGAGGGAGATTTCAGATAGGCAGGATGTTAGTACCTCAGTTGTGCTCTGATTAATTACAGCTACCTCCCCTGAGTTGTCATACACTTGGTCACCTTTTATAAACAGTCATAAGAGGAAAGGAACATTAGAAAGGGAATTTCAGAATCATCCTTTGCAAACATGAATGAGTTAAACACTATCAGATAAGAAGGCAGTATTTTGGGTTTTATTTTCAAAACATCCCATGTGTAAATGAGTAATGCAACTGTTCAACCTCTTGAGCAAGTGGCCATGTACATAACAAGCTGTTTACTCAAGATACTTCCATCAAACACAATCAAGTTGCCTAACTAAGTTTGCAAGACCCCCTCTTGCAACAGGTACTGACTGCAAAGCCCTGGAAAAAAAATCTAAGGAAGGATGTGACTTGGATAGATAGTGAACACTGACGTACAGAAATGTTATCTCGGGGAAAGCAGGGACAGTGACAGTTGGGCTGCTGGAAAACAAAACCTGGCTGGGACCCATCAAGTGTAAAACTGGAGAGAAAACCTGCCAATCAGGGGAAAGGTGAGAGAGAGAAAAAGTTTAGTGGGAGATTTTGCCCTTTTCTGTAACTGATTAGATCCAGTGCAAAGCTTGGAGCAGATTGATTTGGTTTGACTGCTTAAGGCAGCCTGGCCTGGAAGTGCACATGTTTAGCAAAGGCATGTATCATTTACTTTTAAGACGATATCTGATAAATAAGACCGCTGATAAAATGTATCAATTTATCTCAAGAAAGCCATAAAGCAGAGCAGTAATAAGGAAAACATTAATAATAAAATGCCAGGACATAGATATATTATTCTGAAACCAATTACTCTCTAGTACTAAGTGTAAGATAACTGCATATTATAATTCTTGATCTTTCCAGGTTTTGGCACAGGAGCTATCAGTTTTTCCTACTTAGACATCATTCTCTAAGCACTGACATTTAGAGGTGGTAATTTTGAAAGTCCTGTTCAAGTTTTCTCACACATAAGTAGATCAATGTCCGCTGTCTTATGCCAGACAGGAGAGCCAACTAATGTATCAGAGACCTGGAGCTGGAATAAAAGTCTCACAGACCTGGCCAGTCTTGAGGTTCCAGCTTGAAGTTCTGACACAAATTCCTGAATACTTTTCCTCTGGACTCTTCCATAAAATAGGTATTTTTTAGCAATATTGACTGGTTATTTTTTTTAAATGGGGAACAGAGGAGAAGAGAAGGAAGAGGCAGACTGATGTCCATTTTCCAGACACTGGAAAACTCTGGAAAAAGCATTAAACAAATTGCTTGCAAGCCCAAGATGAGCAGCAGTCAACATGGATTTATCAAAAGCAAGTCATGTAAAGCAGGTCTTTCCTATTACAGTAGGGCAAATGGTTTAGGGGATGGGGAGAAGGGAAGGGTCCTGCACCTTGATTTTTGTTGTGATGTAGTCTGACACGACGGACAAATGCTCTCTAGAACAAGTCACTATGCAATACTGACTGTTGGCTTGTGCCTGTGCTTGTGCAGTACACTATTGGTTTAACTGTAAATTATTCACCATCTATCTAGAAAATTGTAGCTGGTGGAATTCTGCAAGGGCCTGTGCTGGTTCACTCTCTTCTATAACCAGCCGGTGATGACAAAGCTGGGTGTATGTTAGAAGCCATGGTCAGAATTCAAAATGTTTGCGACAAGTTGCAGAAATAGGTTGAAAAAAGAAGAGCTCAGTGGTGCAGGTGCAAAATGCTACATCCAAGCAGAAGTAGAGTAACTAGACCAAATTGGGACAGGGAACAATTGTTTGGCTGGCAGTTATCTTTAGAGAAAACTCTAGGGTTATAGTAGATCACATGCTGAACATGAATCAGCTGTGTCATGGGATTGCAAAAAAGGCAGACATTGTATTGGGTTCTGGTAAGAGGAATGCAGCTTGTGAGACAGATGAAGTCATCCTTCTGCTCCACTTATCATTGGTGAGGCCTTGGCTTCAGGATTATGTTGAGTCTGGGGCACTTCAGTAAAGATTTGGGTCAGATGGGGAGAGGCCAGAAGGGGGAAATAGGAATGATCAGAGATCTGGAATGAGTTGTATTGTCATGCTGAGACTGAAAAAATTGTACTCAACTTAGAGAAGACTGAAAGGGAGTACAAGAGCATTCCCCAAATACAGAAAGCAACTTAATCTTTCTTAAATGAATAGTGAGTGAACTGTAAGAGTGGTTTAAATTTCATTAGAAAAGATTCAGGTTACTCATTGGGGAAAAAAACCCAAGCGATCTAATGAATAAAGATAATGAAACACTAGAATCAATAGCAGAGCTTGAAAGACAAGCTAGGAAAACAGGACAGGAATGACACAGGTACCATGTATTATTTTTAGAAGGCCTTGTTTTGAAACAAGAAGAATCAGTTTTAGAGATCCTTCTGCTCTGCTTTGCTTGGGGTGTATGGGACAGCATATTTAAGGTAATCCAGTATCACAGAATCACAACATGGTTGAGGCTGGAATGAGCCTCTAAAGATGGCTTAGCCCAACCCTCTGATCAAAGTGGAGACAACTAGAAACAGTGGCTCAGAGCCATATTCAGTCAGGTTTTGCATATCTACAGATATTTTGATACCACTTTTTATTTACAATGCCTCTGCACAACTTTCTCCGATGTTTGACCACACTTTTTTATTTTCAGTTATTGGAACTCATTGCATTGCCTGTTGTGCTCTCCTTGGATGCCACTGAGAAGAGTTTGACTCCATCTTCCTAACAAGCCTCCATTAGGAATTCATTCACATGGATAAGATGCTTCTGCATCTTCTCTAGGCTGAACAGCCTGTTTTCTCAGCCTCTTCTCATACAGCATATGCTCCAATCACTTAATCAACCTGAAGACCTTTCCCTGGATTGACTTCAGCGTGTACCCAGGACTGGACAAAACAGTCCAAGTGTGTCCCACCCGAGTTGAGCAGAGGGATAGGAACAACTCCTGATGATGCTTCATCATCCAGGTCACAAATTAATATCTTGGAGTTTTGGCTGCAGTATCAATTCCCGGGGCATACCACTAGTGATTGGCCTCTAGCTGGGTTTGTGACAGTAATCACAACTTATTAAATCTGTCAATTTAGCAAACTGTCAATCTATATCACTATCCAGTTGTTTGATCTGTACTTCATCAGTTCATCTATGAGGACTTCATGGTAAACTCTATCAAGAGTCTTGACAAAGTGAAGATAAACAATATCATTACTGTCCCTTCATCCATGAAGCCAGGTATCTCATCACAGAAGTCTATTTGGTTTAAACTCCATTACCCCTTCATAAATCCATGCTGAATAAGTCTAGTCATCTTCTTGTTCTTCATATGTTTGGCAATGATTTCCAGGATTATTTGTTTTATCACCACACCAGTGGCAGAAGTGAGACTTGTCATTCCCCAGCTCTTCCTCCTTGCTCTTGTTGGAGATAGTAGTGACATTTACTTTTTCCCAGCCCATATAAACAAGACAGTTTGCCCTGACCTTTCAAAGATAACTGAAAGTGGCCTCACAATGACAATGGCCAGCACCCTCAGAACTTGGGGATCAGGTCTTATGGACTTGTGAATATTTGCTTTAAATTCCCTAACATGGTCCTCACCCACCAATGGTAAGAATTTCGTGGTCCAGACTTTCCCCCTGATCTCAGGGCCCTGCAATTTCTGATGGCAGGTTTCGCCAGCAAAAAGTGAGGTGAAATGGGCACCAAATACCTTGGCATTTTCCATTAGGCCTCCTGTCCCATTCAGCACCAGGTGTATCTTTCTCCTGGTTTTCCTTTTGCTGCTCATTTAACTGCAGAAATCCCAAAGTCCAGGTTGTGATCCTGTACTCCACCATTTTATGTTCACTATAGTCAAGACTGCCCCTGATCTTCATATCCCAGATCAGTCTTTCCTTGTTTGCAAGCATGAAACCCAAAGCTACATAAAAGTGTGTCAGTATGTGGGGAAGGGGGACATTGCAGTGTGGAAAATTCAGCAGTCAGAAAAACTTCCTGACTGTGGTCTGAAACAAATTGAGAATTAGGGTATGGATCTCCTTATTTTCAGCCCATCTGTCCATTCCACACATCTGACACTGCATTTGCACAGTAGTTAGCTCTGAATTAATTTTTCTATCTGGCAAGAAAGCCAGCAGCATTGGGCAGGTGTTGCACTGAACTTTTGAGTTCAGCCAAGTTGACTCACCTTTCCCCAAATCCTCCATCTCAACTTGGCAAGGGGAATCATCAGAAACTCCTGCTGGGCTTGTGAGGGGATGTAACATGTCTGGTTAAATAGTGAGGATGGGGACTGAGAACGACATGAACGAGGGAAAACAGGCAAAAAGAAGATAAAAAGAATAAAAAAGAAAAAAGCATGACAAGAAAACTTTTTTTTGTGTGTAGAACAAGTGTATCCAGAAGGCTGATTCAAGTCATACCTCCACTATTGACTGACAATACACCTTTAGTTAAGTCCTGTTGTTTCTTTGGTCTTTTTGACCACCTCCCTTCAGCTGCAGAAGTGTTGAGGGAAGGAGAGGGAAGAGGAAGGGTTTGGCTGAGGAAGATCTATCTCTGCTTCCACTTTGCCAAGCCTGCACACAGTAAACTTGTGCCTTTCACCATGAGGTCAGCAGTTATGTGGCTGTGTAGCTCTCTTCCCTCTTTGCCTCAGCCTGATGCAAAAGCTTGTCAGCTGCAGGAGCTTTTCCTCATTCTTGCAATAAAGTTGTGACCACAGGCTCCAACAATCTTCTGGCTGAGCCCTGGATTGAGAATTCTGGTTTTGGTCCATCTTCTCCATGCCTGGGAATGGCCTGAATTCAGTGCTGTTGGTAGCCTTCCTTTTCCCTGCTTAGCAAAGAGGGAGGATGTTTGGGAGGCTGGAAATGAGTGAGGTGAGTTGGAGGATGTGGAAATGACTTTGTCAGGGAAATACAATAGGTTGGTTTTTTCTGTTTCTGGGGAAATATTTTCTTTTCTGCCAGGGCAGATAGGAGAGGTTATTCCTGTGCATTGATAGTTGTACTTTATATAAACTTGTCCAGTGCCCGAGATGGTTACTGTGAGATATAGCCACGGGATTAAAAATAAGAAAGATGTCAGAAGTCCTTTGCTCTGCAAATAAGGCATGAAAAATAAAACCTGAACAAGATATAAGGGAGAGGAGGATGGGCAAAATTATCACCCTCCACAGTCAAATGGCACAGCCCCAAGAAAGGGTATGGCTTACACTTCCACAAACAGGCGTTACCTTTTGCCCTTGCTAGAAGTGACTCAGCTGCAAATATCCTCCACAATTGATTGCTACCTTGTAAAAACAAATTATTGGAACTTTGTAGAATAGCTTGTGCAAGGCACCACAGTCCAACAACAGGACACAAGAGACATCAGCACTCTGCTGGCAAAAAAAGTCTTTCTAAACACTACAACAGCCTTTGAAGCCCACTGTAAAGCACAGAGAAGCACTACAGGCAGGCAAATAAAACCTGGCTCTCCCCAAAGTTAATGAAAGTATTGCCACTGGCTAACTTCAGGGAGAACAAGCTGGGAACTGTACTGAAGCCTCTAGCCTTGGGATTTTATGCTCTGCAGCGGTACTAACTGGCCTTGGCATGTGAATAAACAGCAGGAGTGAGCTTCTATGCAATAAGCAATGTAGAAATATTTACCTCCCTGAAAAGTCAATATTTTAGCACAAACATGATTGGGAGAGTTTATGAAGGCATTTTGTTTGTAAGCAAACTTCAAAGCTTTTTATGGGTTAGTTTTTTAGCTGCTATTTACATTTTTTAACAGCAGAACAGTTCCCAGAAGACTGAATGGGATGAGTTTACAGCTTCAGCAAACTGAGGGAGTGACACACAGTACTTAGTGGAGGCTGTGCAGTGGGAGTGAGCACGTTAGGATGCTGGGCGAAGCTACTTCCCAAGGAGATATTCAAAGTGATGTCCTCAGCCTGAGTTTCTAGCTCCTGCCAAGTGATGTGCAAATGCCCTGCAGATTAAAGTGAGGTTTCCAGAGCTTTCTGAATACTGTGTGTATTGATTGAAAATTTAGTTTACTTTTTTTTAATTTTATTTTTTAATCCTGTACAATTCAGTCTTCCAGTCTATTCCTGTAAGAAAATACCTTTTGGTATCTTGAGAACTATTTTATGGTTCCTAATTCTTCTGTCAAACAAAGGGAGGTACTTGAGAGGGGTGACCTTGGACAGAGGAGTGAAGCCAGGCCATCCAACTTTAGTAGTGAGTATTCCTATAGTTGATAGACATATTACCCTGAGTTCTTCATAGGTCTGTCTCTGAGTTTAAGTTGTAACTTGGCATCATTACCTCTTTCGATTCACAGTACAGGGAGCTGAGTTAACCATTTCCCTAGCCAAGCAAAGTACCAAAAGTTGAGTGATGATATGGCTAACCTGGCATTACTAGGCGAGCCCAAAACTTTAGCCTTATTCCCCTGCTTCATTTGTGCTTCGCTGTGCAGAATCCCTGCTTTGCTCTGTAAAACTGCTTAGAGAAAATACTGTGTCTCTTTCTCTAACTTCCTTACCAAAACTTTAATCTTGAAATGCTTTAAGAGAAGGGATACAAGTGTATGCTTCATATAAAGCCCTATGGCTCTAAATAAATAGTTTAAATAAAAGATAAGGTGCAAAACTGAAAGGTCACAGAAGGATCATTAACCACATGCAACTGTAGAGTTTGCAGTTTTTCTTCTATCTCACAAATTATTCGTTTCCTGCTTTGACGACCCTAAGTGTAAATGTGATACTAGTGTGGCCTTACTGAGAACCTCTGTCCCATAGATTTCAGAGAAGAAATATGCTGTGATTTGCATCACTTTGCTGCACATGAAAAGATCTTTTTCTCACACATAGCTTCAGAGCTGCTCCACTAAATCTGTCCTGATAACTTGGGATATTCCAGCTGTACAGCTGTAGCTGTTGCTGTTGCTATGTCCTGTGCTGTAGATGGCTAACATGACAACAAAACCAGGGTTTCCTGGAGTAGCTCAGTGGTTAGGATGCTGGCAGATGACTCAGACACAGAGGGGTTTAATTTTGCTGCTATTCAGTGACCTTGCATAAATCATTTCCCACCCTCTGAAAGCGCTTTGAAAACGATGGCTGACAAGTGGTACATAAGAGCTTGGTGTTTTAACAGGGCCTGGCAGTCATTTCAACACAGCCATTTTGTAATCAGAGAGACAATGGTTTATACTGGTGCCAATGTATTTCATTAGGGCTCTCCAGTACTGAATGGTTCCCAGTAGTACTGCTCACTGCTGTGCCATGAACACCTCAGCTCTCTTTCCCTCTTCCCTGAGCTCCCCATGCCTGTGTTGCTTGGTGAGAGTGATAACTGCAGCTTTAAAGGAAAGCTAATGTGGCTGGTGACAAACACAATTTTTTGTTCCTCTGACCAAAGGAAAATATGCAGCATGGAAGGATAACAGACAGTTAGAGAAAGGGTACATGAAGATGGATTTCAGGAGAAAGCTTTCTGACAATGAAGTTTGAAGAAAGAAGCTCATGCAATGAGGACCCAAACCAGATGGAAATTCCATGTTTGCTTCTGAATGTTGAAACAGTGAGAGCTCCCTTCTTGTGAGCAGACTGGAAAGGAAGTACTTGGCATTCAGATGAGTCCCTACATATGGGGTAATGGATTCTTCACTGAATGTCTGCTCCTTACCCAAGCTTACCCGTGTCCAAAGAAAATCCAGTATCCTATACTTTCTTCTGCTACTTCAGGTTTTGATTATTTCAGAATACTTTTGGCCTTCGGATTGCCATGAACTAGGTGTCCATGATTGTACTCTGGACAAGAGAGAGCTCATTCTGGCTGTTACAGAGAGTCAGTGGAGCACAAGTGAGATCTACCCTCTTTGTTACTTTGTCTCACATGTGGGAATATTTTCACAGTAAACCGTCCAGATGTTTCTTAATCTGTATCGTTCCCTGTCATCCTTCCTGTTCTTCTTCATGGTCTTCTCTTTTCTGCAATCCTGAGCCTTTTTTTAATGAGGGGCCTTTCTTGCAGAAGTCCAGTTGTGGGACAGAAAAACATGACCTCTGAATGGTTGTGCCACATCTAAATGGTGTGTACAGCACCACTGTGTTGAGTGCTGGCTGGCTCCATAACATGTATTGTTAATTGCCAATGGAAGGCTGCTCTCTGCTCTACAAAAAAGACCAATTTTCCAGTAGAAAGCTGTCTATATGCAAATCACCACTTCTGTTTGCATTAGAGACCTGATGAAATAGGTACAGAGGACATCTCTCTGAATGACATTTCTCTGTCTCAGTATCAGGAGAGAGATGAGTAACAAGAACATTGACCTGCTACATCTCTTTTAATTTTGGAGAGCATTTTGGAAATAAGCATTTTGAAGCTAGATTACACCAATGTCCTTAACTAGCATCACACTGCTAGAAAGGACAGGAAACACCAGAGAAGAGCTTTTTTCTTCATGTCCTATCTACCTCTTTCACATTTCTGCTGTTGCTCATTTTTTGAGCAGGTTTCAGGGGCTATGCTTTTAGCACTGCTGTCTGATCAAGCATTATGAGAGGCTGTAATCTAATATTGTAAATTTTTTGAAACACTGCTCCTATAAAAATTACCCAGCCTGATGTGATGGCCCCTAAGAATCTTTCAGTGTTTACATTTCAAGTCAGAGCTCTCTCCTGGCTGTGCGTCTCTGTTTAAATGCTCTTTTTCATACCAACTGCAGGTCTAATAGGTTGGAGACCTCAGGGTACAGCAAAAGGATCTTTCAGTGTCTTGTGTGTATGTGCTAGATTGTTATGTTCTTATTTTCCTAAAAACCCCACATGATTCTTTGCATCCTCTACCATGTAGCCCTGAAGAGTAAACTTTTGGCTTGGTGAGGTATAAGTTTTATTTAACTTACTAGGAAGCTGACACTGCTTTCGCTTGTACTGTTGGGTACCTTGAGCTCTGAAATCCCATTTCCATGCCAAGGTAAAGAATTAGGAATTCCAGAGTGAGAAGGTGAAGAAATTATGTGGAAGCCTCAGTAGTACGACAGTGACACTTGAGCAGAAATTAGATTATTGTGATAAGGGACCCAAATCTGGCTTGTGCACCACATTTTATTGTACGAGCTGGCCCAGTTACTTCTGCTTCTTTTTCAATTCTGTTTTGCACACCTGTGATTGTGGAGTTGAGGAGAACCACCTGAGATTTGATTTCCATAAAGCAGTCATTTGGGTTTCCTTCACTGTCCATGACAAACTTTCTAGCAAGACCTTTCTGAAGGCCTTGATCAATGCCTCCTTCACACACAAATTATTCTACTCCAGTCAGCCAATGGGCATTTTGAGAGAGTGCAGTCCAAAAGCCTTTTTTTCCAGGGGGCAAATGCACATAGCTCCATAATTTCCAGCTGGATTTCAGAGGTTTTGTAAAAGAAACCAGGAACAAATCCAGTCCAGTCTGCAGTGCTGAGGCTGAGCTTTCACACCAGTGCAATTCTGTGCATATGTAACAGCACAGGCTTCAGTTAATATGGGAGTGAACAGGAATTCACAGAGTTTTTGTGCCAAAGGTGCCCTTGTCCTGAGAGCCTGGGCCTGTGGGCTACCCTGTGTGCTCTTCACAACAGAGAGCTGCTCTTGCACCAAATACCCATGCATTTAAAGGATCTATCAGCAGTTGTAGCTATTTTGCCAGTAGAGGAAAGGTGCTCAGGTTCAACTTGGAAAGATTTTTAAGAGTAGTCATGAACACTATAAGGAGCCCTTCTCTCTCCTCTATTTGTGCTTTTGTGGTATACACATCAGGTCTGCACTGGGAAAATCTCCAAGGTGTGGGGGACAAGGGCCTGAGGTGTGAACCACAGCTCAGTGGATGAGGTCTGGCAGGTTCCTCATGTGTGACTAGTCTAAACCTAATGTGCTTATGTGTGCTCTGAACCATCCTTCAAGTGATCCACACCAGGGTATGGTGCTGAGGTGGCACACCCTAGGTTGTGAATACAGCAAAAAGTGCAGAGCTGGGCCCAGGTGGAAGTGGAGAAGGGATTGGACAGCACTAGTAGGTGCTGAGTGGAAAAAAAATGGATGGAAAAACACAGGCTCCTTTATACCTCCAAGCCTTGCCTTAGCTGCTCAGCTTGAAAGTAAAGAAAAAACATCAGCTTGGCAAAAAAAAAAAAAAGAAAAAAGAAAAACGCTCTCTACAGATTTGTCTCCCTTTTTTCGTTGAGTTTGCACATTTCGCTTCTACAGGGGAATAACAGCTGCAATCTTTCCTCATCACAATTGCAAAGAAATGATCATCCCCTTTTGCTGCATTTCCTAACTCCCCCAGTTCCTCTTTCAGGTTTATGCCTTTTCTGCATGAAGTTCTCTTGGCAGCATGGAAATTAATTGAAATGAGTGTGACTAAGAGGGGAAGACCCAATAATGTCAGGATTTCAGTAGTAGCTCCTGAGTTGCGTAAGTACTATTTTTACAGCGATTGCAGACAATCTCATGAATCATTGCAAATGTACACAGCTAAACACAGGCTGTTTCTTCCCAAAGGCTGGGCCTGAGTGGTTAAAGCTTGTAGATCCATGGTGCATGGATGCTAATAATAACAACTGCCTTTAGATAGTGCCGTGAGCTGGTGTCACTCACAAACATGATGGGCTCTGATTCTACAGAGGTGTAATGAAACCACAGCATTCACTGAAGCAAGTCTCCTGCAAGCAATTACCAATTCCTGTAGCCTCTTTGGACTGCCTGCAAAAATCTCTCCCCCACAGACCATTAAAAATATCCCTGCCAGGAATCTAGAGGCAAAAACCTGTTCAAATCCCCACATGCTGTATTGCTCCCTTCCTTCCTCATCTGCATATTATTTAAGTGACTTCCACTTGCCTTCAAGGTTAGCTAAAACCCTTAGAGGTCCCTATTTGAGGTAATTTCTGTACCATGTACTTTTTGTCCAATTTCCCTGTGGAGGCTTTTGAACTAACTTCCATCTGCACGTCTTGCTAACTGTAATGGGAACTTCTTCCTGAGCTGGAAGTGGCTCACTGTTCAGTGCCCTTCTGCAGAATTATCAGCCTAGGTTGTTTCTTTAGAAAGAATTAAAAGAGGAAAAGGGAGAGAAAAAGCTACCCTCTTAACTATATGACAGGCAGTAGTCCTTATTAAGTTCCTCTATAATCTTCATTGTGATTACTGCTTGCTTTCCTCTGCTCTGCACTCTTTTTTGTCCTTTCAGTATTAGCAAGCTGGGAGTTTTAGCCTGATGCGCTTCTTCATTCATGTGCTGACCTTGAGATGGTATATTTCATTTTGGGAGAGGCAGCATTAATCAGAGTGCCTGCATGAGTATCTCTAATGCCTCATGGAAAAGGCTTCCTGTGCTTCCAGTCCCGGCTCCTCTTGTGCCTCTTGGCCCCGTGGCCGCATTACATTACCCTTACTTACTGTGCTGTAGTCTCCGAGCTGTCTGCACTGACAGGATGCATCACGGCAATTTGATGACTGCAGTGCATTACAGAGACGGACTCCAGCCAGGGAGTCTCGCTCATGCAGCAAGAAGCAGTCATGAGGCTAGTAAATGATGGGGACTGGGAAGCAGAAATGACATTAGCTGGGACACACAGGTACAGGGATGGATGAGAGTCTCACTGTCATGCAAAGGCTATGCTTGGTCCCTTCTCTATTACCATAAGGGTTGTGCAGGCCTTAATGGGGTCAGGGAACCATAAAACACAGGGTCAGAAGAGACTGTCCCCACTCCCCAGCTAAGATGTGGGAATCAGTGACTCAGTGGCAAGGGACAAAGGAATGTCATTCTTGAGCCATTTATATGACTGCGAGGCCATCGCTTGGAAGATGAGATTGCTTGCAGTTGGTTTATAGCTTTGCTGTCCTCCTCCAGGCATTTGTGAAGCATAAGGGTGTATGCTCAGAACACCACAGATTGAAAACCTGTTTCCAATGAGATGCATATTTACAGTTTGCTGCTGCTCTTAGACAGGATTGGTTTCCTGTTTTCATCTGACACTTCTGGCTTTGAATGGCCAAGTGTGCTGCTACTCTTTCACTATCCATTTGCCCTTGTGCTGAAGAGCAGCAGGACACACTTTGAAGATCCTTAAATCTAAAAGTTAAAGTAGGTTGTAAATTTCTTCTCCTAACCCTATTATTAGGATTAACAGAGAGGGTTACCCACAAATCATGGCAAATTGTTTTTATAGTTTCACAGAGGATGTATAGTTGTAGTTAGAGTTTAGGAGGTTGTGAAGTCACTGCAAGCATGCTTTTTTAGCCAGAAGCAAAAGATGCTTGAATGTAAAATGGAATAGGATTACTAAATTACTAAAAATGCTTCTATTTAGAAAAACATTGTATAGCAATGTAGTAGAATATTCTGCTTTTAAGAAGAACAAGCATACCCGCAGAGAACACAAAATATTTTAAATCAATGTATGAGATAGAAACATGATAACAACAATGTAATAAAGGTACATGTCTCTGTTTGCTGCAATATGTAACTGCACTAGTCTCAAAGCAGTGGATATGAAGTGAACAAAATATGGGCTTGTGGGTTGGAAGGCTGGAAATCTGGGGCTCTCTGAGCATTGATCTGTACTGGTGTAGTGTCTGATACGATCTGATTCAATAAAATTTCTCCAGCTGTGATACTTCTGCTCCCCTCCAATCATCTGCATGTTTTCTTGAATAATTTTAAACTCTATAATTTTGCAGAAACCCCAGGATTTTTAATTTCCTGGAAAATGAACGTTGTAAACCTTCTCTGCAATCCTTTCCTCTATGCCTTAATGCCTCTGAAAGCTGGGCAATTGGTAGATAAAGGCTGCTGAGAAATAGGATGGAAAAATATGAATGTTGTTTAAGTGCTTTTACAGATGAGCATCTCAAATGCCCAGTGAACAAGTTTGATGCAATTGTTGCTCTAATGAACCCTCAAAATACTAGAGATAGTGAAGATATGAAAAATTATAGACCTCAACTGTCACATGCCTCAACATTCAGGGTGCATTTCTTCTTGGATCCCTAATAAATTAGCTAGGCATATATCCTTTATCTTATCTTACCTAATACTAATTATAGCAGCCTGTACCCTGTAGGGACTGGGGATTTGCAGGAGGAGCTGCGCATGGACAAAACTGTGGAAAATAAAACTTAGCAGTGTAATTAAAAGAAATCTGCTCCCATTTCATTCACCAAAACTGCACATTGAAACCACAGTCTGGGGAGTAAAGTAGGGCTGAGAGGGGCTGCATGAAGCCTGGCGCTTCTGGGGCATGTGGAAGTCAGTGGCACTGAGAAGCTCCTGTAACATCTGAGAGGGTTTATGCTGGAGCTGGGATTATTTACTGGCACTAAACCCTTAAAAATGTCATCATGAGGTCCCTGTGGATGGAGCTCAGTGGTGCCCATGGCTGGGGCGAGTGGGTGCTGCTGCAGCATGGGGCAGGCACTGCTGCTGAGAGAGAGGTGTCTGCCACAGCCCGAGTCACCTGCACTCGCCCTTTGTTGTCCCACCTGGGCGCTGGCCAAGGCACTCAGCCATTTTCTCTGAGGTGATCTGATGAGATTGCAGTGCAAGGAGGACAGGCCTCCTGCCAGCAGCTGGAGATTTTGTTTTCTGCAGATGCTGGTCCCAGCCCTGCTCCTGAGGGCAGACAGCTGCTTGGCTGCAGTGGCTGTGTCAGTATCCCACATGTGCCACCAGCACAGGGCCCTGTCAAGTCTGTGAGCCAAGTGCCAGCCGCCATCCCAGCCTTGCTTCACATCTGTGGCCATGGTGGCAGCAGCATCTGCCCCATATTGCAGCCTCCAAGCTAAGAAGAATGTTGACTGTAGAGTCCTGCCACCACTGTCAGGCCTTTGGCCCAGTAACAATGTCAGTCCTGCTCCCTCCAAGCCTCAGTCCACATCACCCCTCTCCTTCATTATCTGCCCATGGCTGCAGCATCCTGGGGCTCTTGAAAGTGCCTGGTTATAAAGCTAGGGCTATGGTCATGCCCATTTATCCCTGAAAACATTAACACTGTGTTTCTCCCTGCACATATGTGAACAGTAACCTATGCTGCAATCCAATCTGCTTATCTCACCGAGATAGCTGCACATCCCAGCTCTTACTAATCCCAGTGCCCACAGCCGCTCGCTTCAGCGACTGCTGCACACCCAGGGGGTGAGCTGCTCTCCTCCCCATGCCACTCACACTGAGGTCACACTGGGCTGCTCCCACACAGTGAAATTTCTGCCTGGATGCACTGAAGGACTCTCAGCACCTGATGAAAGGACCCAGGGATTTGTTGGCTTTGCATGGCCCCTGTGTGCTGCTGCAGGCAGAGACCCAGGCAAGTTGCCAATGCTCTGTCATGGTCACACTACACGGTCTGCTGCAGAAATTCAGCAAATGAGCAGAGGAGCAAGAAGGCCCTGCGAGTCGGGGCTCAGGGCATTACAATGCAGGCTGGGTGGGACAATGTGACCTCTATCTTGTTTGCTCCAGTTTTTCACCCCAAACTATAAACATCTAAAGATGTGAATATTCTGTTCTCCTGCAATGAGTGTGTTACAGATGCTCTCACCCCTGCACTATAATGCTTTTGGTGGGATAAGAAGGTAGCAGAGGGGTCTGTACATAACATTGCACAGAATTATGTTTTCTTCCCAATACCTCATGTTGACCAAAAAACAGTTTTTGGGGCATGTTGAGAAGAGAAATAATTTTACTCTTTATCTACATGGCTCACAGTTAAAATCTGTTCACTAGGAAGCAAAATTTTCTTGCTGGATGAAATCCACCCTTATGCTAAGGTGCAAAGGAATGTCACACCATTTGGTTGAGTTGGCACCTAGAGGTGAAAGACCTGCTTGGTGAATATAAAAAGAACTTTATTGATCTGTGGGACAGAATTTATTTCTCTGAATTTAGAGGTGAGTCTGTGGTGTTGAAGATGTCAGGAACAATGATACATATTTACTAGTTTACAAATGAGAAAGAGCATGAGAGACAGTAATTTAGTTTAATGTGTTTAATTTGAGGTATGACAATGTATTTTGTAATCCACAAACACAGTCCACGTAGGTTGGAAATCCCCCAAGGACAAGATAAATCAGAAGAGTGCTTGTTTAAATGTCATCTGTGGGGACATCCACAAAGTGAGTCAACTGGCAATTTCTGTGGAATGTAACAAAAAGGAAAGGGTAAAGTTCTCAGGTTCTGAGTAGTTACTTGGTTTCACTTCCCAGATGATAGCGCTGCTGTGAAGAAGGCAAGGTGCAAAGAGGATTAGTGGAGAAAAATTCTGTGGAAGACAATATTTAAATGCCTTGAGTCAGCACTAAAAGTTCGTTTGTCATCCCTGATGAGCACTACCAGGACTGCTGTGGTGTTCTCTGTCATACTGCCTCCTACTTGAATATGAAATAGTAGGTTTCAACAGGCAGCCTCTTTCTTCATGGGACATTACTCCATTTCAACGGCATTATATTGCTATGTACTGTGGAATTTCTAAAATGTTCTGAGGAACGAGTGATGACTGCTTGGAGCTGATTGTGGATGGGCAGGAGGACAGCAGCTCTTTATGTTTGACTTCCTTTCTGGTACACTTCAGAATGTGGGGAAGTAGCAGGACTGCCTTTTTCCTGAAGCACCCTTACAAGCACCAGGCACCAGGCTGCTTTCCCATGACACATGCTAAGGCAGGTTGCAACAGGGTTTGTTGGTTATGTCACACAGTGTGATGTGGTGTGGTAACAACGTGACAGCAAGATGAAATGCAAGACCCTGTGTCAAAGTCACTGTTTTCAAAACTTAGCTTGCTCCTTACCATCCCACAGTGCAAGACACTTTTCACCCAGATGTCACATGCTCTCTTGTTGGTCTGCCCTTCTGTTAAGATTGTATCTCTAGGAGCCGAGGAAAAATCAAAAAGGGATTATGACAATGTAGTTTTACTACTTTTCCCTCCTCTCCTCTACCCATTAGGAAGAACAGAAGTTTATTAAGAGCTCTGTATATGTTGTTGAGCATTTCTGAACATTTCTGCTTACCCCAGAATTGCTCCAAATTCACTGCATTTTGACAGGAAGCACGGATCAAAATCTAATGCTTTTGAAAAAATGTCTTTCAACTCCCCAAGGAGTATAGCACAAAGTATTCTCCCTGTATTTACCTGAGTGCAAGATTGTGATGTTAATTAAATGCCCCAGGAAATAGGATAATTGTGTAATATGCTAGGGAAAAGTACCCCTCAACCCAATAACCACTTTCCATTTCACCTTGTTACCTTTTCCAGGCAGGATCCAGCATTATATTTGTGTCTGAAGTGTAGGATATAATGATGCCATGAACCTAATTGTCCTGCCTGACTACATGCATTTATATCCACACATTTAATGGATATAATAGCTTATTTACCAGTTTTTAATGACCTCATTTCTACTCAGCTCCTTGCAAGGGTGATGTATGGAGACAACAGCATCAGTATTTCTTCTACTAAACAAACAGGTAGTGTAGAAAGGTGCTGAGCTACTGTAGGTAGAAGTATACTGAAGATCCTCATGATCTAGAAGCATGGAGATAACCTTGAAAGGCACATTAAAATGGCTAATTGTCAAGTTAAGGTCTCAAAATATTTCTCTCATTTTTTGTATCTGAGGAGTACCATTTCTTCCAGGAGTATCTGTATTGCTTCTTTACTTCTACGTTTGCATTTCTGGATTACTCTGTGGAGAAACCAGGCCATGGCGTGCTTCTTCATTAATGAGATTCACAAGGTAGGTGTACTTCTACCTGTTTGTGATGGTCCAGCCTGATTCAGAAAACAGCACATGAAAAAATTCTGCTGATATCTGAGAGGATGAGAATACTGGGAACACTTATGGCATGTGGGAAGCCAGGGCTCAGATCTGCTTCTGGATGGTGGTGGAGCACTGGGATATGCATGCAGCTCCATGTCAGCTGGGACTTTGGGAATCATTATGAATGCCTCTGGATGGTGGGCTTCTGTTTCACATTAAAAAAAAAAAAACAAACAAAAATAAAACACAACTATTTGGAGCAGAGACTGGAACATGACTCTCCCAGATGCTGGTATGGTGCTCTTAGTACACCAGCCATTTAATAGTCAAGATGAATTTACAGTACAACTTCAGCATTGAAATCTCAGCCCTTGAGAACAGCAAGCTGACATTAAACAAACTAATCTACTACAAATTAGGAGGTATATAAAGCTAGCAGACACCAGGTTTTTACCAACAAAGTTCTGGGAATCCCTGACAACTCTGCTTCTAGGCATGTCTGCTTTGTTTCTGCTTCTGCTTTGCTTTGAGTTGAGGAGTGCCTACACCTCTCCATGATCCACTATTTCCCCTGCTCCTATTTTTCACTTAGGATCTGAGTCAGAAGACATCACAGAACACACGTATGAAATCAGAACTTCCCTCGAAAAGTTTCACCCAGATATTCCTGCGGTGTGGGATTTATAACCAGAATGTGGGATATACAACCTCCATCTCTTTACCAGAGTAGGTCTGAGCCACACCTCTCTGTCACAGTCAGTGGGCTGGGAGCTGTCTCAGGGTGGGACATTCTTCACGCTCCGTGTGGTCTCTGAAGAATGGGGAGGGTGCTCCTCATGCAAGGGACAATGCTGTGCAAGCAGGGCCCGGGGTGAAGGAGGCTGAGGTTTCAGAGAGGGTTTGGGGTGGCAGTGCTGGCGTGGGCGCGGAGCGGGCTCTGAAGCGTGGTGGCAGCGGGGGCCCGGCGGGGCAGGCGGGGGCCCGGGGAGGGTCCCCGCTGCTGTCTCGGGGCTGGAGGGGCTCGTCTGGGCAGGAGGAGTCCCAGCGAAGGCAGCGTAAGAGTGCAAGAGCCCTGGCGACAGCCAAGCTTCCTCAAGCCAGCCCTTTAACGGAAAGGACTGGAATAAGAGGGTGGACAAAATTCCTAATGCACAGATTAAACTTGCTTTCTTTGTAAGCATGCAGAAGGCTATTAGATGTCTTGTTATTCTTTCCCCATCAAATAGAAAAGTACATGCGACTCCACATTGCTAGAAGCCTCTTGAGAGATGGCAAAGGTGCCTAGGGAAGTTAGCTTTTCTCTTCTAGGGCCACTCAGTAGGAGCAGTGTAGGAGCTACACTGTAGTTTTGTTTTATTATCCACAAGGGCCTCGGAGTTGTCTGAGCAAAGGCATCAGAAGTCCTAAAGAGGGAATTTCTTTGGGAAATGCGCTGTGAAGATGCTTCTGTGATGTGGGCAATAAATAACCCTTTGGAGATCAAGTAACATTGTGCTTTCTAGTATGGGGTTTTGCCCTTTTCGTGGTCAGGAGTCTTGGGAGCCTCAGCTGCCAGAGGGAAGCTTGAACATTTCACTGCTGCTAGACTTTCTGGGAAGATGTAGTTAGGACTATCTAAGTGGGCATCATGCTCTCTTTTGTCTGACAAAAAGAGGTAAGTAATATGATACATTTGCTGAAGAAGCAGTTTCAGAATGTCTTGATATAATGTTGGGTAGAGTGGTAGGGTGGCCTAATTCTCAGGTCAGGTTTTGGTTAGGGATGTTAGGAGGTAGCCACTTAGAAAAATGCTTGTATAGAAGAAGGCTTCTTTAGGAATAGCTCAGTCTTGGTGGCATGGAGAAATAGGAACTGCAGTTTTGTCTTTACATCAGAGAGGACTGAAAGCATTAAAAATTGCATATATTTAAAACATTGTTCTTTGCTGACTGAGTGGAGAGAACACATACTTCAGTAAAATTTTAACAACGAGGGAATCCGAGAATATAACTCATTAGCAAAATAACAGAAGGTGTGTTGCTTTTTTTAAAATTTGGCTTAATTTCTGCCTGTAATGTAGGAAAATCCAAACAAAAATAGAGAGCTTCTGTGCCAGTGTCCCTGAGATTAGATGTTATGGCATAAATTCTATAAAGTGGGGAAATATGAAGGGAAATACAGATTGAAACCAGAATGTATTAATCTCAGTAGTATCTATTGTAGGGGAATTTATCATACACTGACCTTTTAAAATCCTGTGAAACAATGATCTTCTAAGAAATTTGCTCCCAGATGTTCCCATCAACTGGTTTCACAGCAGCCTCTGACCACTTACTAGGTATTTCCTTCTGGAAGCGGGGGTTTATACTAGATTAAATCTGGCAGACTAAAGCTCCATTCCTCCAATTCCTCTTCATTTACAATCTGAACAGGAAAAAGAGAGATCTATGAAATCCAAGAGAAAGGCATCAACCATATATTTTAAAAACATTGGTAGGGTTTTCAACCAACTGCTGCACTGTCTGATTTTTAGTTTTATAGTGGCTTGAATTTGACCTCCATGCAGAGAATTAGCTTCAAGCAGGCACCACTTGAATGAGCAAATTTCAGTCAGTATAATTTTATTATTCCTCTGACTATCACAATCAAGAACATTAGTATGTATGGCACACTTTGAAGAGGTTATTACTGAGCACTCATCGTTTGCTTAAATCCTCAGATCTTTTTCATGTAGTTACAGAGAGAGCACTTTCATGAGCTTCAGGACTTTTTCTTCTGGCTGCATTTACATTTCCAAGGAAACAAATAAGAAGGACTTTGAAGAGATGATTAGCCTATGAGCTAATTTATGGATTTTTTATAGTCTAGTTCCTTTAAGCCTCTTGCATAGAACTGATTTTCATTTGGAGTAAGACTGTAGGTTTTAGTCAATACAGACAGGATAGTTTAAAATAGCTTAGTACTGGTTACAGTGTTCTCCTTAAGATTAATGGGAGCATTTGCTTCTAATTTTAATGAAAAACAACAGTGAGGGCTCCTGAAAATCCGATTTTTCCTGCTTGTTTTACCCTGAGTATTCACATAGGAGATTTATTTAAAGCTCTTTTTATGAAAGAACAGACCCTGTTTCACCAAAAGTGAGTTGGCACTAAGATATTTGATGGCAAAATCTAGGCCAGGATATTCAGGGAAAGTGCTTTGCACTGGGTGGGGGAAGAGGGAAGATTTGTGCCGAAGTGATCGGAAGAATTGCCTTTACCTCAGTTTCCACAGGTGGACATAGGCAGAAATGTCCAAGGGCTGATGTGTGGGATATGTCACAGCCTCTGCTCATGTTGGCACTTCACAGGATTCTCAGATTTGCATTTCTGGGGTATATTTGGCTACACAGCATCTTAAGAAGAGAGCAAGGACTGTACCTCCTATAATAAGCTTTTGGAGAAAGCTTGCTGGTGTTGTCTAGAAGGTGGCTAGTGAATATTGCACATACACTTGTGCAGCATTTTTTCTTTGTCACAAAGGAGCTCTAAATTCAAGGTCATTCCATCCCCCGTCACAAAAATTTCAGAAACCTGAACTCAAGAACTATAGCTGTATGATTAAGTTTTTTTCTTTAAATTATTTTTTTTAATAAGAAAAGGCTGGTTTGGGAGCTTCACTCCAGGAACAGCTCAAGACTGACAGTCCTGGGAGCACAGAGGTGTGTTATTCTGATGTGGACTGAGACAGAAGTCTCAGACATCTCACATTCAGTTAATTTCTGCTGAACATAGAGCTTCATCCATTAAAACCTTGCCTGCATCCCTGGCAGACTGCCCTGACTTTGAGAACTTTTTGCCCCTGTGTTCAGTGTACATGGGGCTGTCCAACAAAGCTTTTTCCCATCCAAACATTTGCAAGAATTGGAAAGTTCTGGGAGATTTTGAATTGTTTTAAATTTGTTTTTCCTTCTTGTTCCTTTCTTATGAATACTAGCAAAGAAGGTAATCAAGAACCCATTACAGCACCAAATCTGAACTGTTCTTTGTTCTTGATGTCTCGAGCCTTATTTAACTTTGAATGCCGTATGTAGAATTTGGTATTCTAGAAAACTATGTGCACAGATCAGAGATTGTGAGAAAACTAGTCCTGGCCCTACCACTGACCCACTGGATGGCCTTAAAAAATTTGGTTCCCATGTTCTCATCTGCAAAACAGGGAAACTATAGGAACCGTCTCCATTGTGCTCTACTCAGATAAAGCTCTCTGGTCAGCCTGGCAACTTGATGCCTCATTGTAGCCTAGGGTATTTTAACCCTCTTTTTCTCCTCTTGCAAATGGACAACTCTGAGTCTCTGACACAGCAACAGTTGCTGTCCCTTATTCTGGTGGCAGCACTTTGTCCTGCTGGCAGTGATATTAGCTTTTTCTTTGTTTGTCTTAGCAAGCCCAGGAGGGGGAATTTTTGCTTGTTTGCCTGGCTAAAGGTAACACAATGGATATGAAGCCTGTAAGTGCTGAGGACCTCAAAAATAAGAGAAAAAGGGGAGAATAAAGTTCATGACTTTTCAGATTACTAACACGTGGTGCAAAGAAAACATCCTTCATGGTTTTTGGTTTTCTGAAGTATCCTGAAACATTGGAACCACAAACTATAATATGGTAAATGAAACGAAGTCTGCCAAACAGATAAACTGAAGTTATGAATCTGGGACAGGATATGTCTTGATTATCCTTTGCAACTTAACTGATGGAGTTTGCTCTATTTATGGCTAAGCCATTCTGTGATCTTACAGGAAATTGCTTTCTGTACACACCATTCTTAATAGATTTTTAAATTCATGCCTACTCTAGAAAAGTGGATTATACTACAAGAGATTATGCATTTTTCCCCAGCTTTTAAGGAGCAACCGTAATGATGGTTATTGTTGATGAGGGCATTACAGAGCATTTGTGTAGCAAACACCTTGAATAGCTTAGTGTTGAAAGCTTTAATTTTCCATTTAATAATAGTGAAACTAGTTAATACTAATTTTATACAATCACTTCCTAAGCTTCTTAGAAAGCATGCAGTCATGGATTTAGTCTGTGCCACGGGGGAATGCCATACATCATGAGGCCCCAAAACCCCCAGAGTTATTAGAGCTATGTGTAATATTTTACATCCCATCCTGGATCCAGTTTGTAAGTCCTTTGATTCATGGGCAATGATGACTTATCCAGGGATGGCTGCAGTGATTCCTGCCGCCGGCTGTCTGCCCCACCTCTCTCTCGGAAGTGTTCATTTATGCTGTGAAGGTGGCTCAGCTCTTTGGGAAGCAGCTGTTGAACCAGCACAGTTTTCAGACCAGTAATATTAACAGAAAAACTGGCACTGACTTTGGTTCTACTTAATACACTAGGCTGTAATTTACAGTGGTTCAATTACTGCCACACCAGCAGCTGAGCTGTCTCGAAGCAGGGGCAGGGCTCAAAGGTGAAGATGGGAGGGAACCCCTGCAGCCATCTGCTGCCATCCCTATTCATCAGCCAGATACCCAGACCTAGAATGGGGTTTGTAAACATGCATGGCAGTTACTCAGTGTTTTCAACCAGCTCTTTTCTCAGATTCAGCTTGAGACTCCTCTGGGGGTTTATGGTCTCACTGCATCTATGGGGATTTCCATGGGATCAAATCAGTTCTGGCTTTGGGACAAGGACCCCTGTGGAGTTCTAGGGCCTTGGGAAGGATGAAATTCACTTTCTCACACAGGGTTGGTGCAGGACTAAAGCTTTATGCGTTTCACTGAAACCTGCTTTTGAGGTTTCTGTGGTAACTTCTTCAAAAGCAAGTGTCAGAGGGTAATACTGGGCTGGGATTTCACAATTCCCTCTTACCTAAGATGCCCAGCCACGGGGCAGTCAATACCGTGTTATTTAATCAGGTTAGAAGGACATACCAGCCTGCTACTAGTTCACGGGAAAGCCTTCCCTCCTGTGGCCGTCTCGCTGCGGGTGCCAATAATCCACACCCGCAACCGCTGAAAATCAGCCACGTTTTTTCACCGTAAGTCACTCATGGGTTGATGATCTTTTGTGAGCAGCTTTTTGCCTGCATTTGGTCTGAACAGCACAACAGAGCACCACATTTGCCATCTAGTCAGACAATAACTCAGCTTCTTTTAGAAAAAAGGGGGAAAAAGGGGGAATGAAGTCAGTTTTGAGGGCTTCATCAGCTCTTGCTTTTTGCTGGACATGTTCATTTTATCTGTTTTTGGGTGCCACTGAGGGGGAATTTTTGGGAAATGTGGCCTATATTCTAGTTGTGTCTTTCAGAACAAAGACTGAAAATTGTTTATGTGGGAAGAGCAGGTCAGGGACATGGTCAGTTGTGGTAACTGGCCCTGTCAGCCCAATTACTGCCTCCCCAGGGCAAAGTCTGTCAGAGGGCATCCTCCTCCTCCTATGGACATGCTGCCTGTTTGAGCTGTTCACTGTCTTTGAGCAAGGGCAGATCTGAGGAGGGATGAGGGGGGGTTCAGGGTGGGATGTCTATGCCACTGGGATGGGCTGAGAGGGGATTTGCAAGTAGAAAGGTGAGTCTGGCAGAATAAGAGAGCAAGGCTTTTCTGAGGCTGGTTGCTGAGAGTGGTAGGAGCTGCTCTGGTGTCCAGGCTGGCAGGCAGGGGTTGTGGGGAAGGAGAAGGGGCTGTGAGGTAACAACCACAACAGTGAAACAGGACAAGCAGGGGGCTTAGAGAGTAAAGCACCCTGTCTGAGACTGTATTTAAATTTTCTGTGGAGCACTCCTGCGTCTTCCTACAGCCTCAGCTCTTCTTGGCTTTGAAGCAGGACACACACAGAAGCCTACCAACAAGTTCCCATCCTTTTTGTTTTTGCTGTAGGAAGCAGAGTAGTCCTAGTTGCATATTCAGTAGTAATTTACATGGTTTTGGTTAGTTACGCAAGATATGTGGAGTTTCTCTTCCCCTAACTTGAATGTCTTGCACAACTAGTCAGCATAGTGTGAATTGTTAGTGTGAATTGTCAGCCCTACAATCAGGACTACCAACTGCAGTTTGCCCTGACAAAGGAGACAGCAGAAACACAGGGGGGTTGAGAACAGGCAACGAAAATAATTAAGCATGGACAGACTTCCCTCAGGAAGAAACTGAAAAGAATAGGACTACTTTGTTAGGGAGTAGATGACTAAGAGTTATACAAATAATGAATGGGAGAAAGTTGAAGGGGGGTTGGTGGTGTTCCTATTTAACCTCTCAAGCTATAGAACAACAAGGCAACATTCAATTAAAGGGAAAGAAAAAAAATATCAGGTGACAAAACCTACTTTGCTTAGGATGGGATTGAGTTGCCTTTGAGAAGTCTTGTCTCACTGCAGAGCATAGCTGGAACCTCAAGGACTGCCCAGCTTGTAGTCTAGTCACTTAAACTAATTAATCTGACAGTGTTGGTTTTTTAAGAAAATACTTGTCTACATGGAAAATGAGGGTCAAAATAGGAGATGGTATGTGTTTGAAAGTGTTAAAATTTCTTTGTTCTAAGTGTTGGTTTCATGAATACAAGGTAAAAATTTCCATTCTGAACAAATGTATGATTTTTGATCATCCTTCTCTGCTGCAATAGAGTGTATATACTTGGTTCCAGCAAGTCTTCTGGACTATCTGACAGTTACATGGTCATTTAAGATGACATTTTCCTTTGTGCTAATTTTCTGCTATTAGACTCTTAGCATGAGACATCTGATTATTGGCTCCTTTGGCTAGTAAATTTGTTACATTGTGCTTAGAATAATATGTTGAAACTGGAGCTATGCTAGATCTTTCAGATATATGGGAATGCGCTATCACAGTGGTATAAAATGGTACCTAAAATTCATCTGAAGTGGTGGTCACAGCAACCAATTAGTTAATGCAGCAGATTATATACATCAATGCTCTCTACTGCCACAATCAACTAGGACTGGAATTATAACTGGAGTTATAACTTTGAGTTATTCTACTGTCTTGCATGAACATGATCTGATGCCTAAAGGCTCCAATTAGGAAAGGGAATACCAAATGAGCTGCTCACCTTACTGGGATGATGTTCAGCTACCAGAGTAAATATGGGTGAGGTGGAAACAAACTGATTACTAACTACTTGGGAAGATAAAGGACTTGGCAGAACTGGATTAGTGCCCAAACCAGCCTTGGTAATGAGAGAGGGAAGGTTTCCCTTGCTTGTGTAGTGGTCACACACTGACATGTAATCACCACAGAAACTCGGTGTGTGCTCAAAGGGCTTTAGGACAGTTCTTCTGAAACTAGAGGTCATGCCCCAAGTGGGTTAGAAGTGGCGTCCTGACTCAACAGATACTAAACTGTTTGGATGAACATTTAGAGTCATGAGAATGTCAGAAACTGAATTATAACAGGGAAGCATTTGAAACCTGCTGTGTGAAGAGCTTTGTCCTCTATGATGTTGCATACCTGGCATACCTGTCTTGGCAAAGTCAATGAAGATATACCTGTGCACTGAGTTGGGCAGGTGTTTGAGTGCTTTGCAGGGTCATTGTGAGCACACACAACTGAGAGCTGGGTCTTGAGCAGTTTCTTCCTCCTCTGCCATGGTTTAACCTCAGCAGGCAGCTGAGCACCACACGGCTACTCACTGCCCCTGCAAAGGGATAAGGGACAGAATTGAAAGGGTGAAAGTGAGAATACTTGTGGATTTGAGATACAGACAGTTTAACAGGCAAAGCAGAAGCTGCACATGCAAGAAAAATGAAACAAAGCAAACCAAGAAATAAATTCACTTCTTCCCATGGGCAGGCAGGTGTTCAGTCATCCCCAGGACATCAGAGCTCCATCACGCATAATGGTGACTTAAAAAGGCAAACGCCTTCACTTCAAAAGTCCTTCTGCCTTCCTTGTTTCTCTCAGCTTTATGTGCTGAGCAGGATTCCATATTGTATTCCCTGAATATACCTCTGGTCAGAAGAGGTCAATTGCCCTGGCTGTATCCCCTCCCAACTCCTTGTGTACCCCAAGCCTCCCCACTGGTGGAGAGCAAACTGAGTAAGGGTTATAAGGAAAAACTGAAATGGGACTAGAAAGTTCAGTTGGAGTAGAAGAGTACAAGGAACATTTTTTCAGTCTATATTTGATGAGAAGACTGCTTTATGGGGGAAGGACAGAGGCTTGGTGAATTATATATTTATTTTCTTATGTTTGTAGGTAAATCATGCTGCTTACCTAATCCTTCAAAACATAAGACCTTTTCTGTTTGTTAGCATGCCCATGTTCAACTGATCAGCAATCCTCTTTGTTGATCTAGCTACGATTGCTTCTAAGTGTTGCTCCTGCGTGTCTTCTTGATCCAAAATTACTTTCACGTTTCTGAAGCTTCATGTCCCAAAAATTTTCTAATGGATTTTCTACATGGATCAGAACCCTTGTCATCACTCTGGAAGGAGAGTTTACTGTGTTGACCAAAGGAAAAAAAAATCCTACAGGATTATGAGATTTATCGCTCCTGGTTGCAAAATTAGTGTCTCTTTGATGATTTTTGTTATCTTGTGTACTGGGCACATGGCTCAGAAATCCAACATAAGAAAGACTTTAAGATGTACCTGGATTTAGATGCCAGCCCAAATTTTGTCATTGTAAACAGTGATGTCAAGCAGATGCACATCCTAGGATTTTCTGGCATATATTTTTGAGTGTTTGAAATTCACAGCACGTTTCAATCTTCTGCCTAATGCTTAAAAATCAAGACTTACTAGTAAAAAAAGATGATGATATATTATCAAAATGTGTTGCAGGTTCCATCATTCTGTCAAAAAGGCTTGCATCATTAATGAAAAACATATTCAATGTTGAGTCTTCAGATTCACCTTTTCTTGTTACCTAAATACTTTGTCACCTTGTTACCTTATTCACCTTCTGCTTGGTACTGCCCTGCTTAAAGGTATTAGAAAATTAAGGATTTGCCTAAAAAATTATTATTTTTCTCCAGCTGTGGTCACTGAATTGCAGTACAGCTGCTCAAGAAGGAATCAAATTAAGGTAATTGGATTTTTTTTTGGTTGGTTGGTTGGTTGGTTGGTTGGTTGGTTGGTTGGTTGGTTGGAGTTTTTGTTTGTTTGGTTGGTTGGTTTGGTTTGGTTTTTGGTGTATAGAGGCTTTAGGATTATTGTTGTCATTTAAACCTTTACCAATTAGTATTATGAATCTCTCATTCAAAGTTAACTCTTGAAAGCATCAGTCACACTCTATGAAGGCAGGTGTGATGGTCTGCATCTCAGTTTATATACCTGCATCTCAGACTGATAAACCATGTGTGAAAGCATTTGAATTGGGCAGTGTGAACACAAACACCAGAAAGGATTGTGATGGACTTGATTCCAGCTTCAAGGTTTAGTGGCTTAGCTATCTCTGGCTAAGGTACATAAATGTGTGTTTGAACCTAGACAACTTTTATCTTTTGCATTAAGACAAAGGGAAGAAGAAATTGGTGTGAAATTGCATGTGAATTTTTTCACTGTTTGTGAAATAGTGAGCCCATGGTGATTAGAGCAGATCTTGGAGTTTGACTTTTGGAGAGTGAAGAAATCCCACCCGCGGGGACCAGTTGCCTGCCGTGTAGACCTGACTCACAGATGTAGCAGGGTCAGCATTGTAACATTTCCTGAAAGCAATCTCACTGTATTACATTCTGAAGATTTTGCTTATCTGGAATATTTCTTGGTGCTGTAGCAACTTATTGCAGGCCCACAGTAACAAACTGCTGTTTTCTGAGGAAATCTGAGCTTGTGCAATTCACTTCTAACAGACAGTGCATTCAAGGTTGAGACAGTGCAGACTTCACATGCACCCAGGAAGCCTCTCCTGCAGCCCGCTGAATGTTAAAAGATGCTTATTAACTTCTTTTCTTTTCTGGGCATCTCTTGTAAATGGAATGATAAGGGTTGCACAAACTCATCTCTCTTGGCAGTATACAGGCCTCCTCCTTAAAATCCAGCTACTGCTGGCTGCATTTGTATCAGAACTGGAAAATCAAGACATACAAATGAAATATTGGGAATTATTTCCAGGCTCTTGATATTGCTCCAAAGCTTAAAGAAGTTCCAGCCTGAGGATCATCTTTGAATGTATCATTAGTAATTTGCTTCTTTAAATTCTCCTAGGTGGGCAGTTACATAATTTAAGCATTAAAACTCTTGGGTTTATGTCAGGCTTCTACTAAGCTAAGTAAAAGAGTTCATGTTAATGAGAAGCAGTCTTTCTCTCAGAGAATTTAGTTTAACAAGAGGAAGGAGTGGCAGAGCCGACAGAGGGAAATGGATTCCTGTGGAGATGAAGGTCAGGCAGTAACGTGGTGTCAGACCCAGGACCAGAATGAAGTTTCTGTGTACTGGGTCAGGCTGCACTTAGCTTCTTCTGTCAACTGGAGGGCTGGAAAGAGGAGTTTGAAAGAGGCTGTTAAATGGAGAAAAGGGCACTTACATGCTTCACTGATTTTACCAATAGAGATTCTTGGGAGAAGATTTCCTCTAACAAGCAATGTAGTTTTATCAAAAATAGAAAGAGAAAAATGAATCATTTACAGCATATTCAGCCTGGTGTTTAAGATGTTACAGTTTCAAAGCACATGCAAGTACAAAGCACATGTTGCCAACACTTGTGTTCACCAGCAAGTTTCTTGCAAAATCAGCTGACTTTGCAGGTTCTGGTGTCAAATGTTGCAATGGTCAGAGTCTGTTTCATTTCTCTATGAAATACTACTGAAGCCCTTTGGGCCAGCTCCTTATGGGCTCATAGACATTGCATCGCTCAGTTCCAGGCCTCCTACTGTCTCACGGTGCCCTGACCTGGGCTGTTCAGCACTCAGACTCCCTTACCATGCAGAGATGGGGGAAAAGAGCCCAGCAGCTGGGCCCCTTGAATGGGGTACCTTCTTCCAGGACAGTCCTGGTATAGACTGTGTGGGATTTTGCTGTTAGAATTCTTGCCCCATTCTGAGGAGAGAGACATGTCTTCTCACTGGTACCAAGGTATTCAGAGCTAGGTCTACCATTTAAGAGACAAGACACTTGTTTTTCTGTTCTTCCACCTCTTGAATTGTTGGAAAAGGGAATAAATGTAGATATCACCCATCCTAAAAGTAATCACTAGGATTGGCTTAAAATGGTGTTGTGATAAATATAAATCACCTTCTCACCGGTAGTATTCTGTACAAGGCCTTGCCATGAATTTGGGTCCATATACAGAATATACCTAGAATATATTTATTAGTTTGGAACCTTGGAGACAAGTGGGAGAATATGTAGATTCAATCCTGCCCAGACAGGATTCAAGCATTAGTTAAGATGCTATCAAAAAAGCTTGATAGTGTCAGAAGGAAGAGGCTGCTTCTGGCATGAACATGGTTGCCTGTAGCACTAGATGTCAGCTGAGTAGCATTTTTAAAGATCTTAGTGATAGTAAAATGTCTGCTAAAGTCCTTTGGGAAGCAGGACTTTTTAAAGTCACACCATCCGTGTCCAGTCTTGCCACAAATTTAGTCTACCTCGCAGATAATAAATGCAAGTTTTGTTTGCTATTAGCAAACTCCAAAGTACAAAATGATAGTCTGTGTCTGAACAGAAATAATTTCTTCACTACAGTTTAAAAAGCTGTAATTTTTTTCTATGAAATTATCTAAAAGCTAAAACTGTATTTCAAATCCTGAACAGCTAATTATAGCATACTGCTCTTTGGATGGAGAAAAGCAGTTCTCCTGCTTTGGAAGGAGAAGGTGGAACAACCATCTCCTCTATTCTGAAATCTGTTTCTTTTCACAAAATGGGAAAATACGGGATGAGGGAGAATAATCATTTACTTTCTGTTAATTCAGAAGTCTAATTTAGGTCTATGAGCAAAACGTTCTGACTGCAAAAATTTTGAGGGATCAGGAAGATGCATGAGCCCTGTTTTCTTTGTTTTTGGGCAAGAAAGTTGATTTGAATGTTCAGAATTCAGTGTTGTCCTTCAAGGGAACAGACAATTGTCTTTCCATTGCCCTCTACTTTGCACAGTCCTTTACAGCAGCACACAAAGGAGGAACCAATGCATACTTGTGACGGTACCGTATCCTACCTCCATGGTGCACAGCTGTAAACAGCAGCACCTTGTCCAGGACAATGGCAGGCTGGACAGTCCAGGAGTGAGCTGGGGCTGAAGAAATGAACCTTTACTTCAAAAAGAGATGCTAATAAAAAGTAGGGCTCAGTTGGAAGAGAGCTGGTAGAGGAATGCAGTCTTTGAAGAAGTTAATGACCCACCTACCCTACAGATGAACGGTCCTGAAAAGTGTAGTGATGTGTCAGCCAAGGTGTTGCCTCATATCTCTGCTGTTGTTGAATAATATCTGTTTATGATCCTCTGGAAGCTGAAAGTTGAGTGTGAATTCAAGGGCTTGGAAACTGGAAAAGGTCTCTATTGTGTCAATAAACAGAAGAAATATCAAATTGCTGAGATACATATGAGGCAGGCAACTCTAATGTAGCCTGTCCTCATGGGTGAGGTACCCATCCTAGTTAGTGTGATGTTAGTCAAAGTGGAGGAAGAAAAACACAAATTCTGTGACAAAATATTCAGGGACACTGCTAATTTAGGTTCTCATTTAGGACTACTCACTAACTAGGATTTTAGTACCCAGTAGTGGTACTCCTGAGTGCTGCAACATCTGTTCCAGTCACTGTCCCAGCCCACTGAGGCTTGGGTCATAAAGGTGTGGGAAACATTTTCCCTACAAAGAGTTAGTCCATACCATTTTTTAACAGAAAGGGTAAGAGCTATCCAAATTCTGTTTCATTACGCAATCCTTTCATGGATTCCATAGTGATGGAAGCACTAGGATTATCTAGGGAGGTTGTTGGTCATAATTTCATACATAGTTTCTTGCCCAATTAATACACTTTGTCATTAACCACACAAACAAAACTCTGTACTTGTGGGAATAAATATGCAAAGGGAACCTGTCCACAAGAAAACTCATTCTATTTCCCCCATTTTTTTTTTCAAAAAAAGGGAAAAAAATTTCTTCTTACAATTCCAGCTCTGTAATATTCAGCTGATTCGAAACAGATACCCTGATTTTAATCCATATAAATAAGTAAAGAATCAGGCCCTGGCTGAGAGGTACATGTTTCTATAGCACCACATTACAAGAGTTCTTAATTCTCTGACCCTAATCCTGGAATGCAAGGAAGAGTCAAAGTTTGGCAAAGGTTGTAGCCAGATGCAATGTGCTTCTATGTTCACACCCTCCCTAATGACTGCTCTTTAAAAAATAAAAATAAAATGCAAATAACTTACACCTGGTATAGCTGGAAAGTCAAAGAAAAGAAGTAAAGAACATGGAGGTTGTGGGAGTGATGCTATTATTGTTATTATTATTACTATTATTATTAATCAGACGAATGCACACCTGTCTGAAAGTTCCTCAAACATTGTCTGCTGTTGCTTTGGTAGGCCCTGTGAATATACTGAGGTGATGTCCTTTGGTTGGCTTACTTAATTGAACAGATAATGAGGGATGGAAGAAGCTAGGCAGGGAAGCATGCTAGAGATAGAAGAATTCCCACCCACGCAGTAGGCATGTACTGTAATAATGGAATAATTATGTGCAGTTTGTTTATAGCTGTCTTCCCCTAGCATCGACGCCTTGGGCTAGAAATGAAGCAGGATGGGTCCTGCAATCAGTTTTCACAATCATGTTTTCACTGTGATTTGTCTTTTATTCCCCATTAGAAAGAAGAACACGTCTAGAGAAAATGCAGTGGCTTCAGCCCTTCAGGATACTGCAGATTTGCTCCGATTTGGGGAGAGATGGGTGTTGATGAGTTACGAGTTTGGATTTGTACCAAGATCTGTGGATCACGACATCTGTAATGATGGTTCTCACTCCACAATCCCAATCTGTCCAGAGTTGCTCAGAGCTGGATAACTTTTGGCCTGAGATGTTTTCCAGCTTTTCAAATAATGAATGTTGGGTTGTGGACAAAAACCAAAGCCAGATGGCTTTGTGTGGTGAGACAGATAAGTAACTGTTACTGCAATGGTCTGTACAGTGGAGATTTGTTCCTGGTGGTTTTGAAGCAGGTTAGAAATTTTCTTGTGGATTTTTCCCGCTGCTTGTTAGTAAAGTTGATCATGCCCTGGTTTTACATTTCATATGAGCATGAACTCATATGTGCTGATGGTAAAATGCTGATTTGCTTTCTGGTGCCCTTCTAAATGTATTAGAGGATATTGTAATCTTCATGCAGCTGCCATTTTGTGTTCAGGTCAACTGCAATCTGCCATGAATGCATACACAGCATTTCAATTCCAGTGGCACTTAGGAAAACATTTCCAGGCAAGTGGAGTATCCACATGGTGAACTTTATCTTTCTCTTGCAGCAGGCTGCATGCCATGTCTGTGTAGTTAAGAAGAGAAATGGGAATTATTCACAGATTAACTGCAGGGAGGTCAATAAACAGACATTGGACCAGGAAACAACTGGAGAATGTGACAGTCACACCTGTTGCACTGGATCTGTCACACAGGTTGTGAACTTTGACAGCAAATGACTTGTTTCATATGCTTTTGTGCAGCACATCACATCATGAGGGGCCTGATCTGGGGTTTAGTGGATATAACTATGTATTGGAAACTCAGAGCAGCTTGCAGATATCAACTAATGAAATGCCTCCACAACATTTATATGCAGAGTTGATAACGGTGTGTTCACCACACACTGGCTTTGGAAATGCCTTGGAAATTGAATAGAGCCTTATATAAGGGGTAAGAGAAGTAATAATAATAATGAACTGACAATGAACAACATACAAGACAGGTGTTACCACCACCTTACACGTGCAGCAGACATCCCTTTCCTCAGGATGTTACAAGCTGGAGTGCTATTTTAATCAGCTAAAACTGTTGTGTGGAATGTAGAAAAGCATGATTTTGTTATCAAAACTGTTCTGAACAAGCTGGAGTGAAAAATCAGCTTTTTTAAAAAAAAGTTGTCAGAGATCTTATTCAAAAAACAGTTTTGTCTTACATGTTTTTTAATTGTTTCAACAGTTCTGGTCAATGCCTTAGCTTTGCAGGGAGACATGGGGCAATGGAAAGCCTTCTGGGTTGCAGGCAGATGCCAGCCACTGCAGTGGGCATTCCTGTTCCCTGAAGTGCTGCTCAAGTCAAGTAGGAAGAATGAACCAAGCAATGGCTCTGTCAGCCACTTTGACTCCAACTGGGAATTTCAATGGAATGAGTGCACTTCTGTGCAATAGTGATATCACTTAACCAGCCCTTTCTGATGGGCTTCCTTTCTGCTGAAATGCGCTTGCAGTGTCCCATAGTTCCCTCCCTTGGATCCTACTGTGGCTAGGGTCGTATGGTCATTTGGAGTGGCCATCTTCTCTTATTCCAACAGCATATGTAGGAAGTTACCTAAAGCAAATGGATGAATAAAGAAAAAACAGCAAGGTGTGGTTGGCTAACAGAGATTTAGGAACTAACATTTCTCTGTTTAACTTACAATCAATGATTTAACATGGGGCCTTGGGTAAGTCAATTCATATTTCTATGACTCAGTTTCTGCTTCTGAACCAACTGTCTGCTGATCTCACTGGGGCAGTTTAAAGCTTAATTTACTTATATTTTATAGCACTTTGAAGATTTGAACTGCACCATATTATGGGAATCGTCGGGAGTCATAAAAGAAAGAGTTGGTGTTGCAAGAGGAGGTATGATAATGAAGCCTAAAGTCAGAGACTTAATGCCTCAGTTCTTTGCTGAATCAAAGCCTAAGACTGTGAGTTCTTTGAAACAGACTCTCCTCAATTAGAGGCCTGCTCAGAACATAATAGGGCTATGACATACCTGGGGCCTCTGAGTCCCTCTATAACAAATGGTTACGTACATAAGCCTGAGGATGGCACCAGCTGCAGGAATGCTACAGGTTCCTAGGGTCTATCTCCTTCTCTCATTGCTATTAGGTTTTTTTATTATCTCCAAATCTCTGCACCTTACTGCTTGTTCCATTCCCCAGGTCCTTAAAGCATTCTTCAAGCTATAAATAAAGAAGATAAAATTACAGGGAACTTATATGCACACTAGCTAGGAAGCTGAATGGGCATGAAAGGGCTTCCTGGTTTCCTTCCAATTCAAAATGTTATTGAGTTACTATGTAATCAGATAAATGAGTTGTTAATCAAAGTGATGTCAGCTTGGGACATACTATAGAAAGATGATTCCGTTGTAATCACAACTGTATAATTAAGGAATGAGGCATGACAAGGCTTGAATTATAGCACGATAATTTTCACCTCGGTGCTGCTGATGGCTGTCTGCCATCCAAGTACCTGATTATGTCTTGCTGTACAACAACCCCAGTGCTGAAACATCTGAGACAAACGAGAGCAAAAAAATATTCTTTCATCTCACCACCCCCTGCCCTGCTCCAGGGTGAAGCATTTCTGTGATCAGCTGGGTCAGGCTGAGCCCTGTATATCTGGAAGCAAGTTTGACTATGTCTCTGCTGTTAGAATATTTATAACATTAATGCATTGTATTTGACATGAGTCTAATGTGACAGCAAGGTGTGGGATCCTCTACAGGGCCAATGATTCTATCCACAGTACTATTAGTTAAATTTCAGCCAAATGCTTATTGCCTCAGAAGAAGCACAAAAAATGGTCCCTACCTATCAATACTTAGTGTTTCCTAGATTTAAACCCCATTCTCCTCTGAGAAGTTTAAATGAGGAATTATCATTCACAGTTCTCTAATTTTTTTTTTTTTTTTGCCCACCACCATTGGGATAGAGAAAAAATTGTATTGACTTAAAGAAGAGGCTTGAGGAGACATTGGAATAACCTGGACTTTGGCAACCTCTTACATGAACAGTGGCATAGATGTGAGTTAAAATGACTTCATATAGAATAGTGACCAAATCCTGCAATCATAACTTGGGTGAAATTACCATAGAAAGCACTGGGCATTTGTCTGAGAAAATTTGTCCCATAGGCTCAGTTTGGAGGTGAAAATGCCAGGGCTGAAATGTTTCCTTTTCTCATGGTAGGGGAAAAATATAAAACTATGCCACCTCATTTTTCCTCATGAAGTGCTGACTTTGCTGAGGAGGTGGGAAATGTTATGCAATTTACCCTTTCCCACTACAAACTGTCATCTGTCATGTCACCATCAGCCTTGCTGTGCATGGGCATTGCTCATACTTCTGCTTTAGGAGTGTCATTGTCTGGTGAGCTGATGCACTGCACCATCGACTGCCTGGGAAGCACTTTGTTTGCTTGTAGTTTGAGGTCCCTGGGACTGAGAAAAACCCCAGTATAATCAAATAAAGCACACTGGCACCTTCTCTAGAGTCTCTTCCATGGTGTTGCCTGTGATGGCAGTGCATGCAGTCCTGCAGGCACCTTTGTCTCCTTGGAGGTGGAGCTGGGCAGCTTGCACCAGTGCTGGCAGGCACGAGCAGCCCAAAGCAGCTGCCTCTGCCTCCGGGCAGAGAAGGACACTGCTGGAATCATGTGGCCACTCAGAACACCTGTGCTGGACACTTTGGCTCAGGCCCTTGTGATGGCTGCAAAAGCATTTATGGACTCCAGTCAAGACCAGTGAAGCACATAATTTCCCCATTGTTGCCTCTGTTGCAAAAATGATGTGCTCTTGGCAATACTGTCAGGAACCTCTATTCCCAAGGTTAAATGCATGCAAAGTAAAGCTTCCCTTCTGACAAACAAAATAAAGATATCCTGATCTTGGCTGCAGCAGCAAAAATGTTCCTGGCCTAATAAAATTATGTCATTGGAAGAAGTGTCTCTGTGTCTGCTGGTGTACCTGTAAATCAGCTCAAGTGAATGGTCCTTTGAAACTCATTTCAACTGATATATATGCTCTTGAGGATGAATGAACTTTTGAGCTGCTAATGCTGCCATCCCTCATAAGTCAAATCTCTTCTCCAGATTCTTGAATCCCACGATGATAGTAAAAACTAGGGGTTTACATCAGCATCAATTTTTTGAGAGCTTTCACCTTGGAAGGCAAGAAGTGTCCTTGGGTTGAGTGCCTGTCAAATGAGTACAGATGCAACAGAAAGAGAAGAGGAATATTTTTTTGCTCTCATCTTTCAGTGCTGGCATAAGAAGCTGAGATCCTCCATCAAGAGGAGGTACAAAGAAGTTAGTCATGACACAAGCTTGCCTCTGCTTATGATTATACTCATGTTTCCTTGAATATGGCCACCAGTGAAGCTGTGATTTTGGTATGCTCAGATTACTGCCTGACTTCATTTCCCATTGTAAGGAAAGCAGCCAGTCTGGGGAGAAACTGGAAGTTTCTTGTTCCTGTCCAGGACTGATAGCCTGGACAGGAACAAGGTTTTCTGTGTAGGATGTTCCAAAGGCATGTGTCCCTGCTATCTACTCCTCCTTGCATCTGATGACAAAAGGGATCAAGGAAATGATGGTGACAGGTCCATAACTGGTGCAAGAGAGGGATGTTTTTATAACATAATTTCTTGAACACTTGGAAATTCCTGCCACATGATGCTCCTCAAACTTCTGTGGATTTGTGAATTTGTGAATTTGCCTACACAATTCTGAGAGAAAAGTATTAACCTTCAGAGAACACATTCAGAAGTTATGTATCAGATGTTTGTTAAGTAGACAGTGTTAGCAGGAAAAATGACACATATTGATGATATCTCCATACATGCTTGGATTTGTCTGGGACTGCCTTTCTAGTGTCAGCCCATTATTAAGTAGCCAGCTGACAACTTGGCTTTGGCTCTTGCATGGGGAGATGTTTTGTTGAGTGGTTCTTGTATCATCATTAACTGTATGTTATATGCAAATGCACTGAAGTTCTGTGTCATCGGGATTTGTGATGGGATATCCAGGGATGATGAGGGGTGAAGAGTCCTTGGGGTGGATTATCCTCTGCCCTCCAGATGGCTCTTTTTTCCCATTGCCACTTTGATTTTTCCATCCTCGATTGACTGTTTTAATTTGCTGCAAATATCTGTTTTTGTGAGTAGAGTTGGAGAAGAAGAAAATTCTTCTGTCAGATGAGAAGCAACACGGCACTTGTGGTAATCTTACAGCACTGTTTGTGAGGCACTGGAATTGCTAGCAGGAGCCAACAGTAGGCAGCATGGCTAATTTAACCCAGGCTGTGAACTAAAAGAGAAGCACAAGTTTTATACTGGAGGCAAGAAACGTCTTTGACACACCTGCATATTACCATGTAACCCAGAAGGTAGGGAGAGCCTATAATTGTCATCTTGAGAGGAAATGAGATCCAGAATTGTCCATCTGCTCTGAGTTCCTAGCAGGAAAGTATTCAGCTGATGACACGAGTACAGGTCTTGACCTTTCATTTCTTTTTCCCCTGGATTTTCACTGGAAAAAAGATCAGACACAGGCTCCTTTGTGCCTCGGTGAGGCATGCTGCTGGGACAGGGAAATGGCGCCCGTGGTTTGGGTTTTCCACTCAGATAAGATTACTAAACCACTGAGAACTTCAAGTTCACAAAAACGCACTTTTGTTAAAAAATTTAGCAGTGCCACCTGCAGGAAAGTGCCGGGAAACCCAAGGCCTGTCTGAGGAGCGCAGGACCGACTGTCCTCTGCCTCCTCTGCCAGAGCAGATGTGGCTGTCCGTGTAGGGCTCTCCTGGTGAGCTGGTTTCTCATCGACATCAAAGAAAGATCTGCATCTGCAGATAATGCAGAATACCTGAGAACAAAACTTTGTCCAGAAACCACTGTCTTTGATAGCTATTACCTTTTGATTTTAAAAGCATCAGTTTTTTCCCCCAAAGAGATTTCCCAAACATGATGCATTGCATATATAAACTCTGGTCCCACTCCCAGTGGAAATTATGGCAGCTTTCCATTGAGTGTGATCCAGACTTTAATGCCTTTCATGTATGCCAATGAAAACTCTTTACATTGCATACTAGTGCTCTTTAAAGGCTCTCAAGTAGATAGACAGATTAGATTATTTAGCACTATACAATGCAGCATAAGTGGTGCTGGTGAGTCATGAAATGGCATTCTTCCCTCTGACTCAGTGCAGAGTCAATGCCCGAGCATGTTGCTATGTGGCTCTGTGTTGTTGGAGGTGTCTTTTTCAGACAAGAAGTAAAAAAAAAAAAAAAAAAAAAAGTTCTAACCCACTATTCTTGCTACAGACCCCATTTGCCTGTGAGTGCCTTGGTTGAACTTTGCAGAATTTCTCACCCTAGCACAAGTTATCCTCAGCTTCCAATAGAAAACTATTGTTCTCCTTGCCAGGAGGGAGCAGGGTTTTGAGCTATCTGGAACAAAATGTTTTAAAAACAAGTCTGGGTTATTGCAAATACACTGTGGGGTATAAATCCTTAATATTGAAGGAAAACCTACACCATCACTTACTGCACATTCATATTTAGCATTCTGGTTTTGTTTACCACTTCAATGACTGTTTTCAATTACTGTTCTCTGCATGAAACCACTTTACTCAGGCCTGCTGTATATGCAGAACTGACTTAGAAGATGACTACTCTGTTTTGCAGTGATTTTCAAGGTGTCAGACTGCTTTTTTGTTCCTTATCTATAAGACACTTGGTGCCTGGACTGTGAGAGTCTCTTGTTTAAGCTCCATCTCTCTTTCTGGTCGAAAGATTTCATTGCAGCTCTTCCTCCACTGTGCAAGGAAAGGAGTTTCATACAGCTCTTTCATCTGCCCCATCTCCTCACCACTGGGATGTAAATTATATGACTCTTGCAAAAAACTTTCTCAAAATCTCATGCCTTGACAAGAATTACTTTGATTTTCAAATTTTACTTCGTAGAAAATGTACTGATCAGCTCTGGTATGCAGAGAGGTTTGCCTAACCAATTACCTAAGTAGCTCTGTGACATTGTCACGAGACTCCTTCCAAGGACAAGAGCTACCCAGGCAAAATTCAACTGCACCATGGGGCAGCTTTATTCTCTTGGTAATAGGCAGTAATTGAGATTACAAGGAGTTATTCTATTTTAGATGTTGTAAGCCTGGGATCCATTCCTCTTTGGAAAGGACTACTGAGATGGAGAGGTCTTAGAGGCACAGTGGCACAGGTGAGATGGAAACCAGGGGGTGAGGCCAGGGGCAGCAGCAGGAGCAGCTCTTCGTTTGAACATACTAGTTTCACAGTATGGGATTCCAGTGACTGCCTTTGCCCCTTGTAACATTTGTGCCAGTGTGATAAACCACTTGTTTTATCTTATTTTATCAGTATTCAGTCCTTCATGTGGCAAATTTTTATTTGTTATATCCATTCAAATGTGAAAATAATGCTTTACCTGGGACAGGCATTTTAATCATGTTCCTGTGCCATGGCTATTTATGTAACTCTAGTTAGTATCTGTTAATGATTTGATAACAATCCAGAGAATTCAGAAACCCAATTTTTTAAATTAAGAATCATTTCAGAAAAGCAGATTAAAGAAATGATGGCAAATGCTCAGACCCAGAGAAACTTGGAGAAACTATTTTCAGGGGGAGAAGCTGTATTTGGAACTGTACTCACTGATAATTTTATGTAAAATTCACAGCAGCTGGAGGAGAGATTTCCTCATTCCTTTGGACTGGAAGCTCAGCTGTGTAGATGCTTTCTCAGAACCTAATTGTTTTCATATGAACTCAGGGTGGGGGGATACAGAGCTATTGAAATTATTGCAATTGCCCAGGGAAGCATTCAGAAGTTCCAAAGGACAGTTTTGTTATAAGGCCACATAGCCAATAATACTTACCTCCTAAAAGTCCTCTTACTTAAAAAGCCTGTAGAGAAGGATGATTAATGCCAAGCAGAGCAAGGAAATGGACAGTATTCAATGCCAGAGTTGTGTCATGCAGGGATTAAGTTGCATTTATTGTATAACAGAGCACTTAACACAGAACATTTCTCTACCTAGTCAGAGTTTTTTAACTTCTACTAAGGGCCTATCCTTGTAATGAAGACTTGATAAATGAGAGAAGCTGTGGGAAAAATTATAAATTATGCTTGCAAGAGGCAGAATTGGTTTGGGATTGAGGAAATTAGAGAACAGAGCCTGTGACAGAACCAGGTGCTCAAAGGAGTTCACCGGCCTCAAGGTTAACTGCAGAGCTGCTTGGTGTCCTCAGAGCCTTTTCAGCACTGACATTTGCATTGCAACTGCTAAATCAGAAACACAGCTGAATGAATTTAGTACTAGGGAGACTGGTGTGCTGAGCTGAGCTCCTCTGGATTTATACCATGTTAGATGAGAACAGAGTTTTGCCTTGAAGTCTGTGGTTTATGTGATATATGGCATATACCACCAGTAATGACAAAAAAAAATCCTCTAGTGCCTTCCTTTGAGTTATTTCTGATTTACACCCACAGACATTAAATTTTCTCTATATTTATATCCTGGTAAATTAAAACACTCTGGGATATGTGATCAAGGAGGAAAGTCCATAATTTCTGTTCCACAATTTCAGGCCTAAAATTGTTCAATATTTTGGTGCAAATTTTCTCCCTCTATAAGATTTCTGTGAAGTATTCGGCAAAGAAAACATAAAGATGCTGCAGAGCAGATATGTGGTTACTAGACTGAAGTTTTCTCACTGTTCAGAAGGGGAGAAAAGTGAGTGTGAGATGACTCACATACATATCTCCAACAGATCAGGCTTAACTGCTCTGAAAAGCAAACTGCAAATGATTCTTCCCCATGTGCAAATTCCACCCTCTGTCTGCAAACACCTGCTGGTGACTTCAGTGAGATCCACATATTGGGAGGCAAGATTTACATCTCCAGACTTTATCAGGAAGAGAGTTTGTTGCAGAAGCAGAAAAAAAATTGCCTCCTACAAGAGAGCCCACACATCAATTCCTGTAATATCTAGGCTTCATTTTGGCTCAATCTTTTTAATTTGTACTGTTCCAGATAGATGAAGACATTGTTTAGGGACAAAAATGCTATCAGATGAATGAGAGTTACTAATCTAGGAAAAATGAAAATACAGGAGGGAGAGCATGTGCAGGAAGCACAGGGTCTATTGAGTCCATTGCTGGAGAGGGGCAGTCACAGGTGCATAGGTGAGCATATCCTGAGAATATGCTGCTGATAAAAACATTGCTGATGTGCTGTGCCACTGTTCATGCTTTTCCCTCAGGGAATATTTGTAGCCATCACAGCAATGCAATCAAAGTTCATGATGGCTGCTCTGCCCTGAAATGTCCCAGGGGTGAAAGCCTACAGTCCTTTCACCAGCAGCTGAAGAGCCAATCTGTCACCCTCCAGCTGCTGCAGGCTTGCCTCCATGCACTTCATACCTGTACACCTGCTGTGCCATGCAGATTCTTGGTGATTTAGGGAGCTGGGGACTCTCTGCTGGCTGGTCACTCAGGCTATTTCTCAGATTTAGCATTAAAAAACAGGCGCAAATCTGTGAATAAAATTTAATCTTCCAGGCCAGGGGACAAAAGGGTTTTACATGAAGGCAAGTTTGTTGATTTTAAAAGAGGCAATTGCATTTCCCTAGCAGAAATGAGAAAGGGTTCTCACAGTTTTTTTCCACAATTGTTGTGAGTAATGTTTTCAGTGGCTTGGTTTGTGTTGTGCATAATGAAATATAAATACTGCGTAGAATGCTTTGTCATAAAAAAATATTTATTAATAGCAGATTTGCAATCATCATCTTGTCTTTGATTTGAGCAGGTTTTTTCTTTTCATAAGGTTCTTTCAGGCTGCTGAGCTGTGACTGATGTGTGTTTATTTCAGTTGAGTCATCAGTATCATTAATCCTATCTTATTTACCAATGTTTGTCATTTTATAGCGTTTAACTGGTAGGGTGACTCACCTCAGAGAGAAATGAGAACATGAATACAACAAGCTTTTTTCCTTCTTCCCCTTTGGCTTGGGATAGGAATAGAGAATGACCTTTAAGGCACATCCTGAGTCATGAAGTTATCATATTTACCTCTCTGTTGTGAGATTAATAATACAAGGAAAAGAAGCTTGAGCTTTTGTCCAGACTTTTGCTTGTCTCGTCATGGTTTTTGTGGAGGGAGACATTTTCAGCAGGCCACCAGGAAAAGGAAGCCCTTGGTGCCTCCCTCTCTTGCACAGGAGCAGCAGAGAAGAAACTGAAGAGGAGCTGGGGAGGAAGGCTCTTCAGAGGAGCCATTCTGCTGGCCTGGCTTGAACTTTGTGAAATTTGCTCAGGGCACTATGAAACATTTGCATTTGCTTTACAGCTCAAGTGTGGGAACTGTCTTAGCAGAACCTCTGCCAAACCTGCTTCTTCACAACTAGAAACAACCCTTTCTTTTTCGTATCTGCCTGGCATTAATTACTGCAGCTCCCTGCATGCATCTCAACAACCTGCAGAGAATGTGCAGCCCTTTAGCAACAGTGCTGCAGAAACTCCTGAGAGTGCCACGAATCAGTCCCACCTCTCTGTAACTGTTCCTGGGGATTAAAGAGACCCAGAAATGGGCTTCAACATCTAAAAGTCAAGTGACAAGAGATTAGAGCAGAATCTAAAGCTGTCACTGTCTTTAATGTATGAGAAGGGTTGAAAAAAGAGACTTAGTATCTCCACAGAATCTCCTTCCTGGGGCCACTTTCCATGTACACGAGTACCCTCATGGCTATGCAGACTTTCTAGATGGGGACTGAGGCACAGAAAAGTTGATGACCCCAAAGAGCTGGTACATTGAGCAGGGAATTGCCCAGAGCCAATGTATGCAGCACGCAGCTGACTACATTAGTCAGGGTGGCTGAGAACAGGGGTGGGTGGTAAATCCCAAGCCCCAGAAGCCTTAATTCAAGCACCTCCCTGTAACCCTGTGCCTGCTTAGAAACACTTGCTCCAAAATGAGGGGTGGGTGGCAAGGACAAAAGAGTAAAGCTGGGAAATGCACACACCTAATTTTCGACTGTTAGTCTCATTTTTTTGATCAGAAAAGGACTTTGAGGATATCACTACCCAGTCCAACAGCTATGGAGAAGCTGTTCTCTCCTGAACCCCCAGTCTTTCAAATGTGAAAATAGTAATTCCTTGAAAAATGCCCTGAATATCACAACTCAGGCTGCTATATGGGCATAGCACCCTTATTTTTTTTTTTAAATCTTGTCACTGTGCAGAAAATATTCTTTCTGGCTCAGAAAGAGTGCAAAGCTGCAATGGTTTTGTCTAGAACTGTCCTCAGCCTGTTCTTTGCAGGCAAACTCCCAAACTATTGGGGTAGAAGTGCACCTGTACCTCTGTTTCAGAGTGTTTGTGTTTCAATGTGTAACCTATTAGAGGAGAAACAGGGCTTTTTGTTTCTGATAGTAGAAGAAATAATTTAGCTTTCAGCTTCCCACTTACTGGCTGAGAGTGTAAATCTTTTGTGTGAGAGTGTAAATCTTGCAGACTTTTGCTCTGCAAGAAGAGCATCAGGTGCTACCGTTTTCCCTGAGGAACCTGTCTGTGAAAGAGTTGTGACTGAACACCTGGATTCTGGGTTTATGTTTGAACAAGGTTTGATGTAGCTTAACCTCATAAAAACTGGCATTTTGTCAAAAGATGTGGGGTCATGACCTGAGTTGCTGATGTGGCAGCTGAACAGGGGTGTTCATGTTCACAACTTTGAACTGAGCTTACAATTATTTCTAATGTGGGTGCTGGATCCAGAATAAAAGTAGTATTTGATGATGTGCCCAAAACCATGCAGGTTGGAGACAAAATAGTTTTTCTGTGCCTTAGCTGAGTGCTCTGACCCCATAGACCTTAAGAGATGTTTTCTCAAACTAGGCTATTGCAGTTATATTTCACTACAAACCTTTGTCCTGTAGATTACTGCAATGTGTAAGTTCAGTGACTTAGTCCTGGGTCCTGAGTTCATCCTATCAAGCAGCCACACCTTATTGCTATACTTTTCAGAGAAAGCTCTTAGATAAGAGGTTCTTTTTCATCAGTGCCTACCTGCTTCCTGTTAAATCTGTGTATTTATAGGGCTGGCATCTTAAAAGGATTTGGCTCTAATGTTCTTGTCAGGGGACTGATAACTTGCCATATTTAAGTAATCATAATCCTAATGTTGCCAAATGGAACTTTCTAATTCTGGAGCAAAACTTTTTTTTTTTTTTAATTTTCACAGGAGACAGAGTTGTAATTTCCCTCTTTCCTCATTTTGCCATACAGTTTTACCCAAGGGTTTGATAAGCCAGAGCTTCAATGAACCATAATTTTATTCTGCCCAGATATGATTAACATTTGCAGGTTTCTAAACATCTTCAGATGTGTTGAGGATACATAATAAAAAGAAAGGATGGGTGAAATTATTTGGTTTAATCTAATTACTTAGGGTGTTTTTCAAAACATAGCTGTCTCTTGAAAATGTTCCCTGTTACTCAGAGTTACCTCACACAGGGACAGCAATTTTCTTTGAACATTTTATCAAAGTTCACTTAAAGCAACATGATATACTGACTCATCCATAACCGCTTGGAGAAGTTTTTGTATTAAACTGGTTTAAAACTGGATGTATTTCAGAGCTGGGTTAGGTTATTAAACAAAACCTTTGCTATGCTGATGTGATGAGCCGACTAGCTGAGTGTTACTACCCTTTTATTATCATGTGGGAAATAAAATGGCATGCCTGGATTCAGAGGGCATGAGTCAGAGCACAGAGCTGGCTCTGTTCTGGGTTGTTTGCTAAAGACCTCCTGGCTGGGTGGCTGCAAGTGCTCCGTGAGATGGGCCACAGGGGCAGGCACTTCTGCCTGACTCAAAGCCTCACTTGAAGCTCTCAAGGCAAGGAGAGCTGAGGAGGGCTCAGTTGTCCTTGTTCCTGTGCTGTGTGACAGGTTGATGCAAAGGACAGAGCACTGCCATCACTGCACGCCTCAGGCTGCTGCCTCAGCAAGTGGGAGAGATGAGCACATTGGGTGAGATGCCGAGGGCCCACACCTCAACATCTTTTGTCTAAGCTTTTGGTTTTTTCTTTGCAACCAAAGAACAACACATCTATGCTAAGATTTTTTATTATTATTATTAATTGACTGAGTTTAGCTCAAGACTAATATTTCTCGGGGTTAATCTGGGTGTCTGTTTTTCTAGCCGTGTCCAGCCTCTGCAAATACCCACTCTCTCCTTCATTGCCTTTCACCTGGTATATTCCACAACAGCCCCAGTAATCAATCATAGGGCCTAATTATCTTAATCTGCCTTCTTTTCTGACTTATTAAAGCCTAATTAGTTTATAACAACATAGAAGCTGGAGGTAATTTGGGAACTTGAAGGAGAAAAGCCAGCAATAATTGAACTGCAGTAATGAGGCTTCAGCAGAACCCAAGTCCACAGCTGTGTTTACACTGCCAGTTTTCAGGAAGCCTGGATTCAACTGCCCAAAGGGTGTAAGCAGAGGATAGTGGTGGTGCTCTGGGGCAGGTTAAACAACTTTGCATTAGAGGATGCTATGGGCTTTTCCTGGTGATTCTGTACGCTGCCAATGTGCTGTGTGGTGTAGCCACCTTTATTGGCCTGTTAAAGGTGTGTGATAGTGGTGCAATGTGGCCAAATTCTCAGGTCTTGGTTAAGCACCTGTACTGCTTGCAGAGGTTGGTAGGTAGAAAAAATGGTAAGGGGAGCCTATTAGGTATGAGTTGGGATGTGGTAAGAGAAAACTACTGGGTGCTGTTTGCCACTGTGTTGGAGGAAGGAATAGGTCTGGAAAGCTGTTCTTTGGCTGATGGTTAACCAAGGGATTTTGATAACTCTTAATAGAGTGCTAAATTTATTTGAGAAATACTTGTCAGAGCTGAAGAGATGCTAGTGGCATATAAGGCAGGAGTTAGAACAAAGATAGAAAGAGGGTGGTAGGAATAAACATTTTCCTATTCCACAGCAGTTTGTCACTTGGATAACAGTGGGACAAAGCAATACACCTCAGAAACTTGTCCTGAATAGGCAGTTCTCTAGGACAAGAGTAGCTACTGTCTACTTCTGTCAGTGACAGTAGTACAGACTTGCCAAACATGGCTCTTGAGTGGTACAGCTTTCATTTAGCTTTTCAGTATTAACAAGCTTGTCCTGCATGGTGCCGATTGTGCACCTGGCTGATTATAGAGATGTAGAAATCTTTACATCTCTAAATTATTTTGATTTGTTGATGCATATAGTAGTTGGATGAAAATCGAGCAAGCCTTCCACTTGGAATTTGTGATCTGGCAGATGTTTTGGGCTCTCCCAATTCATTTCAATATGAGGATTGCAGAATCAGCTGTACAGATTGTTTAGCAAAACTTTGCTTTCAGCAGGGCATTGACCTTGTTTTTGTAATAGCTCTCAGTTTTTGCAATCCCAGTGCTGTAAAATAAATAAAAATGAATAATGGAGAAACTCAAAGTAGTATGGGAAACATAAACAAAGCAAGCAGTAGCAACATGGGCTGACTCATCCCCTCTGTTATCATCCAGATGCTGTTAGAGATTTCAATTTCTCTTACAGAGTATCTCTGTTGCAGTAGTCAAAGTTTAGGAGATGGAGTTTTTTTCCCTAGTGCCATTAACTTTCTTTTCTTCAGAAACCAGTGCTGATATTCCAGGAATGCAATGGCTGGGGTGAGATATTGAAAATACTGATGATGCCAAGCTCTTGCTTTGGTAGCCCTCATTGCTTTGGATATCTCTGCTGTTCATACCTGGCTTCTTTTGTGCAATGTATACTTGGAAGCTACCTCCAAAAACTGGCATGTGATCTTTCTGTAGATTAGATACAAAGATGTATCTAATCTACTGAAACTTTCTAGGAATGGCAATGGCTGTGCTGGTGTAAATACTTTCTGCATCAAGAGCACAGCAGGATTTTTGTGAGGTACCTTCTGATGGCTGCTCTTTGAAATAGAACCCAAATGTAGAAAAAACCATACTGAATCCCACTTAAAAGTGCCATTCATCCCTGTACCATGGTAGAGGGACAAATCTAAGTGCAGAACACTGCTTTAAATTTTTTCTTTCTTACTGTTGTAGAATAAGTATTGAATTGCAAACTGTAAGGAGTTTCTCCTTTTGTATTCCCACCAAACTTTTCTGATTGTTAAACTTACAAAAAGAGCCAGACTTAGTTTGCTCTTTAACATGTGTTGGCAAAACCACAAACAACAACTAAACCAAAACTTGCCTGGAATAAGTTCATTAACACAGACTAATGAGACTTGACATACAACCAGAAAAACAGGAAAATATTTTAGCAGTTGGGAATTCTTATTAGAAGAACTTGCCTTTCTTTTTTTTTTTCCTCTTTTTGTCCCCAAACTTTTAAATTTGTAAAAATTTTTATTTTTTTCTTCCCTCCCTTGGGGTTAGCATCAGTAAAAGAAATTATTTTTCAAAAGCACCAAATGAGATGGGGAGATGAAGGGCTGGTGCTGAGGGCACTCGTGCATCTCAGCTGGCTCAGGATCTGCCATGTTCTCCCCATCTGGGCTGCACAAGGGGCTCTTCCAGGGGCTGATTCAGAGCATCTAATTTAGCCTTCCCTGGAGAGCAGTTCAGAGGTGTCTGCCTCTTTGATGAGAGAATTAAAAGTCTGAGGGCAATGAGTGGTTAATCTAAGGGGAATTCATACCACACACGGAGGTGCCAGAGGCATTTTAATAATGGGACTTGAAACCCTTGGCTCACGATAACCGGACTCTTCTTTCTGTCAGGGTGAGCATCCAAACCCAAACCCTTGATTCCCTCGTGTAAACTTGCTCCCTGTTGACTTAGGGCTGTTCTGGCAGGGGCACTGGGCTTTTTTTCCGAGGTCCTCAGATCAGAACATTTTCATACATAAAAAGTTCATCCCTCCATGGGCAGACTACCTCTTTGCACAAAGGATGTAGTAATTTCAGCATCACACAGCCTCAGCTCTGGGAAGGTTGCTGGGAATATTGCCTGCTATAAAAGGGCTGGATCCTCTTCTGGCCACAGATTAGAGGATGGTTTAAGGTCAACACCTTTTTGGGCTAGTGTAAATGTTCTCCCCTTCTGACTCATATATGAAATTGTTGTTTTTACGCAAAGCTATCTTCTCTCCTTCTGAACGTAATATTTTCCGCGTTCAGTGGTGTAGCTGTAAGAACGGGCCTGTACTGATGTTTAGCTACTTATTTCTTTCCATGAAGCAGCCCGAGCCAAAGACCAAATAGTGTGATCCCTAGAGCCTGCCCTTGGCCGGAGAAACGCGATATTAGGAATTCAGCTAGCTCAGCCATACGTCGCTTTTATTTTTGCAAACAGCAGGGGGAGCTCAGATCCTGCCTGAATCTAAACGAAGCCGAGAAAGTACAGTTTGTTGAAATTATTTTTATTTTAACCAGGGGTAAAACCCCAACCACTTGTGAGGTTCTTCTAAAAAAAATTGCATGTTTTCCCCAGTATGCCAGAGGGAGACAATGAGAGCATGTAGAACAGGAGCATTACTGGAATGGTTCTTGTGACCTTCTAAATGTGTGTATTTAATTTTTCTACTTTTATGGAAGGAGGTCAAAAGCAATTTTAATACTTGTTTCATGGAATCAGTCCCCATCAGGTTATGAGCCTGGGAATGTCTGAAATCATTCTTGGGAATGATAGACCAAATCCATGCTTGAACCTGGCTGTTCAGAGGTGACTTTGTCTTGAAGGTATTTAGCAGCATAAGGCTACTTTGTTCTCCGAGTTCTGCATGAGTACTAATTAATCCACTTGCATCCCCACACTTCTGTAGGTAAATGAGTGCAGCCAGGCTTTGTTTGGTGCCTGAGAAATCTGAACACACAGATGGCAGTGACTGATGCAAGATCACACTGTCAGGACAAGATTGGGAGATTAGGATCTGGCTTCTCTGTGTTTCCCAGAAAGGCTGGAGCAGTTGTTGTCAAGCTCTTTCATCCAGAATCCAAAATTCATTTGTAATTGCTTCCCCACAACCCCCTGGGATTCCGCAGCCTGTCAGATCTCCGCACAGGCAGGTGGGGAGGCTTGCTGGGGGCTGGCAGAGGATGACAGGGGCATTGAAGAGGTTTGGGATGGGTGCACTTTTGGGGAAGATGGGAAGCGTGTTAATCTGACTCGCTGGATCTGCTCCAGTGAGGAAACCTGTGAGAAAGTGATGATTTTGCTGTCCTTACATCCTGACATTGGATGTAACACTGGGGATACTCTTGTGTACAGCTAGTGCATGCTTTCTGATTTGGAAATTTTCAAGTGGACTGAGCAGTCCCCAGGTCTGTAGAATTATGGCTGTTCAGGGCTGTGTGGGCAAGGTGGGTTTGTTGCGAGTCTTGGAGGAGGGAAATATATAATCCACAAAGCCAAGAAAAGGAGAGAATAGTCATAGATGTCAAGCCCTAGTCATAATCTTCTCATTGCAATATTGCGCTGTGAGATAGCTCTGTGTTATTTTTTGAGTGTCTATATCATCATGAGTGTCTTTGGTAACACACTGTGCAGGCTGACTACAGTATCCAATGCAAACAATGCCAATGCAGTCTCCAAGGGGAGAAAATAAACTTCTGACTAACCAGGAAATGCAATAATAAAGCTAAACTCTTTTATTTTTCTATTAATCTTCATCATCTGCTCAACTAATATTCTGTTAGCATTTAGTAGAAACTGTAATTTCTTGGACAATTTAAATAGAATTTTTTTTTCTTTAGACCTGGCCCAGGTATTAACTTTTGAAAGCCAGCTTAGTATTTTGGGAATTCTGCCTGCATTACAGGATTTGTAGTAAACCTATGGGTGGACAAAGGAACAGGAGTAGAAGCAGAGAAAAGATAAGGGACGTAGATGATGAATCCAGTATTCAGCTATTGATTATGCTGTCAGAGATTGGAGATACATAAAATATAACTAGATCAAGGACTTCTGCCTTTCAAGTAGGTAGGAGATGAAAGCTGGAAGAAGCAAATTTTGGTACAAGAAGCTGAACTGAGAAGGCCAAAGTTGGATGACAATCCACCTGCCTGCATGATGAATTCTCAGTAACTTTGGAATGCTCAGATGGAAGAAGGGATAAAGAGTGATGAGCAGTCATCTCCCCAGAGCAGGGGACAGCTGGAGCCAGCTGGGATGCTTGTGTGCAAAGTAGCTTATATGGCATGTGAGTGTGAAGAGTGCACTTTTACTGCTCTCTGGAGGAAATGTGTCCTTACATGCATTTGCTGCATGTAGACTCCCTATCAAATGTAGTGAACACCAGACTGCTGTCTGTGAATAGGTAATGGTGCTTCCCCACCACTTCAAAGTCTGTATTTCACTCTTTTTTTCCACCATGATGTTGAAAGACATGCTTTTTTTCTCCTTTAAAAACCACAGCCACTGAGAAATTAATAAAGGGTGCTGTTTTTGAAACTCCCAGGAGGGTGATCCTGCCTCTCCAAGCTTTGCTGTGACTCTTGCCTGGGAACCAAGCACTGGAGTGGATCCTCACTGCTGATTAAGACTCATAAATGCAAGCACAAGTGTCTGACACAGCACGATGGAAGAGTCAGCACCTGCTGTTTTGTTGGGACAAGAAGACAGCAGTCTGGTCATAGGTTTGTGTGCTTCATTGCCCAGTGGTGGATGGCACCAGCACTGAGACAATTCATTCTTGGATTGCATCTTGCTCATGGGCCACCCCAACTGGCAAATCCCATATTTGGGTCACATCTGGCTCACTTGCATAAGGCTACTGACAAATATCTGAGTCTTTTCTGTGCCAAAGCAGTGAGACAGCAAAGTCTCACTGTCTTAGAGGACGCACTTGGAGGCAGCTGAGGAGGATGTGGGGGAGTGGGAACCAGCTGAGAAAAGAGCCATGCTAGGCTGTCTTTTTGCTTTTCATTTAATGGTGAGGGAGCTTTAGGCCTGCTGAATCTTAAGTATATTAATAAGTAATTTGTAAGTATATGAAAGAGAAACTGAACGAAAGAATGAGGCAAGGAAGAGTGGTCATTGACTAGGGGTCAGGAAAGGAAGCTGGGCAGAAGAAAGGCATCTTGTGCATGGTGGGAGAAGACTGCAAAGGGTTCTTGCCCTCAGGGAGGTGACATGCCCCACCAGCCCTTCAGAGGGTGGCACAGGGCTGTCACCTGTGCCTGATTTGGGAGGTTGCTGACACCTCTTGTACCTCGTGCTGGTTTCTCCAGGCTGCTGGCTGCCAAACCGGTGTTGCTGGGAGGAGGAGGAGCCCTGAGGCCACAGGGAACTGGTTGCCTCCCTTGTCTGTGTGTGGTCTCCCCTGCACAAGCCTGGCCCTGAAGGCTTTTGTGGAAAAGGGCAATCCCTGCTAGGACATGTTTCTGCTTCTTTATCAGCTGCTGTGGCTGTTGCTGGTTGCTTTATTGTGAGCAGACGCCGTTTGCTCAGCTTATTGACTGGAAATTGCATGCAGCTGCAGCAGGGAAAAGTGAGCCTGAATTATCTTACCTGCAAAGGCTATTTAAATGAAAACTTCAAACTCCCCTTCATCCTCCCATAACACTATTTAATTTACAACTGAGTCTGAGATTCAGAAAGCTTTTGAAACATGCTAATAGACAGTGGTGAATTAAGATTTGGACAAAACTGATCCTTCCTTAGTGTTGCTTTGCAGTCACATGCCACATATATGCCAGGCAATATGGGATTATGGAGCAACTGATGCTGTGGAGCCTGCTGCTGTAAAAGACATAATGTACTCCTGTTCATGAGCTTCATCAAGCAAGTCAGGTCTATTAACCTCCCCTCATCCCCCTTAAGTCATATTACTGTCACTGAAATACCACTTTGAAAATGTGTGACTGCAGAGAATGGTTCACCACTAACTTAGGGAAAAGCTACTGTCACAGTCTGAACCTGGTTGACAACTTTTAAAGTAAACCCCAATAAATTTTAGAGTTGAGGTATTCAAGCAGAAGAGGATGAAGCTATCCAGAACATAGTTTCTCAAATTATGTTAGAAGACCTGGTTTATTGTTTGGCTAAGGTAACTTTTCTCATTAAAATCTTAGATTGTCATTACCACATCAGCTCTATAATTATATCTGTGGTTTCTCTTCTTCATTTATTTTATTTACTTTTTTTTTAAGAGAAAAGTGGAGCTTGATTTTGTGGAGGTAGTGGAGAAGACAGTACCTAACTTTCCATAACTAAGTCATGGGTCTCTAAAACAAGAGGCTTAGGCAATCAGTGGAGAGCAATACATTTCTCCAGAGGGGAGTTTATGCATAAGTGTATTAGGTCTCTTCTCTGGAAGCACAAGGGCTCACCCAGGGGATGAGCAGGGAGTGAGCAGCCTCCTGCCTGGAGGAGGGATCTGGAGTTAGTCTGACAATCCTCTGTCTGCCATTTCTGTAAACAGACTTAAAGAAAATTTTGGAACCTACAATTTTACATCCTGATTTTTAGTGTATAGCTTTCACTCAAAGTGAAGCAATGTACTGGCAGTCTTTGGTTTTAATGGATCTGCTTAATGAGCCAGTTGCAGTTTAAGCTCAGTACCTCCTCCAAAGCAGAAGCAACAATTACCTTTAGGCCAGGCAACTAACAGAAGACATTTCACTTAAACTGGACTTTCCTGGGTGTTGCAGTAATAATTTCTGTCAGGTAACATTCATGTTGAACTACTCATTCACAGCTGTGTAATCATAGCAAATTCTGCCTGTCCAGTGGAAAAGCTGGAAACAGAACTTAAAAAGGTTGAACCATTTTCCCAAGAAAATTAAAATCTACTCTGTTATGAAATCAGTTCTCAGCTCACATTTGTATTCCAGACAACAGGCTTATACATCACTGAAATGTCAAAGGACACGATGCTTCTAGTACTGACAATAAGAGAATTACCAGTACTACTATTAAGTGGGAAACCTATCTGTTTAAGCTGTGGTGTACTTAGATGCATATTGAAATGGCCTTAAGGGATCTGACAAATAAAAAATAGCAGGACAATATTAGCACAAAGGCTTATGCAAAGAAGTTGGGGAAAGTATTAACTTTTTCTTCTTCCCTAGAGTAGACACAGACATTTCAAAGGAATTCTGACCTGAAGCTGGTAAACAGATAAAGCCTTTTCATCTTACTGTTTATGAGAAAGAGAAGGCTTGTTGGAGTAGCCTGGCAAAATTACAAGGATTCAGATTCTTGGCCAGTGTCCACTATGGGGCTCCCTTTCTCCTCACTGGGTACAGATGTACTGCATGCACTGAAACAGCTCCAGAAGGAGCTGTAGTAATGCTCTGCTCAAAATAGCTCATGGAAAATTCTGAGATGGTTCATTGCTGAAAATTTCACTAATGTGCTTGTGCAGACTACTATGCAAATATATTTAATACATTAATCTGTTTCCTTAGAAGTTGATTCTGCCTTACAGGGTATGCTGGATTGTGGCCTACTGCAAGTGTTTCAAAGAGTTGCACAGACCTTGACAAAAATAAGCATAATTATAGCATATGTAGAGTTCTTACTTTTCAAATGTCATGTATTTGGAGATATATCTAGACCAGCACAGAGGAGAGGATTTACAAAAGGTCACAATATGAAACTACAGGAGTTTTCTAGGATAAGAAAATCTCAGCCTTTACTTACGCCACAGCAACTTTACTAGCATTACTTACAGTTTTGTGCCTGCAACAGGAACAAAAAACCCTGTGAATAACTACAAGGGCTGGCTGCAATGAAGAGGAAAGCTTAGCAATTAAAAATTTCCTTTCCAAGTAACTATGTAATAAATACAAGGGAAGAATCATAGTGTCTGAAATGTTTTGTCCAGTGGACTATAAAATGCAACATCATAAAACTAGAGAAATTCAGACTGCTGTTCTGGAGACAGTGAAGAAAACCAGCTCTAAATTGTAGAATTAGAGTGGAGAAAATGACTACTGGGGTTCCTTTGGGGAGATCAGTTGCTGCAATTTCTCAGGGAGATGTTGAGGTGAGGTTTGTGGTAGGAGAACAGACACCATAAAACATCCTCCTTGTGGAAGTGGTAATGCCTTTTGTAAGGCCTGATGATCCTTCATCAGCACCACATCTGTGCCTACCATTTGCCTGTTCCCTCCCCCAGCTCCATCCAAGTCAGCACTGGACCAGAAGTGGACCTGTGAAGGCAAAGCTGTTACAGTCTGCTTTTTTGAAGAAAAACCAGGGCTTTTGGATATGGTACATTCTGAACACTGGGACTCTGTAAAGGCAGGTCTAGTTCAGTGATCTCCAGGATGAACATGAGCATCTGTTACATTCCCTGCTTTCTTACTATTACAAGTATTTCAAGCACTGTCTGTCTAGTTTGTAATGTTTACTACGACATATTGAAATCCTAGACATTTAGAAAAGTGATCAGGAATATCAAATAATTTCAGCCAGACAAAAAACCTGGAATCACTGGGAACATTTTCAGAGTATCTGTGATCACTGGATTTCCAGACAATTTTCTGTTTCAGTGCAATCCATGCATTACAACAGAAGACTGAACAGAAGGAGAATTCAGGTTTGCAGAACCTGGGGGAAAGACATTTTTGTATGTTTTATCCTATAGCATCCCAGATAAAAGCTGCTGAGTCCTAGAGCTGTGTATGAATTGTGCACAGAAGTTGATGCTCCTCTTCCCAAGTGGAAGGGGAGTTATTCATAGAGCAAAAGGAGTGAGACCCTCATCCCTTACAGGCTGTATCATATTTTCTTGCATTTCAGTAGGTAATGAGCCACGAAACTTGAGGCCTAAGGTTCCCAGCACTGGTTGAGCATATATGTCTCCCCAAACTAATAGCCCTGGGATTGTGATTCCACTTTCAGTGGCCAAAATTTTCTAGTGGGGTAAAAAGGCAATAAAATAGTTTTTGTGTTTTTTTTAAGCAACCACCAAGTCATTAGAGAGGTTTTAGGTTTTAATTTAGACCATTGTGAAGAAAGGCTGAACAATAGTAACATTTAAGAAATAAGTGGGCAGGCTGCTTTTTTAACTTAAATAAAACAAATTCAGCTTTGGGCAGTGTAATGTACATAGGAGCTCAACATCAATAGCAGAAGAACACACAGGTATATTATGTGAAAATTTTCTGCATCTTTAGTAGAAAAGGTAAGACAGAAGTATTGTTTTTCAGCACTGTAATCAGTGCATCATCTCTTTAGAAGCTACTGTGCAGCTCAAGTCCTTGTGTTCTCATCTTCCTTAGATCTGATAACTGCAGTCATTGCACCACATATTTTAAATCCCTCACCTTTAGATTTTTATTTTTAGGCTGACTGCATGAAGAAATGATCACGCTCTGAGCTGGTTTCCATTTAAGAAACTCATCTGCAAAGAATGGATGGGTGTTGTTGGAAGACTGTATGGCAGGTGGAGGAAGACATGCATTTCTATTTCCATGCAATTATAGACAAAAGGAACGTATCACTAAAGCAGTTCACTGGAGAGTGGGATTGGAGCACAACAAGGAGAATGGTCCAGTGGATCTTCATTCAGTATCAAGAGAGAAGAAGCATCACTTGGACAGGAGAGTTTCTGGAGGTTGGGAGGGGCATCTGTCTGCTCCTTTGGGAGAGGAAGGCACAGCACATCTGGATGTGCACATACACATATGTGGGCTCCCTTCTAATAGAGCACAACCACCCAACAAGAATAGCAGAACTGAGCAACTGCCTTCTTTCCATGCAAGGTCCAGGTGGTTTGCAGTTGTCCTTGACAGCAGTCCTTGACTTCAGCTCTCCTAATCTGTGTGCTGCAAAGCTCTGTCTTGGGCTGGGAAACACAGCCTTGAACCAATTCAGAGTTTCTGTCAGCAGCAGCACCAGCCTGCACTGGACAGGGAGCTGGCAAAAGGCCAGGGCTGCAGTGCTTTGAGCTCTGCTCCCAATTGCAGTGTCTGGAGGTTCAAAGTTGGGCAAAATGTCTTTGCATCTGTCAATATGACCTTCTTTTTTCTCTTTTTTTTTCCTATAGCCAGGATATGAGGTGGGTCTACATAGAAGATATTGCAAGCTTGGTCCACACTCCTATCTGTTGCTATAATCAATTATTGCCATTGCACAAAGACCCCAGTAGGTTTATCAGGAGCCATTCCCAAACCCTGTGCTTGACATCTACATAGGAAGTTTTTACAGGGGAGCAAAAGTCAGGTGCAATTTCCTTGAATGGGCCCAGCTGAGCATTGGTTGCCATTGCTGTCACCAAAACTGGAAACTCTCAGCATCTGCAAGGATGTGTCCCAGAATGGACTCCAGTTGTTGGCATGAAATATTTTTATGTTTCTTGATAAGGATGATGTGATTACTTGAATCTGATCTTCTGAAACAGAGGAAGACACCAACCTGTCAGGCTGATCGTCTGATTCCCATTCAGATTCTAGCATTGGCAGTGTTTTTAGGGAAATTAAAGGCTAAATCTCCTTCCTGCTCTATATTGAAAGTAATAAGATCTTTGGTTTTTTCCTAAAAGTCTACACGATTTTCCTTTCAGAACACTGTCTGAAAACCTAGTGGAATGTTCTTACAGTCCCATCTGATCTAGATTTGTCATTATCCTTGCTTCTTCAAAAGGTACTTTTTTTTTTTTTGTAGCAGCTATATAATAAGCACTGAGATTTTGCAAATGGATGTTTGTGGAAAGCCCCTAATGCAATGCCTGTGTATTATGTAGCATTGCTGTACATTGAAGAGCTGTGAATTTTGCCTCTTCCATGAATTCTGCTTCTGTATCTTGCACAATTGATGTCAGCCTTCAAGCTCTGTCATTTAAACAGGTTACTTAATTAAAATGCTGTTAGAGACATCATGGGAACAAGAGGGAATTACCAACGCTCTCTGATAAACTACTGCCAAGACCTCTCCAGTGATTTTTCCAGCTGGGGTGATGATTTGAATCTTTTCTTTTGTCCTATGACAGTTAAAAATCCAGATATCGCTGCTCAAGAATTAACTTCCCAATTTAGTGCTTTTTTTAAGAAGAAACAGTGAGGTTTTTTTATTTGTTCTTACACAGTTGCATGCAAACTTGAAAATAGATTAGACATAAACAGAAATATGAAAATGACATAAATAAATTAGGATCTCCTGTAATCTATTGACAGAGGAATTATTTTGAACTATAAATCTTCCTAGCATTTGGATTTTTTTTTCTGCAAGGTCCTGAAATTCCTGAATAAAATATGAAAAAAAAAAACCCAAGATTTTTTTTTGTATTAAGGCATAATCAAAACCTTCCTTAATGTAAATCTCAGAATGAATTCTGTGCTATGCTTTGGCTCAATGACTCTGTGTAAATCTGGAGAATGTGATAGTGATCTACATTTTATAAAACTGTACTGTAAATAGCTCTCAGAAGACCTCTGCTTACAGCCTGATATATATTGCTTTTCCTTAGTTTTATCTCTTTAGCGGATTTCTTCTTCCTTATAGCTTTAGTCTGTTGCTCTGGTGGCTTTTATACTGAATTAAATTTGTGAGACTGTTGAGCACAGGGTGGATGGAGACCTCATGCTGAATTCCAGTAGGTGCTGCAGAGACCAGGAACTCACAGATGACAAGATCTGAATCTGGCACTTCCTGAGGGACCAGGCGTGTTTGCTTTGTGCTGGATTCCCACTGATGTCCAGAGGATGGTGCTACTTGTCTTGTTAAGAATTTCATCTCTGAGGCAGAACTGCAGAAAATCTCTCCAGTTTTGTGGCATTTCCTCCTCAGTATTGTCTGTTTGTCAAAACCAGCCAGGACCCTCATTCCCAGAAATGAGAAGTGAATCACAGCAATTGTCATCTATTCTGATTGGTTAAAGACCAGTTTCACTGATTTTGGTGGGAAGTCTGCATTAGGAATAAAATTCTAACGGGAATGTGACATTGTAGAGGAAATTTTAATTCAATATAATTTTGTATTTGTTTCTCACAGGCCAGAATTCTTATGAGAATGTGTTTACTATAATATGCTGTAGCAAGGGAGAACACCATATCAGGGTAGCCCGGTCCAGATTAATCTTCTCTTGACCTCAATGTGGTTTTGAAGGCTTACACTTAGAGTGTAAGATGGGGTGATGTGAAATCAGCTAATAACAAATTGGAGAAGGTTTGGACAACATTTTCTTTTGATGGGAATATATTTCTTTCACAAAACCTGGTTTTGGTAAGCACTGAAATTATAAAAGACTTGGTAAATTGTTAAGATTCCAGTTCACATTGCCTGGAGTACCTTTATCTGAGGGACTGTTTGGCCCATGGACATATCTAAGCATGTTTTCCAGGGTGATGAGCTGCAGTAGGGGAGTAGGATCATGGGGTGCCAGTGGCTCCCAGTTCCCTCCTACCAGACTTGGAAGCCTGGTGCTTCAGCAGGGTAACTGGACTTTGTAACAGTCCTTAAGTTCCTTCAGCATTAGTTGTTCTTAGCTGGAAACCCAATGACTGCATTTTGGATTCCTTTCTTTCACTCATATTATTTTTCTGAAAATCCTTAGGAAGCAACAAACTGTCCTGGCTGCAGTGAGATCAGAGGTGAACGCCGTCATTGTGTCCCCCACCCTTTCCTCCATCCTTGCTCATTCCCTGCATGCAGTTTTCTCTTTTCCTCCAGTTTAAGGAACATATGTAAATAATTAACTTACAAATTATACAAGCTTATCACACTGTATCCCAACAGATGGAGAAACACATTAAGCTGATTTGTTCAAGCAGCCACATGCTAGACTCAGACCCAGAGAAAAACAAGGAAATGAGGAGTTACCACTCTTAATGGCATGTAACTGATCTCATGGCTGCTATTGCTGCTTGTGACATTACAGCCCATTTACTGTAATCTTAACTCTGTCCCACTCAGCCCTTTCACCACACTCCTTCCCCTATCAAATAGCAGTTGTGAAAGTTTATTTCTAGTGCAACAGGGTGATCTGGTTGCAGTATGTATACAAATCATGTGGAACCCAGCTGGGTCATGTCACCCTGGCAATTGTGCTGAGATGTGGGCATCAGTCCAGTTTTGCACTCAGTAGCTGTTTCAGAAGCACTGAATCAAGGGCAGTGCATCATGCATGAGAAGGTTATGGCTGGTCTGCTTGACATCTTGGCTTGGTGAACTCATACAAAAACCTGATAATAATGGTAGATGTGAGACAAAGGTATTGCAATGCTGGGGAATGCTCTAGCACCATGGCATGCAGAGAAAGGGTTCTATAAAAAGTGTGTGTCACTTGGGTTAGGAAGAGCTGCCAACTAGAGCAGAAAAAAAATGGGTTTAATTTTTTTCAAACCAGCTTGCACTGAGTAGCTCTGGCTAGAGCAGCAGATTTATTGAAGCTGGGACTTTAATGAAAGTAAGCCCATTTGCTGCTGTATGTGACACAGGCACTGGCCAGATGAGAAGGGTGGGCTACACCAGGTACAGTTCTTGTGCAGCATTAACATTTCTGTTTGTTTCATTTGCCTAAGGAAATTGGTGGATCACTCGGGTAATCTGATCAGTCACGTGTATATTTGCTCTCTCTCTTGCTTGATGATGAATAGAAAAATAATGCAACACTTGGAAAATGAAAAGTTATTGCTTTTTAACAAAAGGATGCTGTGTTGCTGGGCATCCACTACTCTTCTGTGGAAATTTTGCCAGGACACTTCAGCAGTCTTGTGCAGATACTCAGCAGCTTTTCACTTGCTGGCTTTTGGATCAGCTGCAAATCACAGCTCAGGTGAGTTTTCCATGCCTCTTATTTTGGGCTGCATAAGCTGCTGCAACTCTGCTGCTCTGCTAAGATTATCTAGACCACTCTTGGGTACCCAGAACATGAGTAAGTACTAGGGGGAATGTGGCCTTTGAGCCAAAGCTGAGGATCTCATACCTGACCAGCACCACTGCTCTACACTTACACTGAGTGCTGGGATGTTTGCTTTGTGTTAAGAGCTTTGTGTCTTTGTTTCAGGGGCAAAGTTGAATTTGTGAATACATGTCTTACAGAGACAACTTCCTTTTCTTAAATGTCCTTCCATGGAATTAACTTTTCTGCTCTTTCTTCCCTGCTGGAGTGGTCCATGTGGGTGCATTTCCCTCACAAGTGAGGGAGAGGAGAGATGATGGGACTCTGGAGCTACTTTCTGTGGGAACATGTGTGCTGTGTGTGCAGGCTGTTTTCTGACATAGGAAAACTGCTTATCAAAGTCTTCTCTCAGCTCTACATGTCTGCTTGTAGCTTCTGGGTCTCTTTGGGTCATTTTGGAGTTTTATTCCTAAGGGTTTTCCCCCTGATCATCTGTGAGAAATACTTGTGCAGCAACTACTTCTTTCTTTCTCATTTTACTTTGAGGGCTATATAAATCTTAGACAAATATTGCCAGATGACTATCTGATCCCTTGATGCTAATTCACCCAGAAATTTGCTGTTTCCAGCTCCACAGCTTTTGTATTCATTTGACATACTTACCTTTCCTCCACACCTCCTTTCTGATAAGAAAGCTTTCCTACAATGATTTCACTGCTGAAACTCTACTCTGTCATCCAGGGGCCATCTGGAAGGACACTGAACTGTTCTTTACCCCATCCTCTGGGCTGCCATCTCCCAGCTGTCCTGTTTCCACACCTCCATCCCAGCATGCAGTACTTCAGGTGCATCCCTGAAACCTTGCAAAAATTATCTTCCCCTCCCTCCAGCTCGACCTTTGGAAATGGAAGTCTGAATTTTCTGGCCTGCCATTTATCTGAGTCCTGTGCAGCAGTACAAATGTGAGCCCACTGAGCCTAGCCCTGCAGCCAGGAGGTTTCATAGTGGCCCCTTGGAGCCAGCCATGCCTGCACTCTGCCTCTGTCTTGTCTGCATCCTGCCTGTGGTCCTGCCTGTGGGGGTAAAATCCCTGTTGATGCCCATGTACATGTTCTCTGTGGAGTGCAAGAGTCTTGATTGAGCTTTATAGGGCAGACTGTGTTATTTTATAGAACCAGAGAACCATAGAATGGTTTGGGTTGGAAGGCACCTTTATAAGTCATCTAGTCCATCACCCCAACATGGACAGGGACATCTTCCACTAGACCAGGTTGTTTGAGCTCCATCCAAACTGGCCTTGAATGTTTCCAGGAATGGGTCCTCTGCCACTCTCTGGGCAACCTCTTCCACGGTTTTGCCACCTTCTTTATAAAAAACTTCTTTCTTATATCTGTTCTAACTAAATCTTCCTTCAGTTTAAAGCCATTGCCCCTTGTCCCATTGGAACAGGATATTGCCATTTGCTGTAATTAGTACACTAAGTGCTGGCCTGAAATGCCAGTGAAATGCCAGCTGTTCCTGGGCATTTCTGCTCTGCTCTGGTCTGTCAGGGTTGTAGTGATGTGATTCACTCTGTTATCCCACACTGGACTATGCTCAGCCTTCCCTCTCAGTGAGACCCACCTTTGTGGCTCACCTGTGCAATGCCTGGGTTTTGCTGTTGCTATTTATTCTACTCTGTCGTTGCTCTCTGCAACTGGGACAGTGGCTTTATTGAGATATATTTCAGGCAATATTTTGAATATAAATATTTATGGGTAGAATTTTCAAATATTATCTAGGAGCACAAATCCTGCTGAATGTCAGTGTGATTCATATTCCTGCAAGAACATTGGGAAATGCAGCACCACATGTTAATAATGACAAAAAATTGTCTGTAGCTGTGGTTAGAGAATATGGCAGACTAATAGGAGTTGCCTATAGAAACACCTTAACCTCAGCTAGGGCTAAATGCAGGGCTATATTTAGCTGGGAATAAAGTAGATTTTTGAATTCTAAATTCTGAAGTTGCAAAGTGGCATTTAGAAAAGAAAGAAAAGAAAGTATTATTATTCCTAGCTTTTATTCAGTATAAAATGCTACTGCTTTAGAGATTTTTTTCCAAAGCTTTCTTTTTAGCACAAAATACTATAACTTTTTTAAGCCTTTAAGCCCTCTTTTCAAATGATCTCATGATTGCTATTCCCAAAGGGAGAGAAACATTTGCAAATAAAATAAAGTATGAGTGACAGTTGCTCACAATGTCTGCATCTACAGTAAAAGAAAGAGAAAGAAAGAGAAAGAAAGAAAGAAAGAAAAGTATTTTCTCTGACTCGCTGTTTAAATGATAAAATGTCCATTAATAGGCTTATATTATAGAATTATAATTCTAACCTTTTCAAAGGGTTTCCATCATTGCAGATCTTGCAGCTGGTCCAATTACAGTAAGGCATAAACATTTGCTGTGGAGTTTGATTTAATTATAGGACGACTTTCTGTAAGGTCAGTGCTGTGGTATAGAACTTCTGTTCAGGCATTCACTTTAACTAAGTTTTGGTTTTGATGCTGGGCCTGACTGTTCTTCATATGTTTTGTGGATGCTCTCATGTGCTCTTCTAGTGTTAGATCACTCACTGCTTAGAGATACTGAGTCTGGGATCTAGTGTTATCTCTGGGACAGCTCCATGCTCACATTTTTGCTGTGATTTTGTTCCTCCAGTGGACGAGACCTCCTCTATTTGGTCATAAAATGGGCTGGAGGTGGGACTAGCATGTTGTACAGGTTTTGTGTGTATAGTAAGTAACTACATGTCATATTCCAGGTGCTCCTCCCTCCTGCACTGAGACTGTGTCCCCAGTGCAGGTGCTTGGTGGATCTGAGTCCCTGGCAGAGTCTCACGTGATGGGGCCGTGATGTTGGACAGAAGCCACAGCACTGTACAGTTCCTGCATGAGGTAAGCTTATATCAAGAGTGATGCCTGGTGGAGGAGATTTTGCCAGACCTGTGCTTTGATTCTTCCCCCCTGTCCTGTAACTCATTTGCAAAACTACCCACTCCCCTGCTAATATTGATTTTGATAAGCCCCTTGTAGATCCTAATGAATGCTTTCTGTCAGATTGACTTCACAGCACTACCTACAAGATTTTACCTCTTTTCAGTTGTCTTTCTTCTTGTAGGGGCTTCCCACAGCAACACTTGTTATTTGGCCAAATACAGAATAATTATTTCCAAAAAGCATTAGAAGTGCACCAAAAATGCAGGAAGTGGATTACAGATTGTGGTAGACAAGCTCTCTCTCTTTTTTTTTGTTTTTTCTTTCCTCTATAATTACAAAATTTGATTGTGTCAGGAGCAGAAAAGTCAGGATTGCTGATGTGTCAATGTAGCACAGGTGTTCTAGAGACAGATGAAGGAGAGTGGGGGAGAAAAGGGGATCCAGAATGCTGCTAAGGGAAGGGACACGCTGGGGTGCATTTTCTTTGTGTCATGTCTCCTCAGTCCTGTGCACTGGCAGTGATAATGGGGTGATAGAAACATCTCCATTTGCATCTCAGCTATTCTTCCCCTCCCTGGCAGAAAATCCCTGTGGAAGCCATATCATCCCACTATCATCAAGCACTTTCTGTACATTTAGGTGTAACAGTTACTTGCCAGTTAAGGACTGTTCTCTACAGTGTATTCCCCCCTTGTTCCTGAAAAACATACCTTGTTTTAACTGTTTCACTCAATTGACCTTCTAGGACTTTCCTCAGGAGACTATTCCAGTCTTTCTGTAAAGAAAACAGAATTTCTTCTTCACTAGTCAGCAAAATGTTTCCTTCACCAAGACAGAGAACAGTGCTGTAGGAGTGGGCCTGTATTGGCTTGGGAAATGAAGGGGGGATAAAGACATGAGATATAAAAACAGCATGAAGAAAGAGATACTGATAACTGGCTGAACATCTAAGACTCTGCTGGAACATTTAACTTTTGTTTCTTGCATTCTTTACTTTTCATAGCAGCAGGAAGGAGGAATATGTTTTTCCATTGTAAAAAGAGAATTAAAAGTCTACTGATGTTCTTTTCTAGTGCTAAAGAACTCTGAAGTGTGAGGGTAAAATGGGAAATGGGTTAATATTCAGGGCTGGCAGTTTTGAAGGTACCTAAAGAACTGAGTTGGTGAGCTTTCCCTAAAGCTGCAGAGGAGTGGAGTGGCAAAATACATAAGTTCTTTTTCAGAATTCTCTGTTTAAAGAGCATACTAAAGCAGAGGTCAAAAGCAGAAGACAGAAAGAGTGGTACAGATAGCCATGTAGTGATTAGTTCCAAGGCTGGCAGAAGTGATAACCAATTATTTGTTCTGTAGCTTTGTCTCTGACCTGCATGTTTATGCCAGGCCCCCACTGGGCAAACACACAGGGAAAAGAAAGTCTCAAGGATCTTGCTTAAATGTTTTATTCATTGCATTAATTTTTGCCTGAAGAGCTAATTTTTTTCCTTTGGGGATGAAGGCCTTAAGATATGGTTCAAAGGAGTGTGTGTAACTTAGCCAAGAAGCTGTCCCGGAAATTAGTGAGAGTTGGACTAAACCCTTTGTACCATTTGGGCATCAGTTACTGACACACAGATAGGTTTACCCCACAGTAAAACCCTTTTTCTTCCTAGTGATTGAATTGTTCTTTTGGGTTTATCCTACAGGGTAAACATACCCCACAGTGCTATTCAGTACTGCATATATACAAGAGGAGAAAGAACCCAGCAGCATCAAGAACTGTGAAAAACTATGGCCTTAGATATAAAATGAATCTGTGAGCAGAGTTTGGGTCATAGAGGCTGGTCTAGTCCTTTGAGATTGAATACACCAGCACACAGGTTTAGATTTCAGAGCACCACTGTGAGTGAATTGCTGCTCAGGACTGGGAGCTGCTGCTGTTTCTATTCAGACAGCATAGAAATCTTCAGAAATGTTTAAAAGATCAGCCAGGAAAATGGCTACTGGAAAACAATGTTGAGTAGATTTAAACTCCCAGTAATGCTGTTGCTTCGCTCTGGATTTGCTGGAATACCCAGAAGAGCTGTGTTTGATAGTTCCCCACAGGCAGGATAACTTTGAAAGTCAAGTAGTTGATTTTGTAGTGTCAGCTTTTGTGGCACATCTTGAGGCCATGGCTGCTTTGGATGGGGTTATGAGGGTGCTTGGAGATTACAGGGATAGACAGGAGAGGGGAAGGAGGATGCAGAAGTGCTCTTGGATGTGTGGCACTGATTTGGCACTTTTTTCTTTCTCATAGGAAAACTGCTGGCTAATAAAACGTGAGGGGGGATGCCTTGTGCCAGGATGACAGAGAAGGCAGGCAGGTAGGGGTCATGGTTCCATGGTCTTGCAGTTATGGGTCCTTCATATGTGCATTTCCCAGGGGGTGAGACTATGAGGGCAGTCAGGGCAGTCAGAGGAGCCCATGCTTGGCCATGACCCAAAGCATGAGACTTTTGTCACTGCACTTATGCTGAGGAATAAGAATGGAACTAGAGGTGAAACTGGGCAATTGTGGGTGGCAGGAACCTCACTGTGGTCAAACATGGAGACCTGAATCCTTGATCTCACAGTCCAGACAGCATTATTTGGTAGAGAACATGAGGAATTGGTGGGCTACATGCTGTAATTTGGGCCAAGGAGCAAGAGCAAGACTTACTCTAGGCTCTACAAGTACCTGAGAAAAAGCACACAGACTGAAAAGAGGGATGAGCCTGAAGGCTACTGTGAACCTAAACTGTTAATAAATACACCATGTAAAACCCAGCTAAGCTCTGGGCTCTGTTGCAGACACTTTCCTCTCTCCTGAGGTCTGACTGCCTACATGGTCCAAAGCCTTTCTACCTTCTCAAGACTTGCAGGGGACCAGTACAGCCATATTTTCCCATTTAAGAGTCACTGAAGCAAAGAGATACTGAGATCCTTCCTTTCCTTATTCTTGTCCTTTCATTCTCCCTATACTTGTTCCCTGCCATAAAAGACAAAAGAAGGGGACCAGCATCACCTCTTTGATTCTTTCCTCTTTATGTGCTTGAGAACCAGACCTTTGGCTTAAATGTTCAGGGCTAAGACTCTGCATGCTCTGGAGGAAAATCCTAAAGGATTTCTGGGCTGGCTGCTCTTGCATGAGCTGAGGGGATTCCTGCAGTCTCTGTCTATGCTAGCTTTGCTGATGTGGACCCAAAGCCAGTCTGGGAAGAAATCTAAGAGGTAGAAATAGGACTTTTTTATTTGGATTACGTTTTGCAGGGAAGTCCAGGAAGCCTTAAAGCTGTTTTCAAACAGAAAGAGGCTGAGGGCTTTCGATAAAGGAAGGGTGAAAATCTGTATGAAGCAAGAAAGCAGGACAGTCTCTCAGGACCCTCTCTGTAGATATAATTACAAGGGTGGAGATGGGAAGAGGGGGAATGCCAAAGAAGGACCCTGGAAGTATTTGAACCCATTTCTTGCCCTCTCCTTAGGACAAAGTGAGACACAGAGCTTTCAGAGACTGCCTCCACCACCCTCCCTGCTTCTCTTATAAACAGGGATCCAGGGGGCTGGTCAGAGTTGTGTGAGACAGGTTTCACCTCTGTGTAGTACTTGAGGCAGAGAAGGGAGATAATGGGCAAACTCTCCCCTTTTCTCCACCAGGTGCTGGAATGTGGGTGATGCTGGAACATTCCTGCCCCTTTGTCCCAAAGGAAGGCTGCTCTTGTGTGGGCACAACTGATGGCAGCAGGACTGTCTGATACCTACAGGGCTTCTAGCCTGGAATGAGGGGGGAGTGATGCAGCCTTTGAGTGATCTTCTCTGCCTGGATTCCTCACATGGGGCATTCTTCAGTGGGCCACTTCTCCTTCCCCAGTGCAACCAAACTGAAAGTTGGCTAAAGCAGCTCTTGAAGGACAAAAGTATTCTTCCCTAAATTGTGAGGTCACCTGGTCCCTTCTCACATCTTTTTACAAAGCCAGTGCCAAAAAACCTCCAATCTGTTCTGAAGAAAACAAAGCCTGGAGGGTCACACACTGGAGATCTTAATATTCCTCTTTTATTAATATGGCATTTACAAGTATTCTGATGCCACTTTGCCTTGTACTAGGCAGAATATGTTGCCACATACTACAGAAATGATGGACCACTATTTTTTCTCTAAAGAACTGTTTCTACAGTCTCTTTTTCTGGCTAAATGTGAGGGCACAGGATCAGCTTTCCCTTTCATATTGCTAGACCCCTGCTCTGTACCTCTCTCCTGCTGAAGGTGTTGGGGTCTGTTAAGAGCATCTCATGGTACATGGGGATGAGACAAGTGGACACGATCAGCTCAGATCTACTTGGCTTTGACAACCTGAACGAGGCTGGTGTGCAGTGACCTGGAAGGCTGACAGACCAAATCCTCTAGCAGCTCTTGAGTCATGGGGCTAATCTTAGAATATCCTTTGCCACCAATACTTGCCTTTTTGCTTGTCTTGTTTGTCCCCTAATTCTTGATGGTCTCGCCCTTTGCATGGGTAGTTGGGAACACCCATTGAGTATTATTGATTGAAGTATTTTCTAATCCAGTGCAAGTTTCCCATGGTATCTCGGTGAGTCAGAATTCTTTCAGGATAGAGCTGTGCTTGCAAAATTTCACTAATTGTTCAATCCAGTGGGACAGAACCTCCCTCTGGATATCATGCTTCACTGTTTTACAGCGGTGTATCACTCTGCAGCGAACACTCATGGGCTGAATCACTGTATTAAAAATGTCTGGTTTTTGTGATTAGGCAGACCAAGTGCCACCTTCAGAACCAGAGCAGTGGCAAAGCATAGGGCCCAGTGTTTATTTTCTGCAGTGATTGGCTCCATTCTCTTTGCATTCCAGACAAACAGCATCCCTGCTGTTTTCTGACTCAAAGCAATATATTTCTTAGCGTGTGGCATGCCAAAATTAACCCCTGGCCAACAAAGCAACAGGAAACAAAGGGTTTGTTAAACAAAAGTCTATTTATGGAGGATCAGACATTCAGACTTGGCAAAATAAGTTCCTGTATATGTCAGTGACTAATCAATCGTACTTCAAAGCTACAACAAAAACATGAATGCATTTTTGGGTTCCAAAAAGTTGATCTGTTTTTGAGACTAGTGATTTTGCAACCAGGATAACAGAGGAAAGTTCATCAGAGGAAAGTCAGTATAATTCCTTTCAAAAGTTTTGGTTATGTCTGTATCCACTGTGAATCTAGCTCACGACTCTTTCAACTTTAAGTGCTTTCTCAATTTGAAGAAAGTGATTCTTTAAGACAAAGCCTGACTTTCTTAATTTTCTTTATGTTAGAAATTATGTGGGAAGCTTTAATATATTTTGAAGTTGCCTCATATATGGACTTTTAAGCTGCAAGCTGAAGGGAGATTATCCTCATGGTTTTCCCCTGTTTGAACGTTGGCGCAGCATCAGTGAGCAGTAGAACCTTCAGAATTTGCCCTCCTTCCTTTCTCTGTTGCCTGAAGCTGAAAAGTCTTGGTGTGCTACATTTTATAGTAAGACCTTAAAGCATAGTTGCTAAACACACTCTTACGACAGTTTCTCACTCCCCTTGTTTTTTATTTTCCTGTGCCTTGTTCTGCTTATGAGATGTGCTTTTAAAAATCTGACTACTGTTCTAGTTTACAGAAATTTCCATTTTTCTGGGGAAAGAATACATCTTTCTGAATCAGCCTATTGGCATGTAATTTCTCCTGCCCATTGGACTAGTCTGGGTGCCCTTGGAATATTCAGAGCTCCTTAAGGATTACATATGTTTAATTGTAAGTGTGAAAAAGGAACTTTTTCATTAAAGCTTCTCTCTTGCCTACTTTTTATTGAGCACAGAGTCTGTGGGCTGTGGTGGTTTCAGCTGGGGTGGAGTTAATTTGCTTCACAGTGGCACAAGTGTTCCAAACTGATCAAAGGGACATATCAAACCATATGACATCATGCTCAGTATATAAAATTGAAGGAAGAAGTGGGGATATTTGGAGTAATGTTGTTTGTTTTCTCAAGTCACCATCATGTGTGATGGGGCATTGCTCTCCTGGAGATGGCTGAACACCTGCTTGCCCATGGGAAATAGTGAATTAATTCCTTGTTTGGCTTAGCTTGTGTGCACAGCTTTTGCTTTCCTTAGTAAACTGCCTTTATCTCAACCCATGAGTTTTCAGGCTTTTACCCTTTCGAATCTCTCCCTGATCTCACTGGTGGGGGAGTAAGCAAGTGGCTGCCTGGGGCTTGGTTGCCAGCTGGGGTTGAACCACAACAGGGAAAAAAGGGAAAAAGCCTATTCAAGCCTGTCCTGCATATCAGTATTGTCCCCTCTCCACTCTCACTAATTGAACTTGAAATGTGTGGTGAGAAAAAGCTGAAGATATTACATTAGGGAGTCTCACACTTCAATGGGCTGCCTTGATCTGAGAGGGAGTGAAAAGGCAGCAGATCTTGTGCTGAGAGATGATGAACCTGGTATGGAAGTATCATTGGTGTTTTGCAGGTCACACCACAGAAAAATCAAAAAAATGAGTTGAACAAATGGATGGGTTTTCTTCATCGTGAAAGAACCTCTGAGCAGGAGTTTCTGAGAGGTGTGTTGAGGGCCCCAGGGAAATGCTCAGTAAGTCAAATATTGACAGCTCTATTCATTATTTGGCTTTCACTGTGTAGTGGTTAGCGATGCACAAAGTTAGGGCCTGCTGTGTTTGGTGCTGTATAGAGCAAGGAAAATTTAAAATTGCCCTTGTAAACACCTTAGAATCATAACATATAAGGAGCAAATGTGCCTGTAGTTTTTCAGGCAGGGAGCTTTGCTGTGAGGGATTAAATGGGATGCAAGGACATCTTTAACTCATTAAAAAGAGTTGATGAGATAGGACAATGGGGTGAATGATGAGATATCATTTAAAAAACCAGAAGATAGACAGGGACAGAGCTTTTGAAAGCTGTAAAAACTCAGCAGGGTTCAGTCTCTACTGCTAATTTGACACTTGTGGCAAACAGCTTCTGGCTCTAGAAGTTAAGCATCTTCTCCTATTCCAGAGGTGGAGGGATTATTTTGGAGGTGGAGATTGGAGGATCTACAGATAACACTGCACATAGTAGCATATCTCACATTTATGAGCTTTTCACACTGGAGGAAGCAGTTGTTCAGTGATGTTTGCTGAGATTTTCAGCACTTGGGGTTGCTGCAGAGCTTAAAGCAGTTTATGAAAGATAATTGCACAGTGTGAAGGGAAGAAAGAAGTTCTGAGCAGGTGGAGAGACCAAAGTACACATTTCCTGCACAATGGGAAGGAAAGATATTTTACCAGAAAAGAAAGATGGCGTGTGGGAAATCTTTGTAGTTAGCTTTTGAAAATGGGAAGAAGAAGACTATGACCAGGGAGAAAATCAAGCTGTGACAAGGCCTCTGAATGTGCCATAGCAAGAAAAGGCTATAAAGATGAAAAGACAATAGTCACTAACAATATTAGAGGGATCAGGGTGCTGAGAACTCACAGCATAGATATCTTCACAGACATTTTGGCCTGAAGTGGAGCAGTGGGTATCTTTGGAAGATAACAGGTTGATGGAAGAAAGAAGTTGTTATAAACAATCTCTGAATGTGGAGGAACCATTGCTCAGGAGGATGTGAACTGGAAAGGCAGATAATTTGACTTTCACAGCTGGTGGTGCTATGTCGATGGCATGAGTGTGGAGATTTTGGAGCACAGGTTGTCTGTGGTTTGATGGAATTATAAAAGGGTAACATTTGAAGCAATTAATGACTGGTATATGATCTCTCAGTTTCCTTACTGTGATTAACATGAAGTTAATATGTTCACAGATCTGTTTTTGAGAATTTGCTATAATTTCTTCCAGTATAAATAATTTTGTTCCTTTATTACCTCTGTGGGCTTTGCCTAGCCACTTAGCTTTGTTGTGCTCCCTTAGGCTTCAGGACTGTGGAATGCATCATGTTCTGTCAGCAGCTGATTTTGCTGCTAAGCAGATCCCAACATTGAAAGCCATAACCCTGTTTGGGAAGGGTCAGGAGTGATGAGTCAGATACAGTGTGTGCATTTTCAGGCTGTGGTAGTATGTGACAAAATTTTCTGACTAATTTACATCAGAAGAAGCCAAGGTGGGAGGCTAGAAACTGGCATTTCTCCCAAGCCAAGAGAGCTAACGACTCGCAGGTGGTCACAGCAGGAACATGAGAAGAGCATGATTATGATGGGTTGTGGTGATAGCTTATGTGCACTTGCACGTTTCACCTGCTTGCTTTTCCCAGCAGTTCTTAAATTATTTTACATAGCTTGCTATATTTTGTGAGTAGGGTATAAATTGGGAATTACCGGAGTGCAAAGTCCATTTTGATTGCTTGACTGGGCTTCTTACTGTTCTTTCTGTTCTTTTACTTTTGGTTTGGTCTAATACCCATAAGAGGATGCTGGCCTTGCTGCAGCCACGTAGAGATATACAGAAGCATGAAATGGAGGAAAGAAATTTTGTCTTGAATGCAAATATATCCTCAAGGGCTGAATAGAGCAGAAGCCTCAAAATACTTGTTCTGCCAAGGAAAGTGCAACTACATGCTCAGAATCCCTGAAGAAGTTCTCCTGTTTGTTTACATGGAATGAGAAGTAACCTGTATCCTGTAAGCTTGCTCCTAACACTGATCAAATTTTGTTTTAAAATGTCATGTTTGGAGTTACTGGGTGCGGGAAGGAGGACATTGCTACTGTCACTCCTGTTAGCTTTGTGCTTCTGACAAGATTGCATCTCCAGACTGCTATGAAGGTGGAAGTGTATTAAATTGCAGAGAAGCCCGAGGAGGAGAGAGAGTTGGACCACAGATCCCAGTTTGGAGGGCAGGTTCCTCATCCAGATGTGGTGAACAGATGGGAGGAGGGGGAAGGTTTGTGTGCAACACCAACATTCTGCATTGGCTGGCAGTGGCCAATGCCCTGGACCCAAGCAGTGGATTGTCAGTGCCTCAGTAACAGGGTTTGCTTGGATCTGGCAGGGGCTGCTCAGCTGAGGTGCATCACTTCAGCATCTAGAAATGCTGTTTGTCTATCTAACTCAGTTGCTAACACATCACCAAGACCAATAAACAAATCCCTTAGGATCCAGCTCAGGTCTCAGCATTGTATTTCTAGAACACAAATGCGGCCAGGGCCACGGCATTTAATGCTGGTTTTAGCTGGTTTTATATCACTAGCTATGATAATCTGAGGTGATTTTCCCCAGAAGCTGTGTCTCTGCAGCTGCTCCCCAGCACATGACTTGGAGAGCCTCTTGGCTGCTGTGTGTGGCTGCTACAGGCAAGGAATGATTTTTTGGGCTGGTCTGCACCATGGCCCACCCAGCTGAGGTGGGGGCTGTACTGTGGAGAAGCTCTAACTCTCAAACACAACCCCAGGACTGAGTGATGAAGCCTTGCAAAACTGAACCAGTGTGGGGAAATTACTAAATTCCTTAAATTATTTTAAATTACCAAACAGATTTCCTACTATGCAGGCTTGTCCAGCCTACCCCTTGACCAAAAAATACAAAATTATGTTCTACAGGTTTGAATTACAACAGCACCTTAGTCAGGGTACCAAAAGAGATGCAACTTGACCTCTGCAAAATTAACTAAGATTTGAAGCATTCGTAGTTTTCACTGCTTGGGTTTGTGGCTGAGCTGTGCTTCTGAAAGTGAGACTAGTGTGAGCTAAAAAAGAAAAGCAACCAAACCTTCAGCAGCTTTTAAAGAATCTTCATGTTAATCTCTTTGCACTCAATTTCTTCAAAAGCTTATGAGATTAGTATCCTGAAGAAGTGTTGTGATAATTTACAGGAGCAGTGTTCTGATATCCTTACATGGGCGACACTAGAGAAACAGCCACTTGTGTAATTTTTCTGGAAGAGGGAAAGAGAGAGGAAAATTGCAGTGTAACTGTGCCTGGACAAGGGTGGAAAATAATCATTCAGTGTGTTGTGATTGAGCTGTCTGCAAGAGAAAGTGTAAAAATGCTTATTAGCAGCACATTTCAAAAGACCTCTCATCTGAATTGCTTTGCAATATAAAGAACTTGATAAGCTGGTAAAGAAATAAAAAATATTCTGCACAGGCTTTTCTAATTAAGCCTAACTCTTGAGTTTTAACTGAGCAAGGAGCTCCATTTGCTTCAACAATGAGATTTATGATACAATAGCTTGGCATCCTCTGAGTGCCTCAGAACAGTGGAAAGCAGTAGCATATGTAAATACTTCCTAATTATGCACAGCAATGGGAATTCACAGATGTGTAACACCACCACCTACCAAAGACCTGGTACCTGTAAATCCTCCTTGAAACAATCTTGTATTACAATGGATTCTGGCAGTTTTTTGGATGGATTATTAAGATTCCACTATCTAATATGAGTTTCAGGCAGGGGTGGGCTTGAGTTTGCTTTTATAGGAGGATGTATTGCAGACAATGGCATGAAGTACTGAGCTGCACTGCAGACTAGGGCTGCTACCCTCTTACAGCAAAAGCAGTGTTTGCTTTGTGGGAAAGGGAATAGGAATTCATGCAGATGCTTAGTGCTGTGCTTGGACAAAGAAGCCAGTTCAATGGGCCCATTTCTTTCTTTTGTAATAGGATGAAATGCCAATGAGTTTTGCACTCAGTTGGCTGTCAGATATTCTGGAGATAATTAGGGGTGAGTTCAGAAGTAGGGTTAATATCAGTGAGTCTTGGCAGCCAGTCCAACCTGCAGTGAATAGGAAATAATGGAACTGGAACTCAGAAGGTAAACCCATCTGAGTTAGCCTTCTCAGCAACCTCAGTTTCAGAGACCAATGATTTAGTCTCATTAAATCTCTCATTGGAGTAATTTTTCTGTAAAAGTATAGCTGAATGTAAAGTATGTAATTTATTAAAAATATAAATATCCAAAAAGATTTGGAAAATCCTGGGCCTGAGAAGAGTTCATGAAAGGTCAGTGGTATTTTCCAGGATCAATAGAGCAGTGGCTTTGTGTACTGAGCAGCTTGTAGAAACAAAGAGGTTGTTTTTTAAAGGGATAACCCTCTTGATTGAGTAAAGAGGAGGCGAACTTCATTATTTTGCACTTCCACCCTCTTCTCTGCCCCCCTCTTCCCTCAGCTCTTTATCTTTTGAAAAAATAATAAGGGGATGAGTTTAGGACTTCAATAATCTAGTAATATGGAAGAAAATATTTAAGAAACATAGCAAAAAATAACCACCAATGAAGATGTTTGAATTCTTAAGTGCAATAAGCAAGCTTTGCATGTTGATACAACATAACAACATTGGCAGTGGGTTTGCCAGAGGATGTGTGGTCATATGGGACCAATATGTGGTCATATTCTAGGAACAGGTCTGAATAATCAGGCCCTTGAGCTACTGGATGAGGGAAATGTGTCTCCAAAACTGCCTTGCAATCCCCTTGGTGTCTGTACTAAGTACAATTAGTTCTCATTCTTAAGTCCTGAGGATGTGACCAAGACAAACTAAGAGAACCACAGGCACAATAACTCAGGTACAAATCCTGCCTCCTCTCTTGGTCATTGGTTGGTAACAAATGCTTACAGCAAGTATTTAAGCAAAACAACAGTGTTCAAGGAGATTCTACATCTGGGCCATTTTTGTTTGGTGGATTCTCTGAATTTATTCCTATTTCATCTTGATTATAAACCACTGTATCCTGTGGTGACAAGCTGTGTAATTTAATTATTATTTTGCATGTGTTTCTTGGGGGTAGACAACTTCTTTTCACTTATTCTCATCTTATTTCCTGGTAACTTCATTAGTTGATTCTAAATTTTGTATAGTAAGAAACAGTTGGTAGTCATTCCTTGTTTCACCCCCTCACCTACTGTGACAGTACAGATGTGTGTAGTACTTTCTTTCCAGCTGATCTTTTTCTTAAGCTGAGGAATCTGAGTTGAATTGATTTTTGCATGGGGATGCATACTGAGAGTAAATCAGATTCAGTGGCTGCTGAGTGGAAACCATCAGACCATTAACTTCTATTTGGCCCCTCTAAATGGGTAGAAAATTCAGTGGTGTCAACTACTGCTACCCCATGTGAAACTCAAATTGTTTCAAAATGTGTTTTATTTTTACAGCTTTTTAATTAGGGCAGCTTGCATTTTCAGGAGTTGATTAGCCCATTGGCATACCAGTGCAGTGCCCTGAACCTCAGCAAGGACAAATGCTGGCCCAACCTGGCAGAGGGGCTGCACCAGCTTCTCTCAAAAATGTATACTAGTGATAGGACTATTACAATATAAATAAGGTCTATGCAGTCCTAATATGGCATTCCCAGAGGTTACTAAATTGCTCCCATAGGCTTCAGGGGATTCCTTACATAGCCCACATTTTAGTGTCTTGAAAGCTGCCATTAAAAGTAAGCCAAAGAAAAATGTTGCATCTCAACACCAGTGAGCAAATCAGTAGCATTAGAAGGAAAAGGTATATATTTTAGCTAGTGTCTTTGGTTCAGGTGTATCTACTTCTGCTTCTCAAATCTGTTATTTTCCTGAAACAAGAAGTGATCATATTGGTACTTTGTTACCCGGATCTAAAGTCACTTCTGTGAACCAGGACAGGATAAAGTGAGGCAGCCTTATCAGTATTGCTTTGTGGTTATCTGTGGTTTGGGTTTTTTTTTTTATTATTTTAAGTTAATAGCCACAGGTATTTCTTCCCACCTGGATTTCTTGGATATTATTAAACACAGAGAATCAATCTCCGTATGGATATCAGATTTTGTTTAAGCTGATTTGCCTGTGACCATTTAATAGAAGATTTTCACTTGGCATTCCTCTTCTTTCCTCTGTCTTATCTACTAGAGGTGACATTCTAAAGTAGCAGTTGCTTGTTGAAGTTTTATTATGAAATGCAGTGTTTGATTTAAGTTAATAAATGATCAAAGATTATCTTGAAATGTTCTGAGGAATTCAGCTGTGATGGGAAGCACCTGAAGTTAACCTGTCTTAGGAGGCTCATGGCCCTGAATTGCCTCTACTGCAGCTGAATTTCAACAATTCATTTTAATCACCTACTGGAGGGATCTGTCTCTATATAGACAAGATAAGGAACCGAGGAAAGCTTGTGACCTCTCCCTAAATACCCAAACAACTCTTGTCCTTTGTTGACTCCAGGGATGGGTAGTTTTTTGCAGGATGGTTATGAACACTAAATTAGTCAGAGAAAGCACAGCCCTGGAGGATGTTGCAGCCTTCTCAGGCTCCTGTGCAGTTCCTTCAGTTCAGTTTGATTGATATCAATGTAAGAAATTTCTGTGAAATATAGATGGAGACCAACAGCCAGATATCGTGGAGAACTGAACGAGTTTCTCTTCATGACCAAGTACATGTGTGCAAGTCAAACTTCTACTTCAGTGGTTCCTTTTATGCTATAATATATATCATATTGAGTCTGGGTTTTGGCACTTATGGGCTATGTCCATGCTAATAGGTGTCTTTGGTGTCCAAAATAGAGTAGCCACAACTAAAATATGCATTACAAAAAGTCCTGGATCTGTGTCAGCTCTTGAGCCGTGTCTCAGAATTGTTTGGAAATTTAACTGCTTCAGGCCAGAACCATCCAGAGGATGTGCCTCACAATTTACCACTGCTATGATTGAATTCTGCTTCCAGGGATTAATCCCAGATACTGCTCAGCTCATTTGTGTGATCGTAACCAGAAGCTCTGGTCCAAGCCTGGATCGTTGTCATCCACCTGGGTTCTGGCACTGGAGTTGCATTTCCATACTCAGCTATTGGTATGAATTAAAAAATGGATAATAACTGATAAGGCTTTTGATCTAAAGCCTTATGCTGTCAGTTCTTTGGTACTTCCATGTCATATTTTGACTCTAGCAGATGCCCTTTTAGCTGAGGAAAAAAGTATGAAGTAGTTGAATGTGTCTCTGATAATTCCACAACCTAAATGATGAATGTGCAGGTTAAGGATCCTTCTGGCATCAGTCATGGAATTTGGTAAAACAGAGACAATATGGTTAGAAACTTGGCAGTTCACTAAACAAAAATGTCGTTTGCAAGTCTGGGAATGAATATTTCCTCAGAGGTTTATTTCAGCTTTTCCTCTGACATTTATTATGGGGTTATGGTACAGCAGTGGGAAGAATGAGAAAATTTTGGGGTTCTTTCCTCTTTGTTTCCTTTCCTTCATATTCCACGAGCCCTCACTCTTGTCCTCCATAGAGATGCTGCTATTTTGAAAAGTCATTGGCAGAACTTTGCTGCTTCCTCACTGTTGGGAATGGCACCTCCTTAACATGAAATGTAACCCCACACATGTGATTACAGCAGTGGTAGGAGGTGAGTGATCAAACATTTACATGGCTCTGCCTCTTGGTTACATAAAAGAAAATGAGTGTAATTTTCACCTACATACTTTTATCATTTTATAAGTGAAACTGCTTATAAGCCAAACAAGCCAGAAGGCAAACTGTAACATATTAAGGTGAGAGAGAAAAGGAAAAACAACCTCAGTATTTTCAGAGTTATGTGTTAAATTTGAATACATTTAAAACTTAGTGATACGTATAATTAATGCTGGTTTCCATGGTTACAGAGTCAAAGATACAGAAGTTGTAGCTCCATTTCTTATCACTGAAAAATCTTCTTAAATCAGAAATGGAGAGGATCCAGGTGGCAAATATTCATATTCTGGAATTGGCATCACCCATCTTGTGTTCAATCTGTTAGTCACATATATTAAAATGAGTCAAGATCTCTGCTTTCTCATTAATGTATTTGGTAAACAAGAATGTAACCACCACTGAAGAGGAAAGGGGATCCATTTTATGTCTATGAAATGGCCCCATGAAGCAGATCCTCATGTTTAGCTGCAGTATATTTGTCTGGATCTTCATATTTGGCTATATAATTGTCAAAGAATTTGAAATTACAAGGTGCACAAAGAGTTCTAGAGACAAGACCCTTTGGGCCTGTGTTTCATTTAGGGTAATGCTGTGTCATTCTGAGAGATCTTTATTCCAGTTATTATTTGGCTGTTGCTAATCTCTTCATGCTTCAACTCAGGAGTAAATATCTTCTCATTGCCTGTCCCCATCCTAGCAAATATAACCAGTATTGGGTAAATATGACCAGTTGGGTACTGGGCTATGCTCCACTGATCCACCCACACTGTTCAATTGTTTGTGTGCTCCCTGGGTGCCTGGGGTGGCAACACTGAACACAATGACAGCACCTATAAATTAATGTATTAATTTTGACATTCCAGCCATGTTCATTAGTTTATGAAAGGGGTGTGTGTATGATTTATGTCAAGTAAGAGACTGTAGATGAGAGCAAAAACAGGAATTCCTGTATTGTGGGAAAGGGTTGCAAAACTTGTTACACTGTACTGTAAAACTAGCAAATCTGAAATTTCAAGTGGAGTGGAAATTTTATACATATTTAATGCTGGATTTCTTGAGGAATTGTGTTTCAACAAAATAAATACCTTTTAATTCTTTCTTGAATATCAGTAGTAGATGTATTTTACAAAGATCTCAAGAAAAAATACCTATTAAATATAGGTATTGAGTTAAATATAAGCATTGTAATTTGAGGTTTCACTGACTTGTTTTACTTTCTCATAACAAAGTTTTTATAGAAATCAGGATTTCCACACTGAAGGCTCAGCACTATAAAAAAATGTTATATTTCAGTACAAGATTGTCCTCTGGGGAAAACTTTAACCTGCTGTGTTAGGTTGTAACTCTGACATTTCTCTCCACATGTCTCATGCAGCCTTGCTGCCCTGTTTGTGGGGTAAAACAGGAGCATATTAACGCCACCAAAATCAAGGATGACAGCAATGAACTGTCTCAGAAAGATATAGTTTGTTCCACCCCCTGCTATTCCCTCCCAGCCATGAATACATTCACCACATTTATTCATGTGGCTTTTATTTTACCTTGGTTTGAGAATGACTTGCACCAAACCCCCAAAATTTATATCTGGTTATAAACTTTCCTGAGCTGCAGTTATGCAGTGAGCTTTGACCAGTGAGCTTTGTGCAGAGCACCTTTGACCAGCCAGAGGACCTCTGAGGTCCCTGGTTGCTCTGCAGGTCTGGTAAATAGATCTGTTCTCGGCCAAAACATCCAACTCCAGCAAATCACAAAGGATCTGAGGACATGCACAGAGAGCATAAGAGAAAATGGTTCAAATGAAACAATTTTTTTCAGTACAACTTAAAAAAAGCAGAAACCTTTCTATCCCATCCCAGTCTGTTTCAGTGTGGGACAGACCACCTGCCTCTCAGGATCTGGTTCCTCAGCTTATGTGGAGAGCAGATCCTTGGAGTACTCAATTAAAGAGGAAAAAACCCCCAACAACAAAACAACAAGAGAAAGGAATAACCAGTAGCAACTGGGCACCAAGGAAATGTGAGTACCCAACTTATTGCAGGAGTACAGGTTGTTTATTTATAACATCTGTTCATGTTTGTTATTTTAATGTTAGCAAGAAAAAGTGAACCTACAGTCTTCAGAGAATATGAAAAAATGCACAAAGCCAAGTAATTTTCTTACTTTACATACTGGACAGAGGTTAAAGAGAAATAGCTTTGAACTTGCATAATTTCAGGGCTTTTTGCATAATTATTAAATAATTTAGTGCACAAATAACACTCATAAAAATACTGGGATGGTGTTACAATTAAAAGTAGACCCTGGTTTTCAGAATATTTAATTTTGTGATGAAAGACCTGTTATTCCATGCCTTATTTTTGTCCTGTTTTGTCTTTACAGTTATTTTGAAAAAATAGCGTTTTTTTGCTGGAATTTATAAGCATAGGTTTGTAGAGGTATCTAAAGTAAAATCATTGAAGTCTCTCCAGGCTCAATATATCTTCCTTTGCAAAATAATTTTGATAAATATACACATAAATCTTTAAAAATCAAAAAAATATATTTGTATTTAGGTGAATTCCTGATACTAAAAATGTTATTTCAGCTTACTGATACTTAAGTATCCTCTTTTAAGAATTCTAGTCTCTTTGCAAGGGCCACCAGCTCATTGGATGGAGGTTGCTAGATGAATGTTTTGGGGTTGTGTCATTACTAGGACTTACAGATGTTTCAATTTCAAGAACAGGATGATTGATAGTGCAAAGGAGTATTCTTTGGAGGAGTCACTTTGTGATTTTCTTCACAAAGAATGAAAAACTCAGTGTAAAGTACAACAAAAGGACAGCAAGTAAGTAAAAGATCTGTTTTTACTCTTTGTATTAGAGCAGTCAAAAGTTGGAGAAGTGAATGTTGAAAAGTGGCGCAGTAAATATTTATTGTGCAGTCCAAGTCCTTCAAAGATACACTCTTACTAAAAAGTAGTCCTGTGCTCTTTTCTTGAATTGCTGGTCAAAAATATCTTAGTGCTTGATGCTTTTGTAGAAATTATTCTGTGCATTGCTTTAGTACCCATCACCATGAAAACTGAATTTCAGCTCAAGATGGAACAGGGGATCAGCAAGAGACGATCCTAAATATGTTACTTGTTGGTTGCTCATGGGACAGGATTAAACAGAAAACTTCCTTTTTGAAGCAGTGGGTTTGTGCCTCTGCATTTCTCTGAGCCTGGACTTTGCTGTTGAGAGCACCCTGCCATCAGCATATTTTCAGATAAGGATGTTTTAGACTGGCACTCATTGACTCCAGAAGATTACACCAATATTGAAAGGCATGGCCAGATAGGACTATTTATCATATCTTTATTGCATTTCCTTGTGAAAAATACTTGTAAATATGCTGGGAATAACACTTAGGGAGATATTTTCAAATAGTCTAAATGGAAAATCTGAAAAATAATAGTGGATGCCTTAGATATCCATTGTGTAAGCTTAAACATTTATTTGAAATATGAGCTCTTTATTTCTACTGGAATGAATTGTGTTGTTTGCTATTTTTTTTCTCCAGATATTATATTCAAACCATTTAAAATTTATTCAGTCCTACTTATTGAAATATAAATGTTTAGGTTATGCAGCAAAATATATCATAAAAATACTAGAGGTAAATCCAGTGCAGGAGATATTTTGAAACTAGTTACTAATCAAAATTATTAGCTACTTTTTTACTTCTCCTGCTATAAAACAAGCTTTCTATGTCTGCAAAATCATGTATTTTTTTTTAGCTTGTGAGTTTCAGTTCAAAGCAGAGCTCTTTTTTCACTGATGAATTTTAAAAATTAAGTTTATAATAGAAACCCTGTCATTTGCTTAACTGCAGAGGTTCAGAAACCACTATAATTAGCCCAACGACAGCAGCAGATGAGTTTGGCATTTCAGCATTTATCTAGGGATTTTGCATCAATTATTTTTTTAGCAATGAACTAGAAGTCATCTTTTGCATCTGGGTGCTAGGTTTATATTTTAATATGTTTTCACTTTTTAATAAACACCTGTTCCTGATTCTTTCACCCTGGCAGCCTAAGCTACGTAGTTCAGATTCCTCCAGGAATTCAGACTTAACCTATTAAGTGCAATGGTTGTGAAGTGGAGGATAATGACCTCTGGAAAACCAACTAGCTCCACATTCACTCAAGAAAAACAAGTCTTCCAAGAGCTGTGTTTCTATCCTGGAACAGCTGCTTTTAGGATGGTTTTCTGCTCCAGCTCCTTTGTCCAATTGTCTTTCACTCATAGTGGAAAATTTAAAGGATCCTTTAAGCTATTCATATATGAAGGTTCCTTAAAAGATAAACACATTGAAATGTGGATTTTTTTTTTCTTTTTCCTCAGCGGAAATTCCTCAGAACTAAGGAAATTGTTTTCAGGAATGAAAAATATAACTGAAATATTGGATTATTTTATGAAGGACCTCAAGATTTATGTCCCATATACAAGCACATATTTGCCTTTCTGCAAGAATCCTTGTGAGCAGAAGTAGACCCTCTAGCCTAAATGGCTGTGTTGAAACAAAAGTGTCTGGAGTGATGCAGAGTCCACAGGCAAGAAGAGACAGAACTGGCAGGGCCTAGATCCCAGTTGTTAACAATCAACACTTAATAAAAGGCAAAGATGTATTTTTATTTCTGTTTTGAATTCTGCTTATGCAAGATTATGTTTATTGAAACAGGCTTTCTAAAATATGACTTTCTCACAAAGTTGCACTTGCCTCCACTGGATTTTCCAGCATGTGTGTCAGCAAGAAAGAAGTGCTATTCACACCAGAGAATGTCTGCTACCAAGATGAGTTTCTTTCATATTTCTGGTAGCCCAGATAACCCTTTTGGTGGTGACTTTCGGTTCCTTAATGACTGCAAACACAGAACTCGGCATCTTGCACTTTTTCAGATAAGATATGTGGAAAGTGATCATAGAAAGCTTGAAAAATGGAAAAAAAATCCCTCAACAGACTACCTAAAATGCTCTTGTATATCTTGACATTTTAGAAATATATCTCCAACAATAAGCTGGGTGATGTTTTTATAGAAGGCTATGTATTCTCTTTCAAGATGCATTGGGGTTGGGTTCAAAAGAGAACTTAACGTTTCTAGCATTATTTTCTAAAGTTCTGTCAGGGTTGTCACTGAAAATATGTTTTCAGATCATCCCTTGAAGCACATGCTCATGCAGGGCTGCATGGGAGCTCCCATAGGCCAAATCCACAATTTTACACAAACTTGGAGAAAATGGGACTGACACTAATGTTGAATATAAAGAGAACTTGAAATGAATTTGTGTAGTCTGGGATTTATGCAAGCAAAGAGGAAAGGGGAATAGGCTCCCCAAGTATGGAATTTGGCTCTTGGTGAAGCAACCTGTAGATAAGTCAGAAATTTCAGACTCCATGGGAAAAGTGGATTGTGGTTTTCTTATCTGTAATTTGAAGATTTTCAGCAACACAAAGATATTTTTTAAAAAGCAAACTGTCTTGACTCCTGTGTGAAGGCCTGCAGTGATTTAGCCCAGTGCCTGCTGTGGTGGGACTATGAGACAGCCAATCTGGGCTGGCAATTAAGTCTCTTTTCACAGTGGGAATTCAACTTCACGTGGACTGCTAAGGACTACAGGGTATAAGTTAACCAGTCACGTTCTTAAACCCAACTAGTTTTTTTGTAGCTTGAGGTTAGAAACCTCAAGGGAGAGCAGAGGAAATTTTTTCCAGATTGACAAGATGGCTTAGAAGAAAAACACCATTGCCCATATCAGTGAAAGTGCCCTAAAGGGAAGATGTAGTCCCTACTTTGTTTTAGAAAGAAAGGGAAGTTGGTTTGGTATTGAGGACCAAGGTGAGATGCATTGCCTTCTTAGCTCTCTTTTTTTCTGTGTTGATACTGAAGGCAAAGGAGATGTTCCCTACCTTGCTGTAGATTAATAAAGAGGAAAGGAGGAGATAAAAGAGAAATAGAACAGCAAATCATTGTCTCTAAATCAGGACAGCTGGTTTTTTGGGTTTCTTTTTGCTGTTTAGTCTGAAGGAGTGTGGACTACAGTATTTGTCTCCTGACAACAGAATGAACTGGGGAAAAATAAATGTGTTTTTTTTTTAATTTTGGAGTGGATTGAAAATTTTAGCAGATATATCACTGCAACAGTTCCAAGAATGCCTGGGGAACTGCACTTTGTCAACAGAGTGGCCAGCAAGTTATTTATTACCAGGACTATAGCAAAGCCAAAATACTTCCCCTAATGAAGGTTACTTCCTCCCCTCAGTATCTTCTATTTGGGCATAAAATTGTCCAGGCTGTGACCCAGAAGATTATGGATTTGTATGTGACCCAGGGGAGGAAAGCTGGTCCATCCTTCACTTCTCTGAAGGATGATGTTATGTAGCTTTGTTTTCTCTCCCAAATTCCTAGTGTCATAATAGCCAACCAAGCCACCTAAATGCCATACAGCTGGGTAGGGCTGGAAGGCCTTAATCTGAAAACTTCTTCAAACTTCAGCAATTGCCTAAATTTACTCCATTCTTATGATCCATCCATCTATCGATCCATTGAAGGATCTTGCTCAGGAATACCTTGACTTCTCAGAGCTGAAGAGTTCAGTGCTTATCTCCCATCCTAGTGCCCTGTGAAGTCAGAAAATCTTCTTTTTTCTATGTGATAGTTGGAGGACTTCACCCAAGGAATACATTCTCACAAATTGTACCACGGAACGCAGATAATAAGGGGTAAACACCACTCCTGTGTTTGCTAGCAGAGAAGTAAGAGCACTCCAACACACATAGGGTAACTCTCTTGAGGAATTCAAATCTACATTTCCCATGGATGAAAGGACAGCCTAAAGGCAATTACAGGGAACAGTTTGAAGAGCCCAGCTTCAGATGAGGCAGAGGAACCAGGAAATAAACCCTGATCTTCTGCTAGTGGGAAAGTGATCCTACATGACAGCTTGTAGCCAAATAGTGACCACCTACAGCACCACTGATGGTGCAGTCTTAGGAAAAATGACTCCTTCCATGAGCAAGCAGTGGGCACACACTTCCAGCTCTGCTGGAGACTGAAGCATGGGAATGCTTGTGAAGGAGGCCTGATGCACCTTTTACACCGTGTTGTCTCTAAGGTGCCCTGACTTGGGTCTCTGCTCAGCGTATCGGGACTCTGCTTCCTTGTGCAAGTGCCCAGCTCCCTCCATGGCCTTATTCTAGAAGCCTGAGCACCTCAAAGTGGTGTTTGGGGCAGACCCTGGAGTACATGGCAAAAAGATGCAAGTTGCTTATTTTAAAGTAAAATTTCCTCAGGTCTCTTTGGAGTGATACCTTGGTCTCTTTGTTGCTTTCTTTGTCCTAATTTGCTGCTTAAAGCTCAAGCCCTCCTCAAGGGGAAATGGACATCTCTTATAGGTGTGAAATGTACTCAGCCATTATGGATCCCAGCACACTGGGGGATACTGCCTGCAGTTCTTAGAAGCCTGTTTACCCCAAAGAGTCCATACCTGTGTCTAGGTTTTGGTCTCCCTCCTAAAACTTTCTGAATTGTGGTTTACGTGTCTCTACAGTAAACTTGAAGGATTTATGCTTTGAAGTTCTATTTATAGCAGTTTTACTGTCCACAATTTTTTGAGACAAATACGAACACTATCAGACAATTCATTTGACCTGTACCTGCTGCCTTTTAGAGGCTGCAGACATCAGGGTCTGCAGCTGATATGACTTTTTCCCCAGAAGGAGAGGAGCTGAGATACAGTATTTTAAAAGAGGGTGAAATCAGAAGTCAGGTATGCTGCTAATTCCACACCTGTGGGAGAGAGAGAAAATGAGAGTGGAAGATCCATGGCAGCTTTATACACAGATTTAGCAATTTCTGGCTAAACTTCTGCTTGAGGAGAGAGAAGCAGAATTTGGATGTTCTGACATGCAGAGCTATATCCCTGTCTGTCCCCTAACAATTGACTCACTTTGGGCTGCTCCTTGCCGCTTGTAGCTGAACTATCAGAGAACAGTTTGTTTCATTTAGTCCAGTTAGTAAAGATATTCTTTAACTCTATAAAAATTCTCTCTCTTAAAAGACTGCTACAATGGTTTCCATTAACATTTAACAATCAAAAGTAGGTTTAGATACTGTCCAGTAAATCATCTGAATAAACATATTCTGAGCTTGTAGAGTGGTTTTTATTTGGACTGAATTTGTAGTGTCAGATTTTTCCCATTCATTCTAACAGGTTGCTTCTGGTTTTGAAATAAAGGACAGAGGTCTGAAGGTGAAGGATCTGTAGGATTTCAGCAAAATTTTTTTTGGGTTTGAAGAATAAATGATGTTTGAATCTTAAAAGCCACATTGAGTACCTAAATTGAATGCTTTGGTCTTGTTGAAAGTCTCAAAGCCTTTTCAACTACAAATTGGGCTTTAACATCCCAAGACATCCACAGTCCCATTGGGAGTATCCAAAGTCACACAGCTATGTCCCCTTTGGGTTTTCTGATCATGTATCCCCTTTGTTTCTCTCCTCCATGGTCTTCTGTAGCCTGATATATTTGTTGTTGGATTAATCTTAACAGCTGAAGTTACCAGGAACAAACCCAAGACCTTTGGAGGATGAAGTGTTAAGTGTTTGGCTATATCAGCCTGGAGGGTTTTAAGACACTCAGGTTTGAGACTGTGCTCAGAAACTCAACACTGGATCTTGCTGCTCTTGGAGTAGAAATGACAAATTTAGCTTGTGAAACTGTTTTACTTCTTGTAAAGAATTCATTACCCCTCAGAGCATGGTCTTGAATCATCCTTTCTCAACCATTTAGTTTTCCTTCCTTTCTGGCTCAGAGAGTAATTTTCTGGTGAAGTTTAACAGCTTCAGCAGAGCTTTAGAAATCCTTAACTGGGAATGCTTAATAGACTGGTGAAAAGGACCCCTTTGGGTCCAATGTTTTGCTCCATCTGGGGCATAGCAAACACTTGTTTATGTGTGTCGTCTCCTTGCTATAGTTCAGGGCTCTAAGCTACCAGGGAAAATAGAGTAGGCTTTCTGTGCTACACGTTGGCAAAGGTGGGTCTATTTTACAGGCGACTGGGAGCCTGGGCCTGTAGGAAAGTGAGGGAAGGCTGTTTCTGGAGTATATGCTTAAGTTAAATCTCTAAAAATATCAAGATTTCAATAGCTGCGCTCTGTCAGAGTCCAGAGTGAAGGGCACATCTCCAACAGGGTGATTCAGCTTCCTAAAAGGCTCTGTGTGCTGTGTTTATAAGCCAAAGGGATAAGGGTCCTTTTCTAACTGCTATATCCCTCAAATAATGGAGACAAAAGTCTCTTGCTACTTCAGCTTATGTAGCTGTGTTTTCTGATGCCAAAATGACAGAAGTAAATATAACAAATAAAATGGAAGGAATCCTGATGACCACAGACTCCCTCCTGAGTTCTCAACTGTTTCAGTGCAGTTACTCTTGATTTATGACTATATAAATAAAAAGTAGACCAGACCTGCTGCAGGTCTCTTGACTTTTCCTGCAGAAAATCTCGGGAGTGGAATTTAAAAAAAATGTCCATAGAAATGTAAAAATCCCAGAACTTCAGTTTAGGTGACAGGTCATCTGCACTCTTAGATCTGCTGCTTAGATAGAGAACCAGTATGAGTGTGGTGATGTCAAAGTTGTTATCTGTTGGAGAGATATAGTGAGAGATTTGTGGTAGAGAACCCTCCTCAAACACCTGACATTAGGTTCTGCACATGCATGCCAAGTTTGCTTTTTAGAAAACCCAAAGAATTATTTATACCTGAATTTTTGCAGAACTGAGACCTTGGGATATGAACCCTCTGGGGCAAGAATTCCTTCCTACTTTGGCTTCTAATTGTTATTATTTGGTGCCAGTGTAATAAAAGTAACTACTGAGATGGCATTCTTTGGGTTCTTTGCCTGACACTTGTAGTCAATTTTATTTTGGATAATATAGGGAGGTCAGGCAGACTTATTGCTGTAAGTTCATTACCTTGTTGTTTATCATGATAGAAAGAGTATATTGCCTTAGCAAGGCAAAACTTAAATTTCTTTAAGAAGTGCTGCAAGTGGCAGTTCCTCCTGTGCAAATGTAAAGTTTAGATAAGTTTCAATGTTGTTGCTATCCACGTACTTGGCTTGTTTATGGGTAGTTACATTTTCCTTCATTCTGTTGCTGGATTTTTTTGTTCACAGGGCATTTTGCAGTTTTCATTATGTTTCCTTTAATGCATGCCATACCAAGAATTTGTGGTTTTGTTAGGTCCTGCAATCAGTATAAAATAAATTAAATTGTCTAAGAAAGCCATTACCAATGGCTTCTTATCGAAGTATACCAAACATTTTGCACAACAGGAGTACAGTTTTGTATACTAAATTCTTAATACAAAATAGCTTTGCTAGACAGCAACGAAGCTTTCATTTTATTGCTTCATTTTGATTTACTTCTGTGCTCAGCAGGCAAAGCATCTATTCCCATTTTAACTTGGAATTTAACACCGAGAATTCTGGGGAAATGGTTATGGTGTTCAGGGTAAATATGAATCTATGAGTAAGAGTGGAAAGCTCTGGCTATTAAAGAGCTGGCTGAGCCCTGCCTGATCCTCATGTAGCAAGCAGCCATACCATATGCAGATACTACAGAATTAGGCTTTGATCTTTCTGTTTAAAATCGGGTTTTCATCTTGGAAACTACCAAGCAAAAGTAGGGATAGTGGTGAAAATTCAGAATTTCTGAAACCAGGCTGATTTTAGTCAGATAGTTTAGATGTCAAAAAGAACCTGCACTGAAAATGTATGTTTTCCTCAGTTCACCTACATGCAGAATATATCTAAGACTCCTGCTTTTCTGCATCTCTTTTCAAGTTTAAGGGCTGTTTATCTGAATAGTGCATTTGGATTCTATTACGAGAATTGGGAAAGAAGCATGAAAAGATTTCTTTTTAATCAGACATAAAAACATGGCAAGTGATATTTCTAGAAGGTGCCTACAAGTGTGAATACTTTTCAATTTCTTTCAGTCACTGCTATTTGCAGCTTCAGAGAACACCCCTAGGAAAAGGCAATTATTACATTTTTCTGAATGATGCTATGAGATACGTGGATCATCCTTCAGGCTGGCTTTCCACTGATCTAGGATACATGGTTGGAAATACAGGGTATTACAAGATACAGATGGATGAAGTAACTCATAATCTCATGCTCTTCACTAAATTTAGAGAAGAAGAATGTCTCTGTGGTGTGACCCTGGATGGTTAATTTGATTTTACTTCTCCTTCTCAGTATGGAGTTAATATGTTCCCTTGGGAAATTTTTGCACAGCAGTGGGGGTCACACAGCCTTGACATTCACCAGCATGCTCAGTTTGAGCCTCATATGCTGTATTTGCAGACTTTAAACTTCTCTTAACATATATTATCCAGAACACAGGACTTGAATTTCCTTTTGTCACCTTTTTCTCGTGTTGTTTCATCACTTCTGTTAATTCTTTCCATTTTTTTTTTAAGCCTGAATCTGCCAGCCAGGACCATCACTCTGAGTCTGGACAAGCAACACTTTGTCAAGCCTGATGCAACAACAATTCTGCAACATCTCAGATTGGCCTGTAAAACTGAGTGCTGTGCTCAAACTAAGGAAAAAAAAAGAGCTACAAGAAAGAGCTGTTACCTGACACAGATACTGCATCAAATTTTTTTTATTTGCTTTTATGTAGTTTGTCTTATCTTCAAGGAAACAGAATCAGATTTTAACAAAAGCAGCAACAGCTGCAGACCTTTACTCTGCCCTGAAAAAAAGAGCACTGGTTACCATACTTAGTGTCATTTAAAAGCTTCCAGGAGTGGTCTTACTTTACAATGCTTCCTTTTAGCCAAAGAAAAATAAGAGTTATCTGTGAATACTTTGCATTCCAAATGTTTTAACAAACCCTTTAAGAAATGTTGGTAAGGATTTCTAGTAATGACAGTTGCTTTAAAATATCTGCACTCAAAATATTGGACCATATGTAATTTTTTTATTCTACAAAGTAACAGGGTCACATAAATATTTTTCAATTCCTGAGAATTTATCACCCTTTAAAAATAGTTCATATTGTTCAAGCTTGGAATACCAAGGAAGCATCTCATCAGAGGCTGGATCCTACTTTGTACTGGCACTGTATCAATGGGGCTATTCACGTCAGTGAAACAAGAATGTTTGGGCTCTGGTAATGGAATGAACATCAATTATATATATGAAATTGGCTCAGTAGAATTATCTTCCTGCTTTATTTCTTTTATTAATTCCTCATCATATTTAGTAGCTTGAAGCATTTGAAAAACAAATGGTAATATACTGACCATAAAGTCTAAATGGGTAATGCTTTAATTATCTGGTGTCATTAAGCCAAGTCTTTGATAACCATGTATGAACACCTTTGGCTCACTTCTAACATCTGTGAACATTTTCCAATTACCATATATTCTGATTACTTATCAAGGTAATCAGCATATTCTATGACCTGATAGGCCTTGTTGCTAATCTAAGAGCAATGTTATCATAAATTAATACATTCCCATGCTAGAGAGTCCTTTCTGATTATGTAGCTTGTCCTCTTGCATTTCAGAGGCCATGCATTGTCAGCCACTCACATCTGTTTCAAGCCCTCCTTTTGTGGCAGTCACTAAGCCTCCACTTGCTCATTGTTTTGCTGAAGAGCACAGGATGAGTTACCTAAACCTCAGGCTGTGACATAGTTCCATTGCAGTTACTTTCACTTCACACTTGTCTCTGATTTAATCAATTGATGTAATCAATTTGATTACACTGGTAACTTTTTTTTTTTCATATTCTTCTCCAGTTTATGAGGATTTCAATCTACTTTTTAACTGGTGCAACTATTGCCAGTATTTCACAGAACTGAATGGCTTCACTTACAGATAGAAAAAAAGCAAAGAATTTAGTTAAGAAAGATTTTTCTGCTGATGGCTTCCTTTTTTTTCCCCTGCTCCAACTGTGTTTAATACAAACACATAAAATTCAATTTAGAACAAGTGCTAAGTGGAACTTGACAATAGATTTAGCTATCATCCTTGAATGTTTATTTGTACTGCTTCTGAAAGAACATCACAGACAAGAAAAGCATTTCTTTAGAAATTTGAAGACTCTTACTGAGCATCTGCTCAATCTGTTTCTGTGTCTGTTCACAGAGGAGTGGGTATTTTGCAATGATGCAGAGCAAGTGTGAGCCAGAGCTGATTCTGGTTGGGTTTACTCACATAGGATACTGCCATAGTGGGGGCACTGGCATGGGCCACCTGTGGCAAAACAGCCCAGAAACAAGACCCAGTCAACTTTTGATGCCCACTTTAAAGCAAACAGCAGTTTAAACAGCTGTAGGTTTTTCTTTTTGTTAGTTTTTTTTTTGTGTGTTTGTTTGTTTGTTTTTGGTGGGGAGGGTGGTTAGGAAGATGAGCTACATATGTAGTAAAGAATAGCCATTTTCTGTTTGGCTCAATGCTTTATTTTACAGTTTCTTATCTGACGCTGGAGATTCTGATTTTACAGTGCCTCATACCCAGTTTTAGAGGAAGCCTCAGAAAGCCAGTGGGAAGGGTTTCAAATGGCCACAATCTAGGTGAGAGTAGATTTTTTTTACTCTCTACTGTTTGCATCTCTTGCTCACAAATGTGGGCTGGCACTCTTTGTGTGATCACAGCCAGCTACACCTGAGCAAATGTGTCTGGTGGGGTCATTTTCCCTCCCTTGGAGGCCCAGCAGCCTGTATGCTATATTTATCATCAGAGAGTAATTTTGCCCAGGAAGTTGGATCCAGCCAGGCTCCAAGACTCTAAAAGCTGTGGGAGTCAAGCAAAGGCAGTGCTTGGCTGAATAGTCACATATTGGCTCATAGTAAGTTGCCAGAGGAATTACTGCTATAAATGTTTTTGTAGCAGGCAAACATCAGTAGAAAGAGCAGGCACAAGATGTGAAATAGAATCACTCAGATTGCAGAGAAAAGCTGCCATTTAGCATTCAGGATGAAATTCCAAGGTAGGTTTGCCACAAGCAGAATGATATGGGGTAATACACAGTATGCTGTCTTTGTCACTCAAGTGACAGTGCATGCTGGAGAAACTATTCCAAGGAGCATCTTTTATGTGGTGGAGCTTGCTCCAAAGAATTCTGATCTGGTGCTTGGGATGAGCTGTCATGAAAATTCCCAAGGCTTTTCTTGCCCTACCCTCACTCAAAAGTTCCAGCTTTGGTGCAGACGTGGGCACAGCTGGTGCAGCTGCATCTGCCATTGCCTTTTTTGTTTTAGGCAGCTGAACAGTGATAGAGGCAGGTGTCTCTCCTTGCAAGGTTTAAAACTCCTTTCTCTGGGTGTTCATCCCTTTTGTAGGCAGATGTCAGGGCTTGCAGGGTGTCTCTGTCTTTGCACTTGGGCCAGGCTGATAGTTTTTCCCCCCAGGAGTTTTCAAATAATTTGTTAGTCCCTGCATCCTCCATTCACATCCATCTCTGTGGACAAATGTAGTTATTCTTCAACTCTTTGGTTTAATCATTTTCTCCCCTCACAACCAGAACATTAGGGATATTTGCAGTAAGCTGCCAAGAAAAAAACCAACAAACTTGAAATGCAGAAAATTGCAGCATCAAGCAGGTTGCATTCTTCTTTCAAGAACAAAGATGCCGATTCTCCAAACATTTTGTGGATAAAGACCACAAAATGTTTTTTAGTTGTTCCTATTTGTCTCCCATCATATGGGAAAACGGACGATTGATTTAAGCTTTTGGTTGGTTCACTAATCCAATCAGTTCAGGTATTGACTTGGAAATGCTCAGTGCTTCTAACCATGTATTTAATTCCTCTTGGTCTGACCAGGAGTAGCCAGTAAATGTGGGCAGACAGTGTTTTCTGGAGGAGCCTGTTACTGCAATAAGAGCAGCATGCTTTTGAGACTGGGACAACGTTGTCCTCATATATTTGGTCTTCATGTTTCTTGCAGAATGACACACCCAGGGCTACTAATTCCCCTGGAATAAGCTGTAATGGTGAGAAGATTTTTCTCCAATTTAGTTCACAAAATACTGTGCTGTTTCTAGGAGGAAAAAAGAGAAGACAGATATCTCCTACTCCTTTGGGGATATTCACCCCCTCTGGTTTCCATATTTCCAGTCTGTGAGGGATGGCAGATGCTAAGTTCAGCTTTGTCTCCTCGTTTGCCTTTGTCATGTCTCATCTGCAGCTGCACTGATGGAGCCAGTGTGACTTTTATGGGGCAGAGGAAGGAGAGATCTGTAGAGACTTCATAGTTAAATAGCACACCATGAAAGACACTGCTGTCCTACAATTTGTCCTAGAGTCTGGAAAACTGCTTTTCCCTGTTCGTAATATATTTGGGTTTAGACTTGGCTTTGGCAGCTAAGCTTGCATTGTGGGATATTTGTTTTATTATCTGTGTTTTCACCTCTGAGGTCTCACAAAAGATTCTCAACACAGCCAGATGCTACTGTTATACAGTAGACTACTGAGCACTGAGTAAATGAAGCAGAAGCATATTGTACTTTAGTTGCAGCTCTATCTAATGTAATTTGAACACATGTTCTTTAAAGTTACGTTTGTCTTGCTTCATTTGTTGACAACTGAATGGCACCATAAACAAGTTTTTTGAGCAACAGTTTATATAAAAAAAACCCAACATGTCCTATGGCTAGAACACAGCAAGAACAATAGTGCTGCAAGTAAGTTTTGATGTCATCTGAAGCAGCTCCTCTTCCCATATCAAAGGAGGTGTTTTATGTGTTTTATCCCACTTATAATGACCTGCATGCAGAGAGAGCTCAAATGCAATCTCATTTTCTGCAGCAGCAGAGTTCTCAGCCTTCTTTTCAGAACTCCTTGGATGGCTCTGCATAGTTTGAGGCAAATATGGACATATTGTAAAAGACTGCGACTGAGAGCTTTGTAACTTCCTCCCCACCTCTGTGAGATTTGCCTCTTGACCTGGCAGACCAGGGAAGTAGAGTTTGCTGTGTGCTTTTGTTCTTCCCTCCTGTCTCCACGGCTTACATGCTGGTTTTTAGAGGAATGGAGTGCTTCCAGTCCTTCATGAGTGTATTCATATGAGCTTTCCCTACATAGAAGGTAAGTCCAATTGCATAAGTCTCAGATGTAGGTCCCTGGAAATAGAAGAAGTTGATGTGCCCCACTGAAGAGGTAGAAGAAGAGATCATGGCTGGGCTTGGGGCTCCATTCCCCCCTCTGTGTCCACTTGATGTGACTGATTTAAGAGGTGCAGTTACTGCAGCTGTAGGAAGGAGAATGGATGCCAAGGTTGGTCTTGGGGCTTGAATGGAATCATATCTGATTTTTGAGCATCCACATTTGTTGCTGTTGAGGCAGGATGGGAATGAAGAGACTCTAAGAAGGCTAGATGAATTGAACTCAAGTGATTTATTTCAAATACATAGCTCTTTTTATATGGACCATTGAGAAGACTAATTTCATTGGTCTTAAAGTAAAATAATGTCATACCATTGGTGCACAATGAATGACGCATGGTGGCAGAACATATCTATAAACAATGTGAACAACAAGAGAGATAGAGAATTATTTACATTCCTTTCCAGCTCTTTCCCAGGCCCAGCCTGGTTAGAAAACCTCTCTTTTCCTTTCTGACTGAATCACGAATACCCATACCCATTGACATACTCATTACTGGTCTGGGCTGGTTGGTGTTTTGTTTGGTTTGTTCGTTCTTTGGTTGTTTTTTTTTTTTCCCAGAACCCCACTGAAGTAACATTTCAGTTATCTTGATATTTCCTACAACTAAATTCATCTGAAAATGTGCCTTTCCCAGAATAGACTATGCCCCTGTAGGTTTGGAGCCTTCAGCCTCTCTGTAACATCCTCTCTTACATGACTGTATTGCATTATATTTTTGTTTCTTTTATTCTGTTTGAAAGCATAATTCATACTAAATCTCTGCATGCAGAACATGATTTACTTGAGAGCACTGGTGCTTTGATCCTGATAATCAATTCTATTCCTTCCAATACAATTCCAAGACAATTTGTGATTTCTACATCCTCTAAGTTAATCTCACCTTTTATGCTTTGAAGAAGGCTCAAAAGAAAAAAAACAGGATAAACAAAAAGGTTTGTTTTTGCTCTCTTGCTTTCATCTGTTCTTAGAACTGGAGTGGGATCAGATGTCAGGTATGCTTGGAAGGCAGGAAATTTTGCTGCCACAGAGTGATTTGGTTATGTGGCTTTTCCTTGTCTTCCAAGACTAATATTTTAGAAAATTAACAAACTGTCTAGTGAAAGTTCAGGATGAAAAGCTCTGCTCTGGATCATTTTGCATGTTGGCTAATATTGTGGCTTTTTTAATGTCAGTGTTTAAATCTTTCTATTGCAAATCATTGATAACAAGGATTACTAATGGGAATATTTCCTAAACTTCAACTTCCTGAAGGAAGGACTGTTCTGAAGTAATATTGGCTTGTAATTCAGGATTTGTGATCCATCATCACTGGTAATATCCTATAAGTATTTTCATGATGGGACATGTGCAAGTTAACTGACATAGTTAGCTAAGAAACAGATTTGTTTCTAGTTAATTGTAGCAGGGAGCAGATGTACATTGGAAAAGGAGGCAGTGGGAAGGTGGTTCTGTGTAACACTGGAAATGTGCTTGGCTAATTGTGCAGCCACCTGTGGTTGTGCAGATGGCAATATCTGTGCCACAGCTGTAATGTTCACCAAAGCCCTGCTATCCATGGCAGAAGCAGCTGTAGCCTTTAAAGAGGGGAGAAAGGGAACAGCTCAAGCTGGTCTCACTTCTGGATTGCAAATTACCAGTTGCTGTCCTCATAAACTATGTCTAATGTTTCACACTGTGCTTCAAGGCTTGCAGTGTTTCTGGAGGTGTAACAGGCAGGAGCAAAGGAACAGCTGAAATATTTAAACTAGAATTTGCTGAACTCTAATGAAAAGAACCGAGACCGGATTCTGTAGCATAGTCAGCACCTGCTGTGACATGGAGTATTTTGAATTCCTTATTTCTTCTTCTATTTTATATACTTAAGTGAATGTGGAAGTTTGTCAGGTTTAATTACAGAGGTAAGAAAATCTACATGCTTTTAGTTTGAAGGTTCCCTTTTTTATACTTCTAAAACCTTTGTAGATTTGTCTTCTGCCAAAAGGCAGTGGCATCTCTAACCATGTGATCACTGGAGCTGACTGCTTCTGAAGAGGTAGGTATTTTGGATTACTTGATTTGATCTAGAATTATCATTTTTTGTTTCTCTTTAATTCAGTACTGAAGTTTCTACTTTCAAGGGGAATTAGGATCTTAACTGAAGAATGCTTAAAATGTGAATCTCCTCCAAGTCCTATATGCTTGTCTTCTTGGCTCTGTTCTCCGCTGAAAGACATCAGCTGGAATTCCATGCTTGCTCTTTATTTTGCAGGGAAACACAAGTGATCAGGGCTGTGCCACACAATGCATTCTCTCTTCTTGTAATGAAGTGTAATGCCAAAATGCTGGATTTTGAGGAAAGACTATTGGATACTGGGAATAGGAGTTACAGGACATTGCTTGGAAGGATGGGGTGTGCAGCAAGTCCTTCCCTCTTTTATGCATGAGAAATTTGACTGGTATAAAAGTGCAGTTAGAGTTTCTCCTTCTGTCAGCCTATGTAAGAAGTTTGTCTAGAGAGTGGCCATCATGTACGTGTTGTTCTTGACACCTTATAATAAAGTGGCAGAAGAAGGGTCCTCAAGATGGTTGGGAGCTGGAGCACATGCCATATGTGAACAATCTGAGGGGTCTGGTCTTGTTCACTCTGAGGAAATGAAGACTTTGACAGACCTGAAAGGGGTCCCCTTGTACCTATGGGGAGCTTACTGAGAAGATGGAGCCAGCCTCTTCATGGCAATGCATGGTGTGAAAATGAGAGTCAAGAGGTGTAAACTGGAACAGAAGAGGTTCATGCAGTTTACAAGGGAGAAACTTTTCCCCATGAGGACATTCAAGCAGTGAAGCAAGTTATGCAAAGATATTCTACAGCTTCTCTGCTTGTGGGTTTTCCCAACTGGATAAAAACCTGACAACATAGTTTTACCCAACTGGATAAAACCCCGACAACATAGTCTCATCTTAAAGCTAATCCTGGTTTGGGCTAAAAGTTGGACCCCCTAAGGTCCCTTCCAGTCTCTACTACCTTATTATAATGGGATTTGGTGTATTTTTGCCTGCCACAATTTTTGCATGAAGTATGAACTTCGAGGCAGAATCCTTTTCGGGTTGTAGCACCAGCTATGACCCATTTCCTACGAGGGAAATGGGAAGTCATGGAAGAGCCACTGTGACTTCCTATTTTTCATCAGCAGTTTACACAGCCTGGAGTACACAGGCTTTTGTTGGGTCCCCAGCCACAGTACAAATTACGTAGATATTACTAACTGAGGATTCATGAGAACACAGGACGGGAAGGGAGTGCAGGAGACACTGACCATTGGCCTCTGTTATTGCACAAAACCATGACATATCTACCCGTTTTAGAAAAATATCTTCTTATTTTAAAATCAAGTCATGTTTTACTACTATTGTTCCCATGGCAAGACTGTTCCAGAATCTCTACTTTCCATTTGACATTTGTTAGAAAACTCTTAATTTGTAGTTTGAATTTATTCATGACCTGTTTAAATTATTTTGTTCTGCTGCCTTGTTTTCCTTTGCTATGGTTTAAATAGCTCTTCTGGTACTTATTTCCTCAAAATATCTGTAGAAAGCAAACCAATCCATCTCAGCTTTCATCTGGGAAGTTAAACAAACCAAGGTCTCCCAGGCTTCACTTGTAAGACAAGCTTCTCATTCCCCTCACCAACCTGCTTCAATCTGAATTAATTGACCTGAGACTGGATTACCAATACCATACATATTACTTCTAATGAGACCTGTCTAAAATCCCATACAATGTGGTAATATTTGCACAGATCCATTGAAAATACTTCAGTTAATGCTTCATGACTGCTTTTGCTTTCTTTTGTGGACACCAAGACTTCTTTGGCTGCACCTGCTTTTACAACAGTTTATAACTCATTGCTGTTGTGTCTTCCTGTACCTTGTTTGTCTACCTTTTCTGATAATTTAATCTTTTAATTAGTTCTCAAGGTTTTCTGCTTGCTTGCTGACAGTCTCCTGCACTTTTATGTTGTTGATTACTCCTCTTTTCACCCTTTATAACTGGTGGCTTGGATTTATTCCTGAAGAACTCTTCTTGTGAGGGAGGCCTTTCTCCAGTCACATACTCCTCCTTTTCATTATCATTGTTTCAACTTTTCTAGGTCCTTACCTTCAAGGATGGTCTCTATCTTCACAAATTTAAGATGCAATTCTTTACAGGAGTTGAGATGGGTGAAAGCTGACTGCACTTTTTCTAAGAAATGCAGCCTCATGGTGGTGGCAGCCCTGTCCATGGCAGGGGGCTTAGATCTAGATTTTCTTGAAACTCTCTTCCAACCCATTCTATGAATAAGTTATTGGAAATCTTAGGTTTCACTGACAATACATGCCCTTCCTTATTCTTCTCTGAAACCCTGATGTTGCTGGAGCCAAGCCCAGCTGCAGCTGAATTATGCACAGCACAAGAACAAAGAGCAGAAAGGCAAGAACAAAACGTCCTATGACCCATTAAAACATGGGAGAGAATTCACCAGGCACCTTGCCCTTACCTAATGTGGATTATGTCCAAGGTGCACTGTTAGTACTCCCTCTCTTCCCCTTGTCATTAACAACCAATAAAGGCCTCTCAATTGTCATCCATTCATTTCACAGTCAACATGGAGGTGCCAGCCAAAGCACTGACTGATGGACACTGATTTGACATTGACTGATGGATAACTTCTAGCCCTTTCTGATAGTCAAGTTTGGTGATTGACATTCCTGCTTAGTAACAAGAATAACAGCTCACAGAACTCACAGGCAAGTGATGCATGTGCAGAAGAAATTTTGTTTTCTAAGCCTTCCTTCTGAGGCATCTTTTCACAATGCAGCAGGTGTGTAATATTAGTGCTAGTATTATTCAAATTGCAAGTGATTCTCACATAACACTTCTAGTGAAGAGACAGAACTAGGCACCATTAAAGCACCATGAGTTGTAAGAAAATAATGATTCAGGACTGGAAGTACTAGAACTTTGTGTTCTATCAGTTTTTCTAAAGGATAACAAACAAAATCAGGCTTCCAACAAAATAAATGACTATTTCCAAAGGCCATGGTGTTTATTCTGTGCAGTACTTGCTCTTGCTGTAGCTTCACATTAGTCTCTGCCATGTAATCCTGAAGTTTGCTTTAGTGGTCAGAGCTGGTGGAAAAGCTGGTCAGCTGTACAAAGCAACAGTTCCAGAGGCTGTATGAGAAAAGCTTCCACAGAGCTTGAAACCTCACTTAATCCTTAGCTAGTGTGCAAATTGACAAGATAATACTGAGCTTATCTGGCGTTTGTGGTTAAGATCCTGTTAGGCCTAGATCAGTGATTTCTGAGAAGTGTCAGTGAAGCAAAGCATTAGGGATTTCTTTAGCTCTACCAGCTCCCTTGATGTTTCACTTGCTTTTTGATTGAATATTTCCCTCATCTACTACAAGTGCCAGCAGGTAGACTGGATTCTCTTTTTAATGAAAAAAAAAAAAATATCCTGCTGTAATTAGCCATAAACTGGCCAGTTTGAGTCTGCATGCACATTTTTTTTCCAGCAAAGTTCAGCGCCACTGAGACAAAAAGTACACTATCCCCTGCTTGTGTTGTTGTTGACAAGAGAGAACTTTGGTAATTTTGTCTTTCATCAAAAAAGAGTGGGTTTTGATAAAATCCTGGATGCTTAAGTGAAAAAAAAAAAAGCAGGAAAATTTCAACAAAAAGTGCAGTATCAGATCTGCATCCACTTTGTTCTCTAACAAACCTTTAGTTCTGAGTTTATGGAGATCATGGAGAAGGAAGAAGAATGCTGGGTGAAGGCTTGTCACTTTGGCTCTCTCCATGGACAGTGATGTGCAGGATGTGTGATGGAGCTGTGTCTATATTGTAAATCCTACTGTGCCTGGAACATTTGATACCTCGTGCCAGTGCACGGAGGAGGCAGGGATGCTGCACTGCCTGTCTCCTGTGGGTGTCCAGTTGCAAGTCCCCAGGGTCTGGCCAGTGAAGGTGTGCTTGATTCAGGACTGAGTACTGGTGATTTCAAGGGAGTTAGAGTGGCATAGCAACCAAGACAGAACAGCTGTGTGTGCTGTATCTAGCAGGAATAGAACTGAAAACTGTGATGCTTTAAAATTTTGCTGTTTTTTTTTTTCCCCAGGAGCCACCTTTAACTAGAATGTAATGCGGCATGAGTAGGAGTAAAACACTCACACAGCCCACTATGCCAATTAACTCAAACAAGGTGACAATGAGGGCACTTTTAGCAGGATTTTCATGAAAACATTGCAATATCTTTCTTTCCAGATTTTCAGATGAGATAATAAAATTGTGATTAAAAAAAAATCTGAGATTGTGAAATCAATGCAGGGTTTGGTGTCCCTTAGTTTTCTAGTCAGATAATAACAAAATAGTGGTCTTTGTGGGCTGTTAACAAAATGATTCTTTACTTGAAATCACAGAAATAAAATCCTCATTAGGAAGGAGTTTCTGTTTCATTGTAGCTAAATCAGAACAGCAGTGTTGCCATTACTGTTTTCATCTTAACCTGATGTTAACAAAAGACAAAAGAGTCCTCTTTGCTCATTTATGAAGGAGATAATAAAAATTGTATTATTAGAAAAACATTTTTGTAAATGAGATATCAAATATGAAAATGGTGTACATGGTGTCCCTAGCTATTTAAAATCTGAAGTAGAAATTCTAGCCAACAACAGTAATGACTCCTCAAATGTATCTCTGTATAAATATTTGAATGTGTTTATGTGAGCATGCATGTGTTTGTGGGTGTGTGACAAACAGACAGCACTTTCTAAAATCAGAGCTTTTAAAATTTGAGGAATCTCTGAGTTGAGTTTTCTTATACGTAAGCAGTAAGTGCAAAACTCAGTTCTAGAGAGAGGACCAGAACTCACTAGGTGCACAAGTCATATCCCATTTATATTCAGTTCAATGGCATATACATGATAAATATTCATTTTCAGGCCCTATTTACAGAGATGTTTCATCTTAGCTCCCAGTTTTGCAGTCACAGGAGTTATACTTACCTTTTCAAGCAGTAGGGTGCAATAGGAGTAGATCTGTAGAATGAAACAGTGAATGTCAAAGACCTGCTGTTCACCCTCCATATTCCTCAGGGTGCACAGGCTGTTTTGGATTAGCTCCCACCTGTTTCCATGGATGGAATGTCCATTGGAGGTTGGAGTGAATTAGGTAGGTGCCCTCTTAAAGCCCAGCATCTACTTAATTTAATCAGGGACCCAGTCTATTTGTTCTATAACAACTCTAGATTGGAGAGAAAGCAGAGAAATGAGACTGATCTGGACAATCAATGCATTAACTGCCTTTTTATAATTAAAATGTTTACAAAACTCACACTTTGATATGTCTGTTCAGGTTCATGCAAACCCCATGGAAGGTCATGCCTAGGTCCTCTCAGGACAGAGCATCCACAAAAGTAAAGTCAGTCCTTTTTAATGCCAGGATTCTACTGAAAGTCACTTAATTGTTTTTCACTCAGTAAATATGATGACTCTATATTGCTTTAGTAAAAGTGACCACAAAAAAATGCTTCTGATCAGTTAAAAACCAAGGCCCCATTTCACTCAGGTAAAACATGAATGTAAAAATCCAATTTAGCTCATGAACTTGTTTACAATAAGACAAAAATAAAAATCTGTAAACAATAATTTGTGAGCAATAATAATTTGTAAACAATAATTTGTATACAATAAATTGTGAGCCTGATTTTGGAATAGATTTGTAAATGAGTGATCTAGTACCTGACTCACACTAACATTTCTTTGTAGTCTATGCATCTATCTTCACCTTTTAATCTCATCTCCAGTGACCAAGTTTTCTAGGACTGTTTTGTTGTGGATGCACAGCAGATTGCCTTTGATCACAGAAACTGGCTGAGGAGCTTAAGAGTCACTGGTGTGAATCTGTGAAGATTCCACCTATTTCTATTGATGTGTCTTGCTTTGTAAACCTTGTAGGAATATAAAGACCAGTGAGGAGTCTATTACTTACCCAAGCATGGTGGAATTTGAGCAGCAGGTTTCTTTATTCTCTGTGCTATAGGAAGGCTGGGTAAACTGTGTGCCTGTTTCTCCTCCTGGCTCTGATTTATGATTAAACCACGGTGTTCATCTTCATTCATCTGCTTGTTCTGGTGTGACTTTGACACCAAGGCTGTTCTACTTGGCTTATATGGAGGGTCATGTCTGACATGGATGATAATCTTACTACTGATTTTAGTGTCATCAGGAACAGAATATGGCTGTTTTCTGAATGGAAGCTGAATAGGTCTGAAGGCTTTCTCTTTTAGATGACAGTGAAACCATCTGGTTAAGTATTCTTTGTTGTTCATTAAAGAGAAATAACTCAGGCCGAATAATATTTTGTATTCAAACACTGAAAGTAGTTCAGAGCTTTCAAAACTGTTTATAGTATGACTCACATAACTACAGAGCAGTTGAGGTTGGAAGGGACCTAACCCCTCATCTGGCCTCACCCTTCCTGCTCAAGCAGAACCTCACAGAGCTGGTTGCCCAAGACTATATCCAGGTGGATTTTGAATATCTCCAAGCAGGGACACTGTACTCCCTCTGTGGACAACATTTTAGAATGCTTGGTCACCCTCACAATATGAAGAGTTTGCTGGTGTGCAGAGGGGGATTCCCTATTCCTGCAAAAGACCGGTTTTTTTTCCCATAATCACACCTTGCAGGCTCTTCCTTGCTTACATGCAAATGTTTTAGGTACTCCTACTTAAGTCCTGTTCATTGATTTTTTTTCTCTTTTGTCCATATAATCCCAAATCCTTTATTTGTCAACTGCATCCATCCATCACTCCCTCACAGGAAACACTGTTTTTCCCCACTGATTCCTGCACATTCTGCAGCCTGAGACTTGCAGGGCTGTGTCCACAGCCTGAAGTTCTGTGTGGGTTGATACGTCCACCATGGCAAGGACAGATGCTCCCATAAGTTGTGGAGACCCCATGCCTGGACGTGTTCAAGGCCAGGCTGGATTGGACTTTGAGCAACTGATGCAGTAAAAGGTGTCCATGGCAGAAGGGTGGAACATAATGGTCTTTCAGGTCCCTTCAGCCGAAGCCATTCTATGATTCAAGTGTACAAGTGAGATTTTCCCAGCTCTTCCTTGCTGTGGGAATCCAGTGTTCTTATTCCTTGGAAACCCTTTCACACAGAAATGCTGGTTGTTCTTTGCTTGAACAGTACCAGTAAGACTAAAGGAAAGTATAGACTTTAGTTGTCCTTTGAACTTTGTTACACTTTGCCACTAAAATTACAAGTGGGGTAAACCATCTCTTTCTCAGCATGATTTAATGTGAGATGCTTACAGCATAAAAAGGCAATTTCACAACTCATGCTGACTAAAGCCTTTGGCCAATGTCCATCTTCTCTTGGTCTCACTCTTCCAGAAACAAAAGAAAAGTGCTGTCTGTGGAACTGGCAACCTCACTAACATAAACTAAAGCCCCTCACTGACATAAACTAAAGCCCCTCAAAAAATTGAAATTTCGGATTCCTGCTTACATGTACAGGTGAGGGCAATGATTAACTGCTGTTCTACCCTCCTTTCCTCTTACTATATTACCTGTAGCCTGAGGACTAGAAATTGTCCAGCTAGGAATAAAATTTCACTCTTGCTTTTATTAGAGCACATAAGAGAGTGCTGAGTCTGTTTTTAGAGTTGTCCTTACAACTGTGGGATTGGAATAAATGAATCTTAGAAGGAAAAAAATCTCCCGAGGGCAACTCTGGCAAGTTCATAGAAACATTGAGTCATAAAATGATTTGGATTGGGAGGGACTCTAAAAGTCATCTAGTTCCAGGAAATTAGGAATTATCCATTAATAGTGCATTTAGGAAAATGATGCTTGATCCTTGTTGGAAACTGTCAGTGCTCACCAGGACATGAGCAATGACTCTTTTATACAGTTATTAACCTGTTATGATAGAAACAGAATGGTCTGAGTTGGAAGTGACCTTAAAGATCATCTAGTTCCAAAGTCTCTGACATGGGCAGGGACACTGGCAACAGACTGCAGCTTTTCATTTCAGTGGCAGCTATACCACAGCTTCAGATCAGGATGACCTTTCAATGAATATCCCTGGTCTTTCCCTATCTGGGATAATTCCCTGATCCAGGACATCTTTGGCAGAACTGTTGTTTTTCTCCAGTTATCAAAAATTACAGTGAAAGTACAATAGCTAAAGTGAAATACAGATAGATTATGGTAACAAAAGAAATGAACAAAACTGGAGTCTCTCACTTTTCTTGTGCTTCACTATACACCAGCAATAATGATCATGGTTACAGTTAAACAAGAAAAGGAATGGGGAAAAGTATATTCTGATTGCTTTTCCCTCTTCTCTAGGAAATTCCATTTGAGAAAATTATTTTAGCATAGATGTCTGAAAACTGGACTGAAGGCAACAACTTGACAATCAGGCCATAGATCTCCAGTTCTGCTATGGTAATTTTAATCTGTATTTGACTTGGTGTTCCTATAAACAACCATAGGTTGTTTATATTTCCTGAGGCAAACCCTGTTTGCCTCCTGGAAATCTGGCTGGTTCTCCTTGCTGTACTCCTCTAATGTTTGTAACCTCCTGGAGGTAGGAAGTGGGTTACCTAATACAAAGAGCTTGTCATAGAATCACAGAGTCATTGAGGCTGGAAAAGCCCTCAAAGATCATTGAGTCCAACCATTAAGCCAGTGCTGACAAGTCCACCAGTGAACCATGACCCCAAGAGCCACAACTACACAACATTAAATACCTCCAGGGATTACCCCACCACATCCCTGGGCAGCCTGGTCCAATGCTTGACAACACTGTCCATGAGGAAATTTTTCCTAATACCTAATACCTTTCTCTAAACCTGTCCTGGCACAACCTGAGGTGATTTTCTCTTTTGTCCTATTGCTTATTACTTGGCAGAAGGGACCAACCCTCGCTGGCTACAATCTCCTTTCAGAGAGTTGTAGAGGGCAATATGGTCCCCTCTCACCCTCCTTTCCTGCAGGCTAAACACCCCCAGCTCGCTCCTCCTTTGTATGTCTACAAAGTGCAAACCACATTTTCACTAGAGCACCTGGGCAGCTTTCTTATTTTCCTCTTACCCATTAATTTAGGCCAGGGAACATTCTAAAATTCTAGTAAGTACATAACTGTTATGCCACGGTACAAATAATTTATGCTTTTTCTAATATTATTGTATGTGACTGTTAATGAACTCTAGGTTCTATTCCAGTATTTCACCTGTACCTGCTATTCCATGAGGAGTTGGTAAGCAAATTAAAAGATGAAAATTGTCTTGGATCTGATTATTGTTATAGATTTTTTTTTCCATTGAGGCTGTCCATCCACTATTTGACCTTAGAAAGAAAAAAGCCAACATATTGGCTGGAATATATTTGCTTCTTGACAAATACTGTTTGGAGTTACTTAGTATAGAATTATAATCAATCTTACCCATACATTAGGTAATTTCCACACAAGACAGAATCAGAAGCCCTGAATAAATATATTTTCTGAAGTAACAACCTAAGTGTGCAGCAGGGTGAAGCACTGAAACAGGTTGCCCAGAGATGAGGTAGGTGCCCCACCCCTGGAAACATTCAGGTCAGGTTGGCTTAGATCAGCAGACTAACCTAGCTGAAGATGTCCCTGCTCATTGCAGAGAAGTTGGACTAAATGACCTTTAGAAGTTCTTCCCAACCCAAAATATTCTATAATTCAATGATAATTATGCACATGAACATACATGCACACATACACACATGCTGCAAAAGAAGCTCATTGCATTAAAAAATGAATTACTATTTCTAATTGCTTCTTGTAGGTAATTACTTCTAATAATTACACTGAGTAATAAATTGCTATTTCTAATTACCTGTGGGTACAGTCATAGTAGTTAGAAATGCAATTTGCATGGTTGTTTACATCACAAGCATGTTTAAGTAATTGTGCTCCCTTAATTAAGCGGAGGGGGTCGATGTTAAATAACATAGCACATTTTGCAGCTTCATGTTTAGTGTCATTTGTTACCTTTTACGGTGGTTCTGTTTCAGAGAATTGGGGAATAGATGTTGTGTGTGACTGGGGAATAACTATCTTTATTCGAAGCCTACAAGCCCTGTTGACTGCCTGTGACTTGACAGGCATTTCTAGAAACGTGCACTGTGTTGTTGAGCTTAAATTACAGCACTACCTTCTCAGTCTGAGGAAACCCGAACTACTTGCAGACAATGACCAAATCCTGTTGTCCTTAATCAGTCTCATTTTCCACTCCCCAGGCTCTCTGACACCAGATGTCAGCATGAAGGTCTTCATTTGCCCTGACGCTGATTAAACCTCAGTTTGATCTTTCACTCAAGCTCACATGAGCATCTATATATGATGTTTGTCCAGAAAGAAACACATTAGGAGCCTGTTGCAGAGAAGACTGCAGTCAGGAATTTACAGCAAAAGCTGTATTAACTTTCCTGATAATCTCTGTGGGTTTGTTGTGTTCCTCTGCTTCCCAGGACATTCCATGCCTGGATGTTACACACTGCAGTTTGGGGAGGTCTGTAACTCCTCCACTGAAGAGGTCATAAAGCAGGCAGACTGGCTGTCCTTTTGGAGGAAGAAAATGTACACTTTCTATACAAGGCTTTGAAAACATAACCAGTGCTTGAGTTCTTTCTTAAGCCTTCCTCTTATGCACAAATTCACAGGAGTTTACTGGGACTTAGGAGTTGCAGAACTTTGCCTTTTCCTATGTTGTGTATGCTTATTTTCTCATATTCCCCAGTTTCCATCTCAATTTATAATAATATTCACTGATATTAAAATTGATTGTAGTAAGGATTAAATGTGTCCCTGTAGAGGGGGACAGTGTACCATCAAGCAAGAGACAAAGAGGCAGGGGAAAATAACTAGAGGGACCCAAAAAATATTGCTTGTCATTCACATGTCCTTGGAGAGGGAAAGAATTCAGGAAATTTTGGACACAAAGAATACATTGTTGTTAAACATAATTTTTCAAGTTTTACAAGAGACATCAGTGGGTTGTAAAGTTAAGGAGCTGGAAAGTTCACACATTGCCTACACACACAAGAGATCTGGAAGAGTGGGTTTTGATATCTGAGGAATATCCTTGGCGCTGGTAGAAACAGTCCCTAGCTGATGAAAGGGGTTTGTTGTTTTGAGTAGGTTCTCTTTGTGTGTAATAATATGAAAAGATTTTTGTGATGAAGCATTGTGTCTGCTTTGGTAGAGAGGGAGATTCAAAGCAGAAAACAGCACTGGAAGTGGGGTTTCCTAGAAAAGGGGACTGTATATGATATGAAAGCTGCCATATGAGGAGGCCTGTGAGAGGGCTGGCACTGTCAAAACTCATACTTAATAAATTTGAGAAGTGAAATTAAAACCTTAATCTTAGAGGACACACCTTGGCAGTGTATGTCTGCTGAGAAAAAAAACATCAAAAGCATGTTTAAAGATTTGCTGTCCTTTCCTGTTTCTGAGAGGAGCTGGTTCTGGCTCACTTAGTGTTGGCAGGGATTCAGAACCTGATTTTCACTGGAAGTGGTTATTGTCTTAGAGCCAGACCCTGCAAATGCTGCCACAGAGCCTGCAGGATTAGGGTCTGTGTGGGCCCTGTGCTAGGTACAGAGCACTGTGTTTCTAAGGAGAAAGGACTGAAATGGTGTTAACAGTCTGCCTTGCTGAATTACTGTTTTATTCTACTTCTTATACCCATTAGACTCAAATTCTAATCAAGGTGTTGGACTCTGTTTCTAGGGAAGCCAAGACGGAAAGTAACATTGGTGGTTATAAAATTGTGGCTATTGTACTCCCTAGTGGGTAATAGAGAGCTGTTATTCTGCTAATTATCATGACTAATTAGCTTCATTCACAAGTGAAGAATCAGATGGGCTAGATCACCACCACCAACTGTTAAAAATGGGTTATTGAATTGCAGTACATGAGACCAGAGGGACTACTGTTACCACCAATGATAAGCCTGGGATGTGTTCCCTGCACCATAATATAATTCAGCCCTGGATTTTCAGAGTCCTTTCAGAAGGAAAAGTACATGCCAATCCTGGAGTGCAAAAATATCAACTTCAATCATTTAAAGTGTCACAGATTCCATAGTTGAGATGTAGCTTAACAAACTGCTCCACTCTGTTTAATTGTCCTGGAGCAAAAGCCTTCTACTACCACAGGGACATGCTTCAATGGGAGCACACAGAAACTGGCAACAGATCACAACCCTCTGAAAACTGTTTTGACTGAACTTGGCCATAAGACTGTCACACTATACTGTGCTCATATAGATCTTTGATCTGTTGTGGTAATGTGAGTCTGTATAGAAGGTGGAGTTGTGGTTGCAGAGGGATGAATTGTGAATACAATCCTCTCTCAGCTCTAAAGACCAATGAAATTCACACTCTTGCCCCTTAGAGCTGCCAGGCTATGGTCTCTACAGTAATGAAGAAAAGAATCTGCTATGCATCACCAGGGCACCTCTGTTGGGTTGTGTGAAGGTGGCTACTGATTCCTTCCATTGCCTGCATAATCTGCTGTCCTCAGCAGCACTTTCATCTTTGGAGCCAAAAGAATCAAGATAGATACACTGGTTTCTCTACAAACATAGTAGTGCCTAACTGAGTTGTGGAATCAGGAGTTTACAATTAAAGTTGTAAAGCAGGTATGTTTTATTCCAGCTGGGACACATGGGGGTTAGTTCCACCATACATGTGTATGAGGTGAGACAGGTTTCAAGTTTAAATATACATTGATCCCACAAGCCCACACCTCCCTGCCCACCCATTCTCTGCCTCCTTGCACTTGATATTATAATTACTCTTCTGTAGTGCCATGCTTCCTGTTGGTCATGGGCAGGGGTCTTCTTGATGAAGTAAGAGGTCTTCCTCAGGTGTTCGCCTCTTGACCTTGTCTCTGGGCAAGTGCAGTGGAGATTTGGCTAACTCCCAGGTCAGTTTGTCCTGGCTGAAACCAGGAGCCTGGTTTCTGCTAGCTCCTTAAGCAAAAGGTTCTGCTTTATTGGGTTTCCACAATACTTGAGTCTTGCTTTACTGAATTTTCTTATCTTTATGGCCTTTACTTAGCAACTATATTCTTTTGTCTTCTGTTACAAGCTGTTTCTACCTAACCAGTTACATTCCTATGTGTTCTGTTACAAATTGTTTTTTTCTACTTTTAAAATCTTGCTAAATAAACAATAAATATTTTTGTTTCCGTCCACCCACCTAAGTACATTATATGCTTCTAAAATTCTAGATTTCCATAAACATACATGTTTCCCATATCACAACAGAGTTCATTCATAAGGGCTTTTAGAATATGTCTATTCCCACAAGCAATGTAAAAAAAGCTGAGAGTGATGAGCCATCTTTGTTCCTGCACTTCAGCCTTTGAAGACTGAAGAAGTATGGTGGTGGCTTGTCCTTGCAAAAAAAACACATTACAGGTTTTCACAGCTGGTCTCTGGAAGATGCTGAGGGTGAGAAATTACCAGGCTGAACGTGTAAGATGTAGGAAAACTTGTGAGGAGTTATTGCAAGGAGTTATTATCAGAATTTCTCCTTGTCTGTATCCAGAGGCAGCATGGGAAGGGTCTGGCTTTACCTCTGGTGCCTGCAGGACTCTTCTGACAGCCTCAAGTCTATTTGACCTTGAAACAAAAATTGTGCCTGTTCTAGAACCCTGCATGTGCTAGGAAGAGAGAAACTAGGGTGATGCCTATGGGAGAGGGGGGAAAGTAACAGAGAAGTGTCAGAGATTCGAGAATGCCACTGCTAAAACACAGAAGAAAAAGCTGCTGCATGCACATGAAAACAAATTCAGCTGGAGATTAGGAGAAAGTTGGCAAAGTTGTGCCTTGGCTTGTGATGTTTGTAGTAGTCATAGGTAACCATCTGCTGAGCTGTCAGGCCAGGCTGCGCTTCTTTATTTATGTTTTATATTATTTGTTTTTCTGTTCTTTTAAAATTAATTTTACAAAAGGAAATAAAATCATTTTGTCGCCTCAAAAGGAAAATATCTGAAAGATGATTTAGGCTGCACATGGTGAACATCCTTCCAGGAGTCCTGTCTGCCTGGCACAAATGCAGCTGCAGCACAGCCCCTTGGTCTCCCTCCTTCTCTAGAACTTTCTGCCATGCACAAATTGAAGGATCCACGGACCAACAAGCTGGGCCTGTTTTACTATTTCCCCAGCTCCTCATAAATTGGTTTAGTGTTGGGAGAGACCTTAAAGATCCTCTACGTCCAACCCCTCTGCCATGGACTGGACTACCTTGTATTAGACCAGGTTGCTCAAAGCCCCATCCAGCCTGGCCTTGGAAACTTTCAGTGATCCACGACTTGGACTTTTGGATCTTCTCTTTACAGACTGGCAAGCCTTTTTATTGGTCTTACTTAATTCCTTCTGCATTGGATTGTTTCTTTTAAACAGCATTTCTACTTAGGTGTTGCACAAGAATTTACTGAGAATTTACCCATTCATTCATTGTGAATCATCCTATCATTTGGTTTATGTGACCAAATCACCACATCACAAGTGTGGAAAGTCAGCAGTGACTTAATGAGTCAGTTTTGAACCTAAAATGCTGCATCTGATAAAAAATAATAAGGCAGAGGCAAAAAAAAGTTGTCCTGGTAAAAATCCTGAAATAGGTCAAATAATACATATTGCCCAAAGGAATCCAGGAGTCTCCCGGGCTGAGGAAACTGCCAGGTTCCCAAAGATAGAGAAGCATCTAATGCTGCCTCATTTCAGTCAAGGAACACAAATTGTTTCTGAGCAATTTCTCTCTGGATGCAGTCAGCAAGGCTGAAGTGCTTTTGTTGTTTTTATTAGCTCAGTATGATTTTACTAAGTATCGCTGCCAGTCACCGCTCTCTGCTTTGGAAATTCAGCTATATTTTAATTGATGTGGTGCTTTACAGGCCAGCACCTGGGTGTTAATCACACGCCAGGAGTAATATGGCAAAATAAAGTCACTTCTGTCCAACATGAAAACAAATAATACAAGATTAAATAACCTAATTTGAAAGCACAGCCCACACATTCCCAGTTTGAGCTGTTAATAGCAGTTCAAATTACTGAAACTGAAGTAATTATTAAAATGCAATTAGTTTATACTGTTGGCAGAATGTGTTTTGGCATATCTCTTGACTTGAAGCACTTTCAATGCACCCGTCTCTCAGAAGCTTGATTTGACATTAAGACATGGAGCTGATATTCTGGGAACCTGAGCTTAATTCCTGGGTGTCTGATAAAATTCCTGTGTAACTTTTCTTGGTCTTATCACTTCTCTGTGTCTCAGTTCCTCATCAGTAGAATAGATATGAGATGGAAAACATCCTTTGCCTGACTGCTTGCTCTATTTAAACTAAAAGCCCTTTAGGTATGGGATTGTTTCTGAATGTGTTTTTACAGTGTCAGATAATGAGGGCTTGATCATGTTTGAACAACAAAATGCAGACTAGTAGACCACTGTATTGTTGTATGAATCCAAAGAGAATTTTTTCTTGCTGTTCCCTGCATGATAGAGGGAAAATTATAAAATATTTTTTAACGCTGATAGCATGATGTGCAATAGTACCTAAAAAGCAGGCAATAAAAGAGTAGGAGGAAGCTTTTAGATGCCTAGCAGATAATTTCTTAATGATCTTTGTGAGAAAATAGTGCCCTGGAATAACATTTCAGAAAGACCTATTGTTTTCCCACTGCATTACACATATACAAAGTCCCACACTAAGATCCAGAAATAGTGGAAAGTAGCTTATAACATCGTCCCTGAAGATGGTGGATGATGCATGTGACTATTTTGACACAGATCTGCTTGCAGCTCCTCTGCCCCATTTTGGGCTCTGTGAACAGGCAGTGCAAACGCTGCTCACCCATGGGAATCACCTGGCAGCCTTGGAGGCCTTGACTCAGGGAAAGGGCTTACAGCACTTGCTTCAGTGCCAGGGATTTCAGCAGGGCTTGGAGCACATGCCCAGAGTTAGCAATGTGATTGAACTTCCTTCCTGAATACAGGCAGTTTCCCTGTCCTGGGCTCTAGATAATGTTTGGATTCCATGTTGATGAAATGCACAGCGGTGTTCTTCTGGACCAGCCTGATCCCCACACCCTCACTGCCAGCTCCAACCCTGGCAGCACTCAGGATTAGTTAAGAAAACAGGGCTGGAGTGCTACTTTGAGCACAGACTCACAAATCCCAGTTTGCTGAATAACCAACCATGCCACCATGACTCTGACTTGTAATTGCTGCTGGTTCCAGACAGCATCTGTGCCCAGTTTGGGGAATAGCCCATGCCAGTAGAAATCCCAAAAGACAGCTGGGGCAAGGTGGCAGTAAGTTGGGCTCCCTTTCTGCTGTACAGTCTTCTAGTTTTATCCTACCAGGCTTTGCATCCTCAACACACTTCCATATGCCCTAACACTGTCACACTGGCCTGTCCTCAGCTGCATGACGTGAAAATGGTGCCCTGCTGGGTGGCAGCTCAGCCTTCATGACATTTCACACACAGAAGAAAAAAGGAAAGAACACAAGGGGTTTGATTTCTTAAGGCTTTTAATTTTATTTTGTACTGTTTATGTTATAAACAGTACCTATGCAAGCAACACAAAGCATGCTTCATGATATTCATGATGTTTTTTTAGTGCACAGACTGTGTGACCACTTCAAGTGCATCTTTCCAAAACAGTGGTTTTCCAACCCTCCAGTTCTGCCTTAGTTCTGGTGCTGAAATTGCGTGAAATCTGGTGCAAATTTATAGTCACCTGATACTTTTATTGTAGAAGGAGTAAAGAAAAATATCTTTAAGAAAAATGGAGATTATTGCATGAGAAATTTCAATTTTTTTCTGTATTATTTTTGACAGAGGACAAATGTAAACTCTTTTGTTTAACAATTTTGTCCTGTTGGGAAGAGTAGAATTTAATTTATTTTCAGAAAATTATAGTCATGGTACATTTTGAAACAAAAATGTTTTATGTGAAATTTTATGTGAAATTTGACTAGGATTTTGTTTGTCTCTTCTGCTAAGCATTCCTCAGATTGTTTTACTTTTATGGATATTTACTCAGATCTTTGCATATAAAGTTATCACCTCTTGGTTTTTAATAGCTGAAAGAAAAATTTATAATTCTTGCACCACTGAAAAACTCTAATGATTAAAGAGTAGTGAAGAACTAATGATATAGTAGTAGTGGTAACTTGCAAATAATTCAGTCTTTAACTTAGCCATGAAAAAATATATTTATGTTAAAGAAATAAGTGGTGATTTGTTTCCATCAAAGACAGAAAATATCTTTGCTGCTCAAAACACACAGCTAACACCAGCAACAGCAAAATATCTTGAATTTGCAGAGCTACATTTTATTGCAAGTGGGGATGCAAAGACTCAAAGAGGGGATACCAATATACCCTCCTCAGACTATCATTTGGGAGACAGGAAATACGTGGTCTTCAGCATCCACTGGAGGAGATCCACTGAGCAGCCTGTTGGGAAGGGGCAATAGAAGGTGTCCTTCCCCCTGCCATTTCCATTATCTGCTTGAGGTCTCTCCTCACCTGTATCCCTGCCAGTCTCCATGCCAGGTCCTGCATTCCCATGCTGTAGGAAGTCCCCGTGTCCTTCATCCAGGGCTGTCCAGAGGTGTTGGTGCTGGGAGGCACTGAGCCTTTCACACTCTTCACTGCTGGACTGCAGTGATGGATGTGCATCTTCCACTGCACGGCTTGAAATGCCCCTTGGGAACAACATACCCACCCTTCCTCCCAAGGAGGGACATCAGTGAGCTTCAGCTGCATCCCAGCATTTGGGATCTGGGAATTTGGCAGAGTTCAGCAGGGAAGCAAAAGTGCCTGGAAAATGGAAGTTGAGCAAGTGGCAAATTTCCATCTGCTTTACTGCAAAGATGAATGAGCTGTTTAGACCCCATGATGCAGTGTCATCTACGTTTTGATAGCAGAGAGACTATTAGGGCTAATTGAATTTACCCTGTTGTTACTGAAATGCTGTATAATTATTTTATCTACCTAAACCTACATCTTGCATATAGATGGCCTAGTTTTTAATGCAGTGCAGAGTTTCTAATGAATAAAAATTTTCATGCTGGCATGATCTATAAATAAGAGGTACAGTCCAGCAGCAGAAACCTGAAATAGCTAATATTTCTGGAGAGCAAACAGTTGCTGAATGCTAGCATAAAACTCTGTGCTTTTCAGAACATAAAATTTAGTGATAAATCCGAGGCACAAAATTCATATTCCACCTCCAAGGTTTAAAAGGGTTTTTATTAGGATGTGGGATTTTGGCCTGGCACAACATAAAAGAAAAAATAAAAAAACCAACAGTTTGAAAAGATTGGTTGCAGCTCCAGTTCTGGGCAGCCCTTTGAATTTGGAAACAAATAGTGCAGTGATTCATTAAGAGCATCATCCTCATAATCATACTTGTTTTTTTCCAGAGAGCAAAACAGCATTCTATCACTGGATTAGCAGAAAGCATAAGAGCGGGAATCTTGGGCTGACAAGTGGTTGCAAGATAATCTCAGGGTTCAAGTGAACACATGAACCTCTTTCTTCTAAGCCTTTTCTCAATTTCAGTTCTGTGTTAGAGCTGTGCCTTGAGGTGATCCATGAAATACACAAAAGGACACTGAGGAAAAAAGCACAAATCAAACTGAGGCTCATATTCTCTTAGGCCATTGGTGGTTGCACTCCACCTTTGGTTCTATTTTCACCTCACACAATATCATCTCCCCAGTGTTTTAACTCAAGCAGGAGAAAAGAGTCCCATTTTTCTTCTGGAGTCCTTTTAGATGGAAGTTAAACTGTCTAATTATAACTTTCTTCAAAAACTGGGTTTCTTGAATTATTCATTGACCTGGTGGTATGGGGCAAGGTTAACACAGCCTCAGGTATTCTTTAATTTTGTTGGAGAAGTTCTTCTAAAAAACTGCAAAAAAACCCCTGTTCTACCCTGAAAACATTAAATAGGGTAATAGGAGAAGCTTTCCTTAATTCAGATTTATGTAACATATCTAAGTTTAGGATGCTTTAAATGAAACTATTGCAGTAGAATAAGAGATGGCTGCATTGCTTTTTTTAAATAGCACTGAGAGAAAATATATCTACCTAGACTTGTTGAGAATAGTGAGGAGGAACCCTCTCTGCTGCCTGTTTACAGAATTTTTGCTTTCCACAGCTTGTCGCATGAAATCCTTGCAATATTCATCCAAGATTGCCCAAGGGACATATAGAAAGTTAAGTGTTAATTGTGAAGATCCTTTCCCCCCTGCAATTTTCTTAAGATTCCATGGAGAACAAAGAGGAAATATTGAGAATCTTTTGCACTACCAATGCCATTTTGTGATGCTTATGGGCCCTTTAAAATTAAATGACAGATATCAGCTCTCTATCAGGCACTAGGGTGTTGTGAGCTTCTGGATATTCTTATAGTGATCAGGTATTTCTGACAAATAAAATTTTCTCTGACGTATATGCTTATTTTGCATTTACTGCAGAGTAGTCATCCAAGTTCTGTGAGAGCAGAAGCTGTCTGTCTTTACCTATGCTGAGCCAGAGTATGAGATGAAATGAGCAAGACCATATTTGCACTTTGCTGTGAACCACTTCTACATGAATATTAGGTTATTTTCCTAAATTTCAGTTTTATGTGCAACTGATTGCTGCTGTCCTTGTAGAAAAATTCTATCTATATGGAAAAATAATCTAAAAATATTTTTAATATTCCCTGACCAGGGACTCAGTATCACATACATGAAGGTTATGAATATATGCAAAAAGAAGTATCTAGAGAGGAACTTCCAATAATTCACTCAAAATCTGTGAATTTCTGTCATGAGAGAAGCTGTGGAATATGGAAGGAAAAGGCCTAATCATATACTGAAGAACCATTGTATCTTGAATGGTGCTATGGGGAAATGGGGAAATTGAGGCAAAGGGTTTCAGGAGGTGATATTTTAGATAATAGTTTTTAAAATACCTAGATACTTTTACATGTCCCACAAAAAAATACTTGTGTTGCCTTTTGTGAGCTGGCCCAGACACAGAAAAATGCATTACAGAACATGAATGGCTTGAGGAGAGAAGTGAGGTCCCTCAGCCTTTGTTCCCTAGGGAAGGGTTGCTCACAACCACTGTAGGGAGAAGCCACCTACAAAATCCAGAGAGGAAAACAGAAACCAGGGAGGTGGCTGAGCTAAAGTGTGAGAAGTCTCTCTCTGTGACCTTGCAGACTCTGTCTCTGTGATAGACCTTTAGATGTGAGCTCTCTTCTGGCATGAGGGTCCTGGACTTTTCTGGGCCATTGGAAAAAAAACAAGCCCCCTTTTTCTTAGATTGCACTGTAAAACATCTAATAATTATTTATATCCTGATCTTTGCTCTGTCTGCTCTGAAGCAGAAAAGCTCTTAAGGTGGAAATTGGATCCAGATAAGACACCTGCACTGAGATACCTACCTATAGGTGCCTAAGGTGCCAGCATACCCAATGGGGACTGACCCTACAGTCCACAGAACACAGGAAGTGATTTATCTTCAAGCTGCAGGGTAATGAATGCACATGGAAACACAAAGGAATTTTTTTCTCTAATGTCTGCCTTAAATTCTGGTAAAATAGGTTGTGCCCTGTCACAGGGACCAGCTCTGGGTCAGCCTGGATGACAATTAATGGTTTACCTGGAGGAGCAGAGGGGCAGAGGCAGATTGTGTCACCTGTAGTCATTAAAGTGCAATGTTCAAGATAATTTGATTGTATGAATTATTCTAGTCAAAGTGATGACTTTTTGTAAATGACTGCTCTACTTTATGCTACTGTCAGTACCTAGCACTGCATAGTCACTTATGGAGTGATTGTTCTGAAGCCTAATTTAAAAAATAGAGAAGGATTAGTTTGATTTAGCATGTGATATAAAAAAATCCAGCCATGGCAAACATGTTTAGCAGTCTAGTGAGTGAGGGAAAATGTGAAAAAAGTGCTTGCATTCCATACTTCATCAAACAATCATATCAGTATAGCACATACTCTGAGGGTGGATTTTCCAGGAACTCAAGGACTTTTCTTCTTCGATTAGATGATTAGAAGAGGAGACAGGCTGCCTCAAGGATCTGTAATTTTTATGAGGTAACATTTTGTTGTAATGCTGCATAATGAATAAAACTGGATTTATCTTAAAGGATATAAATGGAAATACATAATTGCTTGTTCCATGAGACTAAATGATCACATATGACAGTTCTCTACTCTTCACCACTTCTCAGTTTCATTACAGTTCTTCTGTGTTACAGCATTTGTCTTTCAGCAGTGGGCAAACTATGATTTGTTCTTGCTAAGGCTTCTGTATCTCTGCCTTTTTTTAGCTGAGAGGCTCATCAACCCCACAGTCAGGGCCCTTATGGCTGAAACAGGTGAGATCAATTCTAATTGATTGAGAGAACATTTTGTTAATCAAGATCAGGTTTGGGTTCTTCCATTGCTCCAGCATTGTGGTGGTGGGGTAGCAGGCTTGGCACGCTCAGTCAGGCTGCTGTTCTCTCAAGAACTGTGGTGGTGCTGGGCTATCAGCTGGACTTGATCTAGGATGCCTTTTCCAAACTGAATGATTCCATGAGAACTGCAACACATACTGTGCTTTGTGCCTGTGACTTCTATTCAGGTGATCTCATCACTGACTTCAAATGTTCTTCAAATGTTTTTGAGCAAAGAAATTCCATGTACTACCTACTTCTAAATCATGCAGACATAAACAGGTCCACTCCTCTTGACATCAGGATCACTCCCTGACTCACTTTTGTTTAGCAGGATAGGATTATTGGACCATACTAATCTTAGGCAGAGAAAAAGGCAAGACACAGGAAAAACAGCAATTGATTATGACAATGTGAATGGGGGATGGCCAGAAGAACTGAGAATACAAAGTGGGCTGTATTCAGCAACAGCTCTCAGTGCTCTTGAATGAACATAGCAGCACCCAAAGTAGCCTCAGCAGAGGGAGGCTGGTGGTGAAAGCTGCTGGTGAAGCAGCTCCAGTGTGCACTCAAAGCCAAACAGTGGGCAGTGGATGCTAAAAGTAAATAATGCATTGACAATGAGTCCAAGGCAATGAAAAATGGGCTTGGTGTGATCCATCAAAGCCCAATGGGTGGAGAAGCACAGCCTGGAGCATCAGAGGTGGAACAGAGTGTGAACACATGCCTAGCTGACATGAGGACAGCCCTGGTCCCAGCACAGTTGGTATTGCTCCTCTCTGGCAGAGGGAAAGGTGGCATCAGAGTTACTCTTAGCTCTTAAACTAAGCTTGTAGAAAGGAGAAGTAAAATGAGCTGCTGGGGTTTGACACCAAGCAGATTAGTGGTTTAGCTCACTGAGTGAAATTCAGGCACAAGCTCATTTGGTCACCTCCAGACCATGTTGCCACTAGTGCTGGTCCCATTGCATCATCCTCTGCGAGCTTGTAAGTCTGGCACCTGTAGTGAAATCCTCAGCCATGACATTGTCATTTTTGTGACCTTTGCTTTTCATATACCTTTAAACTTCTACCAGAGTCCTAGCATTTAACTTCATCCTCCCTCAGTCTGTTAGTCTATTAAAATAAAAAGTATTAATTAGTTTGGTTACAAGTGTCTTGTCTATTCTTTATGACTGTAAAATCCTAACAGCAATCAACAGGGAAAGGGAATATATTTCAGATACTTCTTCAAGTTTGTTGATGTTCCTTTAATAGTTCTGTATCTTTAAGTTCCCACTCCAAAGCATCTACCAGTGCATGTCAATACAGCTGGATTTATTTTGCCCTTAGGTAAAACGTAACCTTTCTCTCACTGCATTAGCAGCCATGTGTGCTTGTTGGGAACCAGTAATATCTTTGTAAGATCCAGCAACTCAGCAGAGCTGTTACACAGATTAGTTAGCAAAAAGGAATGAAAACAGATTGTATTTGTCAAATAATTTATTGTCTACATGCAGTCTGGCTTGTCAACTCTGCTTGCTTTGCTGTCAGGTCATTTTCTTACAACAGATGGTTATACTGAATGATATAATTAAATTATGATTAACTCTAATATTTATTTAGTTTTCTCAGAATCTTCAAATAGTATGCTATGGAAATGCACACACAATTTTCCATTCCTTGCCTCAGATATAATGTTTTAAACTGAACAATAAGAGAAATTATAAGGTGAATATTTTTGCACAGAATAGTGAGCTGTTGAAATTGGTACTGCTTCAGCCAATAAACAATTTGACTAAGTAATGAAAAGATAAATGTGAATAAAGTTTTCAGTCCATTGTCCCAAGCATGCTCAAGTTTGAAATCAAAATTCCACTAAGAAAGTTCCCTAAACTATAAGAATACTTGTGTCCTAGTCTGGCTTCTAAATTCTCTGGCTGTTCTCCATCTCCAGTAGTAAAGATGCTATTACCTCTTGTATAAACAGCTAAAACTAAGTTGTAATGTTTTCTCTTGGTGATGTGATGGTTATTCCTAAGTCATGCAGGCTTTCTGCTGATGTCTGCCAGTACATTTTAATGTATTGAACATGACAGCAGAAGAACATGTTGCATGATTTGATTGCTGTCTTTCTGTCAAGAGAACTGTAGGCTTATTCATGCCTTGCATATACACCAGGGTTAACAAAATAGCTGCCTTTGTGTAAAAGATAATAATTGATTCACTTTCTTGTTGTTTTTCCATTGATTAATTTCCCTTCTAATATATAGACAGAGGACTATGTTTCTGCCAGTGTGGAAAACACAGCCCCAGCTTTCATTAATAGAATTATTGGCTTCACTTTGCTCACTTGAAAGCAATGAGACAAATTGCACCTGAGTATTCCCACTGAACCCTAATGACACTGCATAGCTGAAATGTGGTTAAGTGCTGCTACTGAAAATCCAGCCACTGCTCTGATGAGTCTTTGAAATGTTATTTAAGATCAAATGAAACTCTTGGCTATGCTTTTGTATATTTGAGGTAACTCTACTGAAATCCATTATGTTTATTGCCATCCTGACCTCCAGTCATGTGGTGAATTGTTATTTAACATCCAATTCACCTCTTGACTTAAGAGTCAAGAGACTATTTAAGAGTAACTGTGCTAATCTAGCTGGTATTTCAATGGTTAAAGACCAGGGAATGAATGGAGAAAAAGCCATGGTTTACTCTATTGTCTTTCTTTCTTCTAAATGTATTAGGACATGATCTTATAAGACAGGTGAAAAACTGCAGCAAGACACAGACACTTAGAGCAATATCCTCACTTATGTTGAAAATGACAGCCACAGGTCAAATAATTTGTGATGTTATAGATAGTAATGTCTACAAAGGCTCAGAAGTCCTTATGAGGGATCAAGACCTTATGATCCTGGTCAAAGAGCAGAAATAATTGTCCCCTCAGCACAGGAATTTGCTGTCACACCTGCTCACTAGGATGTACATAGTCTATACTGTGAATAGTTTGACTCTTGTAGAGAAAGAGAGATCAAGAGTGGATGTATTGGTTTTGCAATCCAGGTACAATGGAAAAGACAAACCACCATGTTCAGTGTGGGAGAAAGCAGAGAGAACAGGCTGGTGTCCTCATCTCTGGCTGCTGTATGAGCAGCCTCACTGCAGAGCCATTCACAAGATGAACACACTAAAGCTTTGCAAAATTTCCAGGGAGCTCCTCTCTGGATGATGGGGAGCCTAAGAGGAAGGCAGTGATGCTGTAGCATAAATTGGATTAATGGGCAGTGAAGGCTGGCCTTTTGGCATTGCAGAGACTGGAGCCAACAGCTTGAGAGCAAAAGAATTAAATTAGACAAGTTTAAATTAAATAACTGTTCAAAGCAGCAGAGGAGCTTGCTGACTCACAGATGCCAGTGGATATAGTGACTCTCTGTCTTACTCCCAGATTTTCTGAGCTGTTCAGTATGGCCATAGGGAGCGTACTGCAATAAATAGTTATTTAAGAAAATACTCCTGTTGCACCCACTAGATACCTGACCATAGGTATAACCTGCCAGTTCCAAGGAATGCCAGGCATGGTGGATAGAATGGAAGTGCTTCTGTGCTCTCTGCCAACTTGTCCAGCTCCAGATGATAGGATTTTTATGTTGCCACCACTGGTTCTTTACCAAAAAAGTCACATCTCTATAGGACTTCCCACCCTGACCTCTCTGCTTATGTTAATCCTTTCTAACCATCTGCCAAGGAATAATTGGAACCGAGAGTTCAGACATTTCCTTGTTCCATGTGATTTCACAAGAGTGCTCCTGGGTGATTTGATCTGTCATTCAGACTGTGATTTCCTTAAAGAGGTTTCTGCTACACAAGAGGGAAACCAGGAAATGCCAGAGTTTAGAGAAGGGTCTCACAACCATTTGGAGAGCTACATCCCAGCGACCCCATTCTACCATCTTCGTGCTGCTCATCCTGTACTTGTCACTGTGGGGCCTTGGTATCTGTGGGATGTGTCAGCTCACCTTCAGCACGCAGCACAGCACGGGTGGGGACCCCAGGCACTGCTGACAGTGCACAGTGACCCGGGCAGATCTGCAGAACAAGCTGTGCCCTATTTGCCAAGTGCCAACTAGTGACCACTCTTTCTTCTCTGTCTTTCCAAGGTGTCTACCCAGTGCACTGCCACAGCTTCTGTCTGCGCTTGTGAATATGTGCTGACTTATTCCCAGCCTTGCTCAGGGTGGTCTCTTCCAAACTCCAGACAATCCTGTACATTAAGTAATCAAAAGTATGCCTGGAATACATGTAGACACACTTGCACTAAGTGTCATCAGCAGGAGGGGGCCTGTGGCAGCACAGGCTGGGAACACACTGACAAGGTTGGCCCAAGCTGAGCTGAGCCAGTTTAAAAATAGCCTGAGTATGCCTGCACATCCTGACCTCCTCTCTGATTTTCAAATTAGCCAGATCCATCTGTACTACCAAAGTAAAGCAGTGGGGGCTGTTAGGGCTGTCTACAAGAGCTGGTTCACTTTACATTCTTCAGGTAGAACCACTGCGATGGGTTGCAGACTGAGTACATGACTAAAATCAGTGTGTTTCAACACAATCATAATTTTCACTCTGCAAGAGACTTACTGCTCAGTGTGTGGGTGGTGGCAGCTGCTGTTGAGCCAGGCTTCACTTGATCTGTCTCAAACAGAGGTTAATAGGCAGGATAGAAAGAATTAGCCACACATACGGCATGAATGTAAGAATTCTTAATTTGTCATGGCTCTTCTTTCAGCCCTGGAGCTAGATCCATATAGCATGGAGAATTTGGGAGACAGTCCTATACTTAAGAAAGTTACCCTACAGCACCTGTGTAGGTTTCCCACCAAAAAATTGTTTCTGGTGTTTTGTGTGATCATGGGCAGGACCACAGAATCATAGAATCAGTGGACAAGACCATAGAATCATAGAATCATTGAATAGTTGAGTTGGAAGTGACCCATCAGGATTGTGGAGTCCAACTCCTGGCCCTGTGCAAGACACCCCAAGAATCACATCATGCTCCTGAGAGCATTGTCCAAACACAAGAGTTAATAGAAAGGTGCCAGACAGGTTAAAGAGGCACTCAGTGAACAATCTGGTCATCATTCTTCTCTCTTCATATTGTACCTCAGACTTTAAATGGTTAATATCATTGCTGCTGGAATAAAAATATTTGCAACAAAAAAACCCATGCTCTATCTAATCAGCCTCAATGAAAATGCTTTCAGCAATGACCCTCTTTCCAAACAATGAAATTGCTCAGAGACCTTGTTATTTTCAAATGAACTCCTGCTTGTTTATTTTAATGTAAACAATCCAAGTTTCTAGGGATAGTGTTGATAGCAGCATGAAATGTTTTCATAAATAAAAGTGAAATTTGTGAAGTGCTTCCATACATACACAAATACAAGTGCTAATTAATGTAAAAATGTTATTCTTATAAAAGATTTGGAATAAAAGATGTACACCACAAAAAGGCTCATGGAAAAAACATTATTGCAGCTGTGCCCCATCACCTTTCTCTGGGCAAGGTACTTGTCACCAGGAGAAGAATTTTAATCTCTGGCTCAGCTCATGAAAAGTAATGGGCATGTGCACATATCACTTTGGGATAACATTATGTGTGTGTAAATTGATGTGGAACAAAAAGGGCCATATCCTATCTGTCTATGTGCATTTCCATCTCCAAGTGACCTAGTCCTTTTACAGCCAGGAGAAGGAATATGGAAATTTAGGGAAGAATTCTTCTTACATAGTCTGGAAGTCTACTTTAGGATAAAAGCAAGCAAGCCCTGGTTGACTACCATATACCTAAACACAGGTAAAAGATGCTTACATTTGATCAGATGAATCTCATCCATTATATCAGCCCCTCAGCTGCTGTCCTCCACTTGCCTTTTTCACGTGGTCCTCTTTAATAAGCACAAGGCAGCTGAGCCCTTTTTACTGTAGGGACTAAATTTCCTTAGATTATTCTGTGTTTACTGTAGGGTGCCACTGAGGATGAACACATAGTAGGAAAAATATTGCCAGAAACTGACTTACAGGTACCTTTGAGCCAAAAATAACTTGTTTGTGCATCATAACCCCAAATCTTTTGGGTCACATGGGGTATGTTTGTGCCTTTTGGATTCAGCTGAGTTTTGGGACAGGGTTTAAGCATTGCTCTGAATCTGTTTGAATGGAACTGTGAACATGAATTGCCTGCATATGAATAATATTCTGGATACAGCTTTCAAGCCCGTTTGATGACTTGGGTGGATGGCACGTGTAGTGTGTCTGTGGGGAAAATTTTTTTGAGACTTTATGGCTGTGGGCAATGCAGGTGCACAGCCCAGCAGGCCAGGCTGGACTCCCCTTCACAGTAAATGAACAGCCACCAGGGATTGCCAGTGCAGTCTAAGTGATGATCCATGTTTGTCTTTGGTCAGAAAAATCTCAGCCACTGACTGCATTGATGATATTCCTATTAAGTCTAACAGGAGCTGGATAGCTCAGTCATTGACATCTGCATCTGACACATAGATGTGAGGAACTGCATCCTAGCACCTCCGTTAAGCAGTGAAAGCACAGTGAAATGAATCAGGTCAAGAATGGGAATTTGGGATGAATAATATAACATCATTTACCGCCTGCTTCCCACCGTATCTTCCCACATATACCTACTTAATGTGTTCTCTGTGGTTTGTTGAGGAAAGGTATTCTACTTCCTAGAAGAAAAAGTGGGCACAATCCAAATTCCAAATGAATTCATTATTACTGTGCAGTTTTAACAGAATTAGTCTCTTTTGAAGAAGAGAAGTCTTAGATTATCAGCTTAACACAGATATAGTCCTGGTAAACACAGAGAAGATGAAGTTGCTAATGCTGAAGCATTATTTCCAGAAAACAACAGTCCAAACTTAATAGGCTCCTGAGAAACCATCCTGCAACATGATGAAGAGATCTCCCATCTAGACAGAAAAGCAATCCTAATGTCAAGGAAGTGTCCTATAAACTGATGCAAATACCAAAGGAGAATTTAGAAATGCATTAGGCACAGCATATTCAGCCTGTCAAGGGAGGGCATTGTCCCACTCTGCTCTGGGGCAGCCTCATCTCACATCCTGTGTGCACTTTTGGGCCCCACAATATGAAAAAGATATTAAGCTTTTAGAGAGCTTGAAGTGGAGGGCTATTGAGATGGTTAAGGGTTTGGAGGGGAAGCTGCATGAGGAGCAGCTGGCATCACTTGGTCTGTTTGGTCCTGGAGGAGAGGAGACTGAGGGAAGACCTAATTTTAGTATATAACTCCATGTGAGGGGAAGCAGAGGAGCAGGTACAGATTTCTTCACTTGAACAACCAGTCATGAAACCCAAGCATCAAGGTGAGTCGGGGAAGTTGTAAGTTGGATATTAGGGAAATGTTTTTCATCCAGAGGCTGGCTGAGCACTGGAACAGACTTCTCAGGGAGGTGGTCACAGCACCAAGTCTGACAGAGTTCAACAAGCTTTTGGACAAAGGTCTCAGGCACATGATGTGACTCTTGCGGGTGTCCTGCACAGGGTGAGAACTCGATGGTCCTGGTGGATCCCTTCCAACTCAGCATATTCTGATATATATGATATATAATATATATAATAGTTATCTATGATAAATATTGAGAGTTTTGCTAGTGATGCAAAATGAAAAAAAAAGGGAATTTTGGTGGCTTCAGGAATAAGGTTCTGGGTATGACTAAACTAATGTCAGCAGATAAAGCAGTCTTTTTCCATACCATACCAATATTTGTTATGTGGAAATATTCTTTCTCTTTTTATTTTTAATTTTTCCAAAAGGAATAGAAAATGGTTTGTCTGACCTTCTGAAAGTCATTGATCCTCTACAATATTCTTACATTCTGACATTTTCCCTAAGGGCATGAATGTAACATGAGGACTCCTTTGAACTGTTCCAGGGACAGTCAGAGATGAAGACTTATTTTCTCTTTTTGGAGTGGTTTAAAATACAGCTGATGAGGCAAACAGATCTCCTGTTTAATATTGTCCCAGAACTTATATTTCAATGTGATCTGTGACTAAGTGGTGTTGTCAACAGGTCATAGAAACTATTTAATTGAAAATGAAAATGCTGATTAAAGTAACTGCACAGATCCAGCTAATGAATGAACAGCTGCAAGTGAGGTGTTTTTTTCAATAAAAAGGGAAGCAGATCCAAAAGTGATGTTTCTAAAGATTTGTCCAAATAAGTGCTTCTGTGAAGCACTATAATGTCCAGCATGCAGCTCTATGCTGCTAGAAATACGGAAGACTTTGAAAACCATTTACTGAGAGTGCACCATGCACAATTTTTAAAACAGGGAGTAGCAGACTTGGTATTTTAACTCTTTCCCCAGTGTTGAACATCAGGTTACTCATCTGCCTTTTTTTTTTTTTTTTTTTTTTTTTTGGAATGAGCTTTTGCAACTTCTTGAAGACTGTTAAGCCTGAAATCAGAAAGAACTCACTGGGGGGCACCGGTGAAAGTGTGAGAAATATGTGGAGTTATTGACCTGCTCTCAGTGCAAGAGATGAATCCTTACCCTTGGCAGGCAGAACTGACTATGCTAGATTAAGAGAAGACTGTAATAGGAATTCTCTAGGATCTGCAAATAGACTGGATCAATTTCTTATGCATATGATAAAAGTTTTTGGACACAATAAATCATTGTTTCCTAGAACAAATGGTCTCTATGCACTTAAGATAGGCTGCCATTCTGAATTTTGTTTTGAAGGACCAAATCTAAGGCATAGGAAGGGAAAATCAGTCTGTAAGAGTGAACACAGCAGGTTTGGATGCACCCCAGAAGAGAGGAAGGTTAAATACACCAGCGGTGGAACTATATAAAAAAGAAGACAATTAGCATAAAAAGAATGATAAAACCAAAAATCTACCAATCAATAAGCCTCCAAGCAATCTGATGCCTCCTCAAAAATAATCTTGAAGTACAAGTAAATTCTCTGCTACAAATTTTAAAAGAAAGCAATGCCATAAAAGTGCTGAACAGCTTCACAGTAAACAAATCAGCACAAATGAACTAATCAGCAACAAGCCTGGAGGCTGTCTGGACTGCAGTGATCACACTGGTGGAGCTTGCATTCCTCTGGGATATGGGTCAGGCAAAGAGTAGAGTCAGGGCCTTGAATTTGAATATGGAATTGGCAGATGGCTGCATCCAGTGAGAAGAAATCTATGTCGCAGTGACCAGATGGAGAAGAGTGATGATTGGCGTCTTCATCACTGCCACAGACAGTGAGATCAAATGAACCCTCAAGTTTTCTGATGATGTCTCATCCCTAGAAACATTCAAGGTCTGGCTGAATGGGGTTTTGAGCAACCTTATCTAGATGAAGATTTTACTGTTCATTGCAGAGGGCTGGATTACATTATATTTATACATCCCTTCCAACCCAAACTATTCTATGGTTCTATGAGTCAATGAAATACAAGGATACTGTCCCATGGAAAAGGCTGGTATTTAAAAATGGTAAGTGTAACTGAATGAAAAGTCAGGACAAGTCAAAAGAAAGCAGGAAACCAAGAGAGCTAAAAAAATGTGAAGAGTACCTTGCAAATTATGCTTCATCTGAGATAAATTTTTTATTTAAATAGAGGAAACAAGCTAGAATATTGGTGGGCTTGCTCACTGACTATGATGTCAAAGGGGCACTGAGAAGAGATAAGGTGGAGAAGTTCTTCATCATGAAAGATGCTGTGGAAGTTCCTGTACATAATGTATTCATAGCGGAGCAGTCAGAGGAGCTACACTTATTTTAGGAAAATATACATGAAGTATTAGACTAAAAAGCTATGTCAAGATTTCCAACATGAGCCCTATTTACAGAGGGGACTTCTCTTACCAGCAAACTAAGCTCTGAGAGTTGGAAGGAAAGAACATTATGGAGTGCACAAACTGCTGGGATTGGGTGAGCAATGCCCTTGGAATGGGAAATCTTGTCCCACCATTCTGCTGCTGCTCTATCATTGTTTCAGCAGGAGTATAACTGGAGACCCAGTGAACCTGAGAAATGTGGGGTTTAAAAAGACCCCTGTCAGGTTTCTGCAGCAAAATTTAATTAATGTTATGCAGTTGTTATGAGTTTGGCAGGAAGGTACTTTTATGGATTTAAAATTGGTTAAAGGTCAAGAAGAGCAGAGTAGGGGGCTTAGTGGTTTTCAGGCTGGAGAAAACTCAGCAGTGGCTCCTACTCTGGATAAGTGCTTAAAGCAGTTTTATTCATTATTTTGTCAATGACTGAAAAGGGAAATGTGATATCTTGAAATGTGAGGATGGCATTAACATCTTTTGGGTAACCAGAACCTGCATCAGTGACAAAGGATTACATCAGGTGTTCAAGAAGTTGTCAAAATGTGACAGATGAGTGTTGGTATAGACAAAGTCAATGTATCCTAAGATAAAGAATCTAAACAAAGCTTGCATAGTACTGACTTCTAAAAAAAATGTCACACAGGCAGAGAAAAATGTAGAACTGCTTCCCCACAATCCTGCAACACTAGAACCAGAGAGCATTTGCTAAAACTTCCAGGAGATTGACTTAAAAATGGTTTTAAAAAAGTATTTTTGTGACTTGCTGCTACAGGAGGTACTGGGGACAAACCATACCAGAATATTTAAAAGAATGCAAATTCATGGACTACACATACAAAACCAATACAAAATTAAGAAGATAAACCCCTACCCTAACATGCCAGCAGAACCATTTTAAGTGCTGAAAGAATCTATGGAGAGAGGCCAGGTTTTTTTCTTCTCCTGAAACAGTGCCTCTTTCTGCAGTGTCTTAGACAGATCTGTTTTTGACCTAAACACATATGATTGACATTTCTTACATTCTTAGGTCTTGTAATCCAGTATTGTGAGGATTTACTAACCACAAGAACAGTTCAAAATGTAGGCATGGGGATAAGGGAAATAAGAAGCTAAGTGCTCCTTAGGCAGCAGGGGGAAAACCTTGAACTCTGAAAATGTAAAATGCTACAAAGTACATTAAAAATACTTGTTTAATTACACATTGTCTCTAGAATTTATACACTAAGGCTGTGCTTGAAGGATAGAAAATTTGTTCTGTGATGTCTCTTCATGTTCTTTCTCTGTCTTTTATCTTGATGCTAAGTTATGTAATTACTGACCACTTCAAAAGCTAAACTTTCTGAATAATTCATACGATACAGCAACATGAGAGAGGGTTTGGGGAGCCTGTGGATATCTCTACATATCAAAAACAGGTATAGAGTTCTGATAAATAAAGGAATGGTATTAAAGCTCAAAAACTACCAGAGGAAGGAAAAATAAACAGCTGCAAAAAGGAAGAAAGCACAAACAACTGGCATTGCTCAATAGTGATGAGAAATCACTATTTTCTCAAGGATTTGGTACCACAGAAAAGGGTAAAAAATAAATAAGTATTTTCAACTTGCATAATTTTTTTTTTTTTTGACATGGCTAAATCCTTGTCAGAATTATGAATCAAAGCCAAAAGCAATCTTTACCTGTCAGTATGATTGTATACCCTTAACAGAAAATTGATTCCATTGTCACAGTTTTAGAAATATATCCAAAATTGTGTTCAGAGTAAAAGGTTCAGGTTTGGGGTTTTTTTGCCCTTCCCCTTTCAAAATTTAAAGCAGTGCCAAATGCCAGGTTTATTAACTGTTGTAGATCTGGTGGTCTTACTATCTAAATGCAGAGCGCATAGCAGTGGCTAAATATTCTGGAAACAGGGATTGGAAACTCATTGCTTCCATATCAAATCATTCTGGTTTTAAAAATCATACAGAGCCCTAGGCTTTTGATGCACAAATAGCCCAACTTCAAAATTGTATAAAACACAGATCTTAACAATTTTGCATCTGTAGTGCAGAAATAAAAAAAAAATACCATCACAAATGGATCAACAAGAAGAATCAGAAAATACTTGGTCACAACTTCTGTGTTTAATATTAAGAAATCAAAATCAAAATATTGATGACATCATTAGGAGGATGATACTTTCATTTCAATTTTATATTGCAACTTGAGAAGTATGCCATTAGTAGGCAGCAAGTTGCTGAAGGAAAAATTAAAAGAACTGTACTGTTCTTTAAACAGCACACAGGAAATACTGGGTTGATTTGCCTTCAATTTGTTGCAATGTTCATAAGCCCATCAGTCTGATGTTCTCTTAAAATAGATGAGTGGATTTCCTATCATATATAAATGGGCAAAGAGAGATTTTAATATTTATCCACAAAATGTATGTGCTTATGACACCCAATACTGAGTACTAGAAGCAGGACTGGAGCTAGATAAGTCTGTTTATGTTAAATCCTCTTCATCATCAAAGAAATCTCTAACTGATTTTGTAGGGACATGGACTTGGAGCCTCTACAAGTTGATTGCTGTTTCTTGGTTATGGAGGAGGCTGCTTACAACTGAGAAAATAAAAAAAGAGCTAATCTGTTGCTGTTGTAGAACTTATAACATACAAAACTACATGGAAAATGAAGTTATCTCATATGCTTCTCGATCTCAAAGATCTTCAGAGACATTGCAGAACAATACTGCTGATATCTCTTTTTTTAAAAGTTTTCCATGATGCTTAGAAACCTTGAACATGGAAAACTGACTAAAAAGAGTCAAACTGACTTTTAATTTTTTTTTTCTTTTATACCATTTTTGTGGTAAAACAGGAATTTGACTCTAGTGAACACTAATATGATAGCTATCAGTGATATCACCTAAGAATTCTGTATTTGACCAAAGTTTGTCATTTTAAAGAAAAAGAAATAAAGTACCAGCCAGATGCATCATCTCAAACCATAGATTTGGGCTCTGGATCTTTCACAGCTTGAGAAATTCCTGACAGGAATGTTGGCTGTGAAGAAGCAGGCCAACAGCTCCTATTTTGGATTCTGTATTTTCTTCCTTTAGACCTTTTTAAAGGCACTCTTTAGGGCTTTTTCTGGGAAATGACAATTGGTTTTTTTAAGCTAAAACCTTCTGGATGAAAGTCAAGCTGCTGGGTCTCAGAGCCATTCCATTAGAAAGCTTATCACAGAGTTTAACAGTGATGTTAGCCTAAAACTACTTTCCTTCTTTCCACTAAAGAGCGAAGGATTAATCCCATGGCAGATTTAGAGTTGAAGAAAATGTTTACTATGCCAGTGTTCCTACAGAGTTGACAGATAAACTTTGATCAGGTATAGCGTAAATACCCTGAAGTGAAGGTTGTTCACAGGCTACTGTAAGATATCTGCAAAGATAAATGGAAAAACAAAGCACTGTTATTGGGAGTTTTATCTCATTTTCATGCTCTGATAAAACATGGACCTGTGGCTACAAGTCTTTATTGATTTTAATTAGGTTTTACAGGTAACAGTCAGCTAAACAGTTGCATCTGTGCTGCATGTCTGAGTAGTACATAATACTGCATTTGGAGCTCAGATTTATCAGTGTCTATGTGCAAAGTACTAGCCTGGGGCAATCAAGAAAGACTGAAATGCAGAACATACGAGGAAAGTAAAAGCTCTCTTCCGTCATAACTTTAACCTGTCACTCATAGGAAAATGCCAGACTTCCCTCAGCTTCAAGTTGTTACAGTGAATCTTCATCTGAATCCTTGGCAGGTTCCTTCAGAAACAAAATAAGCAATAAAGCAGCTGCTGCTGAAGTCCTTTCTGGCAGAATTCATATTTTCAGTGGTTTGAAGCGTATTTCCCCCAACTGATTCCTTTGGTTCTTCATTTGATATTTCCTTTTTCTTTTCCTTTTTCCCCCTCTTCCTACATTTGACGTCAAGAACAGGCTTTGGTTTCCTTTTCTGCTCTCCTCTTTCTTCCTGTTTTGTTTGAACTGAAGCATAGCTTTTCTTGCAAAAGCAGAGTAGGACAGTGTCTCAGTTTGAAAGACGTGTCTGCTAGGGAAGGCAGGAGAATATAAACACCCTCCTTCAGAATTGCTATAATTTGGAATTTAAGGGGCTCTCAGGCAAAAATATATGAGAATAGGAATAACAGTTCTTCACTAGCATGTATAACAAGGCGAACAAAACAGCAACAGCCACAGCATCAGCACCAAAGAGAAGGCAAACCCAGTCGCAGCCTCTCGGCCGCGGCGCTTTCCCTGCGCTGCAGTTCCGGTCACCGCCGGCAGGGGCGCTGCTGGCTCCCGGCGGGCAGGGCAGCGGTGCCGCGCCTGCAGGGGGCGCTGTGGGGCGGGCAGGGGGCGCGGTGACTCCCCC
>QUSF01000001.1:58599947-58633993 GCA_003676055.1 Chloebia gouldiae
TGCAGGGGGCGCTGTGGGGCGGGCAGGGGGCGCGGTGACTCCCCCGCGCCTGCAGAGGGCGCGGTGGGGCGGGCAGGGGGTGCAGTACTGCCTCTGTGCCTGCAGGGGGCGCTGTGGGGCGGGCAGGGGGTGCAGTACTGCCTCCGTGCCTGCAGGGGGCGCGGTGGCGCGGACTCAGGGGGCGCAGTGGCAGTGGCGGCTCAGCCCAGACGGAAGGGACGGAAGAGAGGCTTCGCTTTATAAAATCCCCTGGGGAAGCTGGTCCTGGTTCCCTAGCAGGACTCTTGGTAGCAGTAGGCTGGAACGGCAGGGATGAGCAGAAATCCCGGGGCAGTGGACGAGATGTATCAGAAACTCCGCGGCCATAGCTGGAACTGTGGGACGTCTGGGCAGGGCAGGGGTGCGAGGCCCAGCAGCAGAGGAAAGGCAGCTCCTGGCGGGGTTTATAACTCTTTCCCCAAGCAGCAGCTCAACCATCCTCATCTGAAAGCTGAGAGCGAGTGAGAGCCCCCAGCTGTGCCAGCCCCCCCTTCACCTGCCTCTCTTCTTGTGGTATCTCTGTCTCTCCGAGAGAAACTCCCAAAAACCAGAGGAGTGCCCCCAGACACCCTCCTTCCCTGCAGCCTGGCCACTTCGCCCCCCCTGGCAACCATCTCACACACCCAGCCATCAGTGCAAGTTTCTTTCAGTGGAAATAAACCCAATCCCCAACAGCAGGACCACAGAGCCTGGTCAGTCCAAGGGGAGCTGACCCACTGCGGCGACTAGCAGCTGGTAGGAAGAAGCTAAAAGATGTGTTTATGCACAAGCCTTTGCTGCTCTAAAATGCTCTTCAGGTTGTTCTCTGTCCCCACATATTCTCTTTTAGTTGTCCCTGTTTTGGGAGCCCCAGAGATACCACATATTGGGTATTAAACCGGTTGCTGCGGTACCAAGGACATTCAAGCAGTGCTCAGGTGTGACCATCCTTCACAACCCAAATAGTCTCCCAGTCAGACTTACTAAAGCTGTCAGCACATTCCTTATCTTCTCTGATAGAATCTTCTCCTCCCAAGAAAAGGGCAGCTCTTGTATGTAGGCTCATCACTACTGTGTCTGAAGGCATGAAGAAATTGCCCTAAAAGACTTGACTGCTGGGGCAGAGCGGATTGAGTGCTGGTAACAAAACCTGTAGAGCCATGAATGGGATTTCTTTTGTGAAAAGTCATACAAACTGTTATTAGGACAGTTTGCTCCTTCTAGCACATACAGTGAGCTGTTTTGTAGCTCTACAGACTATATTTAACAGCAGCACCAGTTTACCAGGATTATTTTTTCCATTTTTCCCCCCAATCCTCTGAATGCTAGCTTTAATTATGTTCAGATGTTTCTTTACCTGTAACAGAAAATATTAATGGGTTGATTTTTACTCATAAGCCTTCAACTAGGCACTCACTGCAATAAGCATCTATGAAATCACATCTGCTAGAGGGGTAGGGCTTGTACAGAAGTTTTGGTCTAATCTGTCTTGGGCCATGTGCCAGAGAGGCCCTTCCAAGAGGTTATGGTGGCTCTCTGTTCAAATACTGGGGACTAACTGCCTGTCCCTGTTTTCATATCCCTCTTCCACCAATAAATTCACCTTCCATAGACTCTGGGTTTGCCTGGGTGTGGTACACGTCTCCATGAGCTCAGAGAATCACAGCATGGTCTGAGTTGGAAGGGACCCAGAAGGAACATCAAGTCCAGCTCTTAAGTGAATGGCCCATATGAGGATCAAACCTGCCACCTTGGTGTTGTTAGCACCATGCTTTAGCTTTGTGGATGAAACTGAAAGACACTGCCTTGCCACAGACACTTTAAATAAGAGTTTATTTGAATTAAATTATGCTAATCTGATTAGTTTTACTCATAACAACTACTAATTCTGTAAAGCACTAGGGGTGCTTCTCTGAACCTCTGGACAGGTTTATGCCTGATAATTACTCAAAAGAGAAAAAAAAGTTTATTGCATGCACATGACAAGTGTGTTCATGGCATATAATCTTTACACAGCACCTTTTGCTCAAATCCTTAGCTGACTGCACTGACTAAGGCTTTGGTGTAAGGCTGGGCAGCCACATCATTTAGGTTCTTATGCAAGGAAATAACATTGCTCAAGTGTCAAAAAATTGTCTATATTGACTGAAATATCACTGTGTTAGCTGGAATAATTGTATTTCTCCATTTCATTCTAGTGGAAAAAACAGATCTTGGGATCAATTTATAGAAACTAATGTTTCCAAATGTATATGCTCATAATTCAGGAAGGTATTTACCTTTTCCTAAAAAAACCCCACATTCCTTTTAAAGCGGATGAGTTGTACCCCAAGATCACTAAATTAAGAAATCAAAAAATTCAGGTAACATCTGTAGAGCAGCTACATAAACTTGGGTGAACTGAATCTAATCCCTAATTTCATAAAACGTTTTCTTCCATGGAACAGCAACATTCTCCCGGGAAGAATTATTTTTGTGAGTGTGTCAAGAACAATGCACTTGGTAGCTTGTTTCTAACTCTTACTTCCAGTACTGACCCCAGGTGTAACACCGTTTTCGCCACTGTGATCTCTGGGTTCAACATAACAAACGAGTGAGGCTGAAATATAGGTTGAACCCTTATACCTTGTTATGCCTCCATAGACAGCCATGAACAAGTGAGAGGCATTTCAGTGCACCCTGCAGAGAAATCACAGAGCAGCAAAGCATTCAGGATGCTGACGGGTGAGGCCAACAAGAAAGTTCTTTCTTGATAGAATTACTTTTGGCAAATGAATAATTCCTATTTCTTGGAGCACTTGACACCAGTGTTGTCAAGACTTCGTGAGGTCAGTGTGTCTATGCATGTATTTAAATCTTATACCATTAAATCAGTGAAAATAATATCTCAGTGGTGGACTTCCTATAAAACAGTACCACTCAATGGTACAATACACATGCCTTTACGACCCTAAAGTTCAGTGAATTGGATCAGCAAATCCTATCACATCTGACCTTTGGTTTGTCTTCTTTAAATATTAATTTTAAATACTAATATTAATTTTAAATAAATTAATCTTTATTCTTCAGCCAGCCATTCTTAAGAATGGTCATACCCAGGGACTTTTTATATTTAATTTGGATCAAAATCTAGAAGAATCTAGTTCTTTTCTTCCATTTGATTGACAGGAAGTTTGAGTCAGCTTTTAGCCATCAGAGATATTGTCCACTTTCACTTTGTATTGTGCGTGTTCATAATATTTCTTTAATGCATTCAAATGTATTGTAATCCCTGGCTGATCTTTCTCCTCTCATGTAAAAAGGTGCTCAAGCCTTCATGACACTGACTGCTCCTACTACCTCCATTTTCCACAGTGGAATTTCTTTGCTAGTGCTTCTTTTTCAGTGTCCTCTATGTTTTTATTTTCCCAATGACGCATACTTCAGACTGCACATAAAATATCTTCCCACACTGCATATATGGCCTGTCAAAAGCTATCATTTGTGTCTCTATTGGAACATGCACTATACCTTTTGATGGCCTTTAATTTTAAAGGTCTGTGTAAAGTTTTCTGACAACTGAAATATAAACAAAGGTTTAAAGTTGTTTTCTTGGTTGGTTAAACCTTGCTTCTGTAACCTGATAGACCTTTCAGCTGATCATGAGACAGCAGGCTGTCTCTGGGGAGGAAATAATAGACTAAATTACAGTTCACTCCCAGATAAATTAACTGCATTCTATTTTGAACAGCAAACCTACATCAGTTATTAATCATCATTGTCTAAAATCAGGTATATTTTTGAAAGAGATTAATGACTTCCAGTCCCTTTGTATATTTGCCTTCTCTCTCTCTTAAACACTTCCCTTAAAACTTTGCTGAGATGGGATCCTTAGAAGGAGAAAGCAGTCATCATGGAAGAAAATGTATCCTACATTTGAATGACTCCATAATGCAATGTTTTTTCAAGTAAACATAAATTCTGTGACAGCAGTCTCTGCAATTCCTTACCTGGAGCTTGGTACTGTACCATATGTCCTTAGCTTAATCAAACCCAGGTATCTTGTACTGCGGCAGAAAACATCAAAATGTTCCCAAAGGAATGAGCAGTGATGGACATCTTCCACTTGTTGAGTCATCCCTGGGAGCTGTAGTGGATAACAGGATGCTCAGACCCACCTACTTCCTGTCTCCCCACTCTCTGCCAGACCCTTTGGCCATGCCAACCTTACATAGTCCCGTAGAAGGCACTCTGGCCTTTTCAAGTTCTTCACAATCACCCCTCTGATACTGGCACTTCTTTGTGAGCTAATCAAAGCCTCAGAGGTTATTTCTAGCTCTGTCTTATTGGGACTGAATGACTTCAACTGCGGAAAAAATAATGGGAGAAAATTTATTTTACAATCACCTCTCTTTTCATCATTCCTTCACCAACCAAGATGGATATTTAATGATTCTTTACATGAACAGCCACGTGGCATCCTGAATTATACCAGTGGGCTAAGAAAGGGATCTGAAAATAATTGTGTTTCAACAGAGGGCTTCTGGTGTGTAATTATCAATATATGTAATGTGTGTTTTTTGCAAGGACTGTTTATCTGGTTCGTTCTAGCTGTTTGTGTGTATCAAGCATATCCCAGGTGTCTGCAACTACTATGACTCAAAGGGCAGAGAGCAATAAAAATGTCTTTTTAAGAGCACAGCCACTCCAGACACTAATGGGCCGATGAGAGCCTTTGGCAGGCACATCTATCCAGCACTGAGAGCACCAAAAATGAGCATGGATGACAAGAGTGGATTTAGCTGCCAGCTACATTTTACAAGGCTATTCATTCTTGCAAACACCTAAGACTTATAACATGATTCCCAGCTGTGCAAAGTAATTAATTATAATAGAACACAAATAATAATCCGTTGCTCCTCACTCACAGTAATTTTCACTTTCTAAAACCTGAGTGCACCCAGTTTGTGTGGTTACTGCAAATTAGGTTTATTATCCAACAATCAGATTTAGATGAAAAACAAAACAAACAAACAAGCAGTTTAATTGAAGGGTGGTAGATGCTGATGTGTCATGCAGAGTAAGAATTCCAGAGCAGCCCATACCAAGCCTACTAGTACAAATATTAAAGTGTCTCACAGGCTGCTTTGTGGCATGGTCCAGACAAGGAGGCTAGCCAGGCAGTGAGTGCTCCATGGTGTTTCAGGGAGCAACATCAAAAGTTGTTAATACCTTAGGTTCCCCAAGGAAAACGCCTCCTCTGAGTCCTAGTGCAGTGAGTGAGTAGTTTTCAAGGTGCCCTCTAGTACCCGGTGCTGGCACAATACCAGAGTTTGCTGCAAACAAAAGGAAAACCCCTTTGCAGGGACAAGGAGTCGTCAGAACCTGACAACTTGACCTCTGCTGGCAACAGATGTTGGCTCTTCAGAATTATCTGTCTGGTTTCTTTGTAGCAGCAGGAGGATAAAGAAACCCACAATATGCCACAGTGCACAGGAGGGAAAAAAATCCAAGAAAAATCTCAACCCCTTCCAAATCTGCAGGAGGTGTTTGAGAAAGTGAAGTTTGCGTGACACAGAAGACAACTCAAAGCTGAGAAAGGACAATTAAATACAAGATTTATGACTGTACTGAGAGAGGTCATACAGTTACAAGCCTCAGGCATTAATGGTTCTGTGTAAAGAATATGGATCAGTCCAAAGAATAAAATGGAACTACAATAACATGAAGGAAAAGAAAATAAACAAGCACCAAGTTAATAATCAAATATTACATTCTGGATCTGTGCTCATTTTCACATGGCTGAGCAACTCACCATCTCACAGCAGGTTTATTGCCATGTTTCTTTCATCAGGGAACTACAGAAAATCTGATCTCCAAAATGTATTTTTGTGCTGTTTTGTTTTAACAAATAGAAGAAGATTATACGTTTCACTGACTCAGGATGCAAACTTTACCTTTGTGATGAGGTCCCTACTGCTTCAGCTCTTCATTTCACGCTGTTAACGTATCCAAGGGTTTCTGGGAGTCCTGCTGTGAAACTACAGGACCTTCTCTTTGAGCTCTTCCCTGTGTAATTTTTGATAAGAAAAACTGAACTCAAATGCCTCTTCCCTCAGCTAGTGGTGCATCTCCCTTGAATGCTCCCATGCTGTTGCAAAAAGTCTAGTCCTCAAGAGTTCCACCAAGCTTTGGAGCACAATTGAATTCTGAGTGGCACAGTGGTTAGGAGCTGATCCAGGGAGATATCAAGGTCACATGTGTGAAATAATCTATAGAAAAATGACAGTATAATAGTTATCAGCCAAACTTTTGAGAAAATTTGATTTAAAACTCAGGACTGCTATTTGCTTTTCCCTCTAAGCAGACCTTTATACTGAGATTTTGCAAATATACTTTGTAAATACACATTTGAACTCCTGCTATAGGCTGATGTCTTCGCTGGAAGTTTCCCCAGGCAGCTTCACATATAGTTTGATTACAAAGATTTCTTCTTGTTCACCAATATCTCAGTTGCTAGTCCATTGCATAAAACCTCAGTAATGCTTTGAAATATGGCTTTTTCTTGTCTAAGGCAACAGAACCTTATGGAGGCCCAAATTATTGCTCAGCTAAATAAAATTACATAGTTCTCCTTTGTAGTTCAACCAATTGTTTATAGAAAAATACAGTCTCAGTTATTTTGTAAACCTCAGTACTCAGCCACACTGTGATGATATTTGTTTCTCAGCAATGATGGAGAAGAGTGTTTTTCTCTGTTCCAACATCAATCCAACCTGGCTCGCACCTGGAGACTTGGCACAGTTATCTCAAAAAAACTTTCCATAAAGCACAGCAATATGGAAAGAAGGGATTTATCTCAGTGTTATTATTAGCCTGGATCATATTTTTGTGAATAATGAAGGAAAATAGAAGCACATCTGGTTAAGCATTGCCCTTTAAATGTCAGGACAGTGTGCGTGCGTGTGCGTGTGCGTGTGCGTGTGCGTGTGTGTGTGTGTGTGTGTGTATTTATCAAGATTTAAATTTTAATTCTGTATTGTTTTCTCCCCACTATGGATTTCAGATGAGTACATCTTCAATATGCCCAACACACTGTTAGTTTTCAGGAGTTATTCCAGGATAATTAGCTGAGCACTTAATTGTTTCAGGTTCTCTGAAGAATTTTTCTGGGATTTGCTCTTTGCCTACCCAACGTGAAAATGAGCTAAATATTTTTTATTGGGAACTTCAGTCTCTGAAACATCTGCTTTGTATTCATCACTGAACATTGTGTGTTGATAAAATACTCCTGCGAGCTTGAATACTTCATCTGAGCTTTTTGCCAGCTTCCCTAATGACTTCAAAAATATTAGCTTTTTAAGATATGTTCGGATGAGTGACCATTTACCTTGGAGCTTTCATAAACTTCTGTTCATGAAAGCCTTGTCTTTCTATACAACAGAGATGTTCCACGATGGCCATTGGAGACACAGTGCTCTTGGAAGGGCTGCTGAGGTCTCTTGCACAATAGGATTGCCAGGTCTGCAATATGGGTTAAGAACAAATGCTGCACATGGACATACTCTGCAATCCCAGCCACCAGATCAAGGATTTCCAAGCCTCTGCATTACAAGCTGGCCAGACTGTCAGAGCAGAAGCTGGCCTTTTCCACAGTTTTCCAAGGAGGAAAATCCTAATATTGTGTGCCACAGAAAATTCTTTTCCATAAGGCTGAGTACTTGATTTCACTATAGGAAAAATATCTCCTCAGTCCTTAATCTGACACCTTGGCAGTTTTAAACCTTTTATTTGGGACTTCTCTCAGATCAAGAGTAAATAGTCAGGTAGGTATTTTATGATGAAATTGTGTGATTGCTCCCAGGTGACAAAAAAGATATGTTTGCTTCTGGTGTAAAGGAAAACCACATAATTATTTAGGTGGAGAGGAACATCCAGAGGTCATTTACAACCCACCAGCTCAGGCAGCATGAGCTAGAGCAGGTTGCTCAGGACATCCAGATGGATTTTGAATATCAGGTTTCTTCAGGTGGAAACCACAATAAATAAAGAATTAGATCAGAATCTAACCCCTTCCTCTTCTCCCAGACCTAGGATTTAATCTGTGGATTAATTTAGATTAAGTAACTATCTTTGCTTTCTGGCTTATATACTGCTGTTTATGAAAATTTTCTGTTTCAGCAGTGGAAGAGGTTTTCTGCATATAATTTGGTGTGGATGTTTAAATTTGTCAAGAGTTTCTGACTTCTTTGGGATGAAAGTGGCTATATAAATTTAAAAGACTTTGTTATTTTAAATGATTTCTTTATCCATGATAACTGCTTCTGGGGTGTTTTGGTTGTTGTAGAGGTTGTGATGGTGGTTTGTGACCTGGCATTGCATCTCCCCAGAGCACAAAAAGCACCCTTTCAGTTTTCTACTCACACAGTATTTTACATTAGATATATCTAACTAGTTACTTTTTCATCTGTATTTTGTGTGGCATGTGGAACTAACATTCTCAGGGAAATTATTTTGGCTTCTGTGTTTTCCCTTGGTTTTGCTCAATGTCATGCTGAATAGGCTGATAATTCCAAATATTAGACTTCTGCTGCATTTGGCTTCGGGATACACACTGATGCCCTAGTTTCTTTCAAAGAGAAAGAATTGAAGGAACCATAGACATTTTTGCCTGTGAAGAAGTAAACATGTTGTTGTATCATCTGTATTTTGTCATCCCTGATGCACATTAAGCAGTCAGTGTCCATGCCTGTGCACACGTGCTACAGAGGAAACCTTTGCATTGTCATCCCACCTGGAGAATACTGATATTCTCCTCATTTTCTGTAAAAGCAGAGAAAGATCTTGCCTATCAGCTGAGTAAAGAGGTTGATGGGACAAATTACGGATTTTTTTTTTCCTTAAGGTTTCCTTAAGGTTACCCTCTATCTTAGGCCCATTTTTGGTGTTACACTATTTTTAAAATAACAGATAGATTTCATTTATCTACCCAACAGAGCCTGTCTAGTGCCCCTTGCAGCAGCTGTGCCATGCCTGGAAGCCCAAGGGATTACACGTTTTACATGGTTACACTCTGCTGAAGTTTTGTGCCAGCATCTGTAGAAAGCAATGATGTTCTTGGCTTTGTAATCCCAATCCAGGAGCAGTGCAGAAGAGGAATAAGAAGTCCAAGACATTTTAAGATTGTCATAAATGAGTTGCAAAGGTTGGTTTTTTGGTTGAAAACTACAGTTTGTATGATTTTTAGAACTACTGACAAAAGCTATCTTCTGATATGTCCTGTCTTCAATGAGCTTTACACTTCTGCTTATTTTACAAGCCACTAGAAAAGTGCATTTTCTTCCAGATCTTTCTCCTGCAATTTTCAAAGAAATCAGACAAGGTATAAAATTGGTTCTCTTCCAAGAAGTTGGAGAGATTCAGTTTTAGTAGTAACATAAATACCAGGATAGAATAAGTTTTATATCTGGTGGTCTGGTGACATTAAAAAAAATTAAGAAGGGATTGATGGAGAATTGTTACTCTTTCACTGTGTATACATGAGGGCTGTGGTTGGCTTTTCATTTATTTTTCAAGCACTATTGTTTTTCTGATTTGGAGAGGAATTGTGAGGTTTGGGAAGGTTCACATGAGCTGCTCTCCATCTATAGGGGTATCAGAGCTAGTGACATAGAAAGAAACAAAATCAGTATTAGAAACTAATCTCTGGAGGAAAGATTATGTGGAGAACCTCTAAGCACCTCTAGCAAAATTTACAAAACAGGCAAGTTTTTGCTAGATTCCTTTATGCTAAATTCCTTTTAATAGGCTGCAGTTTGTGCAACTTGTCATATTTTTTTTCAGAAATTTCAGAAAATCAGAAAATGGTGTTTTGCTGAATTCAAAAGATTCTGTGATGACTTGGTTTTTACTAGATTTGCTTTTGATAATGTAAGTATTACCATGCAAGCATTAAACAATTTTATGTGTTTAGACCTTTTTCAGACAGCTCACATTTCTAATAAAATGGGAAATAACATTCATATACAGGTCAGGAGAATCTTAAATGTTTTTGTCTTTAAGAGTTTCTAAGGAATAAAAACATTTTTATCCACCAGATATGACATTTAATTTGACAATATTAAATGCACCAACCTTATATAAAAATTAAATGTAAAAGTATCACTTTTTAACACTACATTTTTGATCATGCAGTAGTATTAAACATCTGTTGTGGAGCTCTTTAAAATACTTAAGAAGTTTTGCCATCAGATGAAGGGTAGTAATAACAAACTATCTCATTGTGAGTACAGTTTTCAGGAGAATTTATGTTCTAAAATGCAATTTTCAGTAGCTGAACTCAGATCAAATGAAATTTCCTGAATCTGCATTTTCAAGACAAAGAAGATATCTTTATTTCCTCTTGTGAGAATATTCCAGGAGCAATACCTCAGCTGAGGTGAATATTGGTCACCCACAGGTGACCACTATGGCGGGAGATTCAACAGCTATGATTTACATATGTATCTGATACATATATATCTGATATACCTGAAAAAAAAAATGGCATGGAAATGAGGCGTGAAATTTGGAAAGTGTGTAATGGTGTGTGGGTGGGTTGTAGTAATTCCTGAATATGCTGTTCTCTAGGTCTTTTTACAGATCAGAATTGCCTGTGACACACTATTATCAAATACATTCCAGAGCAGCTGGTCTACATGATGAAAATAATAAATGGAGATGTGTGACTGGTAAAAGGTGTTTGTTGATCTGCAGAATTTGCTCCTTATAGATAAGTTAAGGGAAAAAAAAATGCTAAATGCCATCCAGGAAGGGTCTTCCCTGGGAGATGTGAACCCTGGTATCTTCAGAGCTACAGGCAGAATAGGCAAGTCAAGAGCTCTTTGAAGGACTCCCTAGAAGTCCTGGAAGTCTTTGAGCACAGTGAGGATATGGGTCAGGTTACATGGTCCAAATTCTTTCTAAAAATAGTGTCCAGGGCAGTGCTTTTTATGTCACACACATTGTACAAAATAGTAGGTGTCTGCAGGCTTTCTTTGAGCTCTCAAAAAACCATGAAAGTCATAGTAGAAACTACATAAGATCAAAAGAGTACTTGCTGCTATTAATTCACTAAAATTATACTTTTAATAGACCCTTTTCTTGTCAATCTCTTTACACAGACTGGCATAGACTATAAAACTTTGAATGGAGACATAACAGCTTTAGGGCTAGAGCTGTTTGTGAATACTGGGAGGAATACATTTGGTTTTGGTTAAATTACCTAAAAAAGAGGGAAAAGAGTGCAGTGCCGTGTAGGGGGAGATCAGTCTGTCACAGGCCAATCTGAGCGTTCCTTCAAAGGGAATCCTCCAACACTGGATGTAAACAATGTCTGCCACCTAGCTATCATTACTGCTCAGAAACAAAGTCAGTTTCTCTGTGGCTGCTTGAGGCTAGTTAAGGCTTATTAATGTGTTTATGTTGGTTGTTGATGTCCTTCTGATTTGCCCTCTGTGGAAGTTAGTCCAACACCTGTGAAGTCTGATCTCTTTGAGGGATGGTTGCAACAGAACCACAATTCACCTACTCATGTGAAAATCTTGAAAAATCTGGACTTGCTTATGTAAGGTATTATGTATAGTAAATAAACTGGTGTCTTGCGGGTAAAACTTATTTTGTCACTCTGCATCAGCTTCATGCTTTATAAAAGAATTTGAGAATGCGTAAAAGCAGAAAAACTGTAGCACCCTTCATATCTTTATTTAAAAAAACCACTCTCAAATTGAAACTCCATCTCTTGATCCTCATTCTAAACCATCTTCTTATTCTGCTTTTAAAATTTCGTATTTTTTTTAATAGTGGAAAAAATTGTTTTGAAAACTTGTAAGGAAATTCTCTTTAAAATTAAAATCTATCTGGAATCACTGCTGAACAGACACAGTCTTCTTATAAGGGCTTGACTGTAGAAACCTTTCAAAGGAATTAGCATTTTAGACACTATTTTATTTTAACTTTTGTACTACAGACTGTTAATGAACTTCAATTTAATACCATGATGGAGAACACCTACATAATTTTTCTTAAAACCTAAATAGCTAATAACAATATTTATGAAAAAAAAAGATACTCTTGGTGCTGTCAGTAGAACAGAAACTAAAGACAAATAGCTCAGTAAGTGTCAGCATGGTAAGAAATGCAAAGTCCCACAAATTTCTTAATGATGAACTCAGTGGCAAAGCTGGATCCGAACATCAATGCAGGAGAGAAGCCTGGTACACTGAAGTGCTACAAAATAATTTAAAACAGGAAAATCCAACCTTCTACACTTTTTTGGCTGTATTTCTCCACTCATCATCTGCACGACAGTGACAGTCCCTGGATTGTCTCTGAGCAGTGATAACACATTCTGAAATCTGTTCCAGCTTCGGACCATGGCATCCAGGACCTTTCACAAGGGATCAAGAAGGCTGTGCTACATCTGCAGCATTTTCTCTTGCTCACCTGGATTGGACCATTCAGTCTACATGATGATACCATAAAGTGCTTTCTCTGGGCCTCAGTGAGGTAATAATTTGACTGTCTTCTTGTTGTTTAAAGATTTCAGCCTAGAAGACCATGAATTTTAAAGCTGAATGCTGCTTAACTGTTTTGCCATCTGAAATTACTATTAGGACATGATTATTTTCTTCACTGTCATCTTCAGTGAGATCCACTTTGTTCTGGTTATAAAAGCCCAAATTATTAATCTCAGTGGCTCTCTGAGTCTGTAAACTCTAATAGAACAACATGCCAATAGCATGATTGAAAAATAGAACAGAGTGGTTAAACAACCGCTTCAGTTGTTTCATGTGCCTCCATGAATGTGATAATGTTGAAAAATTACATTATAATAATTGATTCTTACTGTTTGTTTTCCTGACAGTTTCACAAAGTAGAAGGTTTTCATTCACAGAACATTTATTAATGAAGGCTTGAAATCTTGTGCAACCTACCTGGCATGTGATTGTCTGTTTGCCTTTTGTCTAAAAAATCATCCTGCCATTTATTCTATTAAATCACAACTTATCATCAATCTGACACAAAATTTGAGCTGATCACTCCTATTTAAACTGCTCAGATCTCCAAACTGCAGGAGTACATGCAGTCAGAATAGATTTGGGCCATCACACAGAAGACACATCTTAGGTGAAGAAGGGCGAACACAGTGAGGCGGGACAGAAAAAATACTGACTGGTGCAGCTGAGGTCTCAATCAGGTAGAGAAACAAAGCTGATGAAATCTCTTGGGATTCTGATTGCTCTTTTTCTGGAACTCAGTTATCAAGATTTTGGTGTGGGAAAACTTGCTACATTTCCCTACCATGCTTTCTGTAATAGATGTTCATGACAGTATAAAATGACATCCAGACCTGTGCAGGGATGTAATAATGTATGTGGAGATTAGGATCATCACACTGCTGATACTAGAGACTGAGGAGGGACAGGAAATCTGCTATCTCCTTTTTTTTTTTTAATGAAATCACTTTTGATAATTATGCTTATGGCTTTATTGGGCATCCCTGGAAGATCACAAACACTACAGGAGAGCATAAAAATGGTTTCTTACACTTCCTACACTCTGTGCTCAGGTGTTCCAAGATTACAAGGGTCTGGAGCTTTTTATTGTTAGCAGAGGCACAGAAATTTGGGATAACAGATTAATAGACCCAGTTTCCTCCCCAAATTGCTTACAGCTTCTACAGATAACAGAAAAGATGCACTATTGTTCTAATTGTGCATATGGGTATGTGAGGCAGTTTGCAATTATATAACCTTCTAAAGTAGTTCTGTGACAGAGATAGGAAAGTTAAAAAACCCTGTTACAAGAATTTTATTAGTAGGATAATAACACAGATGTGCAAATACACCCAAAAATCCCTTCATTGGTACATAACTTGACTTAGGACTTTCTGAATTTTAGCAATAGTTATTGCAAGATCAACTGAAAAATAACCGTCTTAATTTAAAAAAAAAAAAAAAAAAACAAACCCTGGTTCTCAGGAGCCCTTGGATTTCGAATTCCAGCCCTGGTTTGCAACTCCTACTTATTTTTTCTCTTCTAGATTTTCACTTACACTCTGTATTTGCCTCACAGCAATTTTAAGGATGGGAGGAGGGGGAAATGTCATAAAAGTTATTCATGCTAATATGCTTTCTGCCATATGTTTAAGAAAAATCTCCTATGCACTGTTCTCTGTGGAACATTCTTCCTGAATATTTTGCAGTGGATTTTTAAAATACATATATGGTGCTAAAGTCAGTTTAATCCTGCCAGCAAGTCTGGCGAAATAGACATTTTTTTCCTACAGGAACACATTTAAAGTCTTGAAAGTTATACACTGTCTAACAACACATCTCAATGCTGAGACCATGAAAAACTTTATTGTATGTTCATAACTAGTGGTCTGCCATGCAAACAAGGGTGACAAAGATTCAGTTTATGAGTCAATTAAACCTTCTGCCTTGATTTCCCCTCTGCTAAACATCACGTCAGAATTTCTAAGCACTTTGCAATGGTTCCAAAGTAAATCTCTTCAAGCTTTCAAGCACAGCAGCATTCAAGAGCTTGTCCAGTCACAGATTTTTTTTGGGCATATCTACCTACGCTGGATTAGTTTGGAAGCTTTTCCAAACTGCCATTCTTTGCAAAAATACTTTATAGATATTCTTTTAATTAACCTCTTCGTAGCAAATGAAGAATAAATCCTGAATACCTGTCAGTTTTACCAATACTCCTGACTGAATCATGACACTAATATTTATGTCTCTTGATACTCAAAAATTTCTAGCCCCTTTCACAGTGAGTGTTAAACAGCAAATCTCCCATCCATAGTCCATTCCAGCCAAAGGAAAGGGAGTAACATAAAAAAAGTGGGAGTGGGAAGATAGCTTGGGTTTCTTCATCATAATTCCTTCAATACTTTGAGACATGTTTGGCATATATGACAGTTTCTATGCAATGCTTCATGGCTGATACTATTTATCTCTCTTACTCTTTTCCATTTTTATGTGTAAATAGTCACATGTCCCCATTTGATGTCCTAAATATAGGGATTCTGGGTACATGAACACATGAGTTAATGTTTGCCCTTACACTATTTTCCTAAAATCTACTGAGCCTTGGGTACTAACTGCTGTCTGAAGGTGATAGGAGGTATCCAGCTAAAATTTGGAGTGTCCCATTAAGTATTTTTTTTAATATTCAGTCCTTCTTCCTTTCCAAACCACAGTCTCTAACCCCAAACCTATTGCATGACATTCCACAACAAACAATCTGTCCTAAAATCATTTGAAGTCATCCCAAGCTCTGTATCCTCTCCTTTTCTCCTTTTTTCTTCAACCGGTCTGTGGTCAAAGCAACAGGTGACACATATCTCAACTCTCCCCAGACATTCCTCCTTGTTTCCTCTACCCTGCATTTTGGAGTACACTGAGTTTATAAAAGAGTAAAAAATTTTAGACACAATCTAATGACAAACCTTTAAGGATGTAGTAAATGCTGATATTCATAAGAATCACCTATCTTTAAGTTTTTATTTCCTGAGATCCATGAATTTTATTCTCTCAAAGAGAGAGGTCTTTTCTTTCTGGGTCTTGTTCTGAGCTGTTCTTGACAGTTGTGTTATGTAAGTATGGTTGTATATTGCAGACAGTGCTTTCAAAAGAGCCACTTTTTACGCTTTTCTTTCAGGTTCTTGTGATTGCAAAGTAGCCATAGACGGGATAGTCTTAATTTTAAAAAAATCAGAGTATTGTACTGATTTCAGACCTTCAAAGTAAAATAATTTAAAATTGCTTTAGCCAGCTGTATTGGGGTTTTGTGGCCAGTTTTTGGTAATGGCTTCTGTGAGAAACTGACAGAAGCTTCCTCCATGTCTAATAGAACCAATCCCTGGTGGCTCCAAGGAGGATGTGCTGCTGGTCAAGGCTGGGCAACTTAGAAGTGATGGAAACACCTCTGTGATAATATATTTAAAAAGAAACTTAAAAAAAGATAATATATTTAAAAAGAAACTTAAAAAATAAAAGTTATTGCACAGCTGTAATTGTGACCAGGGAAGAGCAAAGAGAGACACTCAGGTCAGTGCAGAAGGAGAGGGAGAAGATGCTGCAATCACCAGAGCTGAGTTTCCTCTGCAGGCTGTGGTGAAGGCCAAGTTGAAGACCATGGTGAGGCAGCTGTGCCTCTGCAGCCCTGGCAGGTCCATGGTATGGAGAGATCCACCTGCAGCCCATGGAGGAGACCACTCTGGAGCAGCCTGTCCTTGTGGGACTGCACCCCATGGAAGAGTGACCCACATTGCAGCAGTTTGAGGAGGATTGTTGCCCATGAGATGGACTCACATTGCAGCAGTTCACAGAGAACTGTTGCTTGTCAGATGGACTCACATTGGAGAAGTTCATGGAGAGCTATTTCCCATGGGATGAACCCTGTGGTGGAACAGGTGAAGGAATCCTCTCTCTGAGAAGTGGGAAAAACTGTGTGTGATGAACTGACCATAACCCCCATTCCCTGCCTCCTTGTGCTGCTGGGGTAGGGGCTACAGCTGGGAAGGAGGGGAGGGGTAGGGGGAAAGGTGTTTTATTTTACTTCTCATTACCTTGCTCTGATTTTGTTAGCAATAAATTCAATTAATATCTTTAATTCAAGTCTGTTTTGCCCATGACCATATTTGTTGAGTGATCTTTCCTGGTCCTTAACTCATGAACTCTTTGTTATACTTTCTCTCTCCTGTGCAGCTGTAGAGGGGAGAGAGGCTTTGGTGAATGCCTGGCATCCAGCCAGTGGCAAGCTACCTCAACAGTGAATCATAGTTATCATTTTAATTCTTATCAAATCCAGAGCTAAGGTTAAGGTTAGTATCAGCAATCAGGAAGTGAGGAAAAGATACAAATTTTGTGGTGCTCTTTCTGGACTAGAGAAATAAAACAAGTATATGATCCAAATCACTCCATTTTTTTTTCCAGCTTGATGGTAAGGCTGAAAAATAAGTAGTGAACAGAGTTAAAATTAGGGCTATAGTTATTATAAAACAAATGAGCAGGAAAATATTTAAAAATGTATAGTGGACTGTACATAGAAGAAAATAAAAACAGTTCTGCTTTTACATGAGAGAGAATATTGTTATAACCTTTTGTCTTCATGGCTTGACTGTCAGCTTTTAATTCACCTCTGACAGTAATCTTTGACCATGCTATGGATTGGTTTGAGATAAAAATGGTCATGTAAGAATCCTTATATTTTGTGTAAACCACTAATGAAAAACACAGGTTTGAATTGCATGGGTGAAAGTTCTTTTCCTTTTTCCTCTGGTCTGCCATAAGCAGAGCTTGAGCTACAGTTACATTTTCAGTCAGCTTTAGGGATGGTCTAGCTTTAGGGATTTCTTGGATGAACAAATGAAAATGACAGGATTTTAAAAAAGGATCATACTTCTTTTAGTCTCTGCAGCTGATAGAAAAGGGTTACAGAGCAGAATATGGGAGAGGGAAGAAAAGAATTGTCTTATTTATGGTATAGAAATGAAAACTGGATTTTAAGATTATTGTACCAATAATTTCTACTTTCATTTTATGCATGACCATCAGTTATAGTACTACTGAAACTAATTTTAACAATATGCATAAAAAAAAGAGACAAAGAGGGGAGGAAGAGGTTTATGTTTGATATTATTTTTTAGATATTACCAGAATAAAATTAACCCTGAGCAGTGGTTATCTTTGTTATTTCTAGAAGGATTTGACAACCATGACTAGAGCAAGATTAGACTAAAGGATGTAATTATTGTTAAGCACATGAGAGAAAGAAATAATGAGAAACAGCTTCCTCAATTTTTCTATCCTTGCAGATCAGAAGAGTTTTGATGCTTTTACACACGTCCTTATGAAGGAATAAGAGCTCACACAAGTTTTTAGGCAAGATTCTTTCTCCCTCTCCTACTTACTATGCTTCAATTGCAACTAATTATGTCTTCTAATACCCATCCATGGCCTCTAAAAATAACTGACCTTGGAGCTCTTGATTTTTGAACTGAAATTCACAGGGCTCTCATGGGCTTGAAAAGGTTCTGGAGCAAGCTGAAATTACAACTAATTCTTTAACTTCTCTTATGAACATGATTACGATTCCTACAAGCAACACTAGGATGGTCATTGAGCTACATTTAAGGATAGCTGTGAAATAAGCTTTGGGAAGATGACAGATACTCTCACACTGGGGGAAGTTACATCAAGTGTGGGATTCAATGTACATTAAGACACCTATGTTTGGGTTTCTGAAGGGTTTAATTCACTTTTATGTGCATGCTATCTGAGCTCTTGCTGTGGTCAGTGGAAGTGTGGGGAGTCTGGTTGGTGGAGCCCCACAGATGTTCACAGCAACATGTGCTTCATTACCGTGAACAAAATCACTCCAGAGGCACCAGTGACTGGAATAAGTAATGGCTGAAAGCACTTCCCTAACAATAGAAATTACCCACTCATATATGTTGAAAAAAAGACTGGATGTGGCACTCAGTGCCATGGTATAGTTGATGAGGAGGTGTTAGGTCATAGGTTGGACTTGATGATCTCAAAGGTCTTTTCCAACCTCATTCATGTTTTGATTCTGTGTGATTCTGTGAGGTAAAGACAGGCATTTGATTTGCCAGAAGCCACAGGTCCCACAGACTCTGTGTTATATCTGCCCATCTCACCTGTAGGGTTTGGCTACTCTTGAACATTAAAAATGGCACCAGATACCTTTATTTAAGGAGTTGGCATTCAGTTTAGCCCTGAATTTATTAGACATGGAGACAGGACAATCATATTCAGCCACTTAAATTTAAGTGTCTTAATCTGGATCTCAGACCCACACAAAGGGGAGTTGTTTGCATGGACAGAAGTTCTGGAGCACAGTTCAGGGGTTTTAGTTACTTATCTCCAGCTACTGTACTCTACAGACCCAGCTTTATCTTTCTCAGAGGCAGGCAGGCCTATCAGGTCCCTCATCACATGAGAAAGACCTGCAGATACTAGTGTATTAGGCAACTGAAGTATGACATAAGCATCCAAGAGTTTTTGATGCTCATCTCTGAGATAAATCTCTTAGGACTTTGCTGCCTTGACACAAAGGTTTCTCTATTCTAAAATAGAGAAATTCTAGAATTATGATGCTTATTCAGAAAGAAAGTATATTTGAGTAATTTAAAGGGATAAAAAAACTATTACATGGTTGTAAAAATTATACCCCCCAAAAGTATTGCACTATAGGAAATCTGGAATTGTTAACATTCTAAAGAAACTCAAATGTACGTGCTATGAAAATACACAAGTAAGACATCTACACTATAATGCTTTTGTCTTGCTTTCAGTAACATTTTCAAAGTTTTCATTCAGCAGGTAAAAGGATGTGTTTTGTGAGATAGATGCAATCATCCATGAAAAATCATAAAATCATGGAGAAATTTTGATTGTGAGAGACCTCAGGACCTCATCTACTCCAACTATGCACTCAAAGAAGGACTGATTTCTAAAAAGAAAGATGGATTTAAAATGTGGTAATTGGGTTCAGGAACATGTCAGAGGACTCAGCAGAGACTATGAGGTGTTTTCTCAGGACAGAAAAGTGCAGTTCTTTCTCTTGGGTGGGGATAAGAAGCCAAAGAGGTAGCTCAGATAATAGCTGCACAAGTAGAGGGCCCATGTTCACAGAGACAGAGCCAGTCTCTTTGAAGCATTGGGGATTTTTTGGAATTAATTAGAAAAAGAGTTGACCCTTAAAGAATGCTCTTTCAGAGGCATCTTGGGAGATGCTGGGATATTTAAAGTTGTAATTTGCAGCTTTGATCTTAATGATATTTTTTAATAACATAAATCTGCTTGTAAATTTTTTAGTATCCTCATGGCCTGAACTACCAGAAAAATTTTGTGATAGAATTCTTAGCTGTATTTTTTTTCCTGGGCAAGAGGGTATTATGGCTGCATAAAGATGGAATAAAACAATTTATTTGGATTTGGTGTTCTACTGGTTTTCAGTATTTGCTTGAGCCTCTTGATATGGAAATAACAGATTAATATAAACATAAACTCTCAAAGATCGTAATGCAGCAAAACACACCCACCCAAAAATGCCCATATTAAGATTATTTTTAGAGATAATTTTTCTTTTAGCTGCAACCATGCTAAAATGTATGCATCTGTGGAGAATTACAAGAATGTGTGGTGAGTCTCCTCTGTAATGTCTTTTTCTATGTTCCTCTGGCAGAACAGGAATAAAAGCAATAGGTAAACCTCTGTGATTTTTTTCTTTTCATTATGGCCATGAAGGAGAAACAGAAATGACTTCACAGAAGAGAAAAAGACTTTAATTTTCCTCTGACTTATTGTGCATCTGTTTTAAATACTTATCTGAAAATCATTGAAATAAAACATTTGAAAGGCAGTTGCTTGTTCCTTATCCATATTTATCAAAATGTTAATTTACTGTTCTAAACTAGTATTTGTATTTTAATCTTTCATACACTTAAAACATCAAAAATTTTAATACCAGCTGTAGGTCAAAATTAATTTTGTATTATCAAATAATTAATCACCAACAGAAACTGAGATTTTTCAGCATTCACATATAAACAAATAAATGTGCATGTCACCCTTACTTTAATGAACCAAAGAAGTCTAGTTTTGGAGTAATATATGATTCTGTTCAAACAGGAGTACTATAGCTTTGGGTCTAATATCTGACAAATTGTCATTGTCAATATTGTGATCTAACATTAATGAGCTCTTCTGGATCTGCATTTGACATGGATACACTCAGGGCAAAAGAAGACTTGGGGGCTGTACAAAACCCAATCAATATGGGCTTGCGTTATGCAAGAAGAGGACCTGTGAATTTTCAGGTCTGTGACAGTATTTCTATAAAGTTTTAGCCCAATATAGTCTGTGACTGCCACACCAATTGCAAGTCATTAAAACATATTGAATTGCAGTCTTGATGGAGAGAAACCTGAAATTATGACCACCCAAGATCTTTTCAGTACTCAGCTAAAGGTCTCTGTCCATTTTAATGGGGCATAATTCTTTACTGCTGGCACCAGGATGTGATTTTGCTGGTGTTTTCTGCGAAGACTGAAGACAACAGTAGTTAAGCTTTCCTCCCTGGGTTAGGATAAAGTGCATTGGTCATAGGAAAGCAGTCTAAAAATTTGACTTTTGCTAGCTGGCCCGGTCTCTGAAGAAAGTAACACTACACTCCATTGGACTGAGATCTCAAGTTCATAAGTTTAGATCATCTTCAGATATTTTTCAAAATATGATAATGGGTTATGCCCAAATGCAGAAACATAAGAGATTTTTCTAGCTTTCAGAGTCTCTTATCTTCTTGTGTGCTTTCAATCGTTCCTAAAACGATACTTTTGAAGTAACCAATATTTGAGAATATTTAATTGATATAGATTTCCTCCTGAGTTTTATCACACCAAAGTCTATAGTACTGTTCCCTAAAAAAAATTCTAGAAATCTGCACAGGACACAGAGATAAGCCAAGAGTTATACTGGATTTATACTGCTACTTTCTGTAGCAGCACCTGAAGGCCAGTGGTATCTAAATTTACACAGAGACTCTGGACACCTCAGTGTAATTATCTGAACCATGCCCTTACTGACTTGCATTGTCTCTTCTTCTATTTCTTTGCTAACAAACAAACATTTGCAATGAAGACCAAAAACAGATTTTTGAGTTTTTCCTGCTGATCAGTTTTTGACCAGCCTTTTATTTCCCATTGCATTGTGCAAAATTGTTATAAACTTTCATGATCTTTCAGCTTCAAAGTTTTCTAGAAGGACTATAAGGAGAATAATTTTCAAAATATCTTGTTTTTTGCTGGATCTGGATTTCAGCTCACTCTGAGTACACGTTACTTTGTAAAGAAATAGGATAGCTAGCAATGCTACTCTGATTCAGTATCTTGTCTGAGCTTGAATTATTCTGCAGCTCACACAACAACAGCTGTTGTAGAAATCAAACAGAATCAGGCTTTTTCAAAAGTTAGATGAGATTCTCAACTGTCCATGCCATGCAACAATACATTCATCTTGGCTCCAGCCTCCTCAGTCAAAATAACACAGTGCTTTGGAGCATGTCAATACAGCTGTGCTTCAGTGTATGCTAATAGCTCTTCCTCCCACTCTTCTCCTTCTCCTTCCCTTGGCACAGAGCTGCAGCTGTAGAAGGGTAAGGAGCAGAGGTGAAAAAACTTAAATGAGCCAAAGCTAATGTGCTTCAGAGCTTCTACTTCCCTTCAGATTTGCTAAAGGAAAGAAGTGCCACGGAGAAGAAATGCAAGCAGTGAAAACACAATAGCAGAGGAGATGAGAGGGGATGCTCTCAAAGAATCTGGAATCAGGGAGCTCTAAAAGGAATATACACCCAGTTTAAAGTATTCTGTAAAGAAAACAAAAAAGACCACTGTGTGGTGCAGGACAGCCATGAACTCCAACACTGAATCACTGGGTAGACTGGAGTATCTCTCTTGTAATTCTCTTAGCTACCACTTTGTTATTGATCAAGTTTAATGTAACGTTACAAGGCAGTGCTTCAAAGAACCAAAGCACAGGGGACTCATCCTGTTAAGGCAGGACAGAAGTACACAGGCCACAAAAAAACAGTAAAGCCATTAATAGTCATAAATTCCAGTCAAGATAACAGGAATCATTTCTAAGCTGAGCTATTCAGGTTAGGGCAAACTCCATCAATTAAGTCATGTTAACTCGGGTGCCTAATGAGACAGCTTCTACACAGTACTTCTGCTACATGGAGTCTAAGGTTTTCCCTGTTCTTAGGGTATAAAGCAGAACTGTAGACACAGAGTTAAGAACACCTAAATGTTGATCACAGAATAACAGAATTGCAGAGTATGCTGAGTTGGAAGGAACTCACAAGAACCACTGAGTAGAGCTTCCTGACCCTTCACAGGACCATCCCCAAGTCTCACTCTGTGTCTGTGAACATTGTCCAAATGCTTCTTGAAATCTGTTGGGCCTGGTGCTGTGACCATTTCCCTGGGGAACCTGTTCCAGTGTGCAAGCACGCTGGATGAAGAACCATTTCCCAATTTTCAACCTAAACCTCCCCTGCCACCACTTCAGCCCATTTCCTCAGGTCCTGTCAGTAGTCACCAGAGAGAAGAGGTCAGTGTCTGCCCTTCCTCTTGCCCTGACGAGGACGTTGTAACTGCAATGAGGTCTCCCCTCAGTCTCCTCTTCTCCAGGCTGAACAGACCAAGTGCTCTCTGCTGGTCCTCACATGGCTTCTCCTCGAGGCCGTCCTTTGGACACTCCCTAACACTTTAATGTCTTTCTTACATTGTGTCACCCAAAACTGCCCCCAGCACTTGAGGTGAGGCTGCCCCAGTGCAGAGCACAGCGGGATAATTCCCTGCCTTGCACAGCTGCTGATGCTGTTCCTGATGTCCCCAGGACAGGGCTGGCCCTCCTGGCTCTCAGGGCACTGCTGGCTCATGTTCAACTGTTACATAGATCAGGACCCCCCAGGTCCTTTTCCATGGCTCTGCTTTCCAGCCTCTCATTCCCCAGTCTGCCTGTACACCCAGGATTGCTCCATCCCATGTGCAAAATCTAGAACTTTCCCTTGTTGAACTTCACATGGTTGGTGATTGCCCTGTCCTCTGATTTGTGAGGTGTCTGCCAGGCCTCTGTGCCTTTGAGGGAGTCAACAGCTCCCCCCAGTTTTGTACAATCTGTGAACTTTCTCAGCATTCCTTCTGTCCTCTGTCCAGGTCATTAATGAAGATCTTGAAGAACACAGGGCCCAGGATGGAGCCCTGTGGAACCCCACAGGTTACAGGTCCCCAGGCTGATGTCTCCCCATTCACCACAATCCTTTATGCCTGATCCATGAGCCAGTTGCTCACATATCTCAGGATGTGTTTATCCAGTTGTGTGATGGACATTTTGTCCAGAGGATCCTGTGAGAGACAGCATGGAAAGCTCTACTGAAATCCATAGATAACATCAGCAGGCTTCCCTTGATCAGCTGGGTGGGGTGGGATACCTCGTCATAAAAGGAAATCAGGGATGTGCAGTGGTCTGCACATGAGCTGCCAGTGCCTGAGCTCCCATTACCAGCAGTGGAGCACTAGAGTGGGATTCAGCTTTTTTAACTCAGTCACCTCTGCCATTTGCAAGGTTACCAAGTGTTCTGCTAACACGGAGCTGTCACAACTGTAGAGGACGGGCAGCTATGGCAGAAGATTTAAGGAAGAGCTGTACACTTTGGGAGAACAGCTGGACGCCAGGTGGGATATCCTGATGGCATTAGGTGCTTGTATTTAGGAAACTGAATCAAGCTTTCCTCCCACTGACTGGTGACACCAATGGAGCTCACTTCTCAGCAGGCATCTGCTTTAGAGAGATGTCTGTAGGTTTTCCTGAATAGAAAGCTTTGGGGCTTGAATCACATATTGATTTTTGGGGCCTCTTGTGAGGCCCTAACAATATTTTTCCAGAAGATTAAGGCCATATTTCTTTCCAGACTTTCTTCTGCCCAGATATCTTTCTTTCTGATTATCTGTAGGTATAACAATTTTCTATGGGTGATACCTGCTGAGGAAAGATAAGCATTATATAGGGTCAAACTGGCAGAGTCGTGATTATATCTGATGCTTTTGATGGTGGCCATGAATAACTTTTAACAGGGGTTCAGCATCTAAGCTGATGGAAAAGGTTCCTCTCTTTTGTTTGATTATATTTATGTAGGTATAAATATGTACAGGAGTTTGATTTTTGAAGTTCAAAGAGAATTCCCTTTAATGTGCTGTAAAATGGGGATATATTTTTCTTCCCCTTTTTCAAGAAGAACAAATTTGCAAGTATTCTGATTCAAAGCTTTCACATGTAGATCTGCTTTAGTAATTGGGATGGTTCTGGTTGCCATAAATATTTAGAGATAAATCAGCCACAGATACTACCCCTTAAGGGAAAAGGATCATTGGCACTAATTTTATTCATTTGTCCAAAATAAGCTCAGTGGTGTAGATTCAACAATCTTACCCTCTGCTTTGAAATATCTCCAAGTTATTTTACTTATTTTCTTCCTTTCCTATGGGTTTTGGCTTATATTGACAGGGATGTTGCCACATATAAAAAGGACTTCTGTATTTAGAATCCTGTGACAGCTTTCTCTCCCGGTTGTTAATTTCAGTGTTGGTCTGGGTGGTCTGGAAGAGAAGAATTAAAGAAAATAAGTATGCTGTATTTGTTTTATAAGGAAAAATATCAGAGTAGTAGAGACAGCAAAGATTGTGTGTGCCTAACAGATCCATTATCTGCATCTCTTGTCCCCATTCTCTATCCCTTTCTTTGCTAATCCTCCCATAAATATAGGTTAGGATGTCTCTTCCCTCTTCCCTTCACAACTAGTAGAAAACCAATTGGTTGGACACACTGACAAGAGCTAGGAGATATAGATTTGAATGACTTCAGGATGAAGATGTGATTCAAAAACAAAATAACCCAAATAAGCACTTTGGGATACCATTCTAAAAACTTCTTCCTATAATCCTTTTATTCTGGTTACATTTTTCAGTGGAAGTGGCTGAAGTTACTGGATTTCATATTGAGATCAAGAGGGAGGCTAGGAAGCCCCTGTGGATTTTGCAGGGGCTCCTACAGATTGATGGGCTGTGTTAACAGAACTAAAATGTTCTGTGCTATTGGGATGCTGTGCAAGATAGAAGAAGGTACTGATTTTCTGTCTTGGTGAAATGTAAGTCCCAGGAAAAACTTGGTACTTGAGATTTTGATCAAGTTTTCCAGAGATAGATACCTAAACACCATCTCAGTTGGCCTCCATGTGCCCATGGTTTTCTGCTTTGTTTACTTGATGTTTCTGGCTGCCTAATTTGAGTTATTCTCAGTTACATTTGGATATTTTTCAAAACTCACAGAAGGCTTTGGTAACTTTTGACTTGAATTCTTTTATTAATTCTTACTGAATTTTCAAGCAAGTTGAATGCATAATTTCAAAAAGTTTCATTAAACCTCAGTATCTTAAAGTTCCTGAGTAATTTAGATGCTTTACAATATCTTAGTATATCAACCAATATAGATTTTCTATAATACTGACTTCTGGTGATTATCAAAGACACAATATTCAGACAAGGAAATAAAATGTTGGTATCTCTCAACTATCTGTGCTACAGGCTCAATAAACATAGGGTTTGTAAAATAAATCTGGGATGTTAATCAAAGGTCTGTACACATCCCCATCTGTTGTGATAGTAAAACCCCTGCTGCTAACATTGTACAGAGAAATACAATTACTTGTCTTATAACTAGAAACATTAACAAACACTACTGGATGCAAAAAAGAAGATAAAAGGATAAGCCAGCCACCACAAATTATTAATCTCTGCAGATAACCTTCTGTCTACAATTAAAAATCTGGCATTTGAAGCACTACTGTCACCCAACGTATCAAATTTTGGAAGAACCTCATATTATAAAATCTATTATAAAATCAGTGTAATCAGATGTCTATTATCTGACATTACTCAAGAACTTACCAAGTCTTTGGAATCAGAATTGGAAAGACAAGCACAATTTATATTCTGATCAAACTTGCCTATATGACATCATCAAAGATAAGATGAAACTCGCCATCTCATGTCTCTTGTCTGAGAAAATCATTAGCATTTGACAAGTCTGTTTTATTTTATTATTTTTGCAGTGGAGGAAAGAGATGGAAAGAGGGCAGTTGAGCACTTCCAGATGACCAAGTCATAACCTACAAAAAATTATTCAGAAGGTATACTAAAAAATTGATAGTAAATCCTCATGAAAAATCTACAGAAATAGATGAGTACCACACCGGAGATTGTCAGCTAAGATACAGCAGCACCTAAAGCTATAAGAGACAAGGTTGGGATGTGAAAGTCATTAAACATCCCTGGTTCTGAGGTCTGCAAGAACCATATATGAAGGTCTATTAAGAAAGACGTGGATGCCTCATAAATCATCCTATGATACTAGAAAAAGGAAAGGAGACTGAAAAATGCATAGTTGGCATGATCCTCTAATGGTTTTAAAAGACTAAATTCAATAGTATCTCTCCTGAAAAAGGACAGTCTTATGGGGTGACCAGATTTCTGAAACAGCATTCAACCTCCCTGAAAATTACTAAGACTTATTAAAGGAATTTAACTTATGTGCTGTGCTACTTTTCAAAGGTTGTGCAGAAGATGAGAGATGCCTGCATGGACCAAGCTAGACTTGAGGCCAGCAGTTAAATTGGTGTCATACACAGTACAAATGAGATAGATCCCTTACTGTGAATGGGAAGAAGAAGAAAAAAATATGAAGGAAAAGGGACTCTTGTCAGTTAAGACATTTCCTAAAGTTAAAAAGTTTTAATTTGGAACATCTTTTTATTTATTTATAGAAAGTAATTTAAACACTAAGAGTTTGTTGATTTTGTTTTAACTTTCTGATATATTCACTCATTCAGATCACTTAAGATCCAAACATTTTACTTTATATATGTTTGAAATGACTGTGGAACAAGAAGTGTAAGTAACAAAAAAAAAGTCTAAATGAATAATTCTTTTAGGAAAATAGTTATATTTCTATACCACTAAACATTTAAAGGTGTAGTATGCACTCTCTAGACTTAAAACATAAATAAGATTTTTTTTTCACAACATATAGAGGTAATTATTTTCCCTTCAATTTATAGCAGATCTATTGACTTCAGTAAATTGCTGCTGGTTTACAGCAAAGTAACAGAACAAAATTTGACCTGGGGTTTTCAACATTTCTTTTAAATCTAAATTTATAATAAAGCACAAAAACTTCTTAATGATGAATTGTTTTGTTGCTAGGCAGTCTGGCCCTGATGGGCTGTTAAAGTTTGATTTACTCTGCTGATCCATGACCTCTTTCTCTGACAACTCATTCTTTATGATTATATGCTTATATTATAGAGGCACATAGAAGCTTCTGAGGTGACCAAGGCTTTATTGCTCTGTTAGGCATTATCTACACATGCATAAAGAAAAATCTCCTTATTCTGAAGAGTTCATTATTCATGTAGCAGGTGGGTTTTTTCAGAGAGCTGAGTGAAATGGAGGAGTAGGCTTTGGCTGCCCTGAATTGCTCTTCCCAGTGTGCTGTGCTTTCTGCTCTGTGTAGGAGGGATGCAGGTGCTCAGTAGCCATCCATCCCCTGACTACCACCTGCACCACAGAGACACAGCGAGCTGGAGGGGACAGGAAATCCACTTTTTATCTGATCTTGCCAAGAATGACAGGAACTGAGGGAAGGAGACTCTTGACTCTTCAATGTCCTCAGGAGGTATTGTGTGTGCAGCAAAATTAGCTGAATTAATGAAACCTGATGAAATTAGTTGAAGTAGGCTAAATACTACAAAAGTTATTGGTAGAGAGGGAACAAAGCCTGAAAATTTGTTAGCATGGATGTTCAACCCCTGAGTCTGTAACTCTTGAGGTTTCTGCCTTGTTCTCTCCAGCCTGACAGCTACTTACTGCAGATGGGCTTGTGAGTACAGAGATCAGGCATGGGTGAAAACAAAAAACCACAACAAAACAGAAGAAGGAAAACTGAGATATTTATTTTGAGAACAGAACAAGCATGCAAGTATTGATTTCACCAAATAGTACAAGACCAAAAGGTCATACTCTCAGTCCTCAAGACCTTGGTACCTTGCCAAGGCTCTGGTGTTTGTGTTTCCTTAGCCAAATGCTGCTGCCCCATATCCTGAAGGGGCCATGCTACAAATGGCACATGAAAATTGATTGCTGAGTTACTGCCTGACTCACAGAGCTCTGCAGGCAAGGCTCTGAGTGAAAATGGTTGGTCACTACAGGTGCTACCACAGTTCACTGCAACATCAGGTTGAGTTACAGACAGGGCAGAAAGGTGCTCCTCATCCACCCCTGCTGAGCACACACACAACTGTTACCTGAGGGGGGAAATCTGACAGACTAATTCTGTACAAAATTAGGTACAACAAATCTCACTCTCTTTTGCACTCTGCCTTTCTACAAAATGGGTGTTGCTTTTAGACAAGTTTTTGAGGTGATAAATAAATCTAGGTGGTCAGAATAAAGGCCAATGAATCCTGATTTAGCAAGACTTTTTTCTTGGCTTTCCTCACCTTTCATAAGAGACTTGCTCACAATAGAGAATGACAATCCAAAAAACCACATAAGCTCTTGGACGTGTGAATTTCAGCTATGAGTCTCAGATTTGTCTTGCCTGATGCTACACTTGAGACATTGAAAAACAGAAGTCTGCTCTTAATCTCATTTAAGATATTATAAATCAGGGATTATTCCACTGAGCTCAATGTAAATTTGTGGTGACGCTGATCTGAGTAATAAATATCTAGTTCATAGACTTGAGCAAAACAAATTGGTATAGTAACTGAATATGTTATCATGAGTGCTCTGAGTTATATATGTTGGAAAAATTACAGGACAGCTTCCTTCTAAGAATGATGATTTTCCCTCTTGCTTTTGCCCACTTTTTGCAATGTTGTCTCCTATACCAGTTCATTATTTCTTCTCCTTGCTCCATTCCTACCATTTTTTAGGCTGTAGTTTAGCTTTCTTGTGTGCAGATAATTTATACTTTGGATTTAAGGTAGAGTTATAGAAATATACCGGACTAGATGATGAAACTGAGTTTGCACAGTGTTGACTTATTCCTGCAGAGTAGTCAACCTGGTCTTAAACAGACACATAAAGGCCTCTTATATGTCTTGCATTTTCCCTCCTTCACTTTGACACTTCATGCTCATCTGCCAGCCAGTATGATTGCTTTTCTCATTCCATGTCTGTGTTTGCAAGCAAAGGTACCAAACTGAGGCTAAATTTTCTGCAAGATTTTATCTGCCAGCTGCATCTGCCTATTTGCTGTGTCTATCCTTCCTGTCTGCCAGCTGCTCTCAGCAACCAGCTTCTTGATAGCCACAAAGTTCAAACTTAAAAGCTGCTCTCACTTTTGTGCTGTAACTCCATGTCTGGCTTTTCCCCTTACTCTATACCCAAGCAGGAAAAACAATATAAAGACCCAGGTGTTGCCTCTCTTTCTCCACTTGTGCCATGTGATTCCTGTGAATAACTGTGATCATGGGGTCAGGATTCTTTTGTATTTTTTACCTTCTAGCTACAACCCGCAATTCCCTTCTCAAGTGAAACATTTCCAGATAACACAGCAAGATATGGCAAAGACTGTAAGAAAGGATGGTCTCATAATGATGACATGAAAGGAGATTTTGAGGTGAGGGTAAAAGTAATAAAGGTCAAAGCTATAATTATCTCCATGTAGAGGTAAGACCAAGTACTGCATAATCTTACATCTGAAAACTCCTAATATAGTCAGACACATTAACATACATTCCTCTGCCTGTGTTCTGGGCCAGCCAGCTCTGTAAGCAGGAAGGAACTGACACAGGGCATGTTACAGTGAGGCATTGCAAATGCTAATGGATCGACTCTGAGTCAATCTTGCCAGCATGGCCCTGTGCAAATACAACCTGGATGTTTCCTTCCAGTTGTCTGGGCTTGTGTCTTTTACCCTTATTACTGAATCTCCTAATATAGGAACAGTACATACTTTTACCTCTTCCTCTCAGATGAAATCCATATTTTCTCCATCTCCCTCACGGACATGAAGAGTGTTTTCACACCTTCCATGCGATCCCCTGAGATTCTTGTGATTGCATTCGTTCCCATACGAATTAGGAAAACTCTTATGATACTCATATGATTTTACCATTATTATTCTTAATATCCTTGATGATCCTAATTCTGGGATTCCTTATCAGAGACCAGTAGGACTTGTAGACATAAATAACTGCATAAGAATATTGAGGATATGTGCTAATGCTGCATGACAGTGTCCTTCTGTGTCCTAAGCAGAGAAGGGCATCATATACAACTTGTGAAAAAACGTGGGGTCAGCCTCTCTGTGTATCCCTATTCTGTGCATCACACAATCAATCACTAGAACTCTAAGGAATTCTAACAAATTTGTAAACATATACATCATGACACATGATAACTGCGACTGTGTTCTCCGGAGAGGACCCTTTGAAGGTCACTTGCAACAGTATGTGAGGATGTAAGCAACACCTGATAGTTACACTTGCATTTATCCATGAATATGGGTATCAAAGATATGGGAGATATGGACCTGTGTACTCTTGATGTCCCTTAGGTTTTTCATTTTTGGAGTCAAGCATAATTTAACTCACTATTGAAGCACTGTGCTCCTCTCCCTGAAAGTGATGGGGAAACTTTGACTGTGTTGGAGGAAGAGCATGCCTTTTACTTATGATGACCAAGCATGAAAATGCTTCAATGCCACAATTCATCAGGAGAAAAAGGGCTTCAGAAACATGGGCTTCAGTATAGTCTGAAGGGGCTTAAACAATTTTTTTTTATCATCAAATACTTTATCTTTCCCTGTATGCTGCCTGAATGTTGAATGACAGTTTTGTGGAAGATGTACTTATAACAGCTGTATTACATAAGCTTTGATATCAGTATCCCACCTGGACATTCTTGTCTTGTATGTTAGTAAAAAGAATGATGATTAGAAATTTTTGACCAAAGCTTTCCTGACACAAAATGTTAAAATATTTGAGTCCTTATCTTTGCCAGTTACGGCATGACAAAGACAAAAATTAAAACATTAATCACACACAGGCCTGTAAAAAATCCGTTTTGATCCTGAGACAGTACTTGAAGTGATGATGTGCCAGTACTGTTATTTGGACATGACAAAGTAATACAGAGTTTCATACTTTCATCTCGTGAACTTCTCTTGAAAGGAAAGTGAAGAATGAGAGACTACAAAAACATATAATGTAAACATGACTATGACAAACCTCAGAAAGGAATGAAAGTTAAGTGTTGAAAGCCTGATGATATTTCTTTTATTCTTTTCTTGCATGAATCATGCAAACTGCTGTTATTTCTCTTCCACTTACTGATTTATTGCTCAATGGTATTCTTGAAATTGAAAACTTTTTTGGATGCTGCTTTAATATTTGCCTTATTAAATCCCTTTTTAAAACATTAACATATACAATTTCACTTCTTGTCCACTGCCGTTCAAAACTTTAATAATTGTATTGATTTCCAATTAACAAACAATTATTAATTATTATTTTTAAGCAGGGAGGAAAAATAAAAGAGCGACTGCTTTGAAGCATCAGCCCTAGTGATGAAAAAACCATGATCCCAGTGATCAGCCAACTGCTAACTCAGGTAGGGTCAATTGGAGCAAATTGCTTAAAGCTACAGCAGACATCAGGCAGTCCAAGTCTTAAGGAGAACTGCAAGTTTGTTCACAAATTCTGAGAGAAATTCTCCCACCAAAATGCGGGATGTAACAGAAGTCTGAAGGGGAAGGGAGTAGCTGCAGCATGGATGTCCTGTCTACATCGTCACATCTTTGTCTGCCATCCAACCAACTGCATGAACCAAATGTATCTGATAAACAGTTTTCTCCTTAAACTCACTTACTGTGAGAGAGGTGAGGCACTGGAACAGACCAGAGAAGTTGTGGCTGTCCCATCCCATGTGGTGTTCAAGGCTAGGCTGGAAGAGGCTTTGATCAATCCTGTCTACCATTTCAGGGCAAAGAGGAACTAAATGAACTTTAATGTTCATCACAACCTAAATTATTCTATGTCTGAGATTAAATCTACGCTACAGAGAGTGACAGATGCAAGCTCAGTTCACCAAAGGCAGTGTGATCGCATCACTGAAGTATAAAACTCAGTATATATTCTTTAAGAGAAAGGGAGATAGGATTTAGACTGGATAGTAGGAAATATTCCTTCACTGGAAGCATTGTCAAGATCTGCAACAGGCTGCCCAGGAAGTGGTGGAGTCACTATCTCTGGAATTATTTTAAAGATATGCAGATGTAACACTTAAGGACGTGGTTTAGTGGTTGACTTGGAGTGCTGAGTGAACCATTGGACTTGATAATATTAAGGATCTTTTCCAGCATAGACAATCCTATAATTCTTAGACTCTAGGGTGCATTAGCTGGGGCTTGGCTCCTGGTTGACAGTCAGTCTGGCATGACTGCTGGCTCACGTCTCCTGCTGTGGGCCAGGGCACGGGGCAGGCTCACGCTGGCTCGTAAGGAATCCTGTGGACATATCCCATGCTGCTTCTCTGTTGAGTGGGTGCAGCCACCAGGAGTGCAGTCATTTCTGAGGGATTGGGATTTATAAGGGTGTAGGCAGTGCTTGGTAGGCTGTAAATCTGAGGTATTGGTTAATTAAATTCCTTGTAGGTTTTCCCTTCATGATAATGCTAAATCCAGGGATAAGTTGTCCTGGCAACAGCTTTGGCTACCATTCTTTCCACCCTTGCTTTTAGGATTGTGATTAGAGGTACTTGAGTATGTAAATCACCATCTGAGGCTGGTGGATGTATTTATTTATTTCACAGAAAGTGGTGCCCATATGAATTGAAAATACAGTGCACTTTCCCTTGTGTTTGAATAATAAAACAATATACTCACTCTTCAGAGCTCAGTCTTTAGCCAACAACATATATATTATTCATTGTTTCAAAATGTAATAAAGATACATACTTAATATCTGCTTTCCAATTAAACTTTATGAGTGCGGTCTGACTGTGGTTATATTTTTTGGCTGTGCTTTTTAATTTTCTTCTAATGCCTCCCTGGGAATTCAAGAGGCAGCTTCAAGCATAAACATGTTGAGTGTTAAAATAGTGCAGTGTCTTTTATGGCCAAAATTTTATGGCCACACATATTTGTAGGGCTGTCAAATGCAGTGACTGAAAGTAGGTGTTGAACCTGGTACACTTAATTTCTTCAGTAAGCTTCAGTATTTGCAATTTCTGGTAAAGCCAATGGAACCAGGGATAAGTGGCCTGGGATTTTTTCATTTGATGAATAGTATCAATTATTGAAAACTGTGGATTCTTGGTACTTCTACAGATCCAATCACTTATTCTT
>QUSF01000001.1:58634003-58891270 GCA_003676055.1 Chloebia gouldiae
TTATTCTTATTCTTATTCTTATTCTTATTCTTATTCTTATTCTTATTATGTTCACTTATGAGTCCTCCGAGATAAGCGAGATATACACCATAGGATAACATACTTTGCTTTAGTTGGTTCTGTTTATATGTTGGGTTCTTAACAAAAATTATAATTTTAATCTCAGGCACTTCTTACAGGGGAGGGGTAACTAATTAAAATGGTTCCTCTTTGTAGGCATGTACAGGATTTTTTACTACTTTCATCTTGTTCTTCCCATGATTAAAATCCCGGCAGATGACACTTTGGCACATCTGTGAGTCTGTGTGCCTGAGACCTTGGAGACAGAGGTCATCGTCTGTTTTGGAGGAGACAGTCCCCTCCTGCCATCAGGCTGCTGGAGCAGGGCAGTAGCAACAGCAAGTGACTAATTAGGATGCTTATGTAATTTGGAAAATACTATATGACAGCATTTATACTTTGCTTTAAATGACTCACATATTATTCTATATACAATGGCTTGAGATGGAACAGCAGCTGTGTCTATAAATGGGTTTGTTTCTTTGGTTTCTTTTTCCTTCCTGAAGCCAGCAAATATTTTCTCTATCCAAAATACAAGTCATGGCCATACTGGAAGGAAAAACTGAAAGAACAAATGCAGATATCACATGCTATAACTAAATGACTAAAGAGCTGCTGAATAAGGAAATAGAGGATGCATCAGTTTTGAAAGTACAGAACTCCAATAAGGACATTTACACTGGTTAATAGAGGCTCAAGTGTCAGTATGTCAACTAAGCATGCAACATGGCTCAGGGCAGGTGACAATGGCTGTGAAATAGAGATATCCAGACCTCCCAATCTGGGAATTACACTTTGTGTAGCTGGTGTGTTATGGAAGCACTTTCCTTTGGTCTGTCTAGCCAATGCCATTGGAAAGGGGATGTCTCTAAGAACTGCTCTCCTATGGACTGTTATTTATGTGCCTGAATAATTTCTTGAAGGGATTTGCTATTTTCCTGTGGCTGCAGAATAAGTCTGAGGAAATTTGCATCAAAACTCAGCCAATAAAGTTATGTCAAGTAACACTCTCCTTTATAGCTCCTTCAGTTCAGCCTGGCAAAGAGGAAAAATAATAGGTTGAGGTATTTTTGAGGTAATTTGAGGTAGCCTTGCTATTTTCATGCCTCCAATATGAAAACAGCAGAAGCTGTTGCTGAAGACACAGCTGGCTGTCTGAACTAGACAATGTTGAGGTGACACACCTGTGGCTGGCTGGCAGCCCAGTCCACAGCACAGCTGAGTGTGCCTAAGTGGAGATCTCCAGCTGGCTAAAGAGAAAAGATGGTCTTGTTAGCAATTCTGTGCCAAAAAGGACAGGAAAATATTTTCATGGAACTAGTAAAAGGGCTGTGCACTTTCCAGAATGATGCTAGGAAACGGGAATCAAGAGTTAGAAAGGCTTCTGGCCCTGGGAGGCAGTGGATCTGTTGGCGATGATGGGGATGAATTTTGGGGAATGGATTAAAACCAAGAGAGCTCAAGAAACTTTTGAAGGGAAACTAAAGTAAAGAGAGTGCATTCTGCAAATGAGCAGATCACTTGGTAAGAGGGGTAGGTTTTTTTTTTTGGTTTTTTTTTTTGCTGTGGAAATATGATTCTCTTACTAAGGAGACAGGTGAAACAAAGTTTCAATCCTCAATACTAGAAAAGCAGGTTTCTGGAGAAGGAGGATGCTACCAGAGGAGGTTAAATTAATAACAAAATGAATTAAAATAAGAACTCAGAATAATGTAAAAAGGCCTTGAGAATAAAATGAATCAAAGTATCAAGAGACATGGAAAGCAGAACTTTGATTAACTATATGCCAATAACTGGGAGATGGAATGAAAAGTAGTAAGCGTTTGAAATTATTTCTGTGTAAGAATTTATGAATAAGCTTGACATTTACAAAGTCTGATAGGAAGGTCTGTGTGACTGAAAATTTTTTAAAAAAAGAACCCCTTAGTGATTTTTGTGAGTGGACTATGCAAAAAAGACAGAAATTCTTCTAAAGTTCACGTACAAATTGCCAGACCAATCACAACCTGACAGCATCTGCAGCAGATCACCAAGGCAAGACACACCAGGATGACTGACCTCTCATTTTGCAGCAAGGAAAAGTTGTACTAACATTTAGTGTGGGAGACTGTGTGACATACATTTGAGTTGTCATGCTGAAAGAAGATTAAAGTTCTTTATTTTTAGTATCTAAGCTTGGGGAACTCTAACTGAAACATCATTTTGAAAGATTGAGAAATAGATCACAAACCTGAATGATAGGGTTGCTTAGTTACAAATGATTTTTGCTTGATTACATTTGCAAGCAAAATAACAGCACTAAGATCAATGGACTAAAATAGTTGATGTTTTAAAACTTTCTGTTCCACAGAAATGAAAACAATTAAGACCTAAATCAGCTGTGGAAAAGACTATCAACAAACTGATGAATTACGATCAGGAGAGATGCAAAATGTTTCACTGCATTCTTGGATGCCACATTCTGACAATGGGAAAAGATGACTTTGCCTCTTTTGAAAACAAAGCAAAAGGGTTAGAAGCTTGAGTCAGGGGTGAAGTGAAAGGTCTCTATAAAAGTACTGAAAATCGGTGGGGCTCTTATAGGGAAAAAATTTGACATGTGTCATGGAAACAGGTAACGTGTATTTCAGTGCTGCTATGTGTGAATATTTCATAATATTTCTTCAGGCTTTACCAGCATGGTGAAGCCATGAGTAACTAGCAACAAGGTACAATTTAGCAAGAGCCATGATGAAAATTCTTGCTCATCTCTAAGGTGAAAATTTAAATTGCTTTCTAATAACAGTTTAGTTTAGATGGGGTTAATCCAACCAAATCTTATGTTTCTTTCATGTAATTCATCTTGTGCTTATAAAAAAACTGTTCCTGTGCTTGCTTTATTTTCTCAAGGAATTAAAGACATTGGAGGGTCCAGTGTAGGATCATGGTCTGGTACTGAAGTCATAGTTTGGTACAATGACCCACAAATATTAAGTAGAAGAAATAGATGTTTTTTTTGCAGAGTGTTTGGTTCTGTTTTCTGGGATGTGTGCACATATACTGTATTTGTGGACTTTGCCATTCACTCAGCTCTGAGCTTGAGTCATAATTCACTGTGTAAAATACTTGTATTTCAAGGTCTTTGAAGACAAAATTTGTTTCTGGAAACTGAAAATATATCCAGAGTCTGTGATATCCAAAAATTGATTTGTTGGAGGCATTGAGACAACATGAACATAAAAATTATCTCTTCTTGTAAATATACACGTTTTAGCTACTTCCTATGCACTCTGAATCCTGCTTCTTTCTCTTTTTCTTCATAGTATTTTTTCTTGGCAGGGTTCTTAGCTGAGGCTATTGACAGAGAAACTTAGTGCAAAAGTCAGCATCTAATAAGTTGGTAAGACTTTACTGGAAAACAAACGAAGGGAATTTTCCTCTACTCCAGACTGTCAGACAGAGAAATGAGCATCCTGCATTTTTAGAACTGCATCTTTTCTGGTTTGTTGCATCTGTATTGCTTAAAGACATGGTTACAAAGACAGAGGAAACTAACTGAGCTCTAAAGGAAAGTCTCTGATTTTTCAGCCTGGACCAGCCCAGACAACCAAAGTTACAAGGAACTTTTTCCAGCTGCAAGCCAGCAGTGCACTGCAAGAACAGGGAAGACATTACAGGGCTTTTATATTTCTATTCTGCAATGACAGCACACCTTACATGATGTATCCACAGGGGTACATGTACATCTAGGAATATTGTGTCCCTGCAACATCCCCCACTTTACCTCTTCATCTGGTAGTTAAAATCAATCCTTCAGAGCTATTGGTTCAACTCAGGACAACTGCCCTAGTGTAGCTACCCACTGCAAAGTGGTTACCAGTGAGTTCTCTTTACCTCAATAAAGATCCCTCAATATTTTTTTACTGAAAAGTCCATTAGCTGCCATTATACTGCCTCTGCAACACTCTTTGTCCTCCTTCTTTAATTTTGAAAATTTTCAGTCAGAGAAAAAAAAATTCTTTATAGGTGTCCTTTGTAGCCCATAGGGTAACTTCAACTGCCCATCCTTGTGTCTTATGCTCTGTTGAAGGTGGCCACATTGCCCACTTGCCTGCTGGTGTCTGAAGGCATGAGATGTATTGTGCTAATACAGGTGGTGTCTAATCCATGCAAATTCCCCAGGATGAGATACCTGGGACACTTTCAGCTGAGGCAATTCACCTGGCTTTTAGTTCACTCCATTCTCCAAAGGCCCTTTGGATACTCCTGGCCCCTCAGGGAAGGAGATGGGTAACTATCAGCAGTGCCCTGACCTGGGTTCCCAGGAGCTCTCTGCTCCCAGGAGCCTGGTAGGACTCCCATGAGACAGAAATGCTCCATTGTGAAAAATGGTATCTGAGAACAGACTAGAGGAATTATCCTCTGGTTAATAACAAGAGTTATTTCCCATGGTCTGCAGATTGTTCATCCATTAGTCATGAGAAAAGAAGATTCTGGAGGGAAATGTAAACTTCTCAGGTTTGTGAATATAAGGAAATGTCTTAATTACAAGTGCTGATATGACAACACCATCTTCTCCTCAATACAAAAATCTGAGAATAGTAGATTATGTGGTGATATGCTGCCCACCTTTAACTCAGTGGAATGGCCTCCATCACAGATGACTGTTATAAATAATTCACAAACCTTGCAAAAACTTCATATCCACCACTACTTTATATTCATGCCTTCATGATTTCATAGCTGTTGTTTCAGACATTCTATTGCCATTTCTCTTTATATGGGTGTTCCTGGTCTTCTTTTCTATTTTCTAAACATTTTGCGTTTGGACATTAAACCTTTTATGACCTCCTTCATGAGGTTTTGGTTCTTTTTCCTTTATTAGTACTCTCAAATCCCAAATTTAATCTCTGAGTTAGTTCATTTCATTTGCAAGGACTGTAATCCCTTTTGTTTTCCTCTTCAGCCACATCCTCAGGCTTTTCACTTTTCTTCCCCTGTGTGTAGTTCTGTTTTCCCACAAGATATTTCTCAGAAGTCTATTATTTCAATAAAATCACTGTTTGGATGAATTCTGTCCCATCAGGATAGGGTTTTTGTACATCAAAATTACATTTAACATCACAGAAGGAAAATCTTCCTTCTTTTTCTTTATGTAAGCTCTCCAGTCATTCAGTGAAGTCCCTGTTCTGTCCTCTCCCTCCTTTGCTTTGAGTGAGTAATATGTAATACTGCAGAGGTTACTTTTACAAAAGTCACCCTCACCCTTTGTCCTACACCTTATATTAGTTCCTCTAATTTCTTGTCTGATTGCAGTCTGGTTCTGGTGACCTTGGTGCCTTGAAGTATGCTGATTTTTTTTCCCATGTTCCTTTCTTATATTGTACCTTAAGAGATTTTACTGCTGCTTTTGCTTTACTGGATGACACTTTTTAACTCTGAGGGCCCTTGGCAAAATACTATAATTTTATAGGTCAGTACATCCTCCTAACCTGGAGGGAGATCTGTGCTTACAGAATTTTCATCTGTGATTTCTCACGGAAAGTTCATTATTCTTGCATAGGCATGTCAGTGAATGTTTTTAACTGTGGAGTCTCTCTCACTCTGCAACATCATTTAAGATGCCCACTGCAGCTTTGGCTAGTAAAGACCTCTGTACTGTCAGTATGTGCTCTTCTTCCACTATCCAAAGGCTCTGCATTGTCTTTCCACTACCTTCAGACACATTCCTAATTCCTGTTTAATCCAGGAACAGAGTTTGAGAGTGAGTACAACAAAACCAGGGTAGGGTTGACAGTTATGGCCCCTATAACAGCCACAGAGGGAATGAGGCATATCTAAGTGACTGATTGTTATACATAAAAAAGTCTTCAACAATCATAGATTATTTGTCTGCAATTCCACTCTCATTTTTCACTAGTTACTGTTAGTGTTATTTGACATTCCATCCTCCAGTTTGCTGTGGTAATGGACTCAAGGCTGACAAACCAAGTGATGAAATACTGCTTATGTCAGCTTTATTTCTTCTCTGAATAAAACCCTGGTGGACAAAAACATCTTGGATAGAAAACTACTCTCAGTACTGATGCAATTCATGATCGTTCAGCATCTCAGATCTCCTGAGCTGATCCTAGAGCCAAAGTTATTTTCTATATTTCAGCAATTTGATAATTGGCTTGCTAATTGATTGTATGCCTTGCTTATTTTGTTGAAAGAGGGTTTCCTACTCTCCCAAGTGTAGGAGATTGTTAGGTATGTTCACATCTAAAAACTTGTGAATCACAAAGATTCCATAGGTGTTTATGGTGTTTAATCATGCAAGTTTTTTTGGTACAGGGAACAGACTGAAACTTGAGCCAGGATTTCCTGATACTGTGCCCTGTTAGTGTTTGTCCTGGGCTAAACCAGGATCTTCTCCATCTTACTGGATAAGGATGGCAGAGTTATCAAGTTCTGCTGCATAAACTAATGATGGAGATACTGACCTTTCTGTTGTGTTATCGGGAAAGGGAGAAACTAATTCTGGCTGAACATTTGAGGAGCATAGTCCAAGTAGAACAAGACATCATAATATTATATTCTCTGGGAAGTTTTCTGAACTGTTATCAGTCAGAAAGTTTCTGCTGAAGAGGGGCCCCTTGTAAAAGAAAATCTGACAAGGCAGAGTTTTTATTCATTTAGTTATCTTGTAAATATTTAGTTGTCTTGTAAGTAAACTGTCTTAAATTAAAAATTATAGGCTTTTACTGTATATCTGGAATGTACTTAGCTATCTCCTTCTGCCATAATACTTCCACGGTGGCTGAGCACTGAATTATGCTGTACATATAATTTATGTTGGTATGTCTTGGAGTTCACTTTTGTCCCAAATGATTAAGCTACAAGAAGCTGAATGCTTACAAACTTACTATAAAATGAGACAAGTTAGCAGAAAATTGAAGAAATACCCTTCCAAACGTTTTGATTCTTGTTTCTTATTTCTGTTTCTGAGTGATTTTTTTAGGTGTTTGAATTTGTGTGAACTCCTGACCAATTTCATATGCCCTGTTTTGTGACTCCTTTGCAATATGTAGATCAATAGAGATCTGTGGACTGTGAGAACACAGCCCCAACTTTGTTTGAAGAGGAGAAATTGTGCTATGCTCTAATGAAAAGGATTCCCTGAGATGCAGGAAAGGAATAACTTATTCTCCTTTGTCATTTTTGTATCTCTATCTCTCTGGAGTATGTTTTAATTTGTTTTTATATGAATCAGAAGAATTCAAGAATTATGAAGAGTTCTGTGAAACTGACATGACTTCTAAAAAGTTGGACAAGGTAACTAGAAAAAAATTTGTAATGAAAAGATTGTTTATTCTTAATAGCTAAGGAGATTAGCATTTTTCTGTAATTCATTGAATTTATGGCTGATATGCCACAGATAGAAGTGTAATAGAAACATCTTACTTCAGAGGATAACTGCATATTTTTTACTGTCTGTGTTTGCAATTTTTTTTGATGTGTTGAAAGTTAAAAACTGCACAGTGCTCAGGCAAAAAACCAACTATATCTAGTTCTGAAAAGTTTCTGAAGAGTTTTTAATTTTTTTGAAGATTAGCATAGAGCTTGCTTCCAGCATTTACAGCTGCTTTAACTCAATTGTAGTTGACACAATGTGTACATTTACACCAGATAGTTTCTGCACTGGCAGATCTTAAGAGATTTAAGATGCCTATTTTTATCCAGACAGAAACATGCAGTGCAATTCTCCCCTCTTGTAATCATGCTATCATCTGGTGTCACCAACTGATATAAAATTTGCTTTAATGTCAAAATGATTGACATTACCCAGTCTTAAAGTCTATTTTGTTTGTTCATTGTTACTTATAGCCAACTGCTGATTTTGGCTACTTATTAAGGTACTGTTTATTTTCATCTGCATTAAACATATTCCAAAAACTCCCAAGAAAATCTGTAAGTGTATTTCCATAGCTCTATTTGGGCATCATCAATTAGCAAAACTCTGATGAAACTGATGGAAATACTGGCTACTTCAGTGCTGTAAATTCATCCATTACCTTTCCAGAGGTGAGAAATGCTTAAAGCTTTTAGACATTAATTTATAAAATATGTCCTTAGGCTTGGAATCTAACCTCTGCAGGCTCCCAGCCTCTTGCCAATACAAAATCTTCACTGTATTTAACAGAAGAATGCCTGCTTGAGGGTTGGTCTCTGTGTGACAGGTCAGGAAGGAGCAGCTGGGATACACAGAGCCTGCCCCAGGGTTTCTGACAAATTCCACAACTGAAGGACTGTGGGCAGGGAGGCAAAGGCTCAGCTGGAGACAAGTCCTGCATCTGCACTGGAGCAGCCTCTGATACAGCTGATGCTGGCTACCCCTTGTTATGGAGAATCTTCCACTTGTGGAATGACACAAATGGGCTGAGAGGGCTGCTTGGGGAGTGAGCAGGAAAGGGTGCAGGGATGATCCACCCAAAAGAGTGCAGGAAAGTTCCAAACATCGCCAAAAATATGGATGTGCCAAAAAAGGTGTGTGTTGGAGGGCGGGGGGGGGGGGGAAAAGCAAAACTAAATGGGAAGCAAAAAATACAGGTACTTTTAAGATTGCAGAGGGCTTTTTTCAGTTTGATGAGTTCCACAGAGGAAAATGAACAACAACAGTAATAGTAATAGTAATAGTATTAATATAGTGATTGCACGGCCAAACATTTGAAAAAAAATAGAATAAAATAAATTTTACTTAGTTACTTACACCCCTAGAGAGGTGTCAGACACACTCACAGCGCTTTTGTTCTCCCTGAATATAAACAATCCATTACTTACAGTACATGGTAAAGTGTTCTCTGCAGCCTTACTCTCAGTGATAACTGTGCTATTCTGGCTCCAAAGGCACTGGTGACTATTGGAAGCAAAATGCTGCTACAGACTGAGGGAAGAGGCATCATCATACCACCTCCCTAACACCATGGCACAAAACATGCCTTAAAGGATGATAAGGAAAAGTTAATTCTCCACTAACTTTTAAAATCAAGACCTACAAGCTGAATTTTCCACAGCAAATCTATCTTTACTTTTAAATTTTATCCACACATGGAACAAGTTTAGAGCTGTTTCAGTCACTTGTTTTTTTGTTTGTGGTATAAAGACCCCAAATCTAAAAAGAAGGGATTAGTTTGGAAGTAAGGCTGTAGTTGTTTTTTTCTAAACTTAGGAATTTCTAGCACTTGGTATGTAGCTTTAATTAACAGCAACTAACCTCCACAAGCATGGCTTCACCTAAAAAAGGACGTTAATTAGTGTTTGGGAAAGAGTTGAAAGGAAAATCTAAGGATCCAGATTACCTTGAATCTGTTGTGGTTTTAAGCCCAGATGGAGATGAAACACCACATGGCCTCTCACTCAAACCCTCCCTCTTCCCCCCCACCCTGGTGGCATGGGGAAGAGAATTGAAGTAAAACTTTTATATTGGGATAAAAACAGTTTAATTATTGAAAATACAGTACAATGCAATAATAATAACAACGGTAAATAATAGTTATAATAAAAAGGAAAAAAGGTTATGCAGAATGCAATTTCTCACCACCCACTGAATTATGCCAGACACCCTCCCCAAACCCAGATTGGCCCCCTCTGGGTAACTCCCCACAGTTCGTGTACTGGGCATGGCATTCCCTGGTGTGGGGCACCCTTTGGTCACTTTGGGTCACCTGTCCCAGCTGTGCTCCCTCCCAGTTTCTTTCATGTACTTCCTCACTGGCAGAGCAGGAGAAAAGGGAAAAAACAGTCCCTGACTTAGGACAAACACACCATAGCAAAACCCCAAATTGTAAGTGTTTTATCAACACCCTTCTCATTCCAAATCCAAAACACAGCACTGTAACAGCTACGGGGAAGAAATGAACATTACCTGAGCTGAAACCAGGACAGAATCTCACCTGGTCTTTCTCAGTTATAGATCTGAACTCCCCCAGCTTGGATAAACTCTTATCCAGACTTTGAGTCTTGTGAAAGGATCATCTGTAATGCCCTTAGAAATCAGTGTATTTGTTCTTGCTTTTGGAAGAGAATTCTTGGTTTTCTTGGGCTTTAACTGCAAGGTGATTTATTTTAAGTATATCTACTCATGTTCAAATCCTGTTTATTTCTCAATCCCTGCAAAATTCTGTGAGTTCAAGACTATGAGGAAGGTTCCTAAAGACCCTGAGATTCTTAAAATAAAAGGTTTCAATTTTCCATCTTGTTTCTGATCTCTTCAATTAAACTGCATTCATTGCAGCTTGGCAAACTTAATTACACCCTTCAAAAAGAGAAGAAACAAAAATCAGAATGATGAAGAAAGATGAGGGTTTTTTTAATTGTATGTCTCAGAGAAAAAAAAAAAAGAAGAGACAATAAGAAATGGAAAGCCAAGAAAACATAATTTTGATTGTAGCTTTATCTTGCTGTATTTTGGTGGGAAAATGAGGCCTTGTTAACTGTGCTGAAAGCAAAAGATTTGAAGGGAAGTTGGTTTTTCATTTAAATTTTATTTTATAATACCAAAAAAGAAATACAAAATGGCCAGAAATCTGTGGAATGAATACTTATCAATCACATTTCTGATTCTATGTTTTTTCACTTGCAAGAATGGAATGTACCTAATAAAGTTGGAGCCAGTCCAAAACTAAAGAGGTTGCCTCTTGTTTTCATATGTAAGACCTCTAATATTTTGGCTGCACATTCCTAGTAAAAATCAGGGGACAGCAATCATATATCTTTCAATTACACATGCATGATTTACCTTAGGAAAGATAAGAGTGGGTGGGAGTTATTTTTATCTTCACATGGCAATAAAACCACTTGCACCCACGCTGTCAATGCAATTTACAGAGGGTTAAAGGGATTTTGATTCTTTGGGAAGGGAGGGTGATGAGTGAGGCAGAAATGCTTGAGAGATGAAGTGATCCTTTCTTCTAATCAGAAGTATTTAGACTCTCCAGACCCTATAAAAGAACCAGCTAGAGAAATTGTTGCTATCTGTGAAGAACATTAGAAGAAGGGTATGAACTTGAAATGTGCACAGAGGAATACTAAAACTGCCTTTATACTGTGTGGTACTGGGTGTGGCCTGATGATTCCTCTGGAATGGTTGTTAGAGCCAGCTCTTGCCAGAGCATGAGTTGTGGCTGTGTCTGGTCTTGACTCCAGCTGCAAAAGAAGGAAGGATAATAGGTCAGCAAAAGGCAGCTCAGATGTGTATGATATGTTCAAAAGGCTGACAGCATGCTTCTGAGAGCCCCCTTTTTATTGCCTGATATGTTTTTTCTGGACTCTTAAAATAATTTAGCTTGGAAGAGATCTCTGCAGATCCTCTAGCTTCACATCCCACTCAAAGGATCAATTGCCCAGCGGAAATTTAAGAAGTCATTTCCAGTATAAAGAATTTAAAGTACTGCTAAAAGTTTGAGTTTTTTGGGTTGTTTTCCAGTAATAATGCAGCTCTTTGGGATTATTTTATTGTATTATGAGGAGTTGTTAGCAAGAGAGATGCTCAGCATTTACATATCTTGAGTATTGGACATCTAAAAATCCTGTGTAGCATTTTAGGGAAGGCTTCTGTTTTGACCCAGCTGACAAGGTAATAGAGATATAAAGGTAAGGGCAACAGCATAATCTTTCTTTTTCTGGCAAGACAAGGAGGCACATACTGACTGTTTTTCAAAATATCATCTTTTCTCATGTTCCAAGGTTTTAATCTGGTCAAATGCACAAATGAACCCTACATTCAGGGACTCTGAATTCTGGTCTGCTAGGAATTTGCACAGACAAGAAAATGAAAAATAAACACACAATGGACTTGAATAGTCTATTTTAGAACTTTGTTTTCAGGTAGGCTTGAATTACAGTTTTAGAGAAGGATGAGAAAAGTGCTTTGTATGCTATTGAGTCAGCTTACCCTGTTTACACCTGAATTCAAAGAAATTACAAAATACGGTGCTTAAAAACATCACTTCAACACTTATTTTACCCATAGTTGCTCACAGAATGTCTAACTGTGACCTGACATGGGTGTAAAGGCCTGAGCACATGTGCTTGTGAGGAGGGAGAGGAAGCAACCTGATCTAAGTGAAGTAAGAGACAAACCTGCAGGCTTTCCTTACATCTGACTGGACACTGAAATCCAGCACCTGAACCCTGCTTTACTAACACAGATCATCCAAGCTTTGCTACAGCTTGAAGTACTTTGAATCCAAGCAATTGGTACAACCACAGGTGTCTGCTTGACACCCAGCATTGACCTTTCCCACCCCGCTGTGCTTTATCTGTCTGAGACATCAGCCTTTGTTGAACAGATGCTGCTCACAAATTTTGTGTGTCTTCATGATCAGTGTGCAATGCCCTCCTGGCCCTGAGCTGCTGGAAGCACATTTCTCTCCATGACTGGTTTCCCATTTAGCAGTTGGGTCTCCAGCAGCAGAGGGGACCTGTCTGGAATGAGGAGAGGCTGCGTGGAAAATGACAGTGTCCCAGCTAAGAACAAGTTGAACTCCAGACTTGAATGATCCATACACCAAACACTTTGTGTGAAGATACTCCAAAGCACAGGCTGAAGTAATCCTGCCTGTTTGGATGTTTTTGGATAACTTAAAGTCATGGACAGAATTACGATGTAACAAAAAACAGATGATGTTTTTTTCTTTTCCTAGAAATGCATCATTTAACTTCCGTAGAGGAATCTAGAATTACTTTCCTTGAAACATACTGACTGAAGCACATCTATTTCATATGGTTTGCTAAACACATTCTGAGAGAAATACAATTAAATTTTATTAATAAGATCCTTCCACTTGCACGCATGCCTTGATTCAGAAATTCGAAGTCAGCGAGCAGCTGTAATAGAAACAGTAGTCTTTATAGGGAGTTGCACAATATATAGTAACTTTCTAAATTGTTTAAAAAGAAGGATTATATTTTTCATTCTAGTGTCAGCATTGCTTTTTGCATGATAGGTCTAATACACAGGATGAATAATTTTATTCTGCAAATAATTACATGATGATTTATCCTACAAAGTATCTGTTGTCTCCATAAAGGAGAATTGAATCAAACAGGATCCCAAGCCTCCTGTTATCCTTAACTGTAAATGTGGTGCTAATTTTTCCTCCATTTGCCCTCAGTGCTGATTGTAAAGGGTAGCCTGTGCCATACTGCTGTGGTAATAGTCATGAATATATCTGTGAACTGGCTAAAGCTGTGCCAGTTGATGGGAAAGGAGAGAGGGCAGACACCAAGACACCTGTAGACCATTCCTAGTGCTGTGCACAGGCCAGACCGCAAGACACAGCTGGAAAGGTGATGGTCAGGTGTGTTTTGAAATTTTTGCTTGTGGGAAAATATTTCCAAATCTTGGAGAACTTGGAAAGGCAGAGGTTTGTGTTTACCATAGACAAATCTGTAGGTCATAGGCATACTGATGTTCTTCAGGCATTCCTCTCCTTTTCCATTTTTCTTTGCATCTCTTTCTTTGCTGCCTTCTATTTAAACATTGACATATGTCAGAGATATCTTAAAGGTTAAAGCAGTCCATGCTATATTTATTCCACCTGCCCAGTACTACTTGATATGTAAGATTTTCTGCCTCCAGCCCTGAATTTTTCTTCCACCAAATAACCCAGGGAGCAAGTGGATTCAGGGTATCTGAGCAGGAAGCTAAACAGAGGTCTTTGACTGAAACACTTTGAAACAATCAAATGATCTGTATAACCAAGCACCCCCATATAGGCAGGAAAACCACTGTAGCTTCATATAAACTCTAACTACTATTCACTTACTTTCCTTCCTATTTGAACCCTGCAATCTTTTTAAGGTCTGATTTAACTGCTGGAAAGCAAACATAAGAGAAGTTATTCCACAACATAAGGGCAGAAACACCAGAATTATTGCAGAATGTGGTCTTATAACCATAACAGCAACCCACAATTGGAAGCATTGTGTAGGAATATTAACCCCAAATTTCTGTTTTGAAGAATGTGCAGCAAGTTCAATCCCTGTGTGGGCTAGTCACTTAAGAGTTTGACTTGATGACCCTTGTGGATCCCTTACATGTCCCTTCCTGTGATCTGGAAGTGTGACAAATATGGTCCTTTAAAACAACACTGTCAAGCTGGACTCAATGCAGTGTCACTCTGTCCTCAAGGCTCTCATATCAGCTTGGAAGACCATTTTTTAAAATTTTTACCATGCAACACTAAGGAAATCAATGGCGTAAATAACCCAAAATTTTCTGTGGGACTTTGGTCTTTATTAAAATCAAAGTTAATTAGAGTGATGAGTTTTTAATATGTTGCTATTTACCTTCATTTACAATGTCAAGGTCTGAGACTCTACTGGTCACTTAAATTTCATCTTCAAATATGCAGCAGCAGATTTTATTGCCTCATTAGAGGTTTAGAAGTAGGTGTTTGTTTGCGTAGGTTTTTCCAAACTTCAGCAGATCCAAATTCTATAACCAGCAGCTCTCACACAAGAAATTGTTGTTGCTTCATTTGGAGCTGTGACCCTTGGATGTGGTGGGTGGGGAAGAGCAAGGATTCAGCTCTCACAATTGTATGGATATGTAGTATTTCTAATTATCATATATATATATATATATTCTCCTGCTCTGTTCTGGATGATGGAAATCCCAGCTGGTAAATTTTTATATCTTATATACACTGTATATATGGCACTTGTCTGATACATGTTAAATAGACAATTTACATATTATTTCCTCTGCTTTGGGACCTCTGTTTGCTTTACAAACAATTTGCATTGCTACCTTTGGTCACAGTGACATCAGACACCTTCAAAGGTCTGCAAGGGGAAGTGTGAATTACTCTCCTCGTTATGTCTGAGTGACTGGGAGATATTTGCCTTGCATTATACATAATGCCAGCTGATCACTGCTACCACTGTCCCCCAGCAAAGACACAGCATGGGAGTAAGAACCAAAGTGTCCACCTTTATTCCCAGCTCAAAGCACTTGGGAGTCATGAATCTGTTCTCCTCACTTCTCCTCCAATAACATCACAAGACTGACCTTTTGTATATCAGGTTGTTAATCACAGAGTTGTTTAAGTTACAAAAGACCTTTAAGATCTTCAAGTCCTGCAATTAACTCAGCACTGCCAAGTCTACCACTAAACCATCTCCTCTGGAGCCACATCTACACCTACACATAATTACAGATCTTTAAAATACTTCTAGGAATGGTCCTTAGAGCAGCTTGTTCCAGGGCTTGAAAACCCTTGTGGTGAAGATTCTTTCCCTAATATCCACTGCAAACTGCAGTTCTGATGACTCCCCTTCTTAATTCTCCAGGTACTGAAAATTCAATCATTTCATTATGTCTTTGCTCAAGACAGAGTCCAACCATTGAATCACCCACCAGTCCTTCTGTGTTCACAAACAGCAGGTCCAGAGGGGAATATCCATGAGTTGCCTCCCCTTGCCAGCTGTGTCAGGAAATTCTCTTCCACACACTCCAGGAGCCTCTTGGACTGTTTGCTCCCTCCTGTGTTGTATTTCCAGCAGACCTCTGGCAAGCTGATGTCCTCCATGAGAACAAGGGCCAGAGACTGGGAGGCTTCTCCCAGTTGCTTATAGAATATTACATCTGCCTCTTCATTCTGGTTAGGTGGTCTGTGGCAGAATCCCACCGTGATCATCTCCATCAAGCTCTAGACAGATGAAATGGTCCCTAACATACAGGGCTAACCTATCGCTCTCCTTCCTTGCCTGTCCAATCTGAAGAGTTCATAGCCATCCATTGCAGCATTCCAGTAGTGAGAGTCATCCCACCATCATTTCCCAGATGGCAGCTGTGTCACAGTTTCCTGCTGAACAAAGGCTTCCAGCTCGTCCTGTTTGCTGCCTGTGCTGCAGGCACAGGTGCAGGTGCAGTTGGGCTGTGTAGCCCAGCACCTTTTTTGGGGAAAGGCTGTAATTTGTATGTGACTCTTCTCAGCTGCTTTGGTGTTTTCTAACATGGATAACCCCACTTCTTAATATGTATTTAAGAAATAAAAGGTTGATCTTGGTTGACTTTGGTTTTGGTTTTTTTTGAGCCTTGCATTTTCTGTCTTTTCTGCCTGACCTCGAGGTCTAGAAATTTTCTCTTTCTAAAAGAAAAAAAAATCTTATTTAGTTACAAGATGCTGGGAGCTGGATTTTGTGGGAAAATATTGGTACACTGGTGATATAATCAGAAAACTCAACAGAGCTTCCAGCAGTGTAGAATTTCTCTCAGCTTTCCTCAGCTCTGGGTATGAATACTCAACTGCTCTGAGCCTGAAACCACAGGCCCAGGGCTTTCTTCAGCTGTCTGCAGCACAAGGGCTGGAGCCCAGGGGTCAGCCTCCCCCCCTAACTTGAAGTTGCAATTAGGGAAAGCATGGGCTGTGGGATGGAACCCACCTGGAGAGAAAGACACCACAACTGTACCTTTCCACATTCATTTGCACAGCTGCTGAGGGCCAGTAACAGTGAGGTCCACTGGTTAGGGGCACTACCCAATGGCAGAAGGTTGTATGCTATGAAACAAGAAGTATTTAATTACAAACCTTATTTTTGGCTAACCCTGACAGGCAGCTAAGCACCACAGAGCTGTTCACTTCCTGCTTCCGAACCAAAGTCCCACCAGGAAGGAGGAGAGAGAAAAGGAAAAGCAAGAAAACTTGTGGGTAAAGATAAAAAAACCCCAAACCTAAAACAAACAAGTGAAAAACAAACTTAAAGAAAAGAAATGAGAAAAGAAAGCAAACAAAACAAGTGATACCAAATGCCTAGAAAACTACTGAGCAAAACACAGGTAACTTCTCTAAACCTCATGGAATCTGCCTGGTTTTGTCCTCTCCCAATGTATTGTGCAGCCCCAATCTATTCACCAAGGGTGGGGAGCAGAGTAAGAAAGAGAAGGCCCTGTTCAGCAACAGGCAAAACCCTGGTCCATTACTGGATTGTTTTGGTCATAAATCTAAATCACAGCACCATACAAGTTCCTATGAAGAAAATTGACTCCAACCTGGTTAGGACCAGTATAATCCCCTGTTTTTGAAAATAAAGGATTAATCCAGGCCTGCTGTTAGGAAATTCTTGCAATGATTTCAATAGAATTTACTACCTCCTCCTTATTATTTTTCATTTGTATAGCTCCTCTGAGCTGCAGGAAAGGACTTAAATAAAAGAAAAGGCAAAGTAACCCCTCATACTCCTGGGACAAAATGTTCCTGCTGGTTTCCTACAATGTTACTTCAAAGCAAGAATATCGGGAACAGCTACAGCATGAGTATGATGAACCACGGGTGTACTTAATGTTATTCAGCAGAAAATGTGTCAGGAGAAAGTAATCCAGGAATATCAGTCACTGTTGTGCTGGGAACAATGAGTCAGACGGGTGCTCAGTGCAATACATCAGCCTCTGAACACTTGCAGGGAGGCTGAAGAAGTGCACGTGTCACTCATTCTGCTTGCAGCCATGATTAAACATGAGCTGGTACTGTTGTTTTCAGGTGCCATTGGGTCATATTTCTCTGAAAATCCAGAGTCTTTGGCAGCGGTGCTTGAATTTGGAGGGACACCCGTGTTTCCCATTGCTTGCCAAGGTAAGCATTGCATTTGCAGAGTCTTACCTTGATTACTCAAGATAAGTCTGCCTCATTTGGGAGCAGTGGGTCCTATTTTAGTTGTGTGGAGTCTTCTTCAGCAAGTCAGTTCCCAGGATCATTTTTTAAGCTGTTATTGAACGGTTTTAAAGGACAGAGGTACGGTTGAGGAGATGTGTGAACAGTGTTTTGGATTTTATAAATGTGTGCTGAGCACTTGTATGTGTATAGGATATGTACTGCATGATGTGAGGGCAATACTCACCATGGACCTTACACAAGCTGATCACAGAATCACAGAAAATGCCAAACTGGAAGGGACCCACAAGGATCCCTGAGTCCAACTCCTGGCCCAGTACAGGACCATCAAGAGTCACACCTTGTGCCTGAGAGCATTGTCCAAATTCTTCTTGAACTGTCAGCCTTGGTGCTGTCACCACTTCCCTGAGGAGCCTGGGTGCCCAACCAACCTCTGGGTGAAGAAACTTTTTCTGATATTCAACCCGAACCTCCCCTGGCACAACTTCAGGGCATTCCCAGTCACAGGACTAACCCTTCCAGATTTCACTTATGCCAATGATGGCAAATTGCTGTGACTGAGAGCAAAACCTCAAGCTCCTCTGGTTTGTTCCTTGGCCTGCCTCATTAGTGTAGAAACATTTCAGGTGTGGTACTTTGTAGCCAAGACCTCTTAAAGCAGATTGAGGGATCCCGTTAGTGCTCATTTCCTCAAATTCTGGCACACCATCCTAGCCCTCATCATCATGGCAAGCCTGCTATTTTCCCTTTCCCAAGCTAGTTTAAAGCTCTATCAAAGAACCCTGTTAGCCCCTGTGCTAGACCTTTTTCCCCTCTGAGAAATTCTGGGGAACTCCTGAAGAATGCCCATCAGGTGTCAGTAGACTGGTGTGGAGTAGATCCTCCTATGGTCAATAACCCCAAAGTTTTTCCACTGTCACCAGCCTTGGAGCCATGCATTGACTTGATGCCTTTCTAGTCTGGAGAGTTTTGCAGGATGTCCCTTATCCATGCCCTTGGGAGACAGAAGACTTCCCTGTGAGATCCAGTCTGTGTGTTGGACTGTCTGTTCCCCTTACAAGGGAGTCTCCTATTACAACCACCCTTCTTTTCCTCTTAACAAAGGAGGTTTTGATGTGAGGTACAGGTGGTGGTGATTTAGGAAGCTCCACTATCCCAGAAGGACCTTCAGCCACCTTATCAGTTATCTGGTGTTCTGGTTCCAGAGCTTCACACCTGCTGCAGAAGGTACCAGTCCTACTTGTCAGATTCTGAGGAGGAGGAACCTTCTTCCTGGTAGGTGCAGTGATCTGCTTCCAGCCTTTGTCTTTGAGGGACCTGGCTAACAGCCTTTTGACTAATTGTCCTGCAGGGTTCTGAGACCATGATAAAGACACTATAGACATTTTTCTGCATGGCATTTTTTGACTCTCGCTCCTTTTGATAACAATGAGCACAGATAAAAATAGCAATTATACCACAGAGAAACCTGTGTTTTAGAGTGTGTCTTCAAAAGGAGCAAACCCAGTTCAGGAGACTGAATTCCCCATAAGTGTCAGGAGGCTGCACTGACTGCATTTACAGACATCTGTGCTCCATCCCATTCTTTATAGACTACAAACCCACAGCTAGGGACACTCACCAGAAACAGTCTCTTCAAGGATCTTCTTCTCATAACAAAGAGAGAGATTGTATTTATTGCTTTTCTTGGAAGAAAAGTGTTTCCCTTACATATACAGTAAGGAATTGCTATGTCTTTCTCTATAAAGAGCATAGACAACTTTTATGGTACTTAAAAATCTTTCCTTTAGTAAACAGCTCCAGAATTATTAAACCCCTCAAGGGCTCTCATAGCAAGATTTCTCTTATCTTGCAGGTAGTACAGGAGGTGCCAGAAGCAGATGTTGTGAAAGTTGTAGAGAAGAATCAGTGTTTAGTACAGAAGGTAGAAAAACACAGTGATAAGAATAAATGAAAATAACTTTGTCTGAACAAACATTTGTCAAGGAGCCTAATTTCTATGCTACGGACCAAAATTGCTGCTGACATTTTCTGTAATGAAGTTTCTTCTGATTTGCTCAAAGTCTCCATCTGCACTCTGACTCATCCACTTTATTCCTGGACTGGGCATGTAAGACAGACCTCCACATCCGCAGGACCCTGGCATCCTTCTGTAAAATGCTCCACTGAGGAAAGCCTGAGGCAAGTGGGTACATACAGACCTGGGGCTGTCCATTTGCCACTGTATAAAATAAGGCCTTGACTGAGAAAAATCAGCTTCATATCCAGATCCTTCCTTCTGCCATTTTTCTTTTCCTAATATGAAGTGTTCATTAAACTTTTTTCTGAATGCTTAAAAGAGTCGTGGCATTACCTTTTTTTCTTTTTTTTCTGGCTGGATTTATAAGAAATAAATACAGGTTGGCATTGCTCTATTCAAATCAGAGGAACTATCCGAATTTCCACCAAATTATGCAGATCTGGGGTTTAAAATGCATATTCAGAATGAAAGAGTCATGTAAAGAAAGTAGCTGTGGGTAATGAGGCAAGGATTTCAGCTAGAGATTTCAGAAGTGTATTGATGAGTCTTAGAGCCACATTTCTCATAGCTAGGGAAATAATATCTGTTCTGTTGCTTGCTTAATAAAATTATTCTCTGTTTCAGGAGAATTAGCAAGTCACAGTGCGTTTAGAAACTGCTGCATTGGTGTTTTGTAAAGTTGAAAAAGGATAACATGTTTGACACATTTAGTGGTCCTACATGAGTGTTGTGTTTGTCTTTGGATACACATTCTGTTTCCTGTCCTTCTCTGCAGACAATCATTGACCCGTCAATGTGAATAATTTGTTTTGCTCTGGAAAATATCAGCCCCTGCTAGGACTGACTAAGAGAAATTGTTGTTTCAACAATAATCTCTGCTGATATGTTGTGTATTAAGCAATAAGCATCTGTTGAAATTGATTAATTGTTGAAGTGGAGATGAGACTTTAAGGCAATTTCAAATTCTCTTCATTGCACTCATATTTTTTTATTAACTATCCTTTGTTGTGCTGTTATGTACAAGATGAATAGAACTTTTTTTATAAGGCTTCTCAGTGTCATACATTACCTTCTAAATGTTTGGGATGTTTGAAAATCCCAGATATCAGCAGCTCTATTTCCAAGCCATCACCGAGGAAGGAGAAAAGGATAACCTTGTCTTTTAAAACATATTTGTCTGTGGTTCCTTATGTGACATCAGACTCTTTTTTTCACTTTGATATATACAGGACAAGGAGAAACACTAGAGCAGGTCCAACCCAAGGTTGATGAAGGCCAGCCTTCTGCAGATGGCAGCAGACAGCACCAGCTGCTTCAAAAGAGCAGACAAGAAGTTTCACAGCTAGTGACAGTTTGGAAATTAACCTTTGAACCTTTGAGACATTTTCTCCCAGCTTCCATGGGTGGAAAATTCATTTATGCCTGGAGGCAAGAAGGTTTGCAGGTCTTGCTTTTCTTTTGTTCCCTCTTTTTTTTTTTTTTTTTTTTTAGGGTTTGCTACTATAATTCTGTTCATTCTTGATACTTGTAGAAAATCTTGGATCTTTTTGATTGCTGTGAAGGTCTTGGCTGTGATGGTATACTGTGCCAAAGACAGGTGAATTGAAATTGGTGTGAAACACCATGTCACTGTATCAGTACAAAATATGTCCCCTTCCAGTCTCAGCAAATCTATTGTGTTTCTAATAGTTTGTGTTATCTGTGCCTAATTAGTTGCAAATTTTGGGCCACAGTGGTTTGTTTACTTACTGTTATCCCTGTCCCCTTTTTAGCTTTCAGGTCCTTTGAGTGCAAGTTCTTCAAAGCAGACTGGTCTTTACACAGCTTTTATACAGCACCCAGTTCACTGTGAGCATCAGTTATTTGCAGAAGGAAGATATGCATCAAAGTCTAGGGGAACTGTACATTATTAACATATTCTGACTCTTATTTGACTAAATGTGACTAGAAAACAAACAAAAAAGCCCCTAGCAAAATTAAAACCTCTCCAAATGAAATGTGTTAATGATGTCACTTGCTCACAGTGGATACCAAGATAGAGGGTCTTCTGATCCACCAAAGACTTGAGGTACCTGGAGGAGTTGTGAGGGTGGAGTATTTTGATAGCCATATGTCTGGTTTCAGACCTCTGCTTCCCTCTTTTCTGGGGTTTCTTGTCGGTAATGTGAATGATCATTAAAATGATGGCATATTTAACTCTATGAGAGTGTTGTATGCTGTCAGAGTCCTTCCACTGAGACTCCTGGAGCTGCTCCTGTTTGCACTATGCAAGATGAGAATGCTGAAGTGCTGTGTTGGCTGGGGAACATGAGCTACTTCCCTGCTGCTCCTTATGGCTGATCTCTGAACTGTCCAAATTTAAAGACTCTAAGAACACCTAAACTTGACATCAATTTATACTTTCACTCAGAGCCTTTCTGAAGAATTTGACTTAAAGGGAACAAGTTTCACATTAAGACAAAACTGAGTCTATCTTCATTATGTTTTTGTAAGAAATAAGGTAGGTTTGCAGCAGAGACTACATAGAAAACTGTATATTTTTTTAAAATTCCTGATCAGCAGGAGTGGAGTTGAAAAGGTTTGTTGAGAGAGATGGAAAAGTGAAGGGTTAAGTGAAGGGTTTTACTATTCTGTTTTGCCACTTCTCTTTGTGAAGAGCTACATTTTGATTGTTCCATGGTGCTTTCTTCAGAAGGGGTTTTGTGGGAAATCTAGAATGGATGGAGCAAGTTATGGGTGACAATGCCCAACCTTTAAACCTGATGGAAACTTAAATTCATATAGTGTGTCCATTATAAACTCAGTGCTCAACTCTTTATGCATCCGAAAAAATATCTGACTGCCTCTACAGTTCAGGAAGGAACCTGGATCTTAAAGCAACTTCTTTTTATGCAGAGACTCCTTATAGCAACTTTAACAGCACAGCTTGTCACCATGTTTAGTTTTCCTACAGTTCTAATTCTTGTGTGAATGTGGCTTGCACAATAAATACATATCATGTCTGTGTTTGTGGAGGGGAGGGAGCTGGGTCTCATTATACTTGTGAATTTGTGTGTGAGATTATAGACTTACATCAGGGCAGTGATGTTCTAGCTGATCTTTAAAGTCAGTTAATAAGCTATATTAAAATTCAAGGTAAATCAATGCTAGTGTTTTCACTAGAAGTAATCCAATGTGATATGAAGTAGGGGCACAGTCCTGTAGAAATGGAGTAACTGAGATTGTTTCCATTCATTGTTGGCAGCATGGCAGTGAGTTAAACCAGCTGAAATCAGACTGGGTGACATACCTCGTAGATATATGGCAGTTCTGGTTTCAAAAAGTGGTGGGTTTTTTGTGTGTGTGCCATGCTTTCCTATCTTCTGAGGGCTACTTTGTCAAACAACAGCCATTCCAGTGCTGGATTATCAAGTCTTCGTGGGTTTGTGCTAATCAGTATTTGTCAGAAAGCAACACATTTCTTTTCAGCCCAGGAAAATAATTCAATTGGGAAAAAAAAAACATTCTATTGCCATAGTTTATCTGCATGATATATCATCAGTGCACAGCAGTGGTATCTCAGGAGACCTCAAATGCAGAACCTGTACTAAGAAGAAAATATCAGGGCTAATTTTTCTTGTAAGTTGCTCTTAGTTTTTTCTTATTTCCATTTTCTATGAGGGCAGTAGCCTTTCTTTCCACATGCCTGTGGGCTCTGTGTGTGCTGGTCTTGGTGGAGGTTCCTATGCTACAAGCACTTTCTGCTCAGGCAGAGACTTGTGCAAATCTTGGGCACCAGTCAGCCCTTCCAGCTCTTCACCAAAATAGGAATTACAGATGGCAACACAAGGAAGCATAGGTGGGGCCAGCACTCAAGAAGAGGGGAGATATTTTGCTGGTCATGAACATTTTCAAATTTTTGTATGATGACAGAGTTCTGCCCTCCAAATCTGCCCTTGAATGATTCAAGAAACAGATGCAACTTCAGATGAATTTGATGATGGGATTAGAACCATTAAATTTCACAGAAAATATTTGCTTCATATTCCAGATTTTTCTAAGCCTGGAGGAACCAAAAAGATGCAAGTGCTTTCAGAGAGGGGAAATGTTGTAGTGGTATTGATTAGGGAAATTTCTGTATTCCAGGCCTATTTAATTTCTCTTTGGCCTCTCTGTTTTATACTGTTAAGTCCTGTACAGTGCTTTATCAGTTTCCTTGGCAGAGCTCTCTCATTTATGGTTATCTGACTGCTTCATTTTTATGCCCATATCGTGGGTTTATTGGATTGGAAAGTTGACTACAAGCCATCCAGGGAGGCTGTCAGCAGTAGAATATCACATTATTGAAGTGAACAGAAATTCAGCTTCTGTATGTTTCAATGCTCTTTGCTGAACTAAATAGAAACATCCTGAGATATTTCCCAGAAGGCGACAATTTTTCACTTGGATATGGTCATGCTATCAACAGGCAACTGGCCATGGCTAAAATAATGCTCTCAGCATCATATAAACTCACATAAAACAGGGGTTAAGGATGTGTGAAGCAGCTGCAATATGACACAGCTCAATGTAGTTTATACCCTAGGTCCAAATCTGGCTCTGCTCATGAAAGGGAACACCAGTGCAAATATTATGGAGAGATTTTGGGGATCTTGGATTAACCATGGGCTAAAGGTGTAACTACACAACAATTAACCCCAAACTGCACTCTAAAGTCTTATCCCATTTTCAAATTCTCCTTTGGACTTATGCTCCAAAAAGTCATTGCATCATAACTAAAACCATTTGTGTTTAGGCTTGGCTTTTGACTACACATCTGCTGAACAAAGAGCAATAAAGCTTAACTGAAGCAGAGTCATTGCTCAATTTGAATATTACGTATTGATGCAAAATTTCTTAATTTCATGACTGGAGGAAAAGCTGTCTCTCTTTTTAAAGAGATGGAGCCACCTGCTAACCAGAGAGCAACACAATATATTAAATTGACATTGATTTTACAGACAGTATTGCCTTCACGTGTTAAAAAAAACAGTCACGTTTTTGTCATGAGAATAAGCTGGTGCTGTACATGACATTCAATAACACTTCCTGGATGGAACAGTTAGAGAAATGGGGAAACTAATAACAATTTAAGTTCTTTGGTGCAAAATCAGTTTATTGTATTGACAGACACATAAAGAAACAGGCTGCAGGGTGGTGAAAAGGTAGGCAGGTTGACTGATATAGAATGTATAACTAGGAATAATGGGGTAAGTTAAACAGAGAGACCCTCATAACATGAACATCTTGCACTGCAAAATAGTCTCCCCTAGGATAAGATGAAACAGTTAGCTTATTAAATGAGTCATTTAATATGATAGGAAAAAAAGTTGGAAAATATGCTGTAGGGAACAATCCTTGAGACAGACTACCAGACATTACTCTTCATTGCCTGTGATTATCTGCAGTCACATTTTTTTTCCTTATATTCAAAATGTGGAAGTGAGGTAAATGGAAGTTGTGCCTTTCAATTGCTCAGTTGCACAAGCTTAAAAAAAAATGAGGGTTGCTTTTTTAATGATATTACTTTTGTGAAGAGCACTGACCTTTTCTTTAAAAAGGAGAACAGGAGACACACTTATAAACTGAAAAGACAAGGAATTGCCAGCATGTGAATTCAAGCTCAGGCAGGAAGATCAAACATTGAATTCCAGTGCAATGACAGGAAGACCCTTCAGACACCTGCAGCAGTTAATGCATGCTTAATAATTTTTTTTTTCTTATACAAGCACTTGGAATTTCTAATTAATTTGGGCAGTATTTATTAAAATCATGGCTAAGGAGTTTGTTTTGCCAACCTTTTTATTCTCTTCCTACTCTCAAATATTCAGAGAGGCAACTACTTATTTGGGATGGTTTGGGTTTCTGTTAAATGTTATGTATCTCTGATGATGAAGAGTCATTTGTGCATGCAAACAGAAAAAATTACACTTCTACCCACCTGACAGAGTTGTTTATGCTGCTAGAATGGTCTACATGGTGGAAACATACTTGATACTTCAGGTTTATAGTGATTTAAATGCACAAGGATTTTTCTGCTCTTGAAATAAATAAAATAGTTGTTAACTTCAGTTGGCACAGCTTTATACCCTAAGTTAGGAGAAAGAAACTTAATGCTTCTTCTTTCCCCCATCACTTTGTGAGAGACTTCAAATTGCTTTGCTGAAAATTTCCTATTTCTACTGGCTCCTATAGATTAAACTCAACAGAAAAAAATTGGAAGTGAGATATGACCTGAGCAGAATCCCCTTATTCTCCTGGAAAAGACACTTTTTCACTCAAGAGCTGTCTTACAGTCTTTACCCTGTGGTTGCTCAGTACACAGTAACAGGCAGAGTGATCCAAGAGTGCTGTAGGAACTCTGGTCCAGAGGGCAAAACAGGCCCACAGGACCCCTGAGGGAAGCAAATTCTGCTTAGTATCCACTCACTCCTGCTTTGCACCCAATGAGAATGAGTGCCTGGCTGTGTGAATTCAGATTTGGTAACTCAATGACCATTAACAGCAATAAAGTGTTTACTCGTTGATTTTGGCTTTGGGAACAGATAAGCAGTGTGCCAGACACAGTAGCCAGGTGCTTTTTCTTGCCCGTTAGACACTGAAAGACAAAGATTTAGGGTGTGCATGGATGTCTATGTATGAATGTCCCCATATACACAAATACACACAATTACTAGTCTATCTGCTTGCATACCTAAGGCTTATGAAATACAAGGCAGATGTCACAGACAGATCAAAGATATTTAACTAGCAAAGCTTTAGCAATGTCCATTATCTCTGGATAAAGAAGATGATTGAGACTTAATGCTCTTCTCTTCTTAAGCCTGTGTGAATGGGGGAGATGTATACTCTTAAAATTATTGAAGAGAGGTCCTGCTTGAGCACAGGTGTAAGTATTTATAAGAGAAATGGGTAGTCAAGTAGGGAATGATCTAGGGTTGAACAACCTGTTTTTGTGCCACTCAGTGCTCTGCTGCATGACTCTTCTATCCATTAGCTTGCAATGTCTCTGGAGCCAGAGTTAATCCCTCTGGTATGTCAGAGTCTCTTCCCATCTGGGAAGCTCACTCAGGGCCTTTCTCTGCTGCTGGGCTACCAACAGCAAATGGCATAAACTGAGATGTTACTCAGACATGTTGGAAGATTAAATTCCTCTTACACTGCTAATCCTCGGGGTTTTTAGATATGGCCAAGTGCTAATGCCTTATCTTGCCACTTATAACAATGTGCCTGTCACTGAGAGGCACCAGATGTGTGTGGAAGCTGGGCAATGTTGGCCTTTTTCCCTCCTTCCTCCCCAGCTCTCAGAGAAGGTCCACAATCCTTCCCTCTGCTCCCAAAGCAAAATGCTCAGGTCACAATCCCTGCTCCTCAACCACCCCACTCCCAGCTCTGGTTGCCACACCTAACCTACTTACCCTTATTTTGCTGGGTGTGCAGATGCAGCCTGGCTAACCCTTACCCTGTATGGTCTGAATCAGGTGTGCAGCAAACAAGGAAACCCTGACACGGCAGCCTTGGACAGGAAGAAAGCTGTGATTTGTAAGTTTCTCCTTTATGAGTATGTATTTCTATTCAGAACCAATTTGGCAATGTCCAGATGGTCTGGCTAAAAAACACATAGCCTAAAAGGAATTCAAACACCCAGTTGTGGGCATAATGCTTGTGAGCTGCATGTAATTTCTGCTTCATCTGGTTTGATTTGGTCACTGCTGTTAGATCACAAAGGATTCTGAAGCATTTCAGATGTCATTTATGTCCCCCAAACTTGTTATTCTTATGATAGTCTTCCTTGCATGTCACAAATCCAACTGAAAATAATCTTTCCTTCCATTTATGTTGTACTTTGTTTCTCCTTTGAAGCAGTATGGGACAAAGGCTTACATGCTGTCAGTAAAAGCTGTATGTAAGAAGCCACACTGTTTTCTTTCTGTTATTTTCATGTTTGTCTAAAGATGAGCTTAATTGTTTTTATTTATGAACTTTATTTATAAGGAACATCAATTGACCAACTGATAGCCCAAGATTTATTCAGAATTTTATCTGGATATTTGTTACGTCTAATCATAATTTTGTTTTGTCTCTTCAAGGAATAAGAAATAATCCTGCATCAGTTTAAAAAAATTATAAGCACATAACAGTTGGAGTCTTGCATATACCTTTTTGAATACCATTGTAATTCTGTAAGAGATACTTGGAAACAGGATTGGTGATCTCTGTGGATAAAGCATTATCATGCTGCAAGTGAAACTGAATATCCAGAGTTCTCAATTGCTCCTTTCAATTGGCAATAATCAGGCTGTGAGACTCACCTTGGGGATGGATTGCAGGACTGTTTTGAACAGAAAGAACTCTCTGGATTAAAAGAGGCCAGAGATTTAGTCTGTGCACAGACTCTCTCCTGCATCCTAAGTTTTAATGGGGCCATTTTTCTACTACTTTGCTTTGATCATTCTGATTACCTATCCTCAGTGTGAGTTCACACCATAGTGAACTAATGGCTTTTCAAGCCCTGATATCCTGGCACATGGTCAGAGCCCCAAAGGGAGGGGAAACACTCTGCCTGTCTTGTCCCAACACGGGCAAGAGCAGCCTGAACACAATCTGCAGCTAAAGCACTCCTGCCTCCCATTCTCCCCGTGCAGCTCTGGCACCTGGTACCCAGCAGGAGAAGTGCTGGGAGCTCGAGCATCCTGCAGGGAGTGGGCATGTGAGGTCAGGGCTGCAGCAGGGCAGAGGGGATGGGGAGCTGCTGGGAAAATCTCCTCATTTTCTTATTCCTTGGCCCCAAAAGTTTGTGTCTGTCCACAGTTGACACTGGAGAGGAGAATGGGGGGAATGGTCTCTGACTGCTTCAACTTACACTTCATGCAGGTACTAGTACCTCAGTATCTGTTGTTTTATGAAATTATCAGGTTCTTTCCTTAAACCCATTTGTAGTTTTTGATTTATTTCAGCCATCAAGAGCTGGTAAGAAAGTGATTTCCTGCTGTATTTCAACTAAATATTTGGATGGTTTAGCTTTTGATTAGAGGTTCACTTTTAAACTTAGTTATTATGAGTTGTTAAAAAGAAGAAAATCAGTTTAGCTTTTTCCATGAAAAAGCATTTATATCAGGGGAAGGCATGAGCCGAGTGTGTCTGTTTGCTAAAAAGCTGCTTTGCATCAGATCCCAGGTACCTTACAGCAGCACGATGTTAGTGCCCAGGAAGAGTTTGCAAACCTGGTTATTTCTGTATGAAGCTGTTATCTTTCATAGCACAACAAGGAAAACAGCAGCCTTGAAAATAATTTTGTGCTGGATAAACATGAGAGGGCTCTCTGTCAGCCTCCCACTGAGCATGTACAGAGCAGTGGCTGTGACATGGGGTTTGAGGGATGGTGCCAGACACCTTTCTGAGGCAAACTGCTGTGACTGGTGCCTGGGAGATGATGGATGAGGCTACAGGGCCCAGCCTGCCCTGTGATGTCCCCTGCTATTGCAGGACTGCCACCACCCCTCAAGGCTGGCTGCTGTGGCAGTGAGGCAGAGACTTTCTGAACTGCTCAGGCAGGTATGTAAAACAAGTAACACGAGCTTTCCTCATTTTAACAAAATGAGAATATCAGAACTATGGGTATGAATTTCCTTTAACAAAAGGGGTCACGTGTAGGGGTTTGCCTGATAAAACCCCTTGCCTCTTTGCTTTTCCCAAGGCTTTTCCTGCAATCACAATAGGGATTTTCTTCCAGAACCAGTGAGCAAATCTCCTTATGCCCTATTTTCCAGTGAAGAGACAGGGATGAGCTGGTCCTGCTGGATGTGTGTGGGTTGTGGCTGTTTCACTGGTCCCACTGCAATAGCAAGGGTGGGTGACAATCTTGCTGCACTGCAGCTTTGAACCCTCATGCACAACAGAGCTGAAGGGCCCAAAGAGGCTGAGTAGGGATGATTTGGGGTCCTGGTGTGGGAGAGGCAACGCTGCTGAGGAGGGTGAGGTGGGACCTGGAAACAGGAGCACTTCTGCCCCTCCCTGTCCAGAGGGCTTGGCTGGTCTGGGGAGTTCCTCATGGTCTCTTTTACACATGACACAGGTGGTTTGTTGTGAGATCACCTTCCCACCCAGGGCAAAGCAGCTCAGCAACCCCAAAGGCTGCTCCCCACAGCCAGTCCATCTAATCCCTGCTGATGATTGCAGATGAATTCCCAGCAGTTTCAGTGTCCCCTGCTGCAGAGGGAGTCACAGGGTTCATATGTCTCCAGTGAAGGTGCAGTGATAAGAAATCTGGATGATTTGTCCGCTCTAGTGATGGTCTGTCCATTTGGACAGTGACACAACAGGTTGTGCTGGCGGGGCCTCTATGTGGAAAAATCAGGCTGCAGCCTACAAAATAGGCATTGACATCATCATCAAGAGGAAAAGGTGATGCATCCTTCTCTAGCAATGCCTAAAATTAGGATGTGGGCCAATTTTCATAATTTTTGTTTGTTGTTTTTTCCCGTTTTCTAATTTCATTTTCAACCATGCAATAGTTCATGGTTCCCAGAGACAGAAATTCTGACACCTTGAATATTTAACTTGAAATATTAAAAACAATCATCTGGTTCAGCCCCTCTAGACCTCAGACAAAAATGGCTTTAATTTGGTGCCCAACTAATTAGCTTGCTGAGAGATGTTCATAATTAAGCTAATAATTACTATACCTTTGCAATGGACCTTAAGGTAACTTTAATGCAGGTAATTTAAAGACAAAAATAATTATTTCTGGAATATTTTTTATTAGAACAGAACTATTTTATATTTATATTTCTTTCCCTATTTCAGATGATGAATATGAACCAAAACACATGAAAGTTCCATAACTAGTGACCAGAAGGGAAAAGGAAAAATTGCCATGCTTCAGCATGGCTGAGAGAGAAGTTTGGGAAAAATGACTTTTTTGCCGGGTGCAGGTATTTTTTGAGTTATTCTGCTCTTTCAGTTATTGAGAAAAAAGCACACCCAACTTCCCTCTTTGTCCTCTTCTCTCCCTGAGCAGTGTTTAGCCAAGAGTGGCCAGGATGTCTGAGATGTTCAGAATTGGCAAAATAAATTACAAAAGTAAATTCTGTTCCAAGTACATAAAAACCCAAAATTTCAATCAAAAAATATGTGAAAACCAAACTCTACCAAAAAAAAAGCTATGTGGTTTTCCTCTTCATTATCACTTTCTGCATTCAGAGCCACACATACTTTTAATGGACTGCTTTCCAGCAGAAGGGATGGTGCAACCTTGGAACAACCAATTTTTGCAAATGGGGACAGAGGGACAGAGTAATAAAATTGCTTCCCCAAACCTTAGAGAGACCCATTCTGTGTGGATGGCAGAGCTGGGCACAAGGTGAACACTGCATCTGGGAGTTCATGTCTCACCCCTCCCAGCAACTGCAAGCAAAACACAGAGGTAAAAGGCTTTTTTCTGTTTTGGAGCTGAGGGAACTTCTTTGTGATCCCAGCACTCTGAGGTTACTCCACAGATGTGATTTATGCAGTAATTAGATCTGCAGAATATAGTTAGGTGCCTAAATGCCTCTTAAATTGGTATTTAAAAGATGTATCCTTGAGGCCCTACATTCCAAAGCACTGAGTCCCACTGCTCCCACCGAGGCCAGTGGAGCACTTGGTGTTTTAGCCAGAGCATGGCCTTGAGCCAGAGTTGGGTGTCGTGATCCCAGAATGGCCTCTTCCAGCACACAGCTCTGTATTTCACGCTCATTTGTGAGACTTTGAAGCAGGAAGACAGAATGGGATAGTCTATCCCCTTGCTGAATTGCACCCTGGAAATTATTGCATTAGGTAGGTACAGGAAGACTGAGAAAGGAAATGTTGTTTCCTTAGGCCTGCCAGTGCCAGCTCCTTGATCACTTGCTGTATTTGATCTGGCACTTGTCTGGTGTGACGCATTCCCTGCCCCAGGAAAATGTGCTCTCTATCAGCACTATAGAGGCTCTATTGCTCAGTGTTAGAAAACAGAAGGAAATTCCTTCCAAATGTGTTTCACCAAAATGGTGGGCTAAATTTTTGTAAGATATCAAGCCTGTTAGGAAAAGAGGCAAATGGCATACCTGTATGACCACAAGAGAAGAGGAATTTAATTTGCAGGCAAAGACTGCAAGATGGTGAAAACATGTCTTTATAAAGTAACATTTTTCTATATATTCCAGGGAGAAAGGGATTTCATGCCGGCTCTTTAGCACCCTCTCTTGCTCCTCACCTATTTCCTGCAAAGAAGTAAGTGGAAAATTTGCTCTTGCCTTTAAAACCAGAACTGTGAGTGCTGTGATGACACTGTTGCCTAATTCTGTTTCTCTATACTGTGCCCGTGCAAGACCTGGCATCCTGTCAGGAGTTGGGTGATGTGTGGAAAGCTGCTGGATGGTAAAAAAAGATCCACCTACATTGGGGAGCTGAATTCCCAAACACCATTTGCATCTGGTCTTCATGGACCAGGTTTGGACAAGGTAGCAGAGAAAACATCTGAAAGAGAAACTGGTCTCATGAATTCTTCCTATTACTCAAAAAGGAGGTGGTTATATTTTAATGTAAAAAATATGCATTCTTTAAGCTGAACTAGACAAATGGCTCTACTTTATATTCTCAATAGTGTGTGAAAAAGTGGAATTATAACTACCTTTTACCTCTCTTTGGGCCTGGATGGTGCTGAGTGTTCAGACCTGTTCAGCAAAGACTCAGTGTGAACATTGTTTTGTCCATGTACCTGGGGAGAAGGGAGGAGATGATGGAGATATTTGGGCTAAATATACTCATTAAGCCCTTTTTTGTTTTCAGGTGTTGCTGATTTGGGTACAAATCAGGACAGGGATGGGACAACTCAGCAGGTGTAAACAGCCCAAGATGCTGCAGTGGGGCATGCTCTCTCACAGCACTCCCTGTATTTTTCCATGCCATCACAAGCACATCCTGTGCTTCCTATCCCCCATTCATTCCAGTTCCTTCAAGGAACTGTCTTTCCCAGTCAAGCACAGAGAACTAGGCAATGGTTAGACGAAGCAGGTTGGATAGAAGATGTAGCTGATGAGGGATTCAGCAAGGAAGGAGATTTATCAAGCTTCCCCTCTGTTGACCTCATTCCCAACTGATTTCTCTGGAGCCAAGGCCCCACACAGGGCAGCTTCTCCTGCTGCTAGTCACCTCCCTGCAGATAACCTAATCTTTTCTTTCTCCAGTACTGAGAACATTTAGAAAAAATATGATTGATTGGACAACAAAACAGTTTCTATCAATGGTTTAGAGGTAATCCCCCCCCCCAAAAAAAAAAAAAAGAGACCAGTGCAATTCCTGTGAGCATGGGCAGCCAAGGGGCTGCTGAGGTGTGGTGCCCACTCCTTCCCAGGCCAGGTGGGCTTGGCTTCCCCAGCACTGTCACTGCAGAGCTGATGGGGGATCTTATCTCATGCATTCCTTGAGCCAGGCAGGCAGAGAGGGTTTTGCTTAAGTCCCCAACACACAAGTCGAGAATTTTAGTATTCTGCAGGTTAGATCAGAGCTCCTTTCTTCCTTCTTTGTGTGTCATGTTCTGCTGAACGCTGCTTTGTCTTGGCAGGCGATTGCTATTCCTAATTTGTATAATAAAATCTGTTTTCTCCTTGGACAAGAAGTTTTTCTCTGAACTACATAGATGCCAATTGTTATTGAAATGCATGACATTCATTTTGTGTGTTTGTTCTCAGGAAACAAAATGAGCATATTTTTCATTTTGTTCCTGTGGTTTTTCTAAGCTAGCAGGCTATATTTTATCAACACCAGACCTGTAAGCATCTGCTCTTTTGAAAAATTTAAACAGAATTCCTGCTTTGCTCTGTGTAAATATGGGGAAATAAGAGCAGGAACTGTGAATCTACTCTTTATAATGTCTCATTATAAACTCTCTATAATGTCTCATACAGTGAGTTGCATCAAAGTAGTCCTGAGAGGGAAGCAGTGAGATTATACACACTTTTACAGGTGAGAAAACTGAGGTAAAGCTGGAATAGAGCTGAGATGTGACTCCCAAAGCTCTGTGTTGCCCCTATCATGCCCTTCACAGTGCTTGCATTAACAGGGCTGACAACCTCTTCTTCAATGCTGCTGAATTTATCCCTGTAACACATCTATGAAGTACTGAAACTTTGCTTGTGTAGGTGGGATATCAGAGCAAATGTGTGTGTATGTGTGCCTTACGAGCAGGGGAAACACTTGCATACAGACACACATACACAGAGAAGGAGGGAGAAACATATTGCAAACCCTGATCTACTGGGGGAAAAGAAAACTTTATTAATTTTAAACATTCATCTTCTTGCTCTGTTCTGTGGAGCCCAAAATGTTCAGTTCTTAATATGGTTGTTATTGACCTGAGGCCCTGGTGTTCAGTGAAATCGGTGGCTCCTCTTACTGGGACTCCCAGGCTGAGCCCAGCAGCAGGCACTGCCCGAGGCTGAGCATGGACTCAGAAAATTGCATCATAGGAGCTTCTACAGACCTGGCTCATTTTCCTTCTGAGCTGATGGGGCTCTTTGCTGTGGAGAGGGGTCTTGCCACATCCTGAATCCTGCTAATGAAGTGTCAGCTCTGTAATCCCGGTGACTCCCCAAAATAGCCTCATTTATACCTTGGCCAATGGAGAACCTCTTTTTGGGAGGGATTGCTCCAGAGAGTGGAAATCACAAGAAATCTGCAGTGGACAGAAAGTGTGAGGAAAACATTTGCTGGTGTCAAGGAGTTGACCAAAAACTTTGTACCCCTTTATTATTTCCCTGGGGAAAATAGGTTGGAAAACATCACTGAAATACCTCAAGAACACCAAGCAGAAGGATTTCCTCCTTAAATTTCTTGCTGTAGTAAGGCAAGGGCAATAAAGATATATATTTATATTTGTAAAGACCCAATAATCTCAGGGTTTTAAAAAGCTGATATGGGAATGTATTTGCTGCATGCTATGGGAGAGAGTGAGAGAGTAAGCAGATCTGTAGTCTGACTTGTGAATTTGTTTCACCCCTGAAAGCATCCCCTCCCCTCATGCAGAACATGATTTTGAAAGGTTCATATGCCTACAGTACATTTCAGCTTATAAATATATTAATTTTTGGGTTGTGCACTTTGTGCATCATTGCAGTGCTTCAAATGTTGTCTCAGCATGTTCATTACTGAATCATGAGGAACATACAGTAAGAAGTATGTGGGCTGAGAAACATTTTGTTTTTGTAATGCTTGGCTTGAGTCTGTGCAGCATTTAACTTCCAGTCTACATTTGAAGTGTATAGGTTATAATAATGTTTGACACGGGTGTCAAATCTGTTCATCTAGCTAGAATAAATCCTGTTTGTCTTCTACATTTGTCTTTATCAGTCCAAAACCATGGGATGATTTCTGTCAAAAATGAAGGCAAGGAGGTTTCTTTCTTCAAAAAAGGAAAAATAGAATTTCAATGTATCTATTCTGAGGTCAAAAGTACAAGAATAAATGCAGAGTTATCACAATTTTGACAGCTGTTTTATCTTTCTTGCAGCAAGAAAAAGAATTTTCAGAGAATTTTCTCTACTGCTTTCACAGAATATCCTGAAAGTTAGAATAGTAAAGGGATTTTTTAAAATGTTGAAATTTTTCTTTGTCATGCCAATATATCAAACTACTTTGAGAATTAAAAATAACAAAAGAGAACCAATGAAAAATTAATATATTAGAATTTGATTTTTAATTTTTGCTAACATTTCTAAAATCTACACTTGCAAGTATATAGCGTTCAATCTATCTCCATATTTATGCTTGAAAATGTAAATAAGAAAATGATATATGTGAAGTTGTCAGGAAAAAAGAAGTTGGGAGATGGAAATGTATTGTCACAAATTTGACCAGGAATAGTTGTTCAAAATATTTTTATAACAAAATATATGCTTTCTATTTTGTAATTTACACTTTTCAAGCTATCATGGAATTAAAAGAATGCTGTCAAAATATGTAAAATAGAAATAAAATTTTTCAAAAAATCTGTTGTTTACAGACCTACCCTAAAATACCAAATACCCAAAATACCAAATCAATGCCTATCTAATCTTTAGAATCTTCTCATATTTATGCAACTTCTGGTTATATTTGTCATATTTTTATAAGGCTCAGCTAACAAACAGGTGAGTCTCACAGGTTCACTGGCTGAACTGCTATCTGCAGAGAGTTACCAGAGAGGCTCCAGCCAAGCTCTTACAGGCAGAAAAGGAGGATTTGTCTTGGCTTTAATCTGGACTGAGCTCCCTGGAATGTCAAATTGGAGCTGGCTGCAAAATGGAGACAAATTTTCATTTTAAAATGGCCAAGATAAAAATTGTTACAATTTTCTTCCTTCCTTGCCCTCAAATTTCAGCAGTGGTTATGTGGGCAGAGGAATTGTCAAGCTGAGAAAATGTATTTAGAGACTCAATACAAATGTAGTCCTGGCCATTTGCTTTTAAACAGTGGAAAGATGGATTTATACAGGAACTCCAAAATACCCTGAAACTGCTCCTCCTTCTGTGGATAAGAGCAAATGTCAACAATCAGCTCCAGTACTTAAGTTAATGCTGACCTTGGCCAGCTGCAATTTATAGAATTCTTCCTTTATACTTCCTAATGCTGGGGAGGTTATTGCTTTCTTATGAAAAAAAAATGAACAACTTTTCCCCTCAATTTGAAGTTACAGCTTAATACAAATACAGGATAGGGTTGCACAGGCTTTCAAGCAAACAACCAGGGATCATGAGGTGACACACTTAAACAAGGACATCTTTCCTGAGAGACAGGAAAGTGCCTTTGGGTGCTGTAGCACTGACCTGACTGCTACACTGACGTTGCCACTGCTTTCAGTGGGATTTGCTGCACTAAGGGGAAGAGATTTTGTGAAACAGGCTCCATAAGAAGAGGCTGTTCCTCCCAGTGCCTGCTTCCCCAAGCCTCTCCTCTTTGGTCCCTTGTCACCGAGATGAAAGAGATCTCAAGTTGCCCATTAATGCCAAACTCTGCCAAAGCCCACGGGCCTGAAAGCAAGAGTAGCATGTGAAACACCAGTGGGGATGGTCCCAATGCAGTGTGAGGCTTAGCAAAAGGAATAGAGGAGTCACAACACCTGAACTCTGCTTTCCACTCCATTGTGAGCTCTAATATGGTCTTTGATAGGACGTTCTGGGGCTTTGGGTTCCGTTCTGGAAACTTTCATGTGAACTCAGCAAAAGCAAGTCCTCACTGGGATAATTAGAATCTTCTGGGACATAGGCTATAATTCCTAATTAGTGTCAGTGGAAATGGTACATGAAAAGTGAGGTCACAGGCTATTTCCAAGAGGTTTTTCTTATCATGGAAAATTAATTTTTCAGTGCCAAATGGAATGAATGCCAGGCCCTAGTAATGAAAGAGAGATTATTGACCAAAATGTTAAATATCCAAATACAGCAGATATAACTCTGCCAATTTGAAAGAACCTTTTTGTATAGGAGTATATTGGGAAATCAGTGACTCCCAAAATAAATTAAGTTCACAAATGTAGCTGGGAGGGATCAGTTGCCCACCTGAACTTATTTTCATAATTTGAGGCTTTAAATATTGATCCATGAAAAATTCAAAGTGCAGTACCAGGACTACACTCAGTTCTGACACGTGAATGACAAATTATGAGTTCAGTGACACATGTCCAGGTGGTTTTTTTTCCCATAAATAAGCTCAAATGGACCTGTCAGGACATTAATGAGCAAATCAGTAATCAATGGAGAAGAATGAATAGAAAAAATGGCTCTTAACTTTGAATAAAACTCTGGCACTACAGAACTTCTGGATGAATCACAGTGGAATTTAATGTGGATTTTTTTTTCACCTGTGTCTGGTTTGTGCATTCCAGACTCTGCTGCCTTTGTTGGACAAGAAGTCATTGCTCTATTTGCTCTGATATCTGTAAAGGTAGTTTTTTGGAAAGGGTTGAGAGGAAGTGATGCAAAATCCAGTCCACATCCATTTTCAAAAAATCTCTCTCTCTTTTTATGTGAAAACATTTTAATGTTTTCACATAAATCACAGTATATTTTTGGAAGTGCTTTTTTAAATGGAATCTCCATCTTATGCTTCTTTATGCAACTGCAGTGCAAAGGACAAAGATTGGGGTTTTCCTTCCTGGTTTTCTGCCAACCCCAGATCAAGGACACTGCGAATGACAGAAGGAGATGGCAAAATCCAAACTGCATAAAGTACATATTTCTTCATGCAGCTTTTAATTTATGCTTGAACTCACAGCATCACCATGGTATAGAGGCCAGAATGACACAGATTTGTCCCAAAAAGGATTGAAAATTTATAAGGATAATAAAATACAGTGATATGAAATTGTAAAAGCTAACATTTTGGGAAAGATTTAGATTTATTTTTCCCTCCTGGATTTGAACTAATCAAACACTATGCAAGATTAGAAGACACGAGAGCTTGGAAGTGCATTAAAAACCATCTGCCAAGTCTGGGATGTCTTTTGCCTTCTGCAACATGGGACACTATCTCCTAATGGAAACTGAACTGATGGACTGGAGCATGTGGATTTCTGTTTTCCCATACTGGTATGAAAAAAAAAAACTGCAGACATTTGTATGTCCAAAAAATGTATGCATATTGTCCCAGAAAAATTTACTTTATTCATTAATTTATGAACTTTAGAACTTGTCTTCAGAGCCCAAGCCCTAAAGTAGACTGAAGATGGACAACTTTCCATAAAGCAGCAAAGGAAGTTAGCTTGCTTAATGACACTGCTGGCTGTTTAGTTATGCAAAGGAATTATCTTCTCCCCTTCACTGTTTGTAAAAATGAGCTTGCTACATTCAGATTTTAAGTGGCATATCCATAAATTTAAGTTTAATGCTGCTGTACAGAGGCTTTCCCAGATAATTCAAAAGCCTATCTCCTTGGAGTCATAGACACTGTCATTCTGACTAGACAAATTTTATGTTCTGTGTGTAATAGCAGAGATGGATAATATGAGCTGTGCTGAGAGTGCTCTCAAGCTTTGGGATGATCTGTGTGGATATCTGATTTTGACTTTTGATTCCTTCAATCTCCACACTGGTACCAGAGGTTTAAGTGCAGCAATGTTACCTAGCATCTGCTTTCTGCTCTGTTAAAACTAGTACAGATCAGCATAATTACTTCAACTTCAATAGAGTCAGAGTGGTTTATACTGCCTGGACATTTGCCCTGCTAAGGTGGAATTCAAGGCAATCCCTTGAGAAGCTGAGCTGAGCTCATTTTATTTGACTAAATTTTCATCTTTATCTAATTTAGTTATCCATTAATTCCACAAGGATAACAGCACTTTTTAAAAGTCTGGATTGCCCCACTCAGCTTGATCAAAATTTCCCAGCCAGACACAGAAAAGCTACTGCCCACCTCTTCAGAGTGGGCAGCATTGCATCAGTGAAATGACTCTCACAGTTCTCTAGGGACCCTTTGAGGTGGGACATTACTTGGAAAGACATGGGAAAGAAAACATTATAGTTAGCATGTGGAGGAGGAAAAACTTATTCAAACGTAAATATTTGTTTCAGTACCCTCTTGTTAATGTTCACCACAGTGCAGAGGGATTTACTAACTCAACTTCCATTAAATATATATTAATGGAAGTTGTGTAGATAAATCCCTAAGCTTCTCTAGGAACAAGCTTTTCTGTATTTATTACTCCTCCTGAATTTCAATGCCCCTCAAAGCTTAAGGAACATCAGATTTTATTTTACTTCTCTGGTAGTTTCAGTAAGTTGTGATAACATCCCGGGAACATGACAAGTGTGACAAAGACTGTGCTCTTTATTGGACTGATCACACCACTTGTATATAAAGGGAGAACATTTCTGTTTCTCAAACTTCAGTATGTGAAGCTATCTGCAATCCCCTGAGAAAGGAAGAAACTGTGAGAAAGGGTTCTTGGGTAATTCATTCTTAATGTTGAATTTTTCCACTATTGGTATGACTTCTCTTATGAAATTGATCTGTCCAAAAGGATGAAGTAAACTGGGTAGTATCATTAGCTCTAGGACTGTCAAAGGTTAGTGAGATTAATCACGGGTCCCCCAAATTCCTCTAGAGGTCATCCCACAGTAACTGGGACCACCCAGGAGTCCCTCTGGCAGCCACACATGCACTACTGGAGCCTTTCACTGCTGGCATCAAAGCATTTACATGAGACCCACTTGGCTCCACACACATCCCACTCATGCAAAGTCAAACCAGGCTTCCTCACCACTTCCACCCTGAGTTTTCCATAGCAGAGTCTCAGATGTCTCATTCCAGAGAGCAATTTATTCACAGCACAGGAACACACAAACGGCTACCGCTGGTGCCTCCAAGGAACACAAGAATCTCTGGTCTTTTATTCCCCCACAGTTTTACCTTGTTGAAGTCTTACCCTTCCTCCTGAGCCTGGTGTGTCTCTGAGTGTCTGGGCACCTGGCTGGAGCCACTGGTCCCTGCATCCTTTGCTGTGCAAAGGTCCAGCAATTCATGGCCTCTTGCCTTGAGCTCCATCTTTAGCTCACACTGCAGCTTGTATTCCTCAGCACTAGCAGTGTTATTTCCTTCTGACTGGTGATCTTTGAACGTATAGAGTTATCTGTCAAATTCAAGGTTGCTCATAATAGCTGCTAGGTTAGAATGGATTTTACCTTACTATTGATTAAGGTCAAGCTCTTCCTTTCCACAGGCTGCAGTGAAGTGACCTGGTCTGTGGGCTGTCTGACTGCTTTACTCCTTTATTACTTTAGTACTATGCCAGAGATGAAAGAAATATTTTTGCTCTTCATGTTTGTTATTCTCTTCCCTTCTCAGACTTTCAAGTAAATTTTCATGTCTGTAAAGAATTTCCCCCATCCATCTCTGCTTTCTGGAACTGCTGTGTAAAATATGTGGTCTGAGCTATGTGTAAAGATAATCCAGAAGCTGCAAATTGTCTCTCTAACCTATTAATCTATGTATAGTATGCGTACGTTAAAGATGGGTTTTAAAGAGAATCTGTACTTTTTAGTGTCGCTTCAATTTAAACCTTCTAGGAAGAGATTTCACCTGTTAAACCAAAATTGAATGACATTACATGACACTTTCACACTTTTCAGCTTGGTTTACCAGCATTCAAAGGCCCTTTCCCTCTGAGGGCAGGAAATAGCAAGTCACAGGAACAATCTTTTGGAAGCAAAGCAGTCTTTGTTTGTCAAAAAGGTGTCATACAGAGCACAAAGAGTAAAGGGAGTAAAGATTTATATGATGATGATTCTTTCATCCAAACTGTAGGTTTTTTCTCTCAGACAGTGAACTATCTCCTTAGAAGCATGTAATGCCCAGGATCAGGCAAGCGCCTTTAAATTGCCTGGTCCCTCTCTAATCACATCTGCTTTACTTGACTGAATACCCTGTAACCTGAAAATTACACCTACGCTGCTAAGTGCTTCTCTCCTGGGAGTAAAACCTGGCTCCCAGACCAGGTGGTGTGAGCTGGTTTTGGCTGCATTGCTGTGAGCAAATTTTGGAGCATACTGACTGCATTCACTCTACATAATCCTTGGCCCCAGACCTCTTCTATGTCCCTTGTCACAACTCTGTGATTTTAAAATACAATTATATTTTTGGGTGCAATTTATTAATTTCAGTGCTTAAAAATAATGACAAATGCCCAAGTACTGAAATATTAGCAAACTTTCATAAAAGAGAAACCGTACTGTAATGGGAAGCTTTTAAGGTGTTAATTGCTTCCCTTTTCACTGTTTTTATATTTATTTTTTTTCCTTACTTGGCTTTTCTCCAGAATTACCCATGTTTCTTTTCTAGAGTTTTATTTTATCTCCCTCTCTGAAGCAGAGGGAACCTAGAAACAGAGCAATGTAGTAATTCAGGAGTCATGGAAAAGTTTGAGTTTTTGCATGCCTCAGGACAAAAAGAGTTTTCTCAGTTTGAATCTGGATGCATCTTAACCATGTTGCCATGGTGCTCTGCCTGCCTAATACTGTGTTAGTGCAAAAAAGTATTTCTCCACCTAGGCTGTTGTGTAGGGCCATGTGAAATGTCTTACCCCTTAGGAATCCACTTGTTCAAGAATTTCTGTATCATTTTCAATTTTTCAGGCAAAACTTACAGTTGAGGATGCAATGTGTTCTCTTTAATAATTACCATTACCAAAGATACACAAGAAAGGGAGATCTTATTGTGAGCTATGAGATTCCAAGTAGAGTTTGAATGGAGAGTTCTACAATATTTATCAAGTCAGTGTGTTTGATCTGGAAATCATGAGAAAAAGCAAACATAGAATCCTGTTGCACCATGATTTTTTCAAAACTAAGTCACAGTTCCTAGTGTAAAATATCCTAAAATATGTTAAAAATTCTTGTTATTAGTACTACAAAATGAGAAATGTAATAAAACAGAGAGTCTGCTCAAATCATTAGAGATAAGAGCACACGGAATCTTCCTTTGTAAATAAAGAAGTAGTGTGGGATTTTTATTTTATTCTTCCAAATAATTTTATTTTTTTAGCTGTGATGTAAATCAGGACTAACTCTCTTTTTATCACCAGTTGTGCCTAGCTATGTCTAAAAAAATGTTATTATACTTTAATGCTGTAGAGGATCTTAGAAAATGAATGGCCTTGGGAAAACTACCAATTGCAAAAATCTCCTTGTACAAATCCCAAGCAATAATAAAAATTAACAAAAAGACACCAAATACTTCATGCTTGCTCCATCAGTTCAGAAGCTTGCAGGAACTGGACAGCCCAGAGTGTATCAAAGTGTTGCTGCTACTTTAACAGAGGAAGATAAGTGAGCTTTCAGAAAGTCTTGAATTTACTGACCTTCTCTTCCAATTTGAGCTAATTCATTAGCTTTATAAAAGCCTTTCACCACTCTCTCAATAATTATTTTTTTCCACGTAGCTGAGTTCTAAATTAGTATTCAGCCCTCTGAGGAGAGTGTTATAAACATTCTTTCTAATGGGTCGGTCTGAAAATCAGTTGTCCTGATGGCTGTGATAGATCTGTGAGGAATTTTCTGGGATTCCTTTGGGAAATTTTTCTACAAGACCACTCCATGCTTTTATCTTGCCAAGTGTTCAGTGAGGCAACATCAGTATAGCACCAGAATAGATGAACAGTGCTCTACCATAGCTACAAGCTTCCATTTTGCTTTCAAAATTATTAAGTATGTGGAGTTTTTTCTTTCCCTGAAGGCAACTTAGTGATACCCTGGGGATCCCCAGCTTGCCCTTATTCATAAAATGGGATCCATAATGACTAATATTTCCACACTTATGGGCTTCTAAGCTTTCTTAAATGACCACTTGTACTGAAAGACAATTTCTGTTTCACTTTAACATTTGGCTGAGATGATGTATATCAGTTGGAGTAGGTGGAGCTCTGCACCTTTCTAATGACAAATGTGCACTGCAGTTGTTGGAAGCCAAACTATAGCTATTATTTTGTTTTCTACAAAGCCACCATATATTATGGCTATGCTATCCAAACTATTTGTTACCGGAATGTCATTAAGGCTGTAAAGGTTCAGTGGAATTTGTTCACTTTAGATATACAAAAACTGTGATCTGAGCTCTATTGCCTGCAGAAGGCTTTTACTGCCTGAAAGGTAGACAGTGGAACAGATGCAAGAACAAGAGATGCCTTTATTACCTGCATGCTGCTAAGCTGGGAAAGGGTGTTTTGAAGTGGTTTGTTGCTGAAAAAAGCAAGTTTTTAGGTGCAAATGAAAAGCCAGAGAGAAGAATCCTACATTAGCTAAACTCCATGGATCTGTTCTAGCTTCAGCCTGGTCTGCTCTCTAATGGCTATTCTTTATCCAATTTTAGACACCATTAGATGGCAATATCCTGTGATAGGTCTAAAACTCTGTCAAGGATAAATATAAGCTCATTTTTTTCAAATTATGAATGTTTTCAGCACTATTGTAAATCTGATTTATTCCAGAAGTGTATATTTGTAGTGGTTACAGTATATCCAAAGTAATTCACAAATCCTGCTGTAAATTTCTTTCTCCTTCAGTTTAGAGCAGTTTTGTCTCAAAAATAGAGTAAAAATCTCAGGGTTTGGCCTATGAATCACCACCTTCCCTTGTGTCTTCAGAAAATAGTTTCTTGGATATGCATCAGGGAAAATATTTTTGTGACTATACCTGATTTTTGATCCTACTCTGTAATATCATTTATGTGTGCATGTGTCTATGATTACTTGCATGATTATAATTAATGCAACATTGACTATTAATGTTGTGGCTCAGGTGGGAAGATGGGTATAACCAACATCCATTAACTTTCTTAATGACACAATTCCTAAATTGTGCTGTATTTTAAGGAGTTTGCACCTGTATTACAAGACCAATATAGACATTTTTGAAGCTGTCATATTTCAGCCTTCACTGAGGGTGAGTGAAGGGAGCAAATGAGAAGGTTGAGTACTGCAATGGTAATAAAAAGTTACAGAAGTCCCTGCTGCAGGAATGGTGGCACCCAGTGATAGTAAAGCAATAGTGAGAATGGGAAAGGGGTTCCTGACACTGGGTATGAATTCAGAGGCTAAGAAATTGTTTGACAAATTGAATGTGTGGGAGGAAAACAGGAGAAACCAGCAGAAAATTAGAAAAACAGCTGTGAGTGTATCCCTGAGGAAAAACAGCAGGAAGAGATTTTAGGGAATGTAATGCACTGGAAAAGTAGGTTTGGAAATTATGAATGAGAGATTTGTGTGCTGTCATTTGGTTTTGCCTATTCAGAAGACAGAGCTTTGTTACTCCCTTGCAAAGAAACAATTTACATCAAAAACTATAACTTGTTTCGTGCCAGACTTCCCTTCAAAAGGAAATATTCCCACAAGTTCGTATTTACTTACTGACTTCTTTGGTCAAAGTGATAACAACATTTAATCCTTAAGGAAAGTGCCAAAGTGGCCAGGGGGAGATTCTTGATACTGCCCAGCAGCTTCCTCTGTGTATGTATGCTGGTAATTTTACTGTAATTAGCACTACCACTACAATTGCTTAGTTGCCAGCTTTTGTAAAATGAGGGTTGGGAGCTCATAGGGATGTTTTAAAAGAACAGTTCCTGCAGGTAACACTTTTCCATATTTCAAGCTTTTGTGGAATGTCTTAACTACGTGGCAATGAGCACAAAGGATTTGCACTAAGGCTTACCTTAAATCACTTCTTTTTATATAGATATCACTTTTAAGTAATCACATGCCTCTTATTTAAGTGTGCAGTGATTCTTTAAAAAGAAAACTATGCTATTTGATTTACTCCAGTGGCACTTAAACAATACTGACTGGGTCCTATTCTCACTGCATAATATACAGACTAAGCAGGACAAAGAAAAGAAGAGATTCTTATTTTGTCTAATTATGAACCTTCTCTAACAATATAACAAAAGAGGATCAAAAGGTCAACTTGAATGTGAATGTTACTGAAGATGTAGAAAGGACTTTAAAACAAGTGATAAAGACAAAGCTTATGACCATCTAATCAATACAGTTAACAGAGCATTCAGAGCACTCTTCAGGAAGCAGCAGGAGCTCAATCCAGCAGGTAAAATAGAAATAGGTGTCCAAAGGCCAGCTTGAGCCATATTTTTTATCCCCTTGGGGCTTTCTCAAATAACCAAAAGCATGTCAAAGAGCTCTGGACACTTAGGCTGGGCAACTGGGCTGAGTCTCAATTAAATTGCTGCATGTTGTTTTGTGAGGAGGACTTTAATTTTGCTCTCCATCAATAAGTATTTCTTATAGTTTGAGGTATCCTGTATGGCTCTGCCTGGTCTTCATCTATGACTCTCAAAGAGGGCAGGTCTCCCATAGGTCTCTTGCCACATCTACCAGTCCCATGCAGGTACCTCAGGCACCCTAACCACAACCTTACAGCTTTACACGTCTGTGCCTGGCCAGCTGAATTGAACATCAGCATCAATATCTTAATTTCATCTGCATCTCACCTCATGTTTCTCAGCTCCTGATCACTCAGTGGCAGATGAGATGCCCAGTGCCATCACTGACAATTGCCTGTCACTGGATTCCTCCTTCCTGCCTTGCACAGGCATGCTGGAGGTGAAGGATAAGATGGTCAGGTATGTTGTGACATCCCTGAAAGAAAGCAAAGCAATGAATGGTATCAGTTGAGGGGAGCTAATTATCAAAATGAGCTCTCATTTAATTGTACATCTCTTCTACAAAAATAAAATTATGATCTCTGATTTACTGGGGTGGCATTCAAACAATACTGATTGGGTTTTATTCCCAACACATGAATTAAGCAGGGAAATATATTATTTTGAATGCATTATGTATTTTTTTAAATTTTATTTTAAAATTCTTTTAATCTTCACAGCTTAAGTAAGCTTAGGTTGTTTTCATGATGAAATGACATATGTTAAAGGATAGCTCACTCCTATAATGAACATGTGAAAATGTGGGGCATAATGATATGGGGCCAAGGCCAGGTCTAGATCCCCACTCCAGCTGTGCTGGAAGCTCCCACCATCAGGTAAAACTGTCAGGAAAAGGAAGAGAAATGAACAGTAAGACTGCAGACCTTCTACCCTTGGGCCTTCCTCTTAATTGTGTTGCAAATTTTTTCTGCATTGTTGATTTAAAACAGGCTTGAAAAAATAAATCATGCTTTAAAAATTAAGGCAGTAAATAATGGATGCATTACTGGAAGAGCAACACTATAAAGGGTCAGTGTGCCATTAACTTCCTGCAGCCATTTAAAACAAAAGAAGCGCAGTTCTAGAAAAAATAGGGCTAGAGAACGTGACAGAAACCATTGCAATTAGTATCACATCAGTCTGATGGGCACAAAATACATTAATAGGAAGAAAATGTGACATTTCAAACCACACCAAGAAATCTGGCTGAAACGAAGATGACTTTCTGGAGAGATATTACTGATGTGGAGACAGAGATTCTTTGAAGCTGATTTTTCCGTTTGGCGTATTTATAGTTCAATCAAATATTCCTATTGATCTGAGAATGTGGTATTTTCCTTAGGAAAGGGATAATGAGTGTCTAGGTGTCTAGTAAATCCTCCAGAGATTTGAGCTGCCTGGATGCTGATTAAGGCTGACACTGCTGGAACTCTGACTGCGTTGCTCTGCCTGGCTGCCTACTGTGCCATGCCTTAAAGATCAGGTGTAGACCAATTAGTTAATTTTAATTGTGCTTATATTAATTTCAATTAGCCTATGAGATGTCAGAGAAGCTAAGAGAGCTTTTTACTCTCACTCTAAAAATCAGTAGAATCAAAGAACATCTCAGGGAGAGTTGTATGTGTTCCAGTGTTTTGGAAAAGATGCAGACTGGGTCTTCCTTGTCACAGTCAGAACTGAAATGAGACTTAATAGAGTGGGACTTCAAAAGAAGCCCATTTTCTTGACTCCTGGTTGACTTTCCTTTTTTTTGTTAATTTTTTTATTCCATTGCAAATAAAATGACTGGAATTGTGTATGTGATTTAAGAACTTACATGTCAGAGTCCAAGGATCAACTAGATTAGAAAAAACCCTTTGAGATCATTGAGTCCAGCTTATGACCTAAACACCCTTATCAAGGAGACCACGGCACTGAGTGCCACATCCAGTCTTCCCTTAAACACCTGCAGGGACAATGACTTTATCACCTCCCTGGGCAGCCCATTCCAATGCCCAATCACCCTTTCTGTGAAGAGTTTTTTCCTAATGTCCTCCCCTGGTGCAGCTGAAGACTGTTTCCTCTTGTCCTGTCACTGTTACCTGGGAGATGGGACCAGCCTGCACCTGGCTACAGCCTCTTATCAGGCAGCTGTAGAGAGTGATAAGGTACCTCCTGAGCTGTCTTTTCTCCAGGCTAAACACCCCCAGCTCCCTCAGCTTCCCCTCACAGGACTTGTGTTCCAGACCCTTCCCCAGCCTTGTTGCTCTTCTCTGGACACACTCCAGCACTCAAGAGACTCCCAGATGTACAGAGCTACCCCTCCACCTCTCCTACCTCACCTGTCTCTTCTGAAGAGCATGAAAACACCCACTGTGGCACTCCAGTCATGCGAGTCATCCCACCACATTTCCATGGTGGCTACCAAGTCGTAGCTTTCCTGCTGTACCAGGGCTCCCAGCTCCTCTTGTTTGCCACCCATGCTGTGTTCATTCCTGTAACAACACCACTCTATTTCTCTTTCATTCTCATTAATACTCCCTAGCCTTTCCATTTCTTCCTTAAGCTCTGCCACTAGACAGAGCAGATCATTCACCTCCTCAGACCGCACACAGCCCCATCCTCCAGGCTCAGACCCTCCCTGCAGCCACTGACCTGGAGTGAGTCCTTGGGGGGCTCTGTTTGGGCTAGCACAATCTTGCTGCATGCAGCAGCAATGGCTTTTGGCTGTTTGTAAAAAATCCCAACCAACAAAAAACCCCAATCAAAACACCACACCCACCTAACCCCTGGTGCACCAGCAGCAGCCAGGGGAGTGGCTGTGCCCTTCCTAGTGTGGAAACTGCCCCTGCCATGGCCCTGTTTGCCTACTCATGTTCTTGCACTCACAGAGCTGTTTAAATCTCCTGCCAGTGGTCCTGGCACTGCCCCTTGCTCGCCTGATTAGAGTTTGGACACACAAGAGTGAGCCTGGAAATTACTTTTAGTGAAACTTTGGGTCCATATGAGTCTGTCTTAGACAAAAACACTCATCTTTGCAAGTCTGAAGTTCTCTGATGTCAAAGTCCCAACAGGGTATTTTTGAATATTCCCCTTCCTCCAGTGCTTTGGGGCTGTATTCAATACCTTGCAAGTCTGATGAAGTGAGATTTCCATGCATTTGGACTGAAGTTCTCAGATTCTGAGTATATGACTCTTGATGGGTCAGTTTATGCAGTGACATGGATTCTACCAGAAAGTCAGCAGACAAAGTCTGCTTTTCCTTGTGGGAAGATAGGTAGGGATGAAACCAAGTTAACTTTGGTGCTGTAAAAAGACCTCCCTGGATCAAATTCCATCTTCTTTAATATCTTATTCCACTGGTTACTGACATATTTTATCTTATATTTTGCATATGCTACTTATCATTGGAAAGCCCACAGTGAATGACATTGCTGATATCCTGTGAGAAAATCACACACACCTGCTGAATACCATATCCCTGTAGGTGAGGGATATCTAGTTTTCATTCTGTCCTAACTCCGTGGAATCCTATGAAGCTAAGCCAGCAAAACTGTCCATGATGTTTAGCTCATTAACAGTGATCAAAGCAATGCAGCTTGCTTTGGGATGCTTGGGTTATATTTTGTGATAAAATTTGGCAGTTTTCTCTACCCAGACTCTGGAACATAAATCACAGCTTTAACAAAAAAGCAGTCTGTGGCATTACAAATGTATAGATATCTCTCTTCCTCTGTGAAGAAAATAAATTGGGTAGCAGTTACAAGGGTTTTTTTTGCATACAAAACCTCTGTTTATGCTGACAAAAATTACTTTTCTCATTGATAACTAGGTAAATACATTTAAAAGATATAAATTTCTGCCTGGGAAGAGATTCAGTTGCAAAAAGCAGTACATTAATTCACTTAAATAGATATATTTCATGAATTGTTGTGAAGCCTAGACCCATATGCACAGAGCCACTAGAGGATGTTTTGATGACTGGTTTGTACCTGAACTTGACTCATAGTTAAGAGGTGTTTTAATTGTACATTCAGACTACCATTTCAACCAAGAAGCAGAAAGTCTTTTGCTCAAGTACTGATGAATCTCACTAATAATAATTTCAGATGAAAATTATAATTTTCAGAAGATTTCTCTCTTGGAATTCAAAATAACTCAGTCCAAATCCATTAAAAAACCCAAGAAGCTGCAGTCCAGAAGCATCTCCAAGATCACAGCAGCTGGAAAACACAAAATTTCAGGGTTCCACTTTGAGGACCTTGAGGAAGGCTGATGACAGTGGCCCTAGCCCCAGGCTGCAGCACACTTTTATTCAGCATAGCCCAACCACAGGGAAATAAAAATGTATCAAAATCCAGGACTGTTTTAATTTTCATGTGTTTGTCTATAACCCCTAGTGACAAAGAAAACCCAAGTGTAATCACTGATTTCATACCCCCTTCACAGAAAGCATAAGTTATAGAAAAGTAAGTGGGTCATGTTCCAGCTACACCTCCTGAAAGTCCCATAGTTATGGATGCTCTTCTGAGCCAGCAATAATGCTGTGTAATTTGTTCTGTGTCTGTTGTTGAAATGGGTTTATTTAAATTTTTAATTTATCCACATTTATCTGTTTTAAAGCCTGTGCTAAACCTTTCATGCTTACAGAACTGCTGTGCCAGTAAGGTGGCTTTGCTGAGTATGGGCAGTATTTCACTAAATGGAATTTATGTGATTCTAAGGAGAGAAGTTTCAGCAGCTTGAAATATAAATGTTTCAGGATGATGGTGATAATAAGGTGTGACATAAGACATGCTCTGATACACTGGGAAATAGTGAGGAACAAGTTTATGACTCTGGAAGATATTACTGGAGAGGGATCCAGTTCCAATATATCTCCTCATCTATGTGAGCAGAATTATGCAAGGATGGAGCAAAGCCAGTCTGAGCTCCCACCAGCATGAATTGGCTCTGGATACCTTCCCTCAGAGCAAGGTCAAACATATTTAGAATAAGGCTGCTCACAGAGAGGCAAGCTGCCATTTGGGCCAACATCCTGGGAAATGGGCCAAGGACCACAGCTTGGTCAGGAGAGGGCTGGGGGTTACCAGCAAACCACACCACTGGCAGCACCATGTCATCTGTGCACCCCAGACATCCTGGATGGCTGCTCAGCTCTGCAGATCATCAGGAGAAAAAAAACATTTGGGGGCTTGTTGCCTAATTTACAGAGCTAAAGCAACCTGGGGAAAAAAAAAAAAAGTAGGCACAGAGAAGTGTGTGCTTTTCTGAGCCTTGCATGTGATACCTTTGGGGGTTTAATTTGGATGCCAGCTGTATCTTAGGATGTTAGCAGCTACAATTTTCAAAGAAACAAATTAAAGCTACTGAAAACTGGTCTGACAGTCTTGTTTTCCCTCAAACCTTCCTGTTGCTTTATTTATTTAGTCTTCTCTCTCTTTCCACCTATAATTTTGTCAGGTTTAATAGGGCCTGAAAATAAGACATCAGAAAACACTAGTGGCAAATCTGATCTATGTGTGATTAGCCCTTGGCTACATTACCTGCAAATTGAAATATATAAAAAACATATAGCTGTTACGTGGGTGTTCTGACCATAAATAGCTTCAGGTGCAGTAATGTAAAGCAAAACTGGAAACCACCATATGGTCACACACACAGATAGCACTGTTTGAAAAATCCCTGCATTTTGTATTACCATGCAGTGGGAAAAAAAGGCTTGAAGCCACCTTTGGAATATCAATCTGAAGAGCAAATTATGCACACTTTACATAGCTTGAATAAAAAATGTTCCTCTAAGCCATTTTTCACATACTAATTTTGCATTCAATTCACTGTGTAATATTAGTAGGAAAAGAAATCTTGAAGTCTAAAAGTCTATTGATAAACAGTTCAGCTAAAAAAGTAATTATTCTCAGAAGTTTTTTCTTTAAAATATAGTATTTACTTAGAACGGCTCTTACATTGTTAGCACCATCATAATGAAATAATGGGCCATTTAGTGGGCTAATGTATTTTTCACTTGCTTTTTATCAACTTCCTTTAAAAAAAAAATCACTGCTGAGGGTGAAATAGTATAATAAGGTTAATGAGTAAAGAAATAACATGGAACTGCTTTTACCGTACTTAGCATCTCTAAATCACAAAATGGGTGAAACAGATGCTTTGGAATGCTGCCGAGGAGTTGATCAGTAGAAGCTGATTATCTATTAATGAGGGGTTTTTAGTGGTGTACCCTGGTGGAAAAATCACTAGACTCCATTCAGGCAGTCATCAGCTGCAAATGCCATGTATATGAATCACTTGATTGATGTACAAAATTCAAAACAGATTTCCCCTGGTGCCCTATGGGTTGTCATGCACTGATGATCCCCTATCTGTTTATGTTAATGAAACAGGGTTTTTCAGTAAGTAAATATGTGTTGTATTTAATTAAACTCACTGCTGAGCTCTGGGTGAAAATGTAGCCCCATTGTTCAGAAGTATTTTCTGACTGCAATTCTTTGTTTTCATCCCAGCTTTTCTTCCCAGTTGCCTCAGTCCCCTGTCTGAAGAGCATCTGGGTTTGCCCCATGCCAAGATGTTGTGAGCACCACTGCTCACAAGAAGAAGGTGCCTTTGAAGTCAGTAATGGCAGGAACAACCCCTCAGCTGCCATCACCAGCTCCGCAGCTGGCAGGATGGCAAACGGGGCTCTTCTGGAGAGTGAAGTGTGCTGGCATTCTGCAAACTGCTCTGCTGCTGATCCCCTTTGGGGTGGGCAGTGACTGGGGAACTGGTTTTTTCATGCAGTTTGTTGCCACATTTAGAAGATAAAGGTTTTCAAAGTATTTGGAGGATGAATGGTTAAAACAGTTTTATGAAAAATATATACTATTAGAGCAGGAGTGAAGCTCCTGATTCCTGCTTCGAGGCCCTACATGTAGGCAAGACAATGCAAAAGAACCGTGGAAAGAATAAAAACCAGGCCTCAGGTAGAAGCCTGTAAAAATATCTCCCTCAGCTGAAACAAGGATCTTATGATTTTTGTTAATAAGGAAGCAAAAGTAATATTTATATTATTATCATGTCATCTCAATGATTTTGCAGATTTTTTTTCCCTTTGGTTGTTTTTTTTGTTTGTTTGCTTGTTTGTTTGGGATTTTTTTTTTTTTGTTCATTGTGATGATTATTTTCCTGAACAGAAATAGAGCAGTTGCTGATACACTGCGGCACTCACAGTGAGTCCTGGCATGATTCGTGGCTTTTTTATTGAAGAGCTGGTTAATAGTTTACATTTATTAGTGTCTGCTTGCCCTTTACTGCAGCATGTGTTTGAATTTAATGCTGGCATGTATCAATAGTATTTGCATGTTGGGTATTTTTTTAGGTACCAGCAGTGCTCATGCATTTTATTTAGGCCATCCTATAACTTTCCTCATTTGCTTGTGGGACTGCACATAAGAAAGTCTCAGTGTACCAGCTCCCTTCTTCACATTTCTAAGAATCCAAATCTGCAAAGGCCAGTCGAGTTCAGATTTCTCTTCTTGCCTTGTAAGATATCAGGAATCTTTCCTGGACTAATAGGGTTAGGAAAACTTTGCTGAATATGATCTTTTCTGTTATGGAATCATTAATCTAATGAGAAAGCAAGTTAAATGGAAAGAAGGATTCTGCTTTGACTGTTTTATCTGCTTTTTTTCCTGATGTTTGATACAGAGGGGGTCTCAGAATCCTATTGAATGAAGTGATTGTTATTGAAGTTATTGAATGAATATTGTTATATTCATGAAGAGCTGCTCTTTCTGCTGTAGTCTCACTTAGACATAAATAAGAATTTCAGAAATCCTACTTGCTCGTGGCTTTTTTTTTATTATGAACAAAAAGATATCTTCCGCATCCTTCCAGATCAGTGATGCACAGCACATGACCAAAGGAAGCAGAAAAACAACCTCCAGCCTTGGCTATGCCTACACCCTCTCAATATGTATGAGAATGATGGCTTTGTTTCTACAGACAGCAGACCTTTCTCCTAAATGAATAAACATGTTACCAAGAGGTCCTTCTCTTGTGCTGCAGAAGTTCTGCTTTCACAGAACTGGAGGAAAATATCTCCAAAGGATTTATATTCTCTTTCTGGAAGTAGAGTAAAAGCACAAAGTTTAAGATTAGCATCAGTTCCATTCACTTGTTGAGTTACTGCCTACCATCAGATTTGTGGGAACTTTGTCATCTGCTTAGAGATTGCTGGGCAGAGCTGGAGAAAATGTGTGGAATATTACTTGCAAAATAGTGTTCAAATTAAATTCCCCAATTTGCCTTTTGCTGTGTTTTTTTAATCATCTACTGGTCTTGTTTACAAACCTTCATGCAAATGGCATATCAAGACATGGTTATTTATGAAGAGAACAAATCATCCAAAACAACAAGTTCTTTCATGTAAAATGGAATATTTTTTACATATTGGATGTATTCTCTCTTTCCAGGCCCTGAGCTGTCATGACACTGGTTTATCTTAAGGCTATGGTGATATTTTGTTTGAAATATCACAGTGTCAGTGTTCTTTAGTGTTCATTTGTCTGGTTTCACAGCTCTCTAGTATTCACAATTCTAAGCTTTACTTCCACCTGTGTGCATTGCAGAAAGAGAGACTCTCATGGCACTCTGGCTCCTGAGAGTCAAAATTCTCAAGGTATACCAAAACCTTGTTCTTAATGAGGAAATCATTAAATTTGGCAGTTTCTGAAACCTTACAAGGTCGATAGTAAAACCTTCACTGATTTTTTTTTTTATGCAGCCCAGATTTTGCTCCATGTCAAATCAAATATTTAATCAAGTTCTGTGATGCTGTAAAAAAAATAGCAAAATGAAAACAGCTGTGAGTACATCTATAATTGTTTTTGGTACTGGATGGCCACGTTCTGCATCCAAGTCTGACATCTACTTCAAAATTCTGTGTAACATCTAAGGCATGAAAGAGCTGAAATCATCCTTTTTTGTTTGTCTTAACTCAGTCCTATATGGATTTACAGTCGAGATGATTTTCCACTAAGATTTTTGAATAGAGGACCTGAGCAGGGAGATAATTATCTCAATTTCTGGTTTAGGACTTAAAAGAATAACAGCAGAGAATAACTAAATAGTCATGCAGCCATTAAGATGTTTAAAAGCTTTGATTTAAATTCAGCCTCCAAACATAGTCTTTGTAACTCTTATGGCAACCTTTCAGCTGGATGCCCCAGCCAGGTGAGGTATTCTCAGGTGGCTCTCTTACAGTCTTTCATATCAAAAGTATTTCCCATCTAACTAGTTAATCATCACTGCATATGGCACAGGAATATGAACCACTGTGAGAAAGATGATTGTTCTAGTGGAAAAAAAACCCCTCATCTATGGTGATGTTGGGCAAGTGGGACCAGACCTTAGCAAACCCATCACCTTGAGAAACAGATTTTTTTTCTGTTTTTTTTTCCTTGTCAGAACTTTTTGGTTAATATTACACAGAACTAAAATGAATTTACTTTGTCTTAAGAGTAATAAAGCATTTTTTTGCAGAAAAGAGCCAATCTGTAGCAAATGAATAAAAGTGATTTGTCCATTTCTTCAACAGGATCCTGCTTTTATGACAGCGAAAGTTCTTCAGCAGCATTTCTTTCATCATTGCCTGTAATAGGGATAGGGAAATTTGAGGTAGATATTAAAAGTGCTGGGTCCTTTATGGGTAAAAGCAATACCACTGGAAAAAGAGAGTAATTCAGAACAAACTCCTCAATTTCTTACAAGTTGCCTTAAGTCAATGTGGTAACCAAAGGTAATTTTCTGTGAATGCAAGAGTAGAATCCTGAAAAAATCTACTGCATCTTGATGTGTTATATATTATTAGAGTCTGGTTTTCCAACAGGTCAAAGTATGTAGGAAAGTGAAATCAAATTACAACCCTATAGATGTGTCCTTGTCTGACAGGGTGCTGCCAGTGAGGACTTGGATGAAATTCTATTGTTCACTATGTATTTATTGGAATTTTATATATACAAGCATAAAAGCATATATGCACTCTAAAAGTCAGTGTGTTTAGGTTGAGTCTTGAGGAATTATTTTGTGTCTCTTTGATTTGGAGTAGTATGGGTCACACATACAAAAGGAAAGGGCAACTTGTGTGCCTTTAATCTCTATGTTCATAATGGTAAGGAAAGCTAAAAGGGTTCTTTGCAAGAATTGCAGATGCTGAAAGAGGGAAAGCAGAGGAGTCTGGTTTAGACCAGCAGAGATATTCCTGTGCAGTGTGGTCTGTGGCCTATTTTGTATCTTAAATAACTGAATAATTAAACCCCATTTCTCGCATTTAAGATGAGGAACACAGAGATTGTGTTAGATATCATAGATTTGTCAATTGTCATAGATGTCCTAGATAGCCACAAAACATGACTTTAGGTCTTTGGAGTGCCTGCCTGTCAACTGCACCCTAAAAATGATGAAAAAGAAGACTCCCATGCTTTGACTTGAGGAAGGAGAGGGATAAGCTGGCTCGGCTGTTAAGCGCTGCAGGAAACTTGTGAGGCTCCTGATGGCTCACAGGATCGTGCCCACAGGCAGGTGGAAAGACAGCACAAGATTAAACATCAAACACTTAATTTCATTACTTTTCTTTATCAGGACTATAATTAAATTGCTTTGCATTTTTACATTTTTAAGGCAGTTGTGAAGCTTTGGAAAGAGAATCTGAGATGATGGCCTGCTGAAATATTTTATGTTAATTGAATGAATCATTCTTCTAAATTTACAGTCCTCACTGAATCATTCTAGATTTTCCAGAAAAGGTGTATCATAATAATCTTAATTTTTTAATCTTTATTTCTTTGAGTGGTTTTTCATCTGATAGAGAAGGCACAGCTTTTTTAAGAGCGCCATGAGAAAAATTATCTCTTACAGACTGTCTGCACTGGGGGGTAGTCCCAAGGCACCAGGGAAAAGAGAGATGCTTTAACTCTTACTGGTGGCTAAGGAACAACCTGCATCTGTCTTTACAGGGAACAGATCATCAGGTTTATGAGTCAAGGCAGGGTCTGGGAGTGTGGATGTGTGCACAACTGAGAGCAAGGGACTGGAACGTGCACAGAATATTTTATATTCTCTACACAACCACCAGATGCTGAGCATCCTCTTGTGTATTGTAGAAACTATATTAAAAGAAATATTCTCCTCCTAGGGGGCTGGTGTACAGGCCTGTCCCATCTGTGATCCTGCAGCTATTTCTGATCAGGAGAGTAGAAGTGCTGGGAAATCTAATTACCTTTTTTCAACTCAAAATGGATCAAAATTGGCAGAATTGGACAAATGCTCTGATAAAACAGCTTCTTCTAACCATTATGTTAAAACCAAAAGTGTTTAGTTGGGAAAAGTCAGAACAATTTTAAAAAGTTCTCGCAGATTTCAATCTTATTTTGTTTTCCTGTATGATGTTCCAATTTGAAGAATGCAAATTTTTTCTTTCAAAAATTAAATTAATTGTAATAATTAGCTACATCAACAAAGAGTAGTTAAGGTGCAAGCAAATGTTTGAACTAAACTCAACAAAAACATTTTGGAAAAAGTATTTTAGTTTATCTTAAACTTTGATCTGTGTAGCAATTTGGAAAGCCTAGCAGTACAAAAAGAACTTGAAACACAGGAAAAGTGGGGTTTTTTTGTCCAAATGAATGGGTTTCTGAATATTTTTCATTTTCTCTCAAAATCATTCTGATTATAATGAAACTGGTACACAACTGGGATGTATTTCTCACTGTCTTTTTATGTGTATTTAGTCTTTGTGACACTTTTAGCAGATTTGCTTGTATCTTTCTTCAAATTCAGTATGATCACATCAAGCAGTCTGACAGTGTCAGACTCAGTTTTATTACAGGCTTTGTTTCATGACAGGCAGCTGGAATGTACATGGTGCAAGTCCAGATTTTCCCAAACAGTGCTCAGCTGCTTTCAAGTCACAGTAAGGTAAATATTGGCTTGAGAGTGATGCTATAACAGGAGACTGCAGAAGTTATGGATCTTTTTACTCAATGTACTCTATCTTGTGAGATGCCAAGAATCAAACCCCAAGGAAATGCCAAGTTAAGATATTTGTACAGAAATACCTTTTGGTAATGTTGGGCTGTAACCTTGATCCCTTTGATTCCCCACTGCGCTGAGCTTTGTTAGGCCCAACTTTCATGAACTGGCTCTGATTTTTTAGGAACTTTCCTATAACCTACTTCTCTCTTAGGCTCACAAATACAGACAGGGTAAAATCCATTTCAATTAATGTTGGGTGTGAGGTGTAGGTGTTTGTGTTAGAGCTAATCACTGGGTAGCATTTAAAATCAATGCAGAGAAATGGGTTTCTCTACTGCATGATCCATCTTATCCCAAGATAAATATGTAGAATAGACTAATTGCAGCTTGCAGATGCTTGTGTCTCCCCATTAACTGTAGGAAGAGGTTAGATAGCAAGGTGTTCTAAAAGTAGAAGTGGGTATTGCTGAAGGAGTCTTCCAGCACTGCTGTGAAGACAGCTTTTTCTTCTTATCTGGCACTGGCAGTACTCCAGGTGTAGATTGATGCCTCACAATTGATGGAGCAGTGTGCAGGGAGGTTTTCAAAAAGTCTTGCAGCAGGAGTTAACACAGCGTGGTATTTCCAGGAGAAGTTGTACATTTCCCTGGCCAGAGTGGAGGTCTCCATTGTGCAGGTGGAGCTTTGAGCTTTAAATTGCTGATATGAATACCTTATTTTGTAAAACTTATTATAAAAAAAATTGTTGGAGAAATTTAAAGACTAAGTTGGACCTAAAATTCCCTTAATACTATGTTTTCAAGAGACATAAAATGTGAGGGTGAACACATGTACACATACACACAAATTCGAAAGGAAAAGTGCTTTTTTTAGCATAGCTACTTCTATAGCTGAACTAGAGCACAGTGCCTGAGGAAGTCTATAATCATGGGCTGTATTATCTGAAGATGCTTTTCTACTGAAGGCTCATTTATTATAAGACCTAATATAACATAATGAATATTTGCTTTAAGTCAGGTCAGGACCAGAACTTACCTCCCAGGGAATATGTGTAATTTTTGTGTTAGCCAGAAAATACTTTCTTCCCCTGGAGTGAACTCCACTGGATTTAGTGCTGCATTAGTAGGCTGAGCATCTGAACTGTGCTTATTGGTAATTTAGCTTCTCTTCAGCAGAGCACTAGGGTGTTTCTTTTCTTAAGCATGCCCATAGATACAGAGATGGATTTCAATAGAACTACTCAGGAAATCAAGATGAAAATGATTTCTGCTTATTTCACAGAACTAATACTTCTGATTTTAGAGGAATAGGCTTTTCTGAAAATTGGATTTTAAGATCACAATAATAATTTATGGTTCTAGCCATCAATCTCAAAGTATTACATAAATATTAGTACTAATAGAATTAGGAAAATTAAGCTGCTTATAAAAATTAACTTTATGAGAAAAAATTATGATGTTTACATTTGGATTAAGCTTGTAAATGTATAGAGGAGATTTTGTACACTTAGATGCTGTATTACTAAATTACTTGCATTATACTTTTTTCTATACTGTAGCCACAGTATAGAAAAAACTTTCAGGTTTCATTTCTTGCTCTACTTTGATAATTCACCATAAATGCTCTAACCCTCTAGGCTGGTTTTCTTCATCTTGAACAAGAGGAATCTCACCTACAGAGTTAGTACCTCTGACTTGGAGACAGGCTTTTTATGGAGGTCTCTTGGTGAGTCCTTTACTGAAGAAAGCCAATGGGGCAAGACAACCTCCTGCTTTGTCATTCATTGCTCTTACTCTGGGCTTGGGCCTGGGGCTGAGATTATCTAATGTCTTCAGCAATGAGGGGGAGGATTGGACAAGCAGGCAGAAGCCAAAGGAGATAGGTGATGACAAACTGAGGAGCAGCCTAGACCTGAAATCAGAGCTTCTGTGAATATGGGATGGACCCTGACACCCTTCAGGGCACCCACCAACCTGATTCATTTAATGAATTATTTTTGCAATGAACTGCAGAAGTGATGTACTTTAGGAAAAGCTCTGGTGATATTAATCTCAGTTTGATAGCAAAGATCCTATGACACCGACTTTTATAATTTACTCCCTCTCTATAACCCATAAAAACTAGTTAAACAGCTTCATATCCTTAAATTGGTTCTTATTGCTTGATTGATCCTAAAGTCTTCATAGTACCTTCAACAGGTCCACCTACTGATTTGCATCTCATTCTACAGCTGATGATTTAAGCACCCCAGGGTTTCATTGCCATAGAAGACAAGCTCCTGTCTTGTGCTTCTCAAATGTCATGCTCAAAATAGGCTTTAGCTTTCTAAAGGTGAGCAGACACTGTTGGAGTTGAACCATGAGAGTAGCAACAACTACATGTTTGATTTAGGCAAATAACACACTTTTATATCCAGCACGTCCACCCCACAGAATATGGTGATTGTATATACAAGCTTGTGCCTCACATAAGAGACTGACAGATTTATTTCCCATATTTCAAGTTCATTAATTGTTTGAAGACTATTATATCACCATAATAATCCTGTGAACAAAAATTATTCCAATGAAATTGAGTCGCCAAACAAAAATACCATTATGTGGCTTTGGAAGACCTAAAGATATTGAGCAGGGTATATAATTTAATGGGCAGATTAGGCAAAAACAGGTATAATGAAGATATGACAATGAATACAGAACATTTTCATAAAAAACTGTGAAGACCATATCTCAGCAGAGAATACCTAAAATCTGTATTCTACAGATTGAGAAAATTCACAGTTTAAGCTGATTTCTTGTTCATCTTACAGAAACTCAGCTTTAATTTTAATGAAGCTGATGACCTTTGTTATGTCCTGATAGTCTCCAAAATGCAAACCTTCAGAGATGAAGAAAGAATAGTAGATGAGAATGTCTCCTTTTTCTCAGCACTGATTCTAAAGCTCAAGTATCTAATTCTAACATTTAATTTACAATCACAATGGTAAATGTCCAACAATTTTGCATGTTACTGGTAGCAGGCTAGTTCTGCTATTACATAGAGGTTAAAAATGTTTGCAAAAACCTTACCCCAAATATTTTGAATATTAAAAAACAGATATAAAGAGTGATGAGTGTAGAGACATAGTTTCGTGTGTTAGAGAACCCCTTAGGTTTTGATGTGTCACAGCAATACCATGAGGAATGTATGGAGGAACTTTAAAATCTCTGTTGACAGGAGAAAAAGTGCCAGCAAAACCTGAACTCTGGCCCTGTGGAGAGCACACTACTTAGGAAACTAGTAGATAAAGTACCCTAGGAAAGGAGTTTTGTAGATGCTAGAGTTCTTCAGTGCTAGTCACTTTTTAAATATCCCTTCCTAAGGGCACAGAAGCAGCAGTTCCCAAATATCAGAAATCAAGCAGGTAAGGCAGAAGACTGGCTTGGCTTTTGCCTTTGGAATAAGGCTAAGAAGGAAGGTGTATGCCCAGTGGAAGCAGGGTTAGGTGATGTGGGAAGAGTACAAAGATGCTGCTTGCCACTGGAGGAACAAAAATCATGTGGCCAAAGCTCAACTGGAGATGAATCTGCCAGAAATGTCAGGGAATTTTTTCAAATACATTACTGGCAAAAGGCAGTGCATAAATAACATCAGCCTATTACAGGATGAAGATGGTCATCTCACAAACAGGGACATGGACAAGGCAGAGATGTTTACTGCATTCTTTGCCTCTTGTCTTCAACATGGGTGATGGACCAAGGGAGTCACACGCCCCTGAGCTTGAGGACTATGACTGTGAGATTGATCAGTCAATCCTGAACTTGTGCGGAATCCTTTGTTCCAGCTGGATCCCTACATATCTATGAGGTCTGATGGGATTCATCCAAAAATCCTCAAAGAGCGGGCTGATGTCATTGCAAAGCCTCTCTAAAGGATTTTTGAATGATCTTGGGAATCCTGAGAGGTTCAAGCTGACTGGAAACTGGTCAACATTGTCCATATTTTCAAGAAGGGCAAAAAGGTTAACCCCAGGAACTATAGGCTTCAGTGATCTGAAGTCTCACTTCAATGATTGGTAAAATTCTGGAAAAGATGATTATTCTGGGAGGTATTGAAAAGCACCTGAAGGATAAATGCTTTCACTGGTCTCAGTCATCATGGCTTCATGAAGGGAAAGTCCTACTTGTTGAACCTAATTTCCTTTTATGACAAGATAACCCACCTAGCTGATCAAGAGAAGCCAGCTGATTGATCCTTTTTTCATTTCTATAATGCTTTTGATCCTGTCTCTTACAGTATCCTCTGGACAAAATGGGATAAACACATCCTGAGATGGGTGAGCAGGTCATGTGTTGGGCAGAAAGGGTTGTAGTGAATGGGGTGACATCAGACTGGGGATCTGTAACTTGTGGGGTTCCACAGGGCTCCATCTTTGGCCCAGTGTTTCCTCAACATCTTCATAAACAACATGGATGCAGGCCTAGAAGAAATATGAAGTCTGGTGATGATACTAAATTGGGAGGAGCTGTTGATTCCCTTGAGAGAAGAGAGACATCAAAAAATTAGAGAGGTGAGCAATCATGAACTGTATGAATTTTAACTAGGGCAAGTGCCAGATTGTTCACTTGGACAGGGTAACTCTGGTAGTGTGTACAGACCAGGGAATGAGGGGCTGGAGAGCAGCTTTGTGGAAAGGGCTCCCCAAGGAAGCAGTCCCAGCACCAAACCTGACAGAGTTCAAGAAGCATTTGGACAAAGCTCTCGGACGCGTGGTGTGAGTCTCGGTGTGTCTTGTGAAGGGCCATTAGTTGGATTAGATGATCCTGATGGGTGCCTTTCAGCTCAGCATAGTCTATGTCTCTATGATTTCAGAGGATAGCTAGATCACAGGTGTCAATTGGTGAATTCCAGCTGAAACTGGAGAGAGCAAGAGCCTGAATATATTTGAAACCTTGCTGCATAAAGACTTGTGTACCCGATGCCTGCAAAATAATACAGGTGCTCCACATGTGTGTCCCAAGAGACACTCAAAAGTAATTGATTTCTCTTTTATTTCTGCTAGTGATAGTAGAAAATAGTACAAAATTGTGCTTAATAAGGTCATTTTTCAAAATGCTTGCTTGACTAAAATTAATTAGGTATCACAGCATCCTCAGAATAACTTACTTAATGACTGTTTATGAGCTAGTAAACTGAAAGGAGGGACTGAAATTACTTTGCCAAAGCCACACATCAAATCAAGATTAGAACTTGTATTTCCACATTCTCAATTTTGTGCTGTAACAGCCTGATTATACTGCCAGTAGTTTATCACCTCACCAGTGCAGTAGTGCTCCCCTAGGTCTCCTTCTTCCTAATAGTGGTTAACTTTCAGACCCTGTTAAATGCTCACTGGAAATGTGGATCAGGGGGATTGGCCAAAGTTGTTACCCTGACTTTGTTTTACAGAGTTTTTAAAGGTAACATAAATCTTTTATTCTGTGGATGCCTGGAGCTGCATTATATGCCCAAATTAAGGTAGACCTGATTTCTTCAGAGTTGTTAGGTACCATAATGCTTCATGGAATCAGTGGGTGTATTTGTTGCTGGTGAGCATCCCTGAAAACCTGTCTGAAGGCAGGCACTTAAGTCTAAAGCTGAAGACCTGATTTTTTAGTGATAAGATTCATTATCAAGGGAGAAAATACTTTTCTGTAGAGTATCTTTCAGAGTAGTGCTGGAGAATTAATTTTTTTAAAGAAGAAAAGACAGATTTCCAATATGTAGTGTCATGTTCTTAAGTCAATGAATTAAGAATAAATGTGAAGGAGTTTTTAAAGATTAATTTAGTTTGTCCCTAGATTGGTAGGCAATACAGAATGCCTGTTCTTATGAGAACAAGGAATATGTATGAGGTATATTCTTTTAGATGCAACGAGGCATTTTATTAACATTTTCCCAGAAAAGTTCTGTAAACTTCATCAGTTATAAGGACTAGTTTTCACTGTATTAGGCTGACCCACTCCTAGTACAGCAGTTAGTAAAAAGAAAGAAACCAGTTGGATGCAATGGAAATTCAAATTCAGACTTCTAGCCTTACAGAGTGTGTTAATGGAGAAAAAAGATAATGCTAAATTAAAAAAAAAAAAAAAGGAACAATATTATCTGGTTTATGTCCTGTACCTGCTTAGGAAAGCTGAGAGCTAGGAATCCAAAATTTTAATGCAGAAGCATTTCTAGAATAATCAGGCCCTCAGTTCTGATGGACTGATAAGGAAAGAATAAGCACTCTTAAAGTCATTAAAGGAAATTATGTTAAAACTCTCACACACCTCAGGTCTGTGGGATGATGGTATTAAATGTCATGCCTCTGCCTCCTGCCATCAGATGTCCAGTTAAGGACCTGACAGATTGCCTTTCACAAAACAACAGGTTAAATATGTGTGTTTTACTCGTGTTGATGTTATTTTTTAAGAGGCAGCTATCAACAAAGGAGTTTTTTACATGTTTATCTGTCCCAACCACACCAGGCACTATTGCTGAAAAAAATAATGAAATAGTTAAAAATGAGTACAAATATGGTCATGTCTCATTTCCTATTAGGAAATTAGTCATGAAAAAACAGGACCAGCACCCAGAAGCAGCTACACCACAGCTCCTGGTACAAGTGTCACCAAGAGAGAGCTGCCATGGGACTCAGACCTGATGAAAAGGTGGGTCACCAGGACCCAACCCAGGGCTCAGACAGCTGTAGTGCAAGAGAGCAAGGGAGTGGGAGAAGAAGAGAATCATACCCACAAATCCACTGCCAGGCTTTGCAACAATGAAAAAGAGTTTATGCCATGTTCTTTGTTGCTTATTTTTCTCCCCCTGTTTACAGGACCATCTGAAGTGTCTGTGCTATCTGGTTCCTTCCTCTGGGCTATGTAAGGACAGCTGTGTTTAAGAGAGATTAAAGCAATGGTCAGACCTCTCCAGTGTGCCTCAGCTGCAGTGAATTTCCCCACTGGCAGTGCTGGCAGCCCAGTGACACGGCAGCAGCCCCCATCAGCCCATGCCCCAGGGACTGCTCTGAGTGTGGAAGCAGCAGGAGTCCTGAACTACAGCCCTGCTGCCAGATCTGAACCCAGGGACAGCAGCTGCCAGGCCAGTTTCACCATGTCAGAATGGGATTTTGTAAAAGGCAGTGTGAAGTTGGGATGAAACCTTCTCCATTTTGCTGTGATACTGACTTAAGCCAGCCAAGCAGAGGACACAGGCTTTTACTGCATTTTTGCTACATTTACTGGAGCAGGTAACAACATTCCACTATCACACCCCTGGCATGGGTGCAAGTAGGGGAGAGCTGACCGCCACAATCCAGCTTTTCCTGTTAGCCTCTTGCAAGCAGCATTACAATATAAACACAGCTATAAGGAGAGCATATAAAACAGCCTTGTAATTACAGTGACTTAGTGGTCCTTTGCAGTGGGCATATAATTAACTGTTGGCACACAGTAGCACATCCCCACTGCATGCAAAGTGAGGCAGAAGATTGAGACACATGGCAGCAGACAGTGGTTGCCCCAAGGACACTTACTGCTGTTTCTCAAAGCTCCTGCCTTCCCAGGATGATGGCTAGTGAGCTCTTTAGGCCCTCCATTTAGAAACAACTTATTTCTTAGCATTACTGAAATAAAGGAAAATCTAATTATCCAACAATTCCCTCCTCTGCCCTGTGTTTTAAATAAACTTGCATATAGGAATTTTACCTGTTTCTGAAACCCTTGTTAAGATAGTCTGATTTAATTTGAAAGCAAAAAATTCAGTGATTAAATATACCAGTATTTTAAATGAAATCACATCCCTATCTGTGCATCCCTTTCAGGCTTACTTTCCATCACAACTAAATAAACATGCCTGGATATTGCAGACAAATGAACATCCAGATAATGCTTTACATCCAAGATCTCATTCCAAAGGGTCTGCTTTTTCAATGAGGCATTTCAATTAGATATTTGAATTGTCATGGCCTATCAAAATGTGTCAGGATAACTTCTGAGCTAGCCTAAATCAGCACAGTTCCATGTTACCTGTGGACCATGGACCAAAGCTGACTTTAACAGGGGAGAATCTGTCTCACTGCTATTTCAGGCCTTGCAATATGTTGCTTATGAAAGAGCTCCTAGCCAAGAATTATTCATAGGAATTGGAAAATAACTTCAAACATAAAATAAATCAGACAGAATAGAAATCTCTCTGCATTCACTCTGTGAACACAACTCAGAATTCATCGTTTCTGGGAGAAGTTTGCATTAGGCAGAGTGTCTGCCAGAGCACTATCTCTGCTGGGTAGCAATATCATTGTCCCAGCCCAATAACTTCATGGTCAGAGCATTCTTCTAGGTGCTGGGAAATGCAGATTCAATTTCAAATACACTGGGGACCACAGTGACACAATGTCACAGTCTCCCTGTGACCCAGCCAGCAGTTGGACAGGTTCCCATGTGTTCCCTCAGTAATACAGTGGCTTGATTTCAGTGTGCTGTATTAAAATCTATAGCTGTGTGATGGTTGACTTACAGCAACAATGGGAACCTATACTCTTCTACTGGGATGCTGGGGCATTTTACAAAAAAGTCAGAATTGTCCTTTTGCTTGTCAGGAAGTCTGGCAACTCTGCTTGTAGCAGCTGCCTCACAGGCTTTGGTCCCAAATGGACTATCCAGAGATGCCCAATCCTGTTAAATCTAGGTCATCCAGTACTGCCAGTGGCTTCTTCTGTCCAAACTGCCCTTGTAGCATTATTTCCAGGTTATCATAATTAAAAAATCCAAGTCTGCTTTTCTTAAAATTGCTATAAATCCTTCAATTGGTTTAGAATAACTTCACCAAGAGACCAGGACTCAAACAATTTGAATAAGCAGGTTTCTCATTTGCAAACTAACCTCTCTTTCCTCTGACTATCACTTCACTGAAGTGAATTGATGGCTTTTGACTTCCACCAATACAAATAATCCATTTTTTAGCCAACCACATTTATTTTGCTTATTTATACACCAAGCACACATTTATCTGAAGCCAATGGCACTTCCTCCTTATTGTGAATTCTAGTGTGCAGAGAAAATGAAAGAGACTGATCTCAAGCTTAGAAAACCCAAACTCTGAGGAAAAAAAAAAATATTTCATGGAGTGTCATCTGATATTTCAAGAAATAAATTCTGTGTCTCTTCATTCTGCTTTTGTGCCCATATCTAGTGTCTAGTCACATGTACAGTGAACTTTCTATATATGACTAGAATTCTTCTTTATTCCTTTAATTCTGATGTCTTATTGTGAGGTGCCATTTAATATTCTCTTAAAAATCAGAAAGTTGTACCATGTGTGACCTTTCTTTATTTTTCATAACAAAGATATCTGCCGTTTGACCTTGTCATCTAGACATTTGTGGCTGTCAGCTTGGGATTCCGGAAAGGTTTTCATTTTCTTTGAAGCACTGTCCTTCTCACTTTGGCAGTGAACCAGTTCTTGAGAGGTCGGCATGGGCTCTTGATACTTGCACTCACAACAGACCAAAATCGTAAATTTTTTTTTGCAAATCAAATACTGCATCAAATACCTCAGCTGTCTTATCATGTTCATCCTCTTAGGGAGAATATCTACTAATCTTTCAAAAACTAGAGAGCCAAATGAAGTGAATCAAGAGATCTGTCAGCTCAGCAAGAGCTGCTGTATGGAATTTTCTGGCCTGCATTATGCAGGAATACAGACTAGGTTGGCCTAATAGGTTTTTTCACTTTAAAATGGTGTCTCTGTCAGCCATTTCGTTGGAATCACCTGAAAGTGCATCAGTTGATATTCTGACCCATTTCTTTCTTTCGTCCTTTTTTTTTTTTTTTCTGGGGAAGGAATAGTTTCTATGCCTGTAACTCCATTTAGTAACTTTGAATTTTTTCCTTCTTAAAGGAAGATAAACTAAGATAAACTAAGATTATTCTGATAAACTAAGATTAATTATTCTCCAAAGATCAGTAAGTTTTTTGAAAGAGGAAAGGAACAGATAAACTAAAGGTCACAGATTTATCCTGTATTGCCTGTCATGAAGCACTCAGTGTGCCTAACACCTTCTGGAAATTCTCACTGTGTACTGAGTGTGTTACACACATTTTGTCTCAGCATTTCTTTTGTTCAGATGATTGCAGCACTCTGTTCTCAGTTACAAAACTGTGATCTTGAAATAGTTTATAATGGGATACTTAGATTTATTTTTAACATGCTTAAATATTTCAAATGCACTAAGAATTTTAAATCAAGCAGTAGCTAGACTAGCACAGTTAGTTCACAAGTCATTTGAAAATAACTTCTTCACTCTGTAGACTTCCAGAAACAAATACATGCACACAAATGCATGTCTTACATACTGTAAAAATAATGGCATAAAATTGAAGTCATCATATAAAAATACAATTTAAGATGAGAAAAAATGTTAATGCTTCTGTCCCCTAAATAAATTGCAAAAATTCTGTAGTCAGAGTTAAAGTTATATGTAGAAGAAATGAAAGGTATGAAATGTATAGTTAAAGCATCCAGAAAATCTTAATGTGGGCCAGTGTAATAACAAAAAAATCTGTTAAAATCAATCTACTTGGTGTTGTGCCCCAATTTGTATCAATTTGAATTAGCAGACTAATTTTTTCCTGTTCTTTTTCTTTTCATTATGTCACTTAAAGGTAGAACTGAGGTTATTTTATTGTTTTATCTGCATGGAGTCTGGTTCAGCATGTTTATTTCTTCTTTTTCCAGAGTGAAATAAATCATCAAGCCTCAAGAGCAGATGAGAAGTCACTCAAAGGAGTAAAAAGTTATATGGAGCAAAATGCAGACAATGGGGATGAATACATGATACTATGCACTGGTCTACTTTCCCTTGTTTTCTCTTCCTGTGATAACAACATCAAACAGCTTTATGGACTATGGCCAGATATAATCTAAATATCTAAAGATATTTGAGTTGGAGGTAATAGCATTAACCCATATTCCCTAAAGAGGGCTTGCTTATAAGAGAGCAGGAGAGAGATTTCTTATAGGGATGTATAAAACAGGAAAAGGTAATGGCTTCAAACTGAAAGGGAACAGGCTTTGATGAGATATTGCAAAAAAATTCTTTACTGTGGGGGTGGCGAGGCACTGGAACAGGTTGTCCAGATAAAATCTGGCTGCCCCATCCCTGGAAGTGTTTGAGGCCAGGATGGGTGGTCTTGTGAGCAACCTGGGCTAGTGGGAGGTGTCCCTGCCCAGGGCAGGGGGGTGATTTTCATAATCACCAAGGAATGATTAAATGAATTCTTAATATACAAGGTATGTATAAAATGACTATTCAAATAAATTTTAAATTAGGTATAGAATAGTGGGCTGCAATTTAGACATTTTCCAATTTCTGATCAAAGTAAATAGTTAAATATTACATTACAGCTTATGGAAAATATTACCTACATTGTAAGCAGAAAGAGAAAAAAGTGTGAATATATTAATGAGGAGGTGCAAAGATTTATGCCTTCACTAAAGAAACAGTAAACATTTCCATGACCAGATAAATAATTTTTATCTAGAAGCATAAAGAATAGGACATATGCATCCATTATTTCTAAATTTTTAATAAATCTTGGCATATTTCACCTTTATACATGCAAATATTTTGTCATCTTCTTGCTGTAGTGTAAACTTCAAGATGGGTTTTTTAGCTAGTAGTCAGCTGTTCAACACCAACACAAGCCATTTATTGGGACTATAGTATAAAAAATATTGCAGTTTAGATCATAGGTAAGTTAGAATTATGTTAAACAAATCATTTGTGCTTCCCTGGTTGCTTTTGTGTCAATGATTCAACAGCAATTTGCTCTTTTACCAGCTAAACAAAATTTTTGTCAACAAGTGCAATCTTTTATGTTTACACTCATAAATAGTAAGTTTCTGCACTGCAATAAATATTATATATATTAGATATATATTTCCAGTTGATGAGCTAATTCTTTTTTTAAAGAAAGTTTTGGAATTAAGCTGGTACCACAAACATTATCTCTTATGAATAAATTCTGTGCATTTATAGTCTGCTGTTCAGACTTCAGTATTAGGATACACGGGGCTTCATTTTTCTAGGGGTAGGACCAAAGCATAAACATTTGCATCATAAATCTCAACACTGTAGATGCAAACTTATTTTGTCCTTAAATCATAAAAGTGTGCAGGCTGTCAGATCTTATTCTAATTGTATTTCAGTTCTTTGGCTGTGTTGTGAGCTAAGCAACTACACATTAACTTAATTCTCATTAGTGATTTAGTTGCAATGACAGCAACTACTCAAAAAAAGGCAAAGCTTAAATGATAATTCTTTTCTTTTTTCTTGTTTTTCTTTCATTTCTTCATTCAGTTTCTAGTTTTTTCTTATGAAATTTATACCCCCTGGCCTGAAAACCTTTACTTCACAGTTTTAATACTGCAGGTGCTCTAAAAATAAATTAGCGTAAGGGAAAATAACAAAAAAAAAACCAAAAAAACCCAAACAACTGCAAAATCATTGATAACATAGTTAAGCATCTCTCACTATTTTACCTTAGAAGCCCTTTTTAATATTTAATAAGCTTACTGCTGTTCCTGGTCTTTTGGACTACAATGCCATTACTAAAGAAAACTGCCATTTGACATTAAAGGACTGTAAGGAATAACCAAACAAAGAAATAAAATGGCCTTTTATGAAAAAACTGTGAGCTTTACAGAATAACACTAGGAAATAATTTGCAAAACCATTTTTTCCTGCTCCTTGAAGAACTTAGGTAGGTTCTGAATGCATATAAATAGATATTTTTTGTGTATAACTCATCATTTGCAGCTTGTCTCCATGTTACAATACTAAAATACTATTTAATTCAAGATAGGTAGTACTGAAAAAAAGAATCTCTCTTGTCTTACTAACAATTTGAGTGGAAACACCTGTAATGAATAATCACCGTGATCTAGGGCTCCTCATGATGTGAATGAACAGTTTTGCTATTAATGTTATAATGATTGACTTATGGACTCTTCTTTGCATCCCTATGATCCACTATAACCTCAGTAAACACAAGTTTGCAATTTCATACATGGTTAATACCAAAATATGGGTGCATAATTCTGCATATCAGCCAAAAAGAAATATATATAAGAATGCAGAAAAGAGAACATCTATTCTCTCACCTACTGGTAGTTCCTAGGCATCCCTGTTGTGACCAAATATTTGACCGTTATGTGCAAATGAAAAAAGACATGTTATTTATAACAAAACTCTTACAATAAAAGTATTGCACACCCCAGCCTTAGCCCAATTCCCTCTGGAAGGGAAAAGTTTACTCCCGAGACATGTATAGCTTGATATAAAATGTGAATATATTGTCTTCCTTTGTTAATTTTAAGAGATATAAACATGCTATCTAAAACCCATTATTTTGTTAATTTTTATCATCATTTAAGTCCAGGTATTGGAAAACCTTTTATCTTGTTGATGCAATTATCTTCCTTTCTGAATATCTGCAATCTTGCTTCTGGCAACACTGAGGGATTTTATCTAAAGGATATTTAGCTATAAGATATAATTTAAGTTAGGAACTTCAGCTCTGACACAGAAATAACTTTGGAAATCACTTTACTTGTTAAGTTTTCTCATCCAAGGTCTTTCTTTAGGGAGGAAGAGTTTTGGTTTCTTAGCAGGTGAGGTTGATATGTGAAACTGGTAGGTAAAACTCCTAGGTCAGTGCAACCTCTCTCTTAGGTTGGATCAAAAATATCCATTATCATTCCACTTATTACCACTGTCACATTCAGTGAAAACCCCCTCTGTCAATAAATACAGAGGCCAGTACTTCCTCAGTAGTCTTGACATTTTAGCAACAGCAGCTTTACAGCAACCCAGAAGCCAGGCATGTCTGCAACTTGGAGGAATCTTGAATTCAAGAGTGCCATCATCTGTACTTCAGTGTTATTCAAATCTAAATCATGTTTAATTTCTTACATTGCTTCCCTTGGGTCTAGTGAAAAACCTTCTGCATCTGAAAATATACAGTATGTGGCAAGGTACCAGAGAACTTGGATCCATCTAATAGATTTGTGGAGGGCTCTGGGTTTTCCAGCCCAAGTGCTGACAGTATTTCACTGGAAGCTTTGAACATGGACATCATTGGTTTGTCATTATTTGGTCTGTTGTGTGGGTTTGGTACCCACAACAGCCATTTCCTCACTGCTGGTATCTTGTGATCTGCAAATATTACTTCACTGGTGACTGCTGACAGCACCTTTCTTTGTCTGCAAAGCCTCCTGTGTTCAGATATCACATTTTTCTTTTGTTGTTATTGAAACATGCTTTGCTCCCACCTCCCTCACATAACCACATAAAGAGGAGCATCTGCTTTTGTTTATTTTGCCATTCATGTCAGCTGTGTTTTGCTGTACATTTTCTTGCCTTGGCTACATCCCAGCCTTAATGTTCACAAAGGGGAGTCGAAGGGAACCTGATATGCCCTGAGCCAATTACAACCCTGTCTTGGGGACTCAGCTGGCAGTTCAGCTGCAGTACGTGGAGCATGGTATAACCCTGAGAAATGTCACCCATTTCTTCTCCAGGGCAGAAGAAATTGCCAGTACAATGAGAAAATGTCTTAGCAGACACCAGAATATTCTGAAGTAATTTTATTGACTGACTTTTCCCGGTTCCTATCATGAAGATTAAAAAGTTGAATTCCTATAAAAATCATTCAAGCCGCTCCAGGTTGCTGTCAGTGGGATCAGCTCAGCACCTGTCCAAAGCAGAAACATATTAATTTTGCAGGTCCACAGGAAACAAACATCAGTGCTGCATCCCTTGGGGTCATATTTGCTGTTGAACTTGGTCACTACACAGTGGTCTTTCAATTTACTCATGACACAGGTAGAAGGTATCCTACTCCACAGTACCTTCACCTGTCCCTGCTGCTAAAGGGACAGGTGAAGGTCTTTTCTCTGAGTTTGCAGAATCAAGCCTGGTTTGCACACAAGTGTCTGCAGAGAAAAGGATGGCAATGACTCCCTGCAGCTGCTTTTGGTGCCCACACAGTGTGTCATGGTGAAACATGAACTCAGGTGGGAGCAGATATTATCCAGCACAAAGAAGAAATGCCAGACTCCCTCCCCACTGTACACCTGTGGCACCAGCCCATGACACCTCCCTGACACATGCCAGGGCTGGCCATGATGGTAGCACTGCCTGAGTACAGCACCCAAGCCTGGAAACATCACAGACAAGTCATGTTGCTGTTTTAATGTACTCACCCAAAACCTGCTTATTCCAGGTAAAAGTGAATGAGACTTGATTGCTTTTGAGAAAAATCATATTCCATGCACTGGTTTTGGCTGTAGAAAAGGGAGAGTGGTACTGGATACCCCGCTGACCCTCCTCAAGCAGAGGGCACCAAAGACATTTTCCAGGAATGGCCTCATGTAATGCTATCAGGTCAAAGCATGCTTGGTCCTTAAATGGTCTAAATATAGAAATTAAAAATATTAAAACTCAGGTTTCAAATAATGCAAGGAAAATTTCATCTGGTCCTTGTTTATATTGCAAGTGTGTTTTAAATAATTTACGGTTTCATAGGGGTGAGCAGCCTTTTAGAGATGTGAACAAGTAAAATTATACCTGGAGGATAAAATATGAAAAGCCTCAATCTCTGATTAAAGCTGTAAGCAGCTGGATCTGTGCAAGTATGAAACCCTTGCATCCTCATTTCACACCAGCAGCTTATAGGAACCATATATACATTCATTTGACCATGTGGCTGTCTGTATCTGTCTTTGAAATGTGGAAATGTCTTATAGCCATTGCTCACACCACAGCCAGGGAGGTTTCTGGGTTATCTGTGTGCCTGCAAAACATGCATCCAGTTGTGCCAACAAAGAAAATGTGGAGCTCACACCAGATATCTGATTAATTAAGATAAGAACGTCACATAAACTCACACCGTTTTAGATTTCAGGTAGCTTGAATGTCATACTTATTGTAAAAAGAAAACAAAATAATGTTCTAATGATACTTGGTCCACAGTCTTATAAATGTCTTCTTACCAGAATTGTTTGAGCTTTGTGTGGCTATTGTTAAAATGGTGATGTGTTTTTAATAACAAGTGTCCAGATATCAAAGATTTTAACATCAGACAATTCCATGTCACATAACTCTCTACTCATAACACCTTTCTGCCCTTATGTCTTGTAAGCCACAGAAGGAACTTCAGGGGTCTCCCCATGGTCTCCAGAAACTCATCAGAGTAGACATGGTAAGGTACAAACAGAAAATATATGCAGACACACTCCAGAGATGCAGTGGCTCAGAGCTGGGTACCAACAATAAACCAGCATTAGAAAGTTTCACACAGAGTCCAAGAAGTTCAGTAAAACTGGCTGTAAAGAAGCGAGGGGAAAAAAATCCTGGATGCACATAATTCTGTTCCAGACAGTGACTGTAATTATAATAATGTGTAAGCCTCAGATAAATGCATAACATCTCCCCAAGTACTTAGAAACAATCCTGGGCCAGGGATTTCTGATTAGAACCAAAAAGTGCAAGTACAAGTAATAAAGAAGATTTTTTTCAGAAGGAATGCTATTTCCTCTTAGGTACTTACAGCATCTCCACAACATTAATCCCAGACTATTGACAGTGTCCACTCTACATAAAAATCAGCAGCTTGGCAATTAGAAAAAAAATGCTGTGTTGGCTCGCAAAGGAAATGTGATTTGTGAAACTCTCAAGGTTTCAGTCCAGGGGTTTTGTTCTAAATGTGCTGCCTACAACACTTTGAATACTCAGATGAAAACAAAGTGCTCCTCTAATGTGACATGTCATTTTGCATAGTGGTTTTTTAGGTTCATTGCTCTGATTATTGTCTTTCTAGGAATAATACCAGTGCCTGCTTGAGATCTGGAAGATTAGCATTAACAGGATAGAAAAGAAGAGGGCATCTGTTTCATGATGGCATTTAGACAGATGATCTGTCTGGTGCCTAATCCACATATCATCTACATATCCAGTCAGCACAATGCAAACTGCTAAAAAAGTTTATGTGAGAAAACACTCCAAATGTAGGTGTGTTTGCTTATCATGCTGCCTCTCCCACAGACAAAGGTTCTGTTTTGTAATTTCACTAGCCAGCCTGCTTCAGCTCTATATGTAGGATAGTTCAGCTCTAAAAAGACAAAATCTACACATGTTAATTAAATTCTATGTAATATTAAATTCTCAGGCTTCTGAGGCAGAGAAAAGACCTTTCTGGTTGAGCTTTCACACATTGGGGTACTTATTTCTAATGAGTTATAGAGTCTTGAGAAATTCTCTTGTGATAGGCATAGTCAAAATTGTAGTGATACCAAATTTTGATGGCTGTAAAAGGCTTCTTAGGGATCAGGAGCTCAAGTAGGATTTAATTGCAGTGGAGTCTGTAAATCTCAGGAACTCTCTGTAATCTCAGTCTACCATAAATTCTGCTGTCTCTTGCTTACCACTATTGCCAGGTGTGAACATATTCTCCAGATGAAAACCATCTTGCGATTGAGTAAGGCTCACATTTTGTTGTGATTGTGGTTGTTTTGTTTTTCTGTTTGTCTTAACAAAACCATGTCAATAGAAAACTTGACATAACCATAAGGAAAAACGTAACCAGGTAAGCAAGATTATTTAGGGCAAAGTAAATGTCAGTAAAAGAATGGAACAGTAGGAGTTTTCACTCAAGTGGAAAACCCTTAATTATACAGCATATTTCCAGGAAAGGGGACTGGAAGCTATTATAATTTACCTGCATTCAGTGCTCTGGGTTTTGTACCAGCCGACATTGACATGCTTTATATCTTTTCAGAATATAGAATTTTGCCTGCTGAGAAAGCGTGTAACCTGGATTGACTAAAGTGTGGAGCTGCACACAGACATCACTCATTCCTTCTTAACTCCTTGCAGCCTTTTTGAGAATTGCTGCACTTCAAAAGCCTGTGTACCTCTCTAAAAATCCCCAACCCTCTTCCTTTTTATTGCTTAATCAAGGTGAACTAATACACTAATGAATAAGAATTGTGAGCCTAATGAGTAAGAATTGTGTTTTCCTTTCTGTAATGATTCGTTTACTTGCAGCTTTATACAAAGGGCTCCTGGCATGAAAAACCTTGGTAAACAAGGCAGACAAAACCAGGCTTCATGCTGTGAAGAAACCAGGTTGTTTATGTTGGTATCCTTAGTAGGTATTTTCTTTAAAGCATACCTTTGGTTTAACAACATTTAAAATTCTGTTTATTATGATATTCTCCTCTTGTTCCTTGTTCTTTTGTTAAATTTTAAGAAGTTGCTTGAATAATGCATGCTATCATATGAAGCACAGAGTAAATCTGTTAATCAATGAGTATGAAATTAGAGTTGAAAACAAGATAAAAGCACCTTTTCAGTTATGTACTCCGTATCCCTGTCAGAAGGTGGTTTTCTTCCCTCTGTAATCATCATCACTTTGTCCCATTTAATTTTCAATATAGTAAGAACTGGGAATTTCATCACTGCATTTGTGGAAATGAATTGGAATTTATTCTTTGTCCAAATCCAGCATTTTGCTGTGCTTTTTGTACAGTATTTAAATTAGATCTCTTGAATATACCTCCAACAAATGATATTTTGTATGGCTTAATTCTACAGAAAAGGGTTGACTCTTCCAGTGGCATTAAATTTCTTCAAATGTAATCTCAATCTGCTATTTATGGTTCAGAAATCTGCGCAAGTCTTGCATCTACACAGTGAGAAACTCTAAATAATTAAAACTTAACATGCTTTTCAGAGAAGCCTTTTGGAATCACATCTGTTACTTTGTGTAGGAATTTTCCCTCACAGATGTTTCTTTTTTTCCTTATTTCTTTTAGGGTGTTAATGGCGTTACAGGCTTGTCCTATACCAGACACTGTTAATAAAATAAATCTTCATGATAAGCTTGTCCAGTCACAGGAGGACAACTGTGACAATAGACAGGATGTGACAGATGCTCTGCCTCATATTCCTCCAGTGGGCACCATCTTTCACCAGGTGTTTTTGTACTGATCTGGCATAATGGATGGATGACATAATTTAAACACAGAATAATTTGGGTTGGAAATCACCAAGTTCCCAATCCCCTCCCATGAGCAGGGACACCTTCCATTTGACCAAGTTGCTCTGATCTCAGCGTAACCTCTAATTGCCTGTTTCCTTTGGATCAGGAATTGCTCATACATAAAAATATATACTTTTATGTGTATTTATATACACAGAGGCAACACCATCTGTGAATACAGAAAATCAGAACAAAATGCTATCTTCAGAAGCATGTGCTGTATGAAGACAATGAAAAAAAGCATTCCCAAGAAAGGCTACCCAAACCAGAAAAACCAGGCAACATGTCTGTGCATTGAAAACTGTATTTTAAGGAGTCTTGTGGAAGTAGTGGGATCTCCCCTTGGCACTGCTCTGGCAGAGCATATTGCTGCCTGTAAGGCACTTGTTGGTGCTGGTGCTCTGCTAATTTCCTTGCCTTAATGTTGATGGTCTTACAGAAAGTTCCATGAGCTCTGGAAGGATGACCAAGGAAGGAGAATGTAGAAGTGTTCTGTGGCATGTCCTATTCCAAACCTGCTCTAATTGAAGGGAGAACATACAGTGGAGAAGGAAAAGTGGAAAAGATTACTGAGAGGAAAAAAGAGGCTGCAGAAGCCTGACCAGGGTTTCAACATCACTCACACTCTACGGCCATTCCCTGGCAAACAGGTCCCTGAGTTCTGTTCCTCCCCATACTGCTGGGGCACCACCTCCTCATACAGCCCCTGTCCACCTGTGGCACACCCTGTGTCTTCTTAAGCTCACTGTGGTCCTACCTGGCTGCCCCAGGGAGCCCTACACTGACCAAAGTCAGCCCCCTTCCCCAGGCAAAACCCTGATCCCAGACAGTCTGGATCTGACTTCAGCCTCCACCAGAGAGGCACCGAGCTGGGCTGGGCTCCTCTGGGGAAGCAGATGGACTTTGTGGTTAATTTGAAACCAGCCTGAGACAAGCAGTTGCAGTTTCAGGCTTTCTGCAGATTTCTTTCATGTCTTCTGAGTGTCCTGGTTCCAATGAGCCAGAATCCTACATGTTACCTGAGAGGAGCCCTGGTTGGTGTGCTCTTTTTATGGGTCTCTGTTTAGAATACCTATTCCATTAGCACACACACCACCTGTAAATATTTGCACGTGAAAAAGCAGGGGTCTCACTCAGGCCTCTGTTACCCCTGGGCTCACTCTTTTGTGAAAGGCCAGTTTACTTGGTGAAGATTGGCTCCTTGCACCTGGCAGCAGAACTGTATGAGTTTCTTCTGCCACTGATTTTTTTTTCCTGTTTTCATATTTACAGGCTATTCACTTTCACCCAGTGTCCCGGAGTGGACACTGGAGAGATCACTGTTCTTTGGTGGTGACAATTTCTGGAATTTTTGCCAGACTTCAACATTAAACTCAATAAAATTAATTGTGCAATACAGCACTAATCCAAAAGGTTTTGTAGGAAGCACAGGGTAGTCACTAAATTACAACCATTAACACCTTTACTAGTAACAGCCTCCTGTGGGAATATGTGTCCCAGGGACAAAAATCCTTCCTTAACCTCACAGCTAGGGCTGCAGTGCAAGGATTACTGTCAAAAGACTAATATCCTCTTTGAGTTAGGCAGAAAGGAACAATTTGATAGTGGCTTATGTTTGAAGAAAAGTGTTTTCATTAAAAGTTTTATTTCAGACAGAATATATGTAAACATCCTTGTGAATCTCAGATATATCCATATGCATTTCTCCTGGAAGTATTTTTTCTCTCTAGAAGTTCTCACTACAATCATGTCAAGCCACGGAAACCACCCAGTACAAAACCCTGGATGGGACATATTCTTTCACCCAGCTATTCTTGTTGACTTGACTGTGTCCTTGCAGCAGTTTTCACTGTTCTTGCCTCCTTCCCCTTCCCTGAGCTGCCACTTAAAGAATAATCCCCTTCTAACTCTCTCTCCCTACAAAGAAAAGATATTTTCCTTTACTTTTTCTTTACCAGGTAAAGAAAAGCAAATACAACAGCTAAATGTAACAAAGATTTGACAGCTTTTTTTGCAGTGCCATGTTTCTACTATTATAAGATGCCTTTGGCAATCAGAATGTACTCATTTGGGCTTATATGAGTCCAAATGACACCTCCATTACTCAGCATGTTTTGGAGAACTTTTTGAAAGTTGTGGGTATGCACACTATGGCAAATGTGGAAAACAGAACAATCAAATGTGTCTTTAGGTGGCTTTCTGCTGATCCCTTTCATGTATGCTTTTCAGACAAGGATGGGGATCAGCTCATGAGTTGGTTATTTTTTTCTTCCAGCCTGTCCCCTCATGTCCTTCTGCCTCCCTGCTGCGTGGGCAAGAGCATTTTTGCATGACTAGGGTGTTGTAGGAGTTCCTTCTGTGGGACCCGTGCATGTCTAACCACAATGACAAATGTTCCTGAGGCACCTGAAGTATCAGTCACAGAGAGATGTAGGACAGAGGAAATTGCTTTAGTGAAAAACAAGGAGAGCTTTAAAATATTTATGTAAGTTTACTTAATGCTACAGATTGGGTTTTTTGGTGGGCTTTTGCCTTTTTATGTTTTAATTTTAATTGTGAATATTTACTGTTTAATTGGGAAGGTCAAAATATTACTCAAGGTAATATCTGTAATACCCATTGTGCAGTTATGAGCACATCACTTTCTAAAAGTACTTTTCTGTGTCTGCATTAAATTGCAAAGAAGGTACCTCATAGAATTAGGATAGCCCTTATGTGTTTGTTAAGCTTCTTGCTAAAATATTACCTCCCGGTGAATAATAATGCAGCACTAGGAAATAAAACAAGAAGTTGTTCAAATTTTTAATCTCCAAGGTGACTGTGGCACAAGATACCAGCTATTTTTGAAGAGTAAGTGGAAGCTTTTTTAACCTGCTGTAATGCACTGAAAATGCTGAAGGAAGTGGTGGGTGGAGGAGAATGAATGAATATAATAAAATTGAGAACAAAGGATTCTGCTGAAGGTCTTCATAAGAGCCTATTAAGAAACTTTGGTGGTCAGAGGTTAGATCCTGCCATGGATTAAAAGTGGTTAAAAGATAGACAATGAAGTCAAAATAAATAATCAATTTTTCAGAAGAAAAGAAGGTTAATAGTGAGCTGCCCTAGAGCTGAGCATTAGGAACTACCAGTCTATTATGAAATAGGTGTACAAATGACCTGGAGGAAGAATGAACTGGAGCATTAGTTGCACAGCAATTGCACAATTATTTTAGGTAATCAGAAGAAGATGGGCAAAGTCTGAACATTTTAAAAACATGAAATACTTAGATTGGAAAGCTTCAATAGATAAAGGAGGTGCAAGTCCCAGTGTATAGCCAGAGGAAAATCAGTAAAAGTATTTCAGTTCACATTGTCAGTATGCAGTTTTGATTTCTCAGGCTGTTTGCACAGATCTGCTTATTCTGAGGAAATTTGTTTGGTGATATAGTACGATGGTTTAATGTTAGGATTAATTTCTGTAATTCAGGGACTTATGTAGACAAAAAAATAGCCTGGGGATTGAAGCGATTACCTGGTCTGTAGACATTCTTTTCCTTATTTGGATTTTGCTTTGTCTTTATTTCACAAGGAATTAAAAGAGTCATCATATGACTTTCAACTTTTTTTAATTGATGATTTGTGTTGTACGTCTTATGTTGGCTACAAATTTTTTATTTTTTTTTTCAGTAGGAAAATTTTCACAGTCTTGATATTATTGTGAGAAGTTGATTTTTGAAAATTTGTAAAGTCTGAACTTAGGAAATAGCAAATGTAGCATTTGATGAGAAATATCCAGCATTGGTTTTTTGTCTGAGTCTCAGGAGATATTTGATATCCTTCATTGACTTTAGTCACATACTTTCAAGAAATACTCGTTTTTATAGCAAAAGTTTCAGACGTGGGGTTTATTATGAATAACTGGATTAAGTCTCTGCTCTTGCAGACAATAGATTTGAGGTTTAGCTTTCACCTGGATCATTGAGGCTATATGAAAGTATGCATGCTGTGAAAAGGGAGGAAGGCTGTTAACCTCTTTTAAAACCTGACATGATTTCTACCTAATTGGAACACAATTAACACAGAGCCTTAAATCACAAGAACTTGTCTTGACTAGATCAGAAAACTAAGTATTAAAAGTACTGCTACAGATAAAAGTTGTCATGAGATCTAATTGTATGTGACTAAATTTAGATGAGTAATTAAAAGACCCTTAGATTTGAAGACCATGGTGGAGATCAGAGAAGAGAAAGAATGTGCTGAGGATGGAATATGGAGGGAGTCTGAAACTTCATTAGGGACAAGTGAGGATGCTTAGAAGATACTTCAGTAGGTCGCCAGCTCTGCCTGAGCCTGGCCTTTCCTGAGAACATTTTTCTAGGATTGGGTGCAACTTCCACAAACCAGGAAAGTAGTGAAAATTTCAGGAAAGGCTGAGAAAGGGCACAGTGTCAGAGGGGCTGTGTATGTGTGCACATACGGTTGTGTGCCTGTGAAATCTGGGCACTTTCACTTCCATCACCGCCACAGCTACAATTTGCTAGTTAAAGAGGAAGTGCTGAAACTTGTATTGCATTGACCTTAAGACGAAGGCATGGAATTCCTCTGTGCTTTGAATTTCTTGGAATCTGGCCATGCCTCCACAAGATGCCTGAGGAAAATCATGCAGATTTTATTTCTGAGTGTTGTTAACAGACTGTGTGCAACCTGGCTTCCACACAGATAGTCTTTCCTTGAGCTAATTTTGTGTGGGATGGGATAACCATTCTGCACTGACTTGCTCTGCCAGTTCTTGTACTTTTCCATTTCGGTTCAGCAATTTTATGACATTAGGTCTTTACAATGGATCATCTTTTACTACAGGTTTTATTGCTTGCATCAAAATAGGTCAGTAAAGGTTTTGAGATGCCATGATAATTGAAGTGATCAAAATATGCAAAAGATCTCATTATGTCTCCTGGTATGCTGTCAAAGTCAGAAAGCTAAATTAATAAAAAAGGGAGGACATAAAATAGCCATTTAATGTAATTACATCCATTAGTGGTATAAGATGCCCTTCACTTGACACCCATTTGATGTTGGTCCCTGGTACTACAAAATGGACTAAAAAGCTTGATATAAAAATGCCCAGTGGCTCAGATAAACAATACAAGTCTTCAAAATAAACAAATATGAAAGAAGTTTAACACCTGAGGTGTGTGGTCCTTAGCTACTACAGAAATTACAAATATGTTGCATTCTGCTTCTTCTAGGTGATCCCATGTGTTTGAGTATATTTACAAGTAGATCATGGTAAAAAATACCAGTCTGGGTAGGAAGGGTCTCATTTGGAAGATAGAAGATCTTCAGCCAATTGATGGTGTATGCAAAGATGTGGAAAATTTTTCATGAAAATGAAGATTGTACAAATCAAAATGTGCTTAGGCATTACCCTTTCCCTGGCACAGCTCTACCTATTGATTCTATCAGAGTATACTGACTCTATCAGAGGAGGATAAAGAGCAATGAATCTCCACTGAGCTTTACCTATATGATGCCTGAAATCTCTTGGAGGGGAAAAAGCAATTAGCATGTCATGAAGCCCTTCCCTTGGCAGGGAGTTAATGTCTTCTTGTACTGAAAACAAAATAATATACTTTATGTACTTAAGGAGTATCTGGCAGACCAATATAATGACAAAATTTTCAAGCCCTGCTGAGGAGATGGGTACTCAAGCCCCAGAGAGGGACTGTCTGGAGGGGAGGGAGAAGTGTCTCAGTGTTTGATGCTGAGGTGGCTGCCTGGCTGCCCCAGATTGCAAATGTGCTTCTGGGACCCTCCAAACACCCTCTGCTCTTTTGTGACTCCTCTTTGCTCTCTGTCCACCTCATGTGCTTTGTGTTAATCCTTTTAGAGTGCTCCAATCCCTTCTTCATGCTAGCGAAGAGCAGAAGTGGAGATGGGGCAGATGTTTGGCAAAATCACATTCCCCTCTAATTTAAAGAGGCATATTCTTTTGTGTTGCTGTTGATCTTGTGCCAAGTATTGAATGTGGAGAGTAAAATTCAGCTTTTACAATGGCTGCTGTGAACTTGCCTTAAGGGAGGCATTCCCAGATACAAAAAAAAAAAAAAAGATAAACCCTCCCCTTCTTTTCTTCTAGAGATTCTTTGCAGTACACCTGAATACTCAAAATACTCAGATACTTCAGTCAAAGACATATCTATCGGGGAAAAAGTTAAGGGTATACTTTTTCTTATATTTACATAGAAACTGTGAAACTTCCTACTATAAGTTAAAAGCTTTGCAATATTTCTTATGGGTTTGGTAATTTGGGTACTAATAGTTATCTCCAATTTAAGAGACAAATAACAGCTCATCTCTGGCATATCTTCTAAGAATGATCATAATATATTGGAATGTCAATGGATCTGAAGTGTCACTATTCTCAAAACCTTACTTGGGAGTAAAGCTTAGTATAGGTCAAAAGTAGCTTGGGCCTTTGCAGAGCAGAGGGTCTGCTAGCAGGAGGTGTTAATGAACAGAAATTGTAAATAAATGTCTCTTTCTTTTGATTTTTAACTGTTCTAGTCTTCCCCTCTCATCTTGATTTTTCTCCTCCATTTCTCTTCAGCCCCAACATTTCAATCTTTCTCTTCTTGTTCTCCTAAGATGCAAAGATTTCTGTTCCTGCCCTAAAGTCTGTGCTTGATGTATTGGTTTTTCCCATGTCAAACCTAAAACGGTGAAGACACTTGCCTTATCTTCCTCTAAGTATGAAGTCATCTCTGTAGGCATAGCTGTCAGAGACAGCTGGCTCCCTACTAAATTAGCTTCTCAGAGGGTTTTTTCCTTAATGTAATTATTGCAGAGGAGATATGCATACAAAAAATTGCTGTCTATGGTGGTGACTGGACAACCTACAGGAAAGGGGGAATGGCCTCTGTCTGAGTCCAACTTGTCCAGAGCTTGTGGTCTCATTAGGGACACATCTCCTCCTCTAGATTGGTCACCTTGCTTCTGGCCCTGCCTCACAAAGTGATCAAGTGGCCTTCAGAGAGTACTAGGTTTGAGGGTTAAAATGAGATGACAACATCTTTTCACTTAGAGATGTTCTCCTTTTTCTCTTTATTACCTTGGTTTGTTAGCATAATAAAAATCTGGTGTGGATAACTAAGAATAGAAGAGAAGCTTATAAAGAATTATGAGAGTGAAACTTTGAATTTTTGTACAGGCAAAACTGGAAACCAAGAAAGACTGAAGAATTTGAATGTGTCAACAGAGGAAAGGAATTATTCTGGCAAACAGAAGTCTGTGTAGCCAATTCTTTCCATGTGTTTATGGCTGATATTTTTATGCAGTAAAGTGTTGGAGTTTACTTATGAAAATAAAGAATTTTCATATCACTCCTGCCTAGTTAGTTTTCTTTGGGAATGCATGAATCAGAATTACTTTTGGTGAACCTTTTAAATGGGTGATGGTAACAGTGTTGCTGGGGGTCTGAACTGCAGTGGGGTAGTGTGAGCTTTATGGTATGTTAAGATATGGAATGATAATATATGGGCTTTTCCCTACAGCTTAGTTGCTTTTAATGAAAATAATTAAAATACAGGTGATAGAGTTGAAGTAATATTCTATTTGGCAGATGTAAAAGCCTTGTACTAGCACTGAGATATTGGTAGCTGATGACTTAAATGTACTGTACTAGGATAGCTTATCAATGGGTTTGTTTTTCATTTGTTTTGTGTAGAACAGCTAGTTACTTAACCAATCCATTATTTCTTACATTGATTGAGCATTTTGATATGCCATTTTATTTTATCAGTCTCCTTGAGCTGATAAAACAGGCTTTCTCACAGTAAAGGAAGGATTCCTGCTTTATTGTAGTGACTAATTGTCTGTCTTTGGAGTTGTCAGGATCTCCTTCATGCTACTAAATGAAGCAGACAGAAGATTCTAGAGCATCCTACAGCACTTCTACAACTGGCCACATTAAATGTTCTGCTTCCAAAAGATGAGTTTTTATCTCATCGCATAGAAATCTTGTACATGGGAGGATTTGGTGTCTTCCCAGAAGATAGCAAAAAAGATACAGTGATGTGAAAAATCTAGTTCTGAGTATTATGGGTAATATCTGGACTACTTCCCAGGCTTCTAAGTCTTCCCAGAGCCACATCAACTTCTTTGTTCATGTCTGTGCTTCTGACTCTCTCTGTCATTGGATCTTCATTTGCTCCAGAAAGCTATTCCTATGGGCAGGTGGTAAGCAGCAGATATTGGCCTCTATTTTCCTTGCCTTATGATTTTTTCACCACTTTTAATCTCAGTAAATATCCTTCCCTTTCACTGTAAACCTGTACATAAGCCATTAACCTGGTGATGAGTTTGTCATCATGTTCCTCATTTCAGTCCAGCTCTCCTGGGTCTGTGAAGAATTTTCTCATCTTTGTTCATACAGAGACAGCTTGTAACAGCAGTTTCTCCTTTCCTGTAGGAAGGGAGTTCCTATCTTCCTGCGAGTTCCTACCTGGAAGAAAATTGTTCACTGATTAAGATAAGAAGACACCAATCCCTGCCCTATGGAATGGACAGTCTGATCAAATACCAGGACTGAGACTGGCAGTGATTAATGTTTGGGACTAGGGAAGGGAGTTGAAATAACAGTAAATAGCATGGGGACTAGCACACAGGTCTGTATCTGCCCATCTCTTATCTGGAAATATCCCTTACTAGAGTTATAGAAGAAATGGGAATTGATAGAGGGTGTAGGGTGTGGGATTTGGGATTCATCATTTAGAGACAGTTTAAGGAAGCTTGGGAACGCTTCAGTGGTGTCACTGTAGAAATTTTGTAGATTACAGGTCTGATTCAGTCTGTTTGTGTTTATTTTAATTATAAGTGAAGGTGGAACTCTGGATAACTATCTTCTTAACACATACATCTGAGTGTGAAGAAAAAAACAAATCCTGCTAAGCTCTTAGATTTGGTGATATAATGGGCTGGTATTCACATAAGGTGATTGTGTATTGTGGGTGAAATATTTCTCTGTCCTAATGGCAGGCATAGAATCTGAGAACTGTTGGAAGACTCAGAAAAGCTCTTAGGGTAGGGAGAGACAGCTAAGGCAGAGCCTAGGCCTTCTGCTGACTTTCTGCATGGGAGAAATTTCAACATATACAAAAAAATTGAAGTCTTTGATCCACTTTAATTTTGTTGCCTTTCTGTTTGGCTGTGCATCTCCTCTTTTATTTTAGTTTCTTTTGGTGGTGTGGGGTGGTTTTTTTGTTTGTTTGTTTTTATACTGAAATTTATATTTTTCTCTTTTGGCATGCATAATATTTGTTTTTAATAAACCAAGAAGTCCTAACCTTTCCCTTAGGTCTTGAAAATGTTTCTCTATATTTATTTCCAAAAGATTTATTTTTCTCTTGCACCTTTTGAAAGAACAGTTCTGAATACAGTTTGCCTAGGAGGGCTGTAAACAGGCAGATACTGCAACATTCCTCTGAAACACTGCTGACCACCAGGAGATGTTGAGTACCTCAGGTATGATCCAATATGACAACTGCTGTGTTCCTATAGAGTTTTCAGACTTACAGGATTTGTTGCCTATTCTGTAGGCTTCAGGGATATAATTCCAACTACAGTTGAACAAATGAGTACATATAAATTAGTTGACCCTCCCTTTCTCCTCTTAATGGACCACTTTTGATTTTAGCTCCTATAAAGATTTATGGAACATCCCAGAGAATTATGCAGGTTGATAATAAGTAGTGTCTTCAAAGATTTTTCACAAGCTCCTTGTTTTGCCATTTGCAAATGCTGCATGAATCGCAATACCTTTTATAGAACCTTTCATTCAACAGCCACCAAGGGATTAACACAAATAAAAGGTGGGGAAAATGAATAAATGTGGAAAATATAAATATGAAAAATCTTAACTAGTGCAAATATCTGTGAGTATTTGAGGGCTGTAGGTACTAAGGGATGCATTTATTAGCTGGCTGAATTTGAATAAAGATTTGAAAGCATCTAATTTTCCTAGTGAATAGCTAACTCAGCCCTTTAACCTTTCAGGGAAAGAGGTGAGCAGAACAAAGAGCCTCTTGAAGCAAAGTTTTGTTACAGCTTTAGCTGACTTTAGGAAGCTTTTGAGCAGCACATGGCATTATGCAGCAAGAGAATGCCAAACATATGTGCTTTGGAATACATGTCTCTTATCTGAAGAGTGTTTCTTTACATTGTAAATCATATCCTGGAAGAAATTAGAATGAAGGCAATTCCAGAAGGAAAAGAATAGTGCTTCACAAGTTATACTTTTGTATTACTTGTTTGGTAGCCAAATTTAAAACTATTTATTGAGTGATGACTCAGGTTTTTACCTGTGATATGACTTGAAAAACCTGGAATCTTATTGAAGTAATTTCTTTAATGGAAGAAAGATGGTGCTATTATAAAATGTGACAGTTAACAATATCTTCAGAAGGGGGTGAGAGAAAGAGTCTGCAACAAAATTACTTGATTTTGCATAAGAAATTGCTGGCTCACATTATGAATTCATAAATATAAACTTGCAGGGGGGCTACCTCATTAAATCAAATAAAAGCAGTGGGGGGTGGGGGAAAATAGAAAAGCACTGGAATCACTTTCCCTACTCCAGGCCCACGGGAGAAACAGAACCATGTGAGGTGGAACACATTCTGCATTCAAGTGTTTGCTTCCTTTATGTGTGTGTTAATAATTTAAATAATTTTGAATGCATAAAGCCAAATTTTCAATATTACACAAAGCTGGCAAATAATTTATCAACTGCAGAACAAATAATTGCCTTTAATTGAAAGGAATCTTTCTGCATTCTGCAACAATAACCTAATGAGTGGGCTGATAATAAAATTACCCAACTTCTTTGAGCCAGATCTCTAGAATAATATAGCATTCTAAGATTTACATTATTAATTTGGTTATTCTTAACATTAATTTTTATATAATTAACTGAAAGCTACATAGGTACTTTTTCTCCCTCCTTCTGAACTGTTACATTGATCTGCACCTCTGTATGTGTACAAAGGCAAGGACACATGTCTGTATTCCCATATCAGGGCATGTCTTACTTCCCTGGTATGAATTGTGTTATTTTATTACACTGGATTGTAAGCTCCTGACTGTGGATTCAGTGACCCTAACTAACACTGGCAAATGGAACTCAGTGGGACTGCCTGAGTTCACTGAGACTGATCACTAACATTAGGCATGTGCACAAATCATCACAAGATTTAGCAAAATCGACAACAAAAAGTAAATACAAGAAAGAAAGAAGAGAGAGGAAAAATGGTGATAGATATTTAAACATCAGTCATACATCTGCATAAATGGTTTGTTGGAAGAAGAAGCTGATCATTGGTCATGGATATAGCTGTTGAAATTTGCAAAAATTTAAAATTATTTCCTAACAGTAAAAATAGGATTTTAAATTTTTTTTGTTACTTTGTTTTTGTTTCTGCACTGGATTCATTGTGCTGATGGCAGGCTGATTTTGGAGGGACAGGTTGAACTTTGCAGGAGACTGAAGACCTCTCCACCACTGAGTACTGCAGCAGTCCAGGCAGCAGCAGTCCAAGCTTTACGACTGTCCCTGGTTAACGCTGATTAGAGCAGTTAATACCTTAGTACATGTATCCCTGTCTATGAGCAGTTCTATGCCTAATCTCTGTGGTGAGATTGTAAGAAGTGCTAGGATGCTCATTCTAGTTATTTTTCCTCTGCTACTGCTTGTTATATATGATAGGTGCGATGATAAATACCTGCAGATAGGAGCCTACATCCACTGGCATCTGGGTTGAGGCCACCAAATCCAACCATTATGACATGTCACTGATTTGCTCCTTCATCACTCCTATGGAGCTAAAACTTTCATTTTCCTCTAAGGCAAGAGTGAGTGGCAGTTCAGATTGATTTTTTTGCATGTGAAAAGCAGGAGATGTAAATGACACAAAGGTTAATGACAGGATAGATGATCTTTTAAAGCTTTCAGCTATTACCATTCTTACAAACTTTCTATCATGCTTCAGATAAATTATTCAGGGTTTTTTTAGTTACAATCACAAGAATAGGACAGATTTTGTGATGCTTGCTGACTCCTGTGTAAAAACTCCAGGCATTTCTGGGGACATGTATTCCTCTTGTGTTTGTTCTCTCTAGAATGATGTTTTTCCAACTGAGCAATAGAGGATATCAAAGGGAGCTTAGGCCCAGTGTTGTGTTAGGCTGGCAGCCAGTACTGTGATGCCAGTATTTCAGTGCCTGTGAGTTGGATGGCAGATTGCTGACCCTTTGCTGAAATGGCACTGGCAATAAGATGGACCAGGCATGGCTACATGTCTCTTTTACCAAACAGCAGGGCCTAAGGTGGATGGAGCCAAAAGACACTCTCAGAGCCAGCTTGCTCTTGCCATGAGGTTGGATGCCTTCCAGAGGGAGCTTCTTTCCAGAATAAGGCTGCAGAAAACTGTGGTAGAGAAAAAGAACAAAACACAGGAAGAATGTCAAAGCAAGGCTGGTGTAGTGGAAGAATCTCAGCCAATTGCCAGTCAGTGTTTAATTCTTCAATAAATGCTCTAAAAGATATGTAGAGGTGTGAGACCGCCTCCTCATAAGGTAGTCCTGCTGTGGCAGTGAGGGATGGTGGAAGTTAACAGCAATTATGAAAGCAATGTGTGAAATCCTGACTGTAGCTGTATGTTACTGCAGGTGTGTGGGTGCTGCTGCTGGTGATGCTGTGGAAGTGAGATACAATACAGAAACTGGTCAGGAGACATAAGAGAGACACGTGGACAATGCCAAAGTCAACATGCAAAGCTGGCATCATACATATCCAAATGTATCCTTCTGCTACCCTCTTTCTGAGAATGTATTTCTTTTCTAGACACATTTCATTCTGCAGGCTTTCCCAAAATTTATATTCCTCCAAAACATTCCTTCTTTCTAAATGACACTATCTTTCTGTCTTGGGTCAAAAGTCTTCTTGCTAGCTTACTGCTAGCAACGTGAACTGTGTATTATGTGGATTCATTTGTAGTCTGGACATTGGAAACAAAACTGTAAAGGTTAACATAGCAAAATAGGAGAGTCATCTATGGCAGATATCTCTAGTGTTACAAAATCAGAGCCCAAATTTTTTGCTCAAAAATACATAATATAGTTAATTACTGTTCATATTCTGTTAGTAGTCATCTAGTGGTTAATATATCAACAATTGTAGGCCAAATACAGTGTGGTTACAATATATAGATTCCCTCATTGAATATTATTTTTATTTAAATAATGAGGTTCCAACTTGAGTATGCTAGTTGACTCATACTTAAAATTTCAATACAAATGATAAAACCTAAAAATGTTGAAGGGAATAATTCCAAACTAAACTGCATAATACCATGTGAATCTTGGGCAGAGGGATGTCTTATATCCTTCAGAAATAATCCCACTACCTGTGGAATTGACTGATGAGGGTTTGGATATTGTTTCTAAACAGTGGGATAAAGTAGCCTCTAGGGCTCAGAGAAGTTTCCAAGCTGTTGAATATTCATAAGGAACGTTATTGTTCTGATGAACAGATGTAGTGGTGTAGCTGTGTAAAAGCCACTGGCTTTGGAATCCATGCTGCACAATGACGTTCATGTTTTTGTGATAGTCTAAACTCACGATTCCCTAAGGCTGTGACATCTGAGTGCAGACTTCGCAAGAGTTTTAGAAAAGAAATTCTAACTGGAGTGTTTTGTTTTTTTCCATCAGAAATTTAAAAACTTGTCACAGACATGCAGTGAAAAATACAGCTATTGTGAAGATGGCCAGGAGTACAAAGAGCTCTGGGGAAAAAACTGCATTAAGATTGGAGTGTTGCAGGACATCTGAACTTCATTGAGAAACACAATTAACTAAGAGACCATGCATGCAAAATAAGCCTTTTAATGATAATTTGCACATCTAAACCTGAAGTTCTCAATTAAAATGATGGTAAGATATATTGTGAAACATCATTTTGAATTTACCAACCTGCATGAAAAGGAAGAGACATTTGTCAAAACCAAGACGTCTTCTAAACAAACCTGTTTATTCCACCAGAGACAGAGATTACTGGTGTATCCTAATGGAGGTGTCATTTCTTCATAACTGGGAATAAACTACGAGGTTTGGAGAACAGCATATCTAAAGCAATATGTTAATAATACTCTACTAAATTCTCTGTTTGCACAGAACACCTTTGAGTACAGTAAGATGCAATTGAATATGAATAAATATTGAAAGGGCTGCTCTTCAAAACTCATGTTAATTTGGCAACTGTTCTAGATCAACTTGAATCATATGCAATTAGATTAAGTTATCCTCTCTTCACAAAAGGAGCAGTGTGTTTAGTCCTGAACTAAGACCTAACTCCAACCTCCTGAAATGCCAGGAGTTTTCATGTATGTTCTACTGCTCTGACTTTTCAACTGATACAGCATATCACTAAAGCACAGACTCTTAAGATGAGACAGACATTCTAAATATTTGGTGATATAACATTAAATCATAGGATCATAGAATCGTTAAGGTAGGAAAAAAATCTCCAGGATCATCAAGTCCAACTGTAAATCTAACATCAGCATAATGTTCACCACTAAACCATGTCTCTATGTGCCATATCCGCACATTTTTTTTAAAATTTCAAGATGGTGACTCCAGCCACCAGACTTCTCTGGGCAGCCTGTTCCAATGGTGACAACCCTTTCCATGAAGAATTTTTTCCCAATACCTAATCTGAACCTCCCCTGGCAGAAGGCTGAGATTAGCCATTATTAACTAGATTAATGTTACAGGATCAACAGCCCAGCAGAAGTGCATCAACACCAATGTGCACAGCATGGGCAATGAACAGGAGGGGCTGGAAGCCATTGTGCAGGAGGAAACTGTGACACTGCGACATGACTGTCATCATGGAAACATGGTGGGATGACTCACACAACTGGAATGCTCCAATGGATGGCTATAAACTATTCAGCAGAGCCAGGCAAAGGAGAGGCAGTGCGTAGCCCTGTATGTAAGGGAGTGTTTTGAGTGTCTAGAGCTTGATGATGGTGATGAAAGGGTGGAGAGTTTATGGATAAGAATCAGGAGGAAGGCCAACACACAGGTGTCATGGTGGGAGTTTGTTACCCAAGACCACCCAAACAAGATGAAGAAGCAGACAAAATACTCTATAAGCATCTGGGAGAATCATAGAACCATAGAAAATGTTGAATTGAAAGGGACCCATCAGGATCATCAAGCCCAACTCCTGGCCCTGCACAGGAAACCATAAGACTCACACCATGTGCTTGAGACTGTTGTCTAAATACTTCTTGAACTCTGACAGGCTTGGTGCTATGAGCACTTCCCTGGAGAGCCTGTTCCAGTGAAGACCTTCTCCTGATATCCAACTTAAACATTCCCTGACTCAGCTTCATGCCATTTCCTTGGGTCCTATCACTAGCTACAAGAGTGGAGAGATCAGTGCCTGCCCCTTCACTCCCCCTTGTAAGGATGTGGAAGACCACAGTGAGGTCTCCCCTCAGCGTCCTCTTCTCCAGGCTCAGCAGTACAAGTGACCTCAGCCACCCCTCATACAGCTTCTCTGCCAGCCCCTTCACCATCCTCATGAAAACCTTCAGATGGTCTCTAAAAACTTTTCCCTTGTTCTTGTGTTCTTGTCTTCTCCCTTCTTCCCTTCAAGTTACCAGATGTCTGCTGCAAATACAAGACAGTGGAGAGAAAAGAAATCTGAAAATTCTTGGAGTATGTGGAAGAGAACTTCCTGAGACAACTGCTGAGGGTGTCAGCTTGGGAACACATCAACTGGATCTGCTATCTGTGAACAGAGTAGGACTTTTGGTTGCCAAAGGCCATCTTGGTCAAAGTGATCATGAAATGATAGAGCTGTCAATTCTTTAGAAGATTCTCAGTTCCCAAAGAACCTCAGATTTCTGGATGGCAGACTTTGTATTGTTTAGAAGATTGGTTGACAGAGTCCCCTGGGAGGCAGTCCCAAAGTGCAAAGGAGTCCAGGAATGTGGAACATTCTTCAAGACGGAAATCCTAATGACCCAGGAGCAGTCTGCCCTCATGTACCAAAAAATGAGATGGTGGGGAAGAAGATCAGCCTGACTGAACAGAGAGCTTTGGCTGGAACTCAGAAAGGAAAAGAGAGTTTTGACCTTTGGAAGAAAGGGTGTGGAACTCAGGTGGACTACAAGGACGTTGTGAGGTTAATGCAGTGAGAAAATTATAAGCACTTTGGCCACAGAACTTAATCTACCTACTGCTGTAAAAGACAGAATGTTTATATAAATGCATTAACAATAAAAGGAGACCTAAGGAGAACCTTCATCATTTATTGGATGCCTTGGAGACATAACAACAAAAAAATATGAAAATGCTGAGATGCATGGTATCCTGCTTTGTATCTGCAATAGTGTGGCCAGCAGGACCGGGGCAGTGATTGTCCCCTTGTTCTTGGCACTGCAGAGGCCACACCTCAAATCCTGTATCTAGTTTTGGACCCCTCATGACAAGAAAGACACTGAGGGCCTGGAATGTCCAGAGAAGGGCAACAGAGCTGGGGAAGGGACTGGAGCACAAGGAGCAGCGGAGGAAGTGTTCAGCCTGGAGAAAAGGAGGCTCAGGGGAGACCTTGCCACTCTCTACAACTGCCTGACAAGAGGCTGTGGCCAGGCAAGGGTCAGTCTCTTCTCCCAGGAAGCAAACAGAAGAAATGGACTCAATTTTCACCAGGGGGGGTTTAGATTGAATATTAGGAAAAATTTCTTCACCAACAGTGTTATCAAGCATTGGAACAGGCTGCCCAGGGAAGTGGTGGAGTCACCATTCCTGGAGGTATTTGAAAGATGTGTAGATGCAGCATTTAGCTTTCGTGGTGAACTTGGCAGTGTTGTATGAAAGGTTGGACTTGCTGATCCTAAAGATCTTCTCCAAACAAAATGATTCCATGAGTCTAGTTCCATGGCTAAACATAAGGTATTTAAGAAGTTTGGGGTTTTTTTGAGAATGTGTTTCAGCACTGAAAAAGCAGCAGGAGATTAGAAAACACTAATTTTATTTACGTCACATAAGGGAAGAGTGTGAAAAAGATGATGAAAATTAAGTTCATTAAATCCAACAACAGTATTAAGACATTTTTGAGATAATGTTCATACAGAGTTTAAAGCTGCATTTGGAGAATGGAAATGTAATAAGAATAAATCAGCGTGGGTTTGGGAAGAAGAAATTATGACAAACAATTCTGATTACATTTTTTAATGCAATAATAATTGGCTTACATAGAAAGAAGCCTGGTAGACATTTTACAGATGGATTTTCAGGGAAGCTCTCAACAAGGTTTCACATGATGGATTACTGCATAAAGCCTTCTAAATATGGATTAGGGGATGAATGCTTAAGATGTAGAAGGAATTGCTTAGAAGATAAAAATGGAGGAATTAAAAGTGCATTTTTGTTCACCCGAGCTGGGATCCTTCATGGGAGTCCTTTAGTGTCTTCAGCAGGACTTATACCAGGACTTTCATTTGAAGCAGAGCCCCACAGGGCCCTTGATAGATGGCTGTGTGCCCTCATATTGATAATTTAGATGGTGCTGTAAAACAGAAGAGTGACATTTCAAGTAGCTGACATAGGCTGTTTTAATACCATGTGGTGGAATATAATTCAAGGGGCTCTGAAGAAGTTCTGGACACACTGGTACATCTACATTTTTAGCACAGGAGCTAGCAGGGGTCATAGGCTGAGCTTTTGAAGGCATAAGCCAGGCTTGCCAGTGATAAGCAATGAGATGGCACACCAAAACTTGAGGAACTGAATGTTAGTGAGACCCTACAATCTGCTCCATGAAGTGTTGTCTACAATGAAACACACTTGAAATGCTTCTATCCCAGTGCAGGCAGCATGAGGAACAAACAAGAGGAGTTTGAAGCTTTGGCCTGGTCCCAGAGATTTGACATCACTGGCATAAGGAAAATCTGATGGGATGAGTCCTGTGAGTGGAGTGCCCATTGGATGTTTACAGGTTCCTCAGGAGGGACAGACAGGGCAGGCAAGGTGTGGGGGGGGTGATGTTGGATATTAGGAAAAGGTTCCACACTCAGATGGAGGCTGGGCCCTGGAACAGGCTCCCTGGGAAAGTGGTCACAGCACCAATCCTCACAGAGCTCAAGAAGATTTTGAACGATGCTCTCAGGCACGCGATGTGACTCTTGGTGATGATCCAGTGCAGGGCTAATTGTTGGACTCTGCGATGCTTGTGGGCTCCTCCCCACTCAGCATGTTCTGTGATTCTGTAATTTTGTGATTCTGTGAAATGAACTAATATGAGAGAATCAGGAATCTGAATCTGTTTTAAATGATCAATTCACAGTAGGCTTGTAGGACTTTATTTTAAGAAATTTGTATTGCTGTCCATTTAAAGTTTAGGCCAGTAGGCTGTATTTCTGCTTCTTGAGTTAGATCTCTCTGGGAAAAGGTGTTCTTGGTGCGGCATGCAGAAGAAAGATGAAGACTTTAAAACACTATATCTAAGGCTCATCAGAATAAATCATTACCTTCCAATAGAGCTAAGGGAACGAATTCGTAAAAAACTGAAACAATTTGCTCCACAGGTCCACTGGAGAGCTGAAATCAGAGTTAATGTCTTATAAGGCTGGATAAAATGTCCCATTCACTACTCTAATTAGAAAATTGTATCAGTTTAAGAATGATGAATGATACAGTCTTGAAGATGATAAGAGAAATATACACATTTGGCATATAGCCCTGTCTTCAGAATGAAACTGAGCTTGTGAGAACTGATGTGACTTTAATTTGCAAAAAAAATTAATTGATGGCACAATATTTTTGAACTACTAAAGAACTGGTACAAATTTTGGAAGTTTCAAAGATCGCCGGAAAGAAAAAAATTAAATTATCAATCTAATATGTTCCATAGTTTTTACATAGACATAGGAAGTAAGTATATTTTATTTTCTGAACTTGTATTTTGAGAATCTGCAAAATACAAGCAAATATGTAGAAGTGTCAAAATTCCTTTGGTTTTGCTTATGGAGTTCTGAGTACATTGGCATACCATGAAACTTGTGCAAGCTTTTTGAAAATGATTTTATTTTACTAAAAAGTGTCTCTTGGTTGTCTCATCTTCTTGTTTGCCTTTTCAGTTACTTCTTTAAAGGTGTTGCACCGTTTGGGATAGTTTTGGTCTAAAAGCATGCTTTGGTCTATTAAAATACTTCACATCTAGAGTAGATGTTTTGGAAATCTGAAATCTAATATTTCCTAAAATACAAAACAAGGATTAGTGGGAGCAGAGATGGATGGAGAATTGGCCAGTGACCATCATAAGTGTTCAGGAAAATTTAAGGAGTTTGTCCAATGTGCATTAACTTAGATCCAAAGTACTGGTGAATAGGAACAGCTAAGAATACTTGCAGAGAAAAAAAACTGGGAAATATTGACAGAATAAAGAAGTGTCCCTTTGTTTCCTTCGTGCAACTACAGTGGCCACACTGCATATAGAGGTTTCATTTTGCTGTTGATATTTTTTGGTATACAATTTGTTTGATTTAAGGACCAAACACTTGAGCCTGTAAATACAGAGCTCCAGATTTTACATCCTCTTAGTATACCTGACTGTTTAATATATAGATCCAAACTCTATAAATACTTTCTAACATAAATCCTGCTTTGACTTAGCCTGTGCATATTTTCAAACATTGATGATGATAGAAATATGTTGCTTGATCAAAGGGACAGGAAAATAATTCCAGTGATATTCAAACAGGTAATGAGTTTAAGAAAACAATGTAAGAATGGTGCAGCACTGGATAAGGTGCCCAGAGAGATTGTGTAACCTTCATCCTTAGAGAGGTTCAAAACTAGACCCAGATTTAGCTTTCAAGGTAGTCCTGCTTTGATCAAGAGATATCTTCCAATATTAATCTTTATGCCTCAGGCTTGTAAAATTTAAAAATATTTTGAGATATTTCTTGGGTTTGTGGGAAAATAGCCATCATTAAATTGTCTTTTAGTTAGATGTTGAAGGGTTAGGGGTTATAATATGATCAGTAAATAGCCAAACCTTTGAGCTAATCTAAGATTTCCTCTGCATGCAAAGACTTTCAGTGGGATGATTGTAATGTCTTTGCCTTGCAGTAGTGAGCTGAGCCACAGATAGTGCTACCCCAGCAAGAACCTGGTGATGCTGTGAATGTGAGCTGAACAATGAACTGGCAATGAAAACATAATAGCCCATGGCCAATGGCATGTCTCCCAAATATTTTCCTCTACAATGGGTAAGGCTGTACATATTTCAATTTCCACTTTAAAATGTTCTTTCCCCATTTTCTCATCTTTCTCCTTTGCAAATGTCTTACCCAGTAAAATCAAAATCATTTTTGAGTAAGTGCATCTATGTAAAGAAAATGAAGACTGAAGATCACACAGCAAAAATGAACTTTTTCAAGTCAAATGGCTGTAGAATTATCTATACAGCCCCAGTGTTTGAATCCCCAGAGACAGGAACTTTAGCAGAATCTCTTGCAAATTGCAGTTTTGATAAGTTTTAAATGATACTCAATTTTCACCAGCAAGCAATAAATATAGTGAAATACTGTGTGTTGACCTTGCAAAGGCATCTGATAGAACAGATTGTAGTCAGCTGTAGGGATTTGCTTCCAAACTGCAGCAAACTAGATGTGGAAAAGGCAGTGCTATAACATATACTCCCCTCTCTAGATTTTGAACAGATTGAAAGGGAATACAGTCAGCATTCAAATACTTCTTTGTTGCCATGCATATTAAAAGCCCAGGGTAAAACTTTGCATTTTTGTTCCCAACTGTGTACATAGACAGTACTATTCTCCATCCAAATATGCAATATGAAAACTTGTCTGCATCAGTCATTTTGAAATAATTGCTTTAATTTGGGTCTGTGGCTGAACACAAGACTGGTGTCAGCTCCTAGCAGTCACTTTTCCCAACAATTTCCTTTTTTCCAGCTTGACGAATAAAAACCACTTGGTAATAGCTTTAAATTTAAAATTCAGTGTTGACCAGCTGATAGGAGACTTATCAAATATTGGATTTCTCTATATAAATAGGCATATCCAAAGTACAAAGAAGATTCCAATGACTTTCATTTGTTGTACTGCCTTTGTTATCAAATTTCCCACTAATCAAAACTTTTACTTCACTTCTGTCATGTCCCTGACAGCTTTACATATCATATTTATTTATTATACACCTCAGTTTATCAAAGTTTTGTTTACAACATATCTCCTGTGAGAGAATGACACCCTACATACACAAATATAGCTGATATTTGAGATTCTGACTTGCAATCTTGTGAGTTTTAAGCTAAGATTTAAAGGAAAATTGTCATTGTTTGTGAACACGAGAACAAAATGCACAAGGATGGCAGATGTAGTGCTATGTGCTTAGAAATCCCATTTGGTGAGTGGTAGAGAGCTAAGAGGCTAACAAAGGACTTTGATTGCCCACATAGTCTAGATGCTGAGTTTGCAACCAAAATTTGGTACTAGATTTTTTAAATTACTTGGTGTCATTTGTAAGATTAGCTGCATATTTGGAATATTTGTTTCCTACTTTTGTTTCTCTGAGGTCTCATCTTTTGTTCCTTCACATATCTTAGAATTGTCTTTCTTGCCCAGTCTCAAACGTGGCTCACAGGAGAGCATTCCCTATAGTCACCAACAAAGCAAATGGGGTTTTGTGGGCTACGGGTGATGATCCAATAATAGGCCCTTCCTAAACATAGTTGTTTTGGCAATGGAAAGAACAAAATTAAAGGAAAAACATTTAAAGGTAAAAATTGTTACACAGGTTTGTCTTCTTTGGTTTACTTCATTCCTTAATGGGATGTCTAATTTTCCATCAGTTTTCTATACTGGCACTTGCGCTTTCAAATGACAATTAGGTTCCTGAAGATAGTGAAAATAAATGATAAACAATTATCTTTCTTTCTGCCCTTTTAAGAAGTGCCTTTAAGTTCACTTAAGTGGAATAAAAAAAAAGAAGTTTAGAATTAATGGTGTAAATAAAATTAAAGTGTTTATAACTATCTTCCTTGTCCAAAACTGGAAGTTTTTATCTTAAAAAATGATAATGCAGAAAACTGGAAAATAAGTAGTGTCTGGCATGACTGACTGTTCTTTTTCAGAGTTGAAGGGTTACTCAGTTTTCTCATCTCTCTTAGGTAAAATCTCCAGTTATAAACACAAAGAGCATGGCACTTGAACTGGCAGATGTCTCTAATGTCTGCAAACAAGCCCTGCTTATGGAGCTTGCCAAGCCTGGGTGTTGAAAGTGAATTTGATTATGAAGATGGCAAGAAGACCTCGTGGAGGAGCTCAGGCAGTTAATACAAGAGAAGGAAGCTGTGGCAGGGGATGTGACATTGGTAACTTGGGGTTTTAATCGTGCAGGAAACCAGCAAGGACATAATCACTGCTGGGTAATTAATGCTCATATGCATCCAAGTCACATTTTTTAAAGAGAAACTAAGTTTCTCTTTAGTAATGCAGCATTGTCAGAAAGATGTTTTGGGATTTGTCCCATTGAAGAGATTTAACTTGTACCTTGCTCACCAAGGGGTACCCAGCTTGAGGAAAAAGCAGAAGATTTTACTCGTGCAATACATTTTTAGTAGAACTTCTGTGGTGATAAATTATTTATATGATTAAATCTGAAAGCAACAGCAGATGTCTCATTACTTTTATGCAGAGATAGATCTGAGTCATTATGAAATTTTAGTGATTCTTGACCTCCCTGACCATAAGCTGAGAAAGGATTCTTGTGAACAGGCATTTATGGCTACTTAGAGTAGATTCTTCAGGCAATTTCTAGCAATTGGGAGATCTGTAGATCTTAAAGTGGGCTGGTATTGAATCTGAAATTCTTATTTTCATATACAGTTTTGTAGAACTACAGTTCCTGGAAGGCCCATTATGTGATCTCAGACTCCAAGTTTTCTATTGTAACATGATGTGGCTGTAGTCTAAAATATGGTATAATAATTTCAGCTGTGGAAATTGCATTTAAAAATTTACTTCATTTATTTACACTCTTTTGGTCACTGGTTTCCATGTGTTAATCAATATTAATGGATTGTAGTAGCTGACTGTATATACTTTTAATTTTCCAGTAGTGAGTTTAAACCAGTAGCTTTAATCCTAAATTTCCCTCATATCATGAACGTGCCTCTTTCAAATGTATTCTCACAGGCAATTTTCAAGACATTTTCTTTCTCTGTTAAGATCAGTCTCTAATAATATATTTTTTCATTTTTAAAGGTGTCTTAGATTCATCATAATCTAAGACAAGAGAAATTTTCTTTATTTTCCAGGCTTTCTCTTGTTCACTATAGCTGCTGATCAAACAGAAATTTGAAGGAGCCCTCATTTGCAATAAACTCTTTAGCTTTGTAGTGCTTCTCTTTTGTTTTCTACTTTTTACCATCCTTTCCTTCTCATTCTAGAGGCTGTAAAACCATAGCAAACAAGTTACAGTTTATAATGCATGATAATTTCTCTTGCATGATAATTATGTTTTATGAACAAACAAAGTAATAGGTTGATCTGCTGCAGAGGAGAGGCTAGTGAAAATCAGAGAGTGAGAAGATCTTGACAGTCCTTGATCTACTTTTATGGTATGTACATTCATTAATGGGTCATTGAACTAAGAATCAGGATTTTTTCCAAATCAGAAGCCACTTAATTTTATCCAGCCATATACAAGTATTCTATAAAACAATAGAGAAAACCTAGGGAGTGCAAAACAGGGGAAGAAATGTTACTCAAAGAGTAGTGATCAGTTGTCATTTTCTAACTGTAGTTTTCCTGAGAAAAACTACTTTGGTACCTTTCTAGAGGCCAGTGCTGTTTAATGTATTCATAACATAATTAAATCTGTTAATCTGTTTGATTAACAGAATTAAAAACATTAACAGAATTTAAAATATGCTGCTAAAATTACATAAAATATGGAGCTGGTAAAGGAAATTAGGGACCAGATCAGAACTGAAATTAATTTTGACAAACTGGAGGAATGGTCTCCAAAACAGGGCCCAGAGGGTTATGGAGGATGGTGTTGCCTCCAGTTGGCAGCCAGTCACCAGCGATGTCCCCCAAGGATCAGTGTTGGGCCCAGTCCTGTTTAATGTCTTTAGTGATGGTCTGGATGAGGGGATTGAGTCCACCCTCAGCAAATTTGCAGATGACACCATGTTGGGTGCGAGTGTCAATCTGCTGGAGGGTGGGAGGGCTCTGCAGAGTGACCTGGACAGTCTGGATAGATGGGCCAAATCCAGTGAAATGAGGTTCAACAAGACCAAGTGCCAGGTCCTGCACTTTGGCCACAACAACCCCTTGCAGTGCTACAGGCTGGGGACAGAGTGGCTGGACAGCAGCCAGGCAGAGAGGGACCTGGGGGGAGTGATTGACAGGAGGCTGAACATGAGCCAGCCATGTGGCCAGGTGGCCAGAAAGGTGGCCAAAACGTGCATCACCTTGGATACCGCTTATAGGTTTATCTTTCCTTGCCACCTGAGCCTAAATCACCTACTCAGCCTGAGTCGGGTGGGTTTGGTGCCTGGCTGTGACTGGTTTGTGCATGCTTTTTGCAGGAAAGGCTCTGAAGTGTTTGCCAGCAGTTCTCTTGTTTTCCTAAACACTGAAGAATCTAGGTGACATGCCTGTTCTGGTCATGCTGGAAAGTCTCAGAAATCAGAAATGAATGAAGGTCAAAGGGGAACATGATTCTTACAGAAGTGCAAAAGCCTCTGAAGGAGGCTTAAACTAAGGGCTTGAGAACAGTAAAGGCAGAATAACAGCCACCTGTAATATTGTTCCAGTAGCCCTTTCTGTGTTACTTCTTCATCCAACACAGATAACATGGAGTACAAGGGCTCTCATCAAACAAACCTTTCCAGATGATCAGAACCAGAACCAATTTGTTTCTGGACTTGATTTGTAACTGCTGGATTAGTTTGAACAATCCAGAGGCAGCTGAAAATGTTTCAGATGTTGTTGTGCTGCATTCTCCAGCAAGGCATTATTTTCCACTGCTGCTGTAAGGGGCAGTCTCGATCCCCCATTTGTATAGCTCAGCCTTTAGGGACTGGACTGGAAAGAAACTTCTGTGGCACTGAATTGATCTGACCAGGGATTTGAGTCCAAGCAGCATGGCAGTGGATCACCTCCATATGCTCAAACTTGCTTCCTTTATCCTCAAAACATGACGTCCATGTCCAAATTGTCACCTGGAAACAGTCCTTGGCATCTGGTGTCTCCTGAGCTCTGCCTGGGTGTTGTCTGGACAGTGCTATTTGTCATTGCACAGCCAAAACTGTGCAAGAGGCTGTGCTTGCAGTCAAAACAGAGCAGATGATTGTGGACCATTGCCAGTACCTGTGCCTTGGCCCTACTTTATTTGTATTGAAGTAGTCTAAGAGAAGATCTGCTAATAAAATGACTGTTCTATGCAATACAGTAGTTCTGATTGAGGCCATATGGGATATTTAAAGGGGCTAGGGTAGCTGCATGCATATGTCAACATATGTGGCTTCCAGAAGGCAGCTGCTCTGGGAACCAAACCATCAGATTTGAAATTACCAGACACCAGGTAATCAGTCCACTATTTGCTTTTGGTGAGAATAAATTTTGCAGTTAAATTTTCAGCCAAATCACATCTCTGACTGTGGTGCATTGACCTTAACTACGTGCTAAATGCCCACCAGAGCCTTCTATCACTTCCCAATCTCAGCTGGACAGGAAGACAGAAAAACACAACAGAAGGCTTGTGGGTTGAAATAAAGGCAGAGGAAGATCACTCCTGATTACTGTTATGGGCAAAATACACTCAGGGAAATTAGTTTAATTTATTACCAATCAAAGTGGAGCAAGATCGTATGAAACAAATCTAAATCTCCAAACATCTTTGCTCCATTCCTCCCTTCCTGGGGCCAACTTCACTCCCAATTTCTCTATCTCCTCTCACTGAGTGGCATGTGGGAACAGGAGAATGGAGTCTGTGGTCAGTTCATCACACATCATCTCTGCTGCTCCTTCCTCCTCGGGGGAAAGGCTCCTCACACTCTTGTCCTGCTCCAATGTGTCCCTCGTAGGGTCACAGGTCCTGCCAGAAAATCTGCTCCAGCATGGGCTTCCTTTTCCATGGGGCCACAGTTCCTGCCAGGACCAGGCTCCAGTGTGGCTTTCCCATGTGGTCACAGCCTCCTTCAGGCTTCCACCTGCTCTGCCATGGGCTCTTCTGTGGGCTGCAGGTGGATCTCCGCTCCTCCATTGTCATGAGTGGAGTGGGAGCTTCAAAGTTAATTAGAGAATCCCTGCCACAGAGCCATGCAGTGCAGAAAGGATCCCCTTGCGCTCTAAAATCCTTTTCAGAGAGGAGCCTTGGGGCATCTGGATCCATTCTTAGCCTCAGGCTGTCAATAGTTTAAATAACTTTGTCCCACAGGTTTTATTGATGGCAAATCATATATATTTATATAAAATTCATTATTTACTATGAGACATGACTAGACAAAAGATCTTAATCAGAATTATTTACTACACAGTAAAAGCTAAAACTGTTAATAGTGTCTAGTGTAATATAGTGCTCTATTTTAAAACTACTATATTAAAGCTAGCAAAAAGAAACAATTATTGATTAGAGATGGATGTAACTCACCAATATCAACACTTTTGGGCAGGTCTCTTTCTCTTAACCTTGGGGAATATCCTTGGGGGTGTCCCTGATACCCAAGGAAGCAATCACCACACATTCTAAGGAAGAATATGTTAGAAGAACCTAACTGTATGAAAGTGAACTGAACTGTTACAGTATAAATTGATTGACTGTCCACCATATATCCTCAGGTCATCTGTATCAGCTTAGCATTTTTAGATAAAGATACTTTACCATATCTGCCTCACTATCAGGGTGAGTCATACTGTTTCTAGCATAATTCAACACCAAAACCTGCATGACATCTCTTCTCAATCCAACACCAATATCATTGCAAATCGGGCATTATTTGAGTTGCTTGACAACATTCCAAGCAGAGCATCCTGCTACAGCCATGGACCTCCATGGGCTCAGGGGCACAGCTGTGTCACCTTGGGCTGCAGGGGAATCTTTACTCTGGTGCCTGGAGCGCTTCATTGTCCTTTTTCCTTATTGACCCGGCTGTCTGCAGGGCTGTTTCTCTTGTCTAATCTGACTGCTCTCTCCAGCTGCTGCTACCATCACTCATGGGCTCAGCCTTGGCCTGTGGTGGGTCCATCTTGGAGCTGGTTGGCACTGGCTCCATGGGAAATGGGGAGGTTTCTGGCAGCTTCTTACAGAAGCTGCACCTGGAGTCCTTCACTGCCAAGACTGCGCCATGCAAACCCAGGGCAGGGACCAAGCAGGTGGTGTGACTCTATGAATTCTTGTGCTGTCACAGGGCAGGCACCTGGACTGCATGATGGGCAAATTTGGGATCACTGCTTCCAGTGGAAACATGTATTTTAATAAATTTTAAGACAATTGTTACATATCAGTTTCAGAAAGCTGTGTGTTGTCTTCTCTGAAGATCTAATTTTTGCCCTAGATCCTTAAGAGACCAACCAGCTTGCAAATATTCATTCTTTCAAGTGCCTAAGCGTGAAAGCAATAAGACTTGTGTAGGTTGAATGAAGTTAGATATGCATGCCTAATTAATACCACTTATTTTATTTTGAAAATGTGCTAATATATATATATTTTAGCTGTAATTATAAAAATGAAAAGCAGAAATATCAGAACCAATATTCTAACACTAATTATTTCTGTTTCTTGATTTTGAATTAATTTTTGTTTTTCTCATGTAAAGTATCAGCTCCTGAGGTTGCTGAGACCTTCTGTTTGCAAGTAGCAGGCCTCATGAACTTGTGTGTCCACTTCATTAATATAAGTAATTTAAAAAAGTAATATGACACTAAAATAAAGGTTAGCCAACTAATTAATAAGGAGAAAGCTTCAGTTCTTTACTTCCAATCTGTAGTTGGCATACTGGCTTTTTTCACTGCTTATTTGCCTGTACTGTACCCTCTGGCTTAGTTAGACAGAGTGGCAGAAACTACTAAAATCAGCATGTGTGTTTTTTTGATTCTTTTGACTATGTGCATTTCTGAAAACTATCAGGTGACTATTTTGACATGTCACAAATCTGCTTTCTTTTACTCTGCTTTTAAATCAATGCCTGCTCAGAAACCAATTTAGCCACTAGAATATTATTATCTTCCAGGGAATTTGGGCTGCATCCTGAAAAACAGATAAAATATAGTGCAGTTCCTTTAAATAACTAGAAGAAAGAGGTTAGTTTGTGACTTTGCATTTCTGCTGGGTCTGTAGTGTACTGGTTTCCTTCATCTTTCAAAATTGTAAAACATGTAGCACACGAAGAAGAAAACTATGAAGGTAGCAAACGTTTGTCAAAACAGTACAAACATCTGTTAATAATGCTTATTAATATATTTTAAATGGAAAAACTAGGGTTGTTTGTTTAGGGATTTTTTGGTCACAAGAAAGAAGCCTAGTGCAGAATTCCATTTAGGTGATTTTCCTATTAATTTATTAAATATTATAGTGTTTAAACCCAAACATAGAAACACAGAGAAGAAAGAAACCCTCTAGTCTCAGAGGGTCTATCATAACGCAAACCTAAACTTATTTCTTTTTACTACTGAATTTGAAAAGATTTTCTTAAAACTCAAGCTATTATGATAAATCCATGGTCCCAGTGGGTCTATCACCATAGCACACAAAATATCTTTTGTAATTCATGGTGACAGCAGGGTGTTCAGCTTTTCTGTAGATGTGTCCCTGTCATGTGTCTCTATACCACAACCTAGAGGTAAGCAAGAGGAGCCCAGGGCTGTACAGAGGAACCAGATTCAGCTGAACGAGAGGTTGACCCTGGTTCTGAAGCACTGACCTGTCTAATCCAACCATAATCAGCCCTAAAATGACCTTTCAGAATCTGGATGGGAATGTCATCAAATAGATGCAGAGCTAAAAAATAACCCTGTTTATCTGAGTCATAGCTGAGGCAAGATCTCATTCAGCAAAGTATTTTGCCATTTCCCTGGATGAAAATAGCAGCACTTTGGATTTCATTTTCAGAATTTCTGAATCTAGCAGTTTTCCTGAACCCACAGATGTAGTGAGAAGCAGAGGTGCCCTATAATTTATAATATCATCCTGAGATGTGGGAGTATTGTATAACACAGCCTGACAAGAGACACTAAATAGAAAACCATACGTCTGACACTGCATTTTCCTTGGAGATTTGCAACTTGTACACAGACTATGATCATGCACTACTGAAAAAGTTCTTGCTATTGCTGACATATCATTGAAGCTGGGGCAAAATACTGTTCTTTAATTTCACTGCTTTTCCCCAGTTAAAATCACAGGTACTTTCTTTCCAGAGAAAAATTCAGCTGCTTTCATACTGATATTACCTTGATAAATAATATTAAGTTGATAAAGTAAATGCTACTACTATAAAATGTGAAAACCTGCACTACCTGCTAGGTTTTCAGTATTATTGTGGTGGTCCAAGAAGAGAGCATTGGTGGGTACCATCTGAGATGTGAGTTTAACTACTGATGAGCAAAACTGGCCGTGGCCTTAGCAAACTGAGACCCTACTTGCTGTAAAGGTTTTGCAAGTGGTGCAGAGAGGAAGTCTTCTGAGATATGCTTTGTAAGCTGATAAGTGGTTTGGGACATGTTTGTGAAGATTTCCTTAGCTATGAGGGCCAGTATAGGATTCTCCAACACAGAAGTGCTCTGGTTTCAGAATGGGGATGTGGGTAGGAAAGCTGAGTGGGAACAGAGATTATCAAACGTGTTGCATCAGGAGAATGGTTGGCTGTCTCAGGAAGGAGCCTGCTTACTCGGGCCCCCTGAAGCTACTCAGCACTGAGAGAAATTCCAAGGACAGTAACTATGATGGGCAACATGGATAGCCTGCACCTTATAAAGAGGGCATGGTGAAGGACAGGGATGAGCCAGCCACCTTCCCTAGAAGACAGAAGAATGTTCTTAGGACCCTGCCACTCAGTGACACAGGGAACTACTGAAAACAAGACACTACCATGGGGTGAGGAAGGTGCAAATTCAAACCATTCTATTTATGTTGCATTAGATTTCATGGCTTTGAGTTTTGTTGACATAAAAAAAACATTTTTCTAGCTTTTATACAATATTTATTATTGTTAGTTCGATGAAACCTAGTAGGGAGAGAAAAGGGTATATTTGCATTCTAAAGCCTACTAATCTCCTGTGGAATCTCAATTTTAGGGACATGTTTAAGTCTATTTGTCTCATTGCTGTGACTGACTTGGGCTCCCATCACACAGACACTTTGAACGCAGACAAGAACTAATACGAAAAATAAAAGGTAAAATGACAAAGATCCCTGAAACTCAATGATGTACTAGGGAATTGGGGAGGGTAGAGGTGCTGCTGTGGAGGGACAAAAATACAAGTTAATACAGAAAGAAACAAGCCAATAAAAACAGTCTTAGTGGTAGCACTACAAGTTTCCTTGAGGTAAGGAAAAATTACATTCATCAAGACTAATGAAAAGTGATGGACCAGCCCAGAAGTTGTGAGCCCTAAGTGTATCAAAGTTAGATAAGGGGGTGTCTTACTATCAGCTGGGACAGTGCAGCACTGGAAGATTTTCTAGGGAGCTTGTGGGGTCTCTGTCACCCAGAACAGATTAGGAATACATCTAATAGATATAGTTGATCCTGATTAAGGACAGGGTAAAGCAGGGCAGACTACCTGACCTCTTATAGGTTTGATTTGTTGATTGCAGCACAAGAGGATAAGAAAGATGGTGCTGTTTGTATAGATAAGAAAAGCTGAAATCCAGAGATTTTCTGCACTATGAAATTTAGTTATGAGTGACATATTAATAATACGGGGACTGGAATACACCTTCTGAGTTTCAGCAATTATGAGACATTGTGAGTTTCTGGTTCCTGAGGGGTAGACTTGGGGGATCCAGGCTGGGGGATTATCAAGGTTCAAATTAGAGAAAGTTTCAAACTGTAGTAAATGGAATCAGGGGGAGAAGATGGCAAGATGCAAAAATAGCTAGAAAGAGAAATTGAGAAATTCTGTGATTAAAAATGACAGAAAGATCAGGAAAAATATGAAGAGCGGTAATCAGGAGGTTCATAAAGGACAAAAACCAAGAACTGGTGGAATGGGCATGGGGAAGAAGAAGAAGATATAGAGGAGTGGCTATACTGAAGTGAAGATAACCAAATTATCAGTCCCAAATTATCAGTCCTTAATGGCAGAAGAAGAAGGAGGCAGGGTAAAGAAAGAAAGAGGTATTCCTTCAAGTACAGTTTCTGCCTTCTCATTTCAGTCTTCACTGGAACTGTTTGGAGTTTCTTATTGAAAAAAGCACATTATCATCTGGCATATGAAAGGCTTTGTGAGTACAATGGACTGCTCAGGAAGGCAACTGCAAAAAATATTTATTTCAAAAAGGCGTAACTTGTTGGTTTGTGTTTCAGAAGTCATGCCAGCTTCTGTAAAAACAAGCCTAAAGCAGCTGCTTTTGATGTCAGCTACAGCTGTCAAGCCAGGTTTTCAGACTGATATTTTGATACTATTGAAGGAACAATCAGTCTGTTTTTGTAGAAGCCCTTTTACAATACTCTAAGTTTGAAGAAGTTATATGATAATACTTGTATTTGCATGAGGATCTTCCTTGCAGATCTGACGTGGGCATGTTTGAATCAGGCGAATTCAAGCCCAGCATTTAAACATTGCTATAATTCTCTTGGAAGTATCTCCAAATGATTTTGTTTGTTTCTTTTCTCTAGTGAAAAGAGTTTTTTATTTACATGTGCCCCTCACAGTATGTACTACCAAAGATTACCACCAAATGCACAGGGAGGAGAGACAAAGTTGTGAGACTTTTCTACAAGATAAATGAGATTGCTGGACATAAACAAACATCTGCTACCTGCTCCAGCCCCATGGTCTGACCTGCTTGGGTGGAACCCTCTGCTCAAGTCCAGCTGAAGTAAATAAGCTGTGTCAGCACAAGGCTTCCTGAAGAACAAGGTCCTGATACCCAGGAAACAAAAGCAGGTTTTTAAATCCTTTTGGCACAGTAAGCAGCTTTTGCAGAGCAGGACACGCTGTGTAGGATTTTGTTTTTGTTTTGTAAATGGGGGTTGTGAACTCCATAAATTCTTGAAGAAAAATATTATTGTGTGGAACTGGTTTCAACTATGTACATGCAAAATACCCTTTCTGCCCATGTTTGGAGGAATCCCATGGCTTTTCTGCCTTTAAAAGCCTGGCTGAGTGTTCCACAGAAGCAGGTTAGATTGAGCAGAATAATAAACATCTTTCTTCCTGTTTAGATTCCCCAAGTACTCCTAAGAGGCACACATGTTTTGCTGAGTGCTCTCTACTTCTTATATCTATACTGTGCAATTCAGTGGGGAACACTTAAAAAAATTCTCCTCTGGGAAACTTGGCCTTAACCTTTCATTAGGTTCAATAAGGATCTGCAAAGCAGGTTATTTTACACTCTACATACAATCACTCATGTTAAAAATATGGGAAGTATAATACCTAAAAGTTGGAAGGAACCTCTTTTATGAAACATTTCAGCTGAATTTCACTGTTCAAAGAGCAAACATATTTATTAGAAAATAAATGAACTTTGGAGTGGAATTAAGAGAAGAATCCTTAGACAATCCTGGCTAAAATTTGCCCAGTTGAGAAATCTGCTGAGAAGCTGTCTCAGTGTGTTACAAGTCCAGTGGCACCCTCCCACTGCACAGCCCAGAGCACATCCACAGCACACTGCCTATATAGAAGGGAGTGACCTTGAACACTGAACTGCAGCTACTTCACCTCTTGCCTCAGTTTGGGAACCGTCCCAACATCTCCAAGGCAAAGGCTCCTCCAGACCTGCACCCCATGGGCATGGGGCAGCCTTGCTGTCCTGCCTCAGTACATCCAGCTGTGGAGAACTGGTGACCTCCCATAAAAGCCATTCGAGACACTTGTAATGGAAAAAGCATCCAATATATTAGCTCTCTCTTATTGTGAGGGGGGCACCACACATTCAGAGGAGATTGGGGGCCAAAGGCCCTGCAGTGAGGATCTGCCCTCTGTTCTCGAGAGAGTTTTTTTTCATTCCTCTTGAAGCAGAGAATATGCTGATCAGTCCTTTAAGACCAAGCCTTGGCTGGGGCTGTTAGCTTGGTAAAACATTCGACTGTCAGATTGTAATGCCTTTTACTTTGGAATTGCCTCAGATCTGCCCAGCAGAGAAATTCAGGTCTGTGGGTATCCTCACATCTGAGTCATCACAGACAATACTAGAGTATCACTTAGTGTTTTGTTCTCTAACACTTCATTTTTTGACACTTATTTTAATTGTGGATAGCTTGGCCACATTTTTAGGACTGTGTTTTTTATGCCAATATCCTGAAGATTTTAGCCGATGTGTTTTCATTATGTTGTTCATTTTCCAAAATCTGGTGTTATTGTTATTGGAATGATAATGTTCGTATTTTATTTGTAAAAGGGAATCTAGGGGAGGTGGTGTGTGAGTGTGAAATAGAAAGAGTTGTATTTTTTTTCATATAGCAGTGAAAGAACAATGTTTAAGAGGGAATGGATGTCAATGGAAAATTTCTGGTCACAAATCAGAGAATTTTTAACCATTTCAGATGGGGTCATAAGTTAAACTGTTTCATATTTATAGAAACAATTATTTATACAAATAATTACATTTTAAATTATTATAATTATGTAGAGAACTCTTACATGATTGCTTGTAATAAGAGACTTGATTTATTAGCCCAAAACAGCCCTTCTATGAGTTTGCATTTTCAAGTCCTTCATTCTGTGTTAATGTAGTTCACCTTCATAATTGTAGAATTTCATTAATTCTTGGGTCTTGACTAGCATTCTGGTAGTATTCTAGTCCCCAAGACAAAAGGTTTTCCTATTTATTTTCAGTGGTAGATCTGACTGGAAAATTATATTCTATTCTTTTCTAGTCATTTCTGTGTAAATAGGAGAGAGAGAGAACACTGAGTTTGTTTTTACGTTTTTCTACGGTTTTAAATTAAAACCACAACTCTGCATTCCATTGTGTGAACATCAGCAAATACCATGTGTTTTCTTTGCAGCTGGCATTTTGAAAGGATATTAACTTATTGTGGCACTGCTGCTTGAGAAATAGACTTCCAGCAAAATCATGATGTATGCTGTTTAATGAACTTCAAGGAGCTCTGAATCGCAGATCCAAACCTCTCTGGATAAGAAGAAAACCAGTAAAATCCTCTCAATCAATCCAGTGTTTTACATTTACACTAAAGGAAAACAAAATGATGAACCTTTTGCCACTCAGTCTCACAGAGTACCTGTAATGCAGCTCCATGGGATAACTCTTTTTATCTATTAGCCACTGTTTTGAACTCAGTTTTGTTTCAGTGTTGAGGAGATTAATTGGGGCAGATCAAAGAAGTATTTTAGGGTCAGCTAAATGGTGTTTCTCATTGCTTGTCCTCTTGGCCCTTAGACTTACTGGACTTGAGCAAGGTGGATCCTGTCACTGGGAGCTCTGTTCCAGGGATGCACTGGTCCTGCTGTATGCTGCACCTTTATGCATTCCAAAGCTGATGCTGATACTGCCACTTCAAAGGCTCCATTTTGCTTCAGGGGATTCTATCTTTAAAGCACTCAACATCAGTGGGAGGATTTGCACGTCATGTCACATCCCACTTTTGAAGTTTCTTGTTAATAGGGGTCGCCTTTGAAGACTTCCCACTCCTGAGAGGTTCTTCTCCCAATTCTTCTTGTTGCAGGGATGTCTCTCACAAGATCTTTTTAGAATCCCTCCTGAGGATTTGCTATCTTTAGGAACATCCCTTAAGAGCTTCTTAGTGCTTAGGCCGGAGTCTTCAGAAGAGTTTTGATATCCTTTAACAAATTCCTGATTGTGAGCCAAGCCATGCAGCCTCTACTCAGTGTGGAGCTCATTGTAACCAACTTGCCTTAGTAAGATGAGTATGACCTGGACAAAACTTTTCTTTAGGAGCAGATTTTATCCTTCTCCTATTATTAAATTTTATTTAAAATTTGAATATCTATTATAAAAAGAAGACATATCACTTGTGATAATTATGGTTTTAATTAATAATGGACAATTGCATTTTTTATCAAATCAACTAACTCATGCTCAAATCCTTCACCTTTTTGGAGTAAAGTCATCTTCATTTTGTTTTCTTAGGTTTCCTTTCCTCTTGGTGTTGCACTTCCTTATCCAGACTGGAAAATACCACTCTATTTAGTATTACAGGCCTTAATAAAAACAGAAGGAAGCAGAAAACTTATTTGAAAGTCTTTTATGAGATTCTGAAACCCCAGAGGTCTACATAGAAAGCTAAACTCTTGAGCATGTGCATGAGGCAAGTTTTGAACTTTCTGAGTTTGTAACATGACTTAGCATGAGTGTTGTCAGAAGAATAACTTCAGAATGCTGATGAGTGATTTAAGAATCTACTGTAAATTTTGTGGAAAGTTCAGGAAGTGAAAGGAAAAGTTAAACATGGATTTTAAAAAGTTTAAGATTATACGTAAATTACATACATTTTCTACAAATTCAGGCATTCCTATAATCTCAATTTTCCTTCCAATGAATTGGGAATGTGTTTTTAGAATCCTTCACTGTCAGATGTTCTTCTTGTTGTGTTTACATTTTATTGGTTTTTTTTTTTGTTTTTGTTTTTGTTTTTTTTTTTAAAGCCCTGGCATTGTGGCTTTGGAATATGTGAGAAAGATGGAAGAGAAGCTCCCTTGAAAGTCACAAAGAGGAAAGATTTTACAGCAACATTATGCAAGTCAGGCTACAAAGCATGAAAATACTTTTAGAAAGAATTTAATGGAGAAGAAAATAGTTACATGAGCATGGGAATAAAGTCAGTCTGGTGTTCAGTGTGCTGGTACCCTCTGACTGATTCACATGTTAACCAGGAGAAAGGACAGCAGGTGCATTGTGGAGAGCCTGGGGGCCTTGACCAAGACCTGGATCAATGCTGGACCTTTCACTCTTGAGATGATCTGGGGAGAGGACTTACTGGAGCAGGAAAGAATGTGATGTTGGCCAAGATGTGTTTTGAACTACTTGAAAGAAGAGAGAAAGCAATGTAGCAGCTCTAGGACCTAAAAAGCAAAGGTGTGTGGAACTACTTTAGAACAAAGAGCCCAGATGTAGCTAAATGCCAAAAACCTTGCTTGGGAATAATATAGTCCCTTGAACTGAAAAAAAAAAATTGAGACAACAGGCAAGAGAAAATACTTAAATAAATGAGGAAAGAAGGCTATGTAAATGAGATAATCTGTGGGCCAATTACCTTCACTCTCAGACACAAAACATCTTCCTTTGGAAGCTCATGGATGAAAACTTGATGTGAAAGTTTATTTTTATTCTAAAATTCTGTATTATTGACATGCCATAAAGTGGATTTGGTGTAATAACTTCTATTATAAAATTAACAGTGTATTCTTTTGAATAGGCTTTCATTTTAAAATGCATTCTACTTTTTACAAAGTTTGTGCTTATTGAAGAAAGAATAAAGCAAGATACATCTACTGGCATATCAAGAATGTCTTTTTTTTCTTCTTAAGATATTAAAAGTTTTGTGAAGATTTATTTTTGTGGAAGGTTTCATGGTATTTCAAGAAACATAAGATGCTTTGAAGAAGAAAATAGAAGGAGATGTGTTGCTTGGTAGTATACTATGAGCTGGTTGTAATTTCCTGGAAAAAATGGTCCTGGCAAAGAATGATGAAGAGAAAACCCTTACTTCTTGTATATCAATTGGATAAAAGAAACATAAGTGTATTGATTATTATATCATGATATAGGTTAAAATCAATACATGCTTAAAGAAAATACTTGTTTTCACAAAACTAAATTGTTTTTCTCTGGAAAATTGTTTCTTCAGGCATTCCAGCATTGTCTAGTCATGCCTAGTTCCCTTGTTCTGTCTCAGCCTCTGATAGCCAGAGGCTGAGACAGCACATTGGAACTATATATTGCAGTATGCGTTTCCATTATAATTACTTTTGTTTGATATCTCTCACTTAAATTCTCAAACACAATTTTCTAGTTCGCCTTTTAAAGATACTAATGTTTTCATCAGTAATGTCGAGTTCTAAGTAAAAATCAATCCAATTTTTTTTGGTCTTACTTCTGAAATCAAGACTCTTCCAATCTCAAATTACTCACATTCATACTGTGTGCAATAAATTAAGTTTTCCGCTCATAATGAGAGATTATTGTGATAAATATCAAACATGACTTTGAATGAAATGCAGAGCCAGACAATCCATACTTTATAAGAGATACCATCTTGAATAAGGTCAAAATCATTTTTGAAGCTAAGAAAGAAAAGATAATTTGGAGCAGAAATAGCTAGTTAGGAAAAAACCAAACCCTGGCCAAACAAGAAAAAACCCAAGAATGGCTCCCCTCAGTGTTATCTCAAACAGTAAAATCTGCTTGTTTAAGGACCTATTAATCATGGCATGAAATGCTGCCCAATTTACATAACTGAACAACAGAATATAAAATTTGACAGAGGAAAGTGAACATTAATTAGGCAGCTCTTGTAAGTGACAATAAGCTTCCCTGTTCTCCCTGAATTTTTGAGTACATACCCCGTAATTTCACACAGAATTTGGAATGTCTTGCAGGAGTTAACCGGCACTTGTCTTTGTTTCTTATCTCCGCTTGCCCTTAATAATGCATGTTGCAGGGGACACAGTTCCTCTCTGCCAGGCCCTGCAGGTGAGCACTGGGAAGCTTTTCTCCCTCCGAAGCTGCAGCCTGGTGTGTGCTGTGATGATTTAAAGCCCACAGCGCCAGCAGCGGCTGGCCCCACTCCTGGGCACTCAGGTGGGTGTGTGCCCTGCCTGCACCTGGCACAGGGAGGGAGCACGGTGCTCTTTACTCTCCTGCAGCCTACTTAGAGTGCGTTTGCTGCATTTCATTTCAAACATGATAAAAGGTCGTCCGACATCGCTGTGGGTGCTGCAGCCCCTTGGCACCCCGGGGTCACAGCAGGGAATGACCTTGGTCTGTGCCCTCCACAAGGACCCAGCCCCGGCCACGGCAGGGACTGGGAACGCTCTGACACTGCTAAAGGAAATTTGCACAGATATTAGTGCATATTTTCATTATTGTTTGTCTTTAATTAGGGCAATTCATCTTCAGAATTCTCTTAAGTTGCATAGTAACATATTTTCATTGTCTTTGCTTTGAAGACATTGGAATTAGTGTATGCAGTTATCAAAGGGGTGATTAGGAGCAGATAAAAGCTCACAGTCTAGCTTCTGCTGAGGCAAACCTGGCTGCATTATTCACAGTTCCTTGCTGTTCAGAAGGTTATCTTGGCAATCAAAAAGGTGAAATATTGTTCTCTTTTGTTGTGAAATGAAGAGTTTAGATTTTTTGGATCTTGTATTACTGATAATATGGCAACAAAAAAGTATTACTTTTTAACAGGAAAAGTAGCATGCTGCCAATTTGCTTTAGGTTAGTACAAATCATTTGTTTCCACCACTACCAATATAAATATTAATGCAGGGACTGAAACTTGAATTTTTCCTGCCAATTTCTGACTCTTTTAGACTGTCCTTTTAAGATAATGTTTAGCTTTCACTATAGTTTTATCACCATCAGTAGGAAACTACTCTAAAACCAGTAATTCTGGGATACAAATTGCTTAGCTAGAAAGACAGAATGTTAATATTTATTCTAAAGATTAATAATTGGAAAGCTTTTGTGTGAGAGAAAAGACCCCAAAACTATTTCTCTTCACTGGTAGATGGATTATATTATTATTTTAGGAAAGTAATATTGCAAATATTAGAAATAATTATAAGCATTTGCATTCCATATATGGTTCCATGTCTAATACTTGGATTTTAGCTTTGCATTAAAATCCACTGTCTAAAAATTAATCCTCTCTGTCAGGAGCAGGTAACATTTTTTTTGAGCAACTAATGATTTAAAGTTTTGAATTGATTATAAAACTGTCAGTAACAGACGTTCTGTCCTCAGAATTTCAGTATTTACATCAAGGCCACAATATACCCCTTGCTTGGGCAGATGTAGTGACATGAGAGATATTTTATTAATCAACTGTTTACTTAAAGGAAACTCTTCCTTACAAGCTTTTTGTATGACCTTTTGAAAGAAATCTAGAGACCATAATAAATCACAGATTGTTGTTTGGCATTGATGGAGAACTTAAAGGCTCCCTAAATCAAAATCCTGTGCAGGCATATGATGAACCTTCAGCATGAGGGTTTCTGGAAAAAGTATCTATATCACTTTGAACAACTTAAATATTTTGCATAAATAATAATTTACGTTTTATTGCTTTTGTACACCACTATAACAGGTACTTTCAAATGCTCTGCAAGCAAATGATGAAGCAGATATTAAATGGGGAATGAAGAAAAATTCTCAGTAAGTTGTCCCAAACAACTGGTAAGGCGAATATGGATTAAAACCCACCATAGCAAGGAGCAGATGTAAACTGCCAGGAATGCAGATGTTTGTACATGACTGGAAAAGGTTTGATTTCTGCCAAAATTCTCTTTACTGCTTAGTCATTGCCCAGAACTGTCCTGTTTGCTGTACAGAGCAAAGAAAACAGAATAAAATCCTGAAAAAATACAGTCTTACAGTGGAAGGGGAAAGAAAATGGTGTGAAAAAATGAGCCAGCTGGTTGAGGTGTCTCAAAACTCTTTCCACATTTATGGCACAGTCAATTGCTTATCTGTAGTTGGACTGTAAATCAGTGAAAGATGTCTAAATAAATGCTAGGACAAATTTATTTCCTCCTGTCCCCTTCATTTGCTCTCTTTCTGTAGCAATAAACCATAAGATCTAAGTATACTTCTGATACCTGTAATTAGCACCATAATTTTCCTTAAGAGAGAACCACTACCAGCCACCACCACAACTGTTGATTTTTGCATGCAAATTCTCATGTAGCCCAGAAAAACACCCCTGCAGCTAAATGCAATGGAAGTTCACTGTTCTGCCAACTGGAAGTACTTGAGGAATCTGCCTTTGGGGTGGATAATAACAAATCCTATGCAAAAAGTCACATCACCCTCGTAAGTATCAAAGCTCTTCAACACTGAGCCTCACTAACACTGACTACCCCAGGCAGGGAAGTGCACAATGGACATTACCTAACAAAGAGAGTGTTCCTCATCTCTCTCATGCAGAGAGACTGAGGGAGCTTGGCCTGTTCAGTTTAGAGGAGAGAAGACTGAGAGGGAACCTCATTAATGCATATAAATTTCTCAAAAGCAGGTGGCAAGAGGATGGTGCCAGACTCTTTCCAGTGGTACCCACCCACAGGACAAGGGGCAGTGGCCATAAACTAAAACACAAGAAATTTCACCTCTACATGAGGAGGATCTTCTTTATATTGAGGATGGCAGAGCCCCACAACAGGCTGCCCAGGGAGGTCATGGAGTTTCCCTCTCTGGAGTCATTCCACACCCACCTGGTTGCATTCCCTTTCTCTGCTGGGATGCCAATGGGTTTCATGGCTACATCCTGAGTCCTCAAGAACCATCCCCAGGGTGAAGCTGTAGGAACCTGTCTGCCAGGTGCCATTCAGGCTCTGCTCAGATGGACACCCCTTCTAACATGTTGCTTCCTGGAAAGCTGGGACAAGAAAGGGGCCAGAAGGAAACTTTTAAGAGGGTCAGCTTTTGTCTGTTGGTGTATAAGAGAAATGATGAAGATGTTTTGTTAGCGTATATCAGAAAGATATATTTGATAGGAGTGTAAGAAACGGTTTACTCATGTGATACCTCACCAGTTTGGAAGCCTTCCAGGGATGTGTATTGCCTCTTGACCAGCCCCTGATCCTTCCCTTCTCCCCTCCTCAAATGCCTTCACAGTTTTGATTTCTATAAATCACTGGAACAGATAAGTTCTTCAGCTGACATTTGAATCATGCTAACATCAGTTAAAATTCATTGTCAGATACTTTTACCACACAACCAAGATTGAACTTTTCCCCTACCATTCATGGTTTTCTATCATATCCTTTCTACCACTTCTTTCTTTCACCACATTTCAGCCCCAAAATCATCCCTGATGCCCTTGTTTGTATCTTTGCTGTCTGAAGATATGCAGGGCTGCATGCCATATCCATGAAAAGTCACACTGTGAATTTATCCAGGGACTCAAGGAAAGAACATTCTCCCTGTGTCTTTCCTAATAATTCTAAATGCTTCATTTGCCTCTTTGACTGCTGCAGGGCATTGAACTGACCTTTTAAAAAAATCTGTCCTCAACGTCTTTAATATCTCTTTCCTGAGTATACAAAACAAAGCAAGTTTTAACAATAGAGAAGAGAGAAATAGTTTATTAAAAACATCACAACTGTGATTTACCAGTAGAGAAAGAAGCTAAATGTGTTCCCACAGTATTTGCATCTGCAGATATTTTCAGTTTTGCCACAGAATATCTCCTGATCTTTTATATTAGATCCTCCCTTGTACCTTGTCCCTTCTGCCCCAGAAATAAAAGTGGCTGATGAATAAATCCTAAATTCATTGACTGTGTCTGTAGGTCTAAGCATGCATCACCCAGCATGCACAAAGTTCCAAAGGCTACTCAGACTAAGGATCTGTCAGATAGCACCTGTGCATTGAAATCAGGTCATGGAAAACACGCAGTAAGGAAGAAAAGTCTGGTTCATCCCAAGTCTTGCCCTGATTTGAAGATGAGATGTGGGCAGTGTGTATATCCAGGTGATAAGGTCTCCCCAAGTTCCTATCAAGTCTTTTTTATTGTCTACTAATAGTATATCATGGTTTGATTTCCTTATGTGTATCATCATCAGGTTTTTAAAAGGATTGTAACTAAAGCAGCCGTGCATCAGCATTCACAGAGCCATCTGTGCAAATGGAGCAGTTCCCACCTGTCCTCTGGTTCCTCAGGCAGCAGAAGTGCTTTCCCCCACAAGCTTCAGCATCAATATGTTGCTGTAAAAGGAACTTAGGAATAATTGCCATAATTAATAATAGTGTTTCAAATTACTTTGCAAACATGGACTAATTTTGCCCCACAGCTCTCCAGAGGTGGATGGAGGGAGAGAAACACATAAGCTTCTTTGTAATAAATACCTGGGTATCTAACACAACTATAAGCACAGGTAGTGTTAGCAGCACTTGGCATTTTTGGATTTGGATTTTTGTTTTGACACCGGTATTATTAAATAATGCCTCAACATAGATTGAAGGCTAACATAAGAGGCCCATAGTTCAAGCCTTCTGGCTAGACTCATACAGTGTTTTCCTGTGACATATTTAGGGAATCCTCATCCCAAAAGAATCATAGCCCTGATCCTATCTAAGCAATTCCTGCAAGGTGAGGAACAGATGCACAATCCTCCTCAAACATGTGGGTACACAGGAAAGGTGACATATACTGCATTGCATCCCTGGGAACAGTCTGTCGTCAGAAATGCTGGGCCTTGCTTTACTGGCACAAATATGGACTTTGTGCTCTGAAACCAAACAAAGTACTTCGTGAGGCACATGACATGCCAGAACCTGCTGTTTCTGCTGGCTTGGGCAATGCTACTTAGAGCTGAACCACTTGGCCTTCCTTGTGCCTTCTCCCTTCTGCTCCTGCTACCACCTAAGTGAAGATGCTGCCTGCTGGGTCTGAAACTGATTTATGCTCTCACAGAAGAGGAAGTGTACTGCAGTGCACAGAGGAAAAACTCCAAAAAGCAGTCTGAAAAAAAGGTTGATTTTTGATCAACCATAACATCTTTGTCCTGAGTGCTATTAGAAACAAACATGTCCATCTTCCTAGCAGGACATGAAACACAGGCATAAGAAACTGCTCAAGAACTCAGAAGTTTGGCTTTATTTAGATAAATGCCTCCCACTGAAACAAGTGGGAATAAGTTTTATAAATATCACTGAAGATCAGGACCACTGAGGTAAGGCAATATTAAGAAATAATCCAGTGAATCTTTAAAACCATTTTCTCTTAGAGTTAAGCTGTAGCTAATGCTCCATTACAATTGCATACTGGAGTCCTTGGAGACTTCTTAAGTACCCACTTCAGGGAAGAGCTGCTTTATTCCAGTATGCAGTGAGCATTTGGGCAGTCCTTGCCTTTGTCCCTGGAATCTCGAGTGAGTCTTACATCTCTGTTCCCACCTACAAAGTGGGAAAGAGTGCCATAGAATAAGGCACGTGGGAGTGCTCAGACACTGTGATGATTATGACAATGAGGAAGGGACATTTTAAGCATCTGGATAAATCAGAGCTAGATGCTAAAGGAGGGCAAGCATGACATTTGAGCCAGGTACTTTTTGCATAGCAGCTCTTTCCATTTCCCACTCCTTCAGGGCTGATACTTTAGTTCAGTAATTTTTGTTGCCTTCTATTGACATTCTTTCCAAGTTTAGTGCTCTGTTTCTGAGGAAATAAATTAGACTGTGGTATAAAAATTTTAACTCAAGGCCACTCAATGTATTGACAGATTTCTGTATGCTGGGTACAAATTAACACCTCTTTCCAAAACACCTTGTATTTCCAGTTACTGCTGGGAACTCCTGTTCAGTTTATTAATTTCTGAGATTCAAGCCAGGTTGGGGGTAGAGACAGAAAGAGGGAGCATATATAGATTTTTAACTGAACTACCTTGTCTTTTAATCTGGGTTGTCTGCTTGCAACATTAACTATTCTGTACAGAACTGGGGGAATTATCCCAGGTCTTATCATACCTGCAGACGTATTAGGAATGTTCAAGTTTTACACCTCAGAGCACAATTCACTCAACAAACTCCCACCTCTTCCAGTGCACAAGCTGATGTGCGAGCATCATCCCTTGAGCAGAAAGACCATTACAAGCCTTGTGTATGGACCATGTGCCTGAATTCTGCCAATCTCCCACAGCTCCACTGGGTTTCAGCTTGACCATCTCTCCTAGACAATGCCTCTGTCCTCAGCACTTGTTGCCTGATCTCATCTAGTGTCTGCCTGAGGTTTGCAAAACATAGGCACAAGGAGCCAAGCTGAAGGTTTCATGCTGTCTCTGCTTATGCACTGAGGCCTTTTCTGAAGTGTGCTCCTGGATAAAAACAGGAATTCAAAATAAGTGTTCCAAGCCATGTTCCAGCCTGCAAGCCTGGGCCTGCTGATACAGGCTGCTATTTGGCTAGGAGCACTCATCAATCAGGCTTCAGGAGTGGACAGAAAGCATTTACAGCCAGCAGCCTGAGCCACGAAATCTAAAACTCAGCAAGACCTGCTTATAAATAGTATGAAACAAAGTAGTGAAAATTAATCTTGTGTATCTGCAGGGGTTTTTAGGTTAGATCTTTTTTCAGGATAGAAAACAAAGGTCTATTTCTGTGGCAGTTATGAGGGTTTTTTACTTTGAATTATCAAAGGTTTTTCAGAGGAAAAAAATATGACAGGTGCCAAAAAACTCAAACAAACAAACAAAAAAAAACCCAACCAAACTAAAACCCCTACTTCTGCCTTCTCTTCTTTCTCCTTACTATGGCTTAGGTTCAATCAATCATGGCAGCACAAAGCATTGATGTGACATTTGGCACAACCAATTTGATGAGGAAGAATCTTAGAGAGTCATAAAATTATACAATGGCTTTTGTCACAAGGAACACTAAAGATAATCTAGCTCCAGCACCTTGCCATGGGCAGGGACACCTTCCATTAGACCAAGTTTCTCAGAACCACGTCCAACCTGGCCTTGAACATCAACAGGGACAACCTGTTCCAGCATCTCACCACCCTCACAGTAAAGAATTTATTCCTAATATCTAATCTAAACCTATTCTCCTTCACCTTAAAACCATTTTTCCTTGTCCTATCCCCTCCATGCCCTTGTGAGAAGTCCAGTTCTCTTGGAGGTCATTTAGGTACTGGAAAATGCTATAAAGCCTCCTGGATCCTTCTGTTTTCTAGGCTGGACAGCCCCAGCAAGGGCAAGTGAGTGCTGAGGTGGTGGTGGGTGTGTGAGCTGCATCCTAAAGAGGATCAGTCACTGATGATGCAAATTCTTCTTCTGGTGGTAGCTGATCCAGTTTGGTGCTCCTGCCCATTTCTCCTCCCTCCTCTGTAAAGGTTGGTACTCTCACCTCTGTGTTGGCTGCCAACAAGCTCTTTATGTAGCTGCCATCCAATCATGCCAGTGGAAACCTGGATGGAGAGCAGGACCTCCTGATCCAGTGTGGAAAGAGGAGCATCTTGAACTCAAAAAAGTGAGTCACGCCCTTGGTCATTAAAATGTTGAGGGACAGTTTTCTTCCCATGCAGCAACACTGTTTCTTATTACTAGGAGGGAGCTGCTGATGAAACTGGCCTTGCTTGCATGAGCAGGGGGTAATATCAAGACCTGTGATCCATCCACACATGCTTTTTCTGCTTTTCCATAGCATGTTCAAAAGTACAGAGACAGGGACATCAGCTGTGTAGGAATCTGGCCAGACAGCAAACAGACTGGTGATAACAGTGCTCAGGAAACAGAGCACAGCATGGCAGCACTTGTCTGAGGACCCTCCAGGAATCTCAGCAAGATGGGTCTTTTAGGGAGTGTCAGCAAAAGGAAGATTTTGTCCCTCAAAAATAATTGGTGTTTTTCTGATATCTTCCAAGTGAATTTCAGATGCAGCTCTATGCTATTATTAAACATGAAATAGGTGCTAGTGCAAAGGGAGGGGGAAGCAGCTCTGTGCACACCTACTCTGCCAGCATTTTCTAACCTTTTGAAATCTTTTAGGCTCAATGTCTGATGCTGGCAGTGTCCAGGAGAGAAAGGGAAGGAGGATGCATAGAAAATAATTGCTGAAATGTGTATATTAATCTAACAAGAAACAGCAAGCAAAGAGTAAAGGAGCACATTTGAAAGAAAATAGACTTAGCTAGTTGTTCCAACCCCCTTCCTGTCCTTAGAGGATTTGGATTAGGCTTCTGCCTGACAAGCCTGAAGGAAGGACCTCAGTTGCTCATCTCAGCCTTATGGATTTGTGCCAGATTTCTGGTCACATTTATACAGACTTGTCCTCAGCAGAATAGAAAAATGTCCTATTTTTAGCAAATTCAAAGATCTAGCATATGGCTTGCAGTCTATCATCCTGAGCCCTGGATGCCACATTGCATAAAAGGAGCAGGGTTATTTGGGATCACTGCCTGGATGGGAAGACCTCCAAGGACAATCTCAGTGGTGTCAGTGTTTCAGGAGGTGATATTCTTTCTTCTGAATCCATGAGTCATCTTCCTTAATGTCACTAAATTTTTTCATGTGAAGCAAAAGTCATGAATCTCACTACTTTTGGCCAAGTTTCAAGTTTTACAGCATCTACAATAATTTTTCAGAAGGGTGATTCTGCCTCCTGAGATAATGGTACGTTATAGCTAGCCCTCCTAAAAAGCTGTCTATGCAGTTAATGTTTTTTTTTTTTTAATCTGGTCTCTTACTTTGTATTTTGTTGTGAATTCTTTGGCCAGTCCAACTCTGAAGGATACGAGATGTTGTAGGAAAAACAGTGATGTGGAGCATAAAATGATCTGTGTTAATAAATGCTTTAGCAAGGTCTACCCTGGTATCTTTGCCATTCTCTCTTTTCTTGAATTTGTTACCAAGAAAACAAGGGCATTGAAAATGCATTGGTTATTGCCACCACAAAATTTGAACATTATCATGTAGAAGTAAGGGGAAAATATATTTTGACCGAATTGTTCTTCCGTGTGGATCTAACAGAGCACATCCATGACAAGGATATTAGGTAATGCCTGCCATTTCTGTGGCCTGTTCAAGCCCTAAGTAGAGGGTGATGCATGGATGGACTGAAGGATTCAGGTCTGATCTAGATGCCTTCTCCTTCAAGATGAATGGTTTTATCTGTGCAGACCAAAAAGTCCAAGATTCATCAGCTCACAATGGCTGGATGTGAAACAAGGCAAATAATTTCACCTAATCCATAATCTATAGACTTTGTGGAGTGCATCTGTTTGTTCAGGACAATGTCTGTTGTTTGGATGCAGCTGCAAGTTTAGTTTTTTGAGGCCTCCTTCTTTAGATGTAGGTGAGATGTTGACTCGTCTTGGGTCATCTTGTCCTAAAATTCACCTGTTTCTAAAACAAATTTTTCTCTGGGAGTAAACACTGATTATGAAGATAGTATGCCATTACTAGCTTGGGTTAAAATAGTTTCTAAAAAGGTCTTGATGTTTTCATTGAAAATTACAAGATTAGATGAGGTAAATAAAATTTCTTTCCACATAAGTCTTTCAAACTCTGAGGTTGGAGACATCTTGAGGTATTTATGAGCAAAATCTTCCCAAGCATTACCTAATTTGGAGAGAATGATTATGATAAATTGATATTATTAAATGTTTCTTCAGAGTTTCTTCTTTCCTAAGAGGAAGGTGAGTGAAGCAGAGTACATTTTTTTCTCTTTCCTTTCTTATAAGGGAAATAAGCAACTCTGTTTATTCTCAATAAGAGCCTTAACAAAATTCTTTCAGCTGCATACTATAATATCTCCTAACTACTGGGGGGCGTGGGGGTGTAATCACCTTAATGAAAATAACATAATCTGTGTAAACGGCATTTCTTTCACCTTTTGTTTGGTCTGTCCTGCATAGAAACTCTAGGTTTGTAAAAATGCTGAGGTTTTTTGGTTGGGCTTTTTTTTTTTCTGTTTTGTTTTGTTTGCTTTTTTGTTTGTTTGTTTTCATTAGAAGGAGTTTTTACTTCTTTGAGGGTTCTGGGATGTTTTATATTTTGCTTCTTCATTTGATTCACAAATACATGCAAACATGTTCCATCTGCAATTTTCCTGCTCACAAAAACTTACACAAATAGTTTGATCAGTTCAGTCCTGACCAGGTTTATTTCTACCCATTCTGAAAGGTTTCTACCTCACCTGTGTCAGTACCTCAGAACTAAAACACATAGCACTATGTATAAAAATAACCCTAATCCAATTTTACTCTCCTTAACATGCTGAGTTAGAATTTCATGGTGATGCAGGAGCTGTTATTAAATCAGCTGTGTCACCCCTGCAACACAGATCAAGGGAAAGTCTGGAAGTGGGAAACTTAGACCTCTTTTATCCTCACTTTTAAGCCAGAGCTCCAGGCTAATTCACTGGCTGTATTTACACTGATAGTGAGACACTGACCTAAATCTGCCACCTGTATTTACAGTATGTACTGCACACCCTGTTTGTGCTACAAACGCACAGCTTCACTGACTCCAGAAGCTGTCCAGCCCCATCTGGGAAGTTCTGCTGAGGCCTGTCTGTGCCTATGTTGTGTTCAGAACATCCTTGAAAACCGTGGGCTGTGGGCAGTTGCCATCAGCAAACACCAACCCTGCCTCTCCTGCTCCTGATTTTTTTCCCTTTTGCACCTGGATCTTGTCCCTGTTGCCTAGTCTCAGATAGATACAAGCGCAGGAGATACAAGACCACTTCTGAGAAGGACCTGGCACAACAGAGGTTATTGCAATCAAACATGTTATGAATGAGGGAAGAGTGACTTACCAGTTTGATCTTGGGCAAGGACAATTCTCAAATTTTACCTGAAACAGGCAGACCAATAGATCAGTAGACCTCCCTGTAAGACAATCTCCATCAGCTTTCACACCTTAACCTCTGTACCAGGGAGGCTTCACTCTCTGCTTAGCATCAGGGATGTATACTGAGACTTTGCAATCAGAAAGATATGGCTTGTCTTAAAGGTGGAAACATTCCTAAACACCTGAGTTAGCCTCAAGTGAGATGTGCCAAAATGCAGAGAGTTCCAGTCAAAGCACCTCACGGTGACCATGTCTGCTCTGAGCTTTGTTGTTAAGGCCTCCCTGTAATCTGAAGCATTTTTAAGCTTCTGCATTGCAAACTCTACCCTCATTCTCAGTTCCCCTAGTGCCCTGATGCTTTCTTTCAGCAACAGCAAATGTTGTTTTCTTCCTTCCTTTGTCTGGGTCTTCAGCAAACTCTCATTATCCCTTCTTGCTTTTCCACAAACCTTGAAAGGCAACTGGGTGTCAAGCAGTTATTGTAGATGGCTGTCATGGGGCCCATGGGTCCTGCCAGCTATTCCTGCACCCCTTTGATGCTGCTGAAGTCTAATTCCTCATGTAAGGAGAGCCCACTCCCAGAGCACATTGTGCATCCCAGAGAGAACAAGCTCTGATTGTGCTGCCAGTCAAAGCACAGCAGAGTGCTGCTGGGGCTGATAATGGGAGACACAAAGGTGGCTGAGATCACACACTACAGAGGGGAGGGAAAGAAAGACAGACAAACTTTATTGGAGTTCAGTGGCTGAGAAGAATAACCGGGCTCAATTGGAAGATGGTGGAACAGAAAAGGAATTTCCACAGAAGTGGCGGAAAAGAAAAGGGATGGTGTTTTATCAGTTCAGTAAAGGGCTGGGATTGTTCTTTGAGCATTGACAGACCTTCTGTTTTTGTTTTTTTTTTTTTTTTTTGAGCTGGTTCTTTGGCTTCTAGCCCAACATTTATTGTTCAAGGAAAACTACTACTTGCAGTGCTTTTGAGGCAGAAAGAGCATATTAAAAATACTGGCTTTTTAGAATTACCAGATTATTTTAGTATGGGTAAAATCTTAAGATTTTTTCTCTTTTTCCCTTTCTTCCTTCACCTTCTTCCTCCTCCCTTCCTTTTTAAAGTAACCAACTAAAAATCAAACAACTTTTTTTCCCATTTTAGAAAATGCTTCCAGCTGGGGAAAGCCTTTGAACTGAGGCAAGGCCACCAGCCATTATAGGGACAAAGTGGAATAAGGATTATGAAAAGGCTACTGGCGAATGGAGGGACTTATATTTAGAAATAAAATGGGAAGAGAAATTCCTTGAAAGCTAGATTTTAAAAAAATAAATATAATGGACTTTTCCTAGCTTTCTGTTGTAATTTATTCCATGCTGTGCATCCATTACATAATGTATTGTTGTGTAATTTTATAGCACTAGCTAGGTGTGCTGAGAATAGCTATGCTGACTTTCTGGACCATTGAATTTATCCAACCATAAGGATGTGGCAGCATACACTGTATTGTGCAATTAATAGAAATCTGAGCTGTAAAACAACATTTCATATTTAAAGCTCTGCTTTAAATAAGCAGTGTTTGAGATTCGCTTCCTATTAGCATACAATAGGAGTGAAAATGAGAGAGTTACAATCAAGTACATAAAGAGGATGAGGAAAATTGAGTATAGGCTCTCTTCAATATAACAAACTTATTTCACTAAAATGATGGAATGAAACAGAGTTTAAAAGGAAGATGTTAAAGAGTTGGAGACAACAACATGCAGAAAAAAAGTTTCTTATTCTCAGTTCTTTCAGGATGCTGTAATGATCACCCCATAAGTCTGAACTCTCTAAGTCCTTGGGATTGCATCCTTAGTCTGCCTTCCTGGCCCCTAGGTCTGAATACAAGCAGGGGAGAGATCAATGTCAATAGGCATCTCTAACACTGAGGTACAGTATAGGGTTTAAAAGGATGAATAATCAGTTGTATTCCAGTTCTTGGTTCATATTATATGTTATATCCCTTTCCTTCCCTTCTCAGACTTTTCTTTATAATAGGATGGTGCCCTTGTTCTTAAGACTCACTTCAGCTCAGTGTTTGGAAATCAGCTACCACAGTTAAAGGAATGAGGTGATATGAATAATAAATTTTGTAGATATGAAAGGATATATTGAATAAATGGATTCACATTTTCTCTCTTTGCAATACTTTCTTTACACTATGTGCTTCAGACTGATAAAATATTATAATAAATAATTGGATAACTTATTCCATGAAAAGAGAACATATTAATATATAGAATATTATTCCTTTATAATATAAAATCATTTCACTTTTTAAACTACATTTAAATCACATTATGAATTTTGGCACTGAATTTCCTAGCATTTGCCAGATGACTAATCAGGTCAAAATCACTTTATTGCAACAAACTTGTGGTGGAATGATCTGTAATACCATAGCAGAAGTGGTTTGTGACATAAATATATGCATCTTCATTTGCATACAACCATTTCAGTTTTGCTATTTGGCACCTCCTTGAATAGAAAGTTAACTTCCCTTAGTCCTTTAAATATTGGCCTGTGGCCTGTTCAATATTAAATAAATTTGCAGATAGACTTCTTGAGACCATACCTTCCTCCAAATTAAGCAGAATTCATCTTCTTTGAAATAATTCCTTTGGGATCTCTGCCACCTCCTTGTTGCCTTTAAGAGTACTTTTTTATGATCTGGTTGTTACCAGATATTATGGTTTTAACCAGTGATATATTGGATGAGAAATGACAGACCCATTTGAAACAAAAACAAAAACAGCAAATGAATGTATGAAAGCACATATAGGTAAGAAAGTCACCAATTTTGATTTGTGTTAAAGTTTTACTGTTGTACTGTCAGTGTAGTGTTTCAATTTGTACCTGCACAGTGTCTGCTCTGACAGCTCAGCCCTTCTGAGTTACAGTGAACCAAATCTGAGATCAGTATCCAGTCACTTAATTCTGTGACCAGCAGTAAATATTACCTGTGAGCTACAGATGAATCAGTGACACTATGGAACTAGTGTGAACTGGGATTTTTAAGGGATGTACTGTTGCACAGAACAGCACCACTGATAAATACATTTTCATATTGTCCTTTTCAGGGAAGCACAAGTATTTTAATTCCTTGGGCTTAGCTTGTCAAACAAGTACTTCACCAAGCAGGTTTCCTCATGCAGGGGGTATACCAAAACTTAGGGAAAAAAATTATTTATAGAAGGGTGACAATATTATGTGATCACATAGTTCTTAGAAGATATAAAATGCAGGTGGTTGCTCCTGATTTTGCCTCCACCCAGAACATCAAGCCAAGAAGGTTGTGTGCCCCTTTGCTTCAAGACTTGTTATTGGAAGGGCAAATTCCAGCCTATTACCCTTATTTGAACCCAACATAAAATGGTAAATAAATTGTGCATTACTTCAACATGTATTCATGCTGTGTTCTAGTTCCAGGAGCTGTACTTTCTATCCCTTTACTGGCTGACTGAAAGTCTTTCTCAAATGTAGCTATCTATGTTCAGATATGTGCTGATTTGGGCTGGGGCAGAGTTAATTTTTTTCATAGGGGCTGGTATAGAGTGATATTTTGGATTCATGCTGGAAATAATTTTGAATTCAAGGATGTTATTGCTGTCAAGTAGGGCTTGACACATTCAAGGCCTTTTCTGCTCCTCACCCCACCAGCAGGAGGCTGGGGCTGCACAAGGAGCTGGGAGGGGACACAACCAGGACAGCTGACCCCAGCTGACCCAAGGGACATCCCACACCACATGGTGACATGGTCAGCATAAAAAACTCAGGAGAAGGAGGAAGGAGGGGGACATTTGGAGTGATCATATTTGCCTTCCAAGTCAATGGCATGTGTCATTGCAGTAGAAACGGACCCAATGACAGGACAATCCACATTCAGGTGGCAAAGCCAACTTCTATCGAGTGCTGCTCTCCCTAGGCGGTTTTGGAAGTCCACGTGGTTGGTCCTGCTTGGCTGAATTAATTGTCACCTGGCTAACTGGCCAATGGCTGCCTGTGACCCCAGAGGCCTAGGCTGGTCGAGTTAGATAACTGAGGTAGTTATATAATTAGTTATATTTCAGTTATAAAATTACAAGTAGGATGATTTATAACTCTGAGGCCTCTAGGCCAGCTGTTGGCCAGCACAATGGGTGATAGAGCCTTGCTTTCCTGGGGGGGTGCTGAACAGTGCCTGCCCATGGGGAGTGCTGAAAGGATTCCTTCTTCGGCTTTGCTGGCATCTGTGGCTTTTGCTTTACCTATTAAACTGTCTTCATCTCAAGCCACAAATTTTCTCACTTTTATCCTTCTGATTCTCTTCTTTATCCCACTGGGGGAGTGAGTGAGGGAGTGAGTGAGTGAGTAATTGGTCAGTGAGTTGCCATATGAGGTTAAACCACAACACTACACACAGGATGAGAGATCTCTTCTAATTTTAACCATTTAATCATAAACATAAAAGATCCCACAAAATCTGGGAGCAGGAGACTGCCAGCTGCCATGCCCTAGTCAGGCTCTAATTATATACAACACAATTAATTATTATATTTCACTTAAACAGAGGTCTCCATAAAACTCTGTTTAAAAGTTTTTCTATGTTGCTCCTAAAATCTGATTGCATTTGTGAAAGCATAATTTCCACACTACTGCCAAAATGTACTTTAAGGGTGTGTGAGTTATCATTCACATAAACAAGTGTTAAGAAAGCACTTAGAAGATTTATGGGAGGAAAAGCACACACAAAGGCATGATTGCTGGTGAAATTATCACAGAACAAGGAAAATAAACAATTACTTCGTTGTTACAGGCTATTTCAATAAGGTTAATATATCTCTGTATTATCACTGTATCTGAGTCTTTTTGTGGCAGGCAGCGTGCAGACATGGTTTAAACTCTGCTATGATCCCTGTGTCTATAGAAACAACAAGAATTCTTAATTTCTAGAGGGATTTAATTTTTGATTTGGCCTTTACTTCAGCTCCTTGATAACAATAATGTTTTGTCATTTTTTGGCCCAAGTATTGTTCATATTCAAAGATAATCCTGCATGTTAAGAATAGAAGTGAGGATCTGTGTCTGTCTTTCCTGTGACAGCAAATGGGAGGCTCTTCCTTCCCCTGGGTGAGACAAGTTGTCATGCACCAGAATCTAGAGAAAAATCCTGTCCTGACAAAGTCTTGATCCCATGAGGAGGGATTATCCACACAACAGGTCTGCTGCTGTCAGCTAGACCATTCAAAAACACAGTCTCCAAGGGTCAGTCTCAAAAAATATATCTTCCCACCCATAAAGTGATTTCTGCTGCTTATATCTTCTGGGCAGAAAATACGATCAGTTTAAAAAGACTGTTTAAATGAGGGAACAATATGCTCTGGACTACTGCATGGCTCCCTTTCCAAGGACAAAATACAATAATGGGAAAAAATTGTCTCCATCTTCTCTTTCTCAAAGGTTTCCAAATTTTTGGTGAGTGAAAGCAGAGGAATGAATAACAAGTAATGAATCAAGAACTATTGATGAAAAGACTGTGAATATGTGAAATTCTCACACAGGCTTTTCCCTTCTGATTCTTAGAATTCATCTTATTTTGAGCAGGAAATAGGACATTTTACAGTGTCATAGCCTGTTTTCATCTGGTCAAGCCTCACATGTGAAATGAAAACTCTTATCCCTTTGCCTCTCTTTTCTCCCAAATGCTTTCCTCCAAATAATGATTGTCTCCTGAAATTTGATTAATACTTTCAATTTTTATTCCTTAAGGCAGTGAGCCACAAACTTGAGGGTCTTTGTAGTTAACTGAGCTCGAGCTCAGGAAATAATGGTTTTGGTCAAAATGTGATGGGTTTTCTCATGGGTTTTTTTTGGGTTTTTTTTTGTTTTGTTTTGTTTTATTTTTCTGGCAATATTGTTTTTGCTAACAACATCACCTTTGTTTAGTAATGCTGTTAGCCTTTTGAAGATGAGTGTCTTTGTTTAGCACTGCCTTGTGATGCCTTTTGACCATGATTCAGGAGCTACTTGAGGACATGCCTACAGCTCAGTGACCTCATGGATTCCATATGAACAGACTCATCAGCAGTGCTTATTCATGTGAATGAAAGAGTGCAGGTCTCTGTGGTTATAATGAGGGCTCTGTTGAAGGATTCAGCTGAATGGGTTCTTCAGACTAATATAACTTGAGAAACATTGACTGACCAGTCTTGGCTATGGCTTTTCATGGTTTTTTTTTTTTCTTTCTACTAAAGGTTAAGCTTGATACTAGTAACTGATTGCAGGAATAAAGAACAATGTAGAACAATGCATCAAATGAACCATCTGGAAAGATAAACTGGTAAATTTCCAATTAAGTGAATCTTCCTTATCTGAGGTGTAATGCTGACCACAAGCATGAAATACTATAGCCTAAATGGAGTCATTTGAGGAAGAAACATATGCTCAGTTATCATTTAGACATTCAGGCATCTCAATACATTGCAGCAATTTTTTCTTTGTCATAATTCAGCAGAAAATTCTATTTGCAATAGAAAATTAATTTTCCTACTTATGGTCTGCTACAGACATTATAATGATTTGTTGTCAACATAAATTATCAAGAGGTGTTACATTGTGCAAAATTATTTAACATATAACAATACTGTAGAGGAAATACAGGATCTTCTCATATCCTTTACCTGTGTGTCCCTCTAAGGGAATTTCATTTGGTTGACTTATAGTGGCCAAGGAAAGACATTAACTTTTGTTGTTTTACCTTCAGGTTCATTAATTTGTACCAGTTAACTCTTTGAATGAAATTCTAATGCTGTTTTTCACTTATTTATGCCTTGCCAGATCATGCCAGATCCTGACCCCATTTAGTTCTCACCTACATAAGGATTTATTCTGCTGACAGTTTTATCTGGCAATATATTCCATTTGCTTTTCTGCTGGTAGATAATCTTTTAATAAAATATAATCCAAATACAATTAATAATAACAAAATATAATCCAAATATAATTAATGATTAAAGTGTCATTTGAAAGGCAAAAACGTTTGATCTTAAGAAAGGTGTCTATGCCAGCAATTCAGTCAAGTATTTGAATAGGTATTTAAGTACCATGAGAGAAAGGCTAGGAATGTGATCTGATGTGATGTGAGCCCCCCTTAGTGAGGGTTTCTAAGGTTGATTGTTGAATAACTGTGTGGGAATGATGACATTGAAGAAGCTGATTCAAGCTGAAGGCAGAGAGCTTAACTAGATGATAATTTTGTCCAGCTGACATTCTCTACCATTCAGTTTTCTGTGTGAGTAAACTCCAGTGCAGAAAAAACAACTAGGCAGTGTCTCAAAGAATTTGAATTAAGTGTGGCTTAGGAAAGCAAAGTGAAAAAAGTTTTCTACTCTGGATGATCATTGTTTGGTTGGATGCACCCAGTGCTGAATATGACCTCAAAAAAAGGTAACACCTGAAACTATTAATCCAGCAAGTGAGATAAAAGGATATTATTTATACCTTGAATTGTTTATATTAACTAAAAAAAAAGGGGGAGAGGGAAAATGTGTTTCAATTTTATGAGTAGTGTTAATTATCTGTTTACTAATATCTGAAAAGCATAAAGTCCTGAACAAATGAATGAGTCAAGGGTTCTTGTATAAAAGGTTATAAATCATATGAATTCTAATTTAATAGCAGAATAATAGGAAGCTTTAATAAGGATTAATTCTTGTTTGTTATAGCTGTTATCCAAACATAAGTGTAAGATACCATCCTCAAGGAGACATCTGGAAAATAGTATGCACCACAATAGGATATTCATGGATCATGATAACATACAGTTCTGTTTGCTAATTTTTTGTAGTGAACGCAGTAAAGATATTTAAAAAACAAAGTCACAGCTGATGAGTTTCAATCCTTACTTCAGTTTCTTTTAATTAAAAGCTCAATAGACAAAAGCTTACAATAAGTTTATCTTCTAGACTAACAGAGCACAGCATTTCATTTGTTTGAAGTAACTCAGAGAGCTGCAAAATTATAATAATTAAACAGTTAAAAAATGAAACAAGTTTGTGTGAAGATGTTTCAATTCAGATCAATCCAAAATGATGAAGTATTTTGAATGTTTTCCATAGACCTTGAACCAAATCCCTAATCACTGCTTAAACATAGCATCAATCTTGTTTTCATGATTTGCAGCTGATTTTGCACTCACTGCTCTGATCATGAAAAGCTGTGTGGCATAAATCAGTATGTCCTCTCTACCACTGAAGAATATCAACCCAAAACTGCATGACTTTAACGGAGTGAAAGTATGGGCCAGTGAAGAATTTCCAGTCTCCCAGGCAGAGAGCTTTTTTGTCTGTCATTTGTTATTGGTCTCATGCAGAAATTGAAACCCATGTGACAGCAAAGAGCCACCAATGAAGGACAGGGCTCCAATTTGTTTTGTGACTACACAAACTTCAAACACAGAATGTAATCAAACTTCAACTGAAAATTAGTGGATTCAGACAGGACCAGACCGAGGATTGCAAGGAATCTGGGGCCTTTTTGATTGAACACTTTTCTAGCTACATATGCTGTATAACACTCGTCGTCCTCATCATACATCATTTCCTGCCTCCTCATTCTTACTAGTAATACTAGTCTGGAGTTCAGTAAGTTAGAAGTACTACCAATATATAGATCTATAGTAGTCAAAAGATTTTTTAAAACATTAATTCTGTCTCTGTTTATGCCTCCTTCATGCCCTGAAAATCCTTATCAAATGATAGCAGGTTTCAGAAAGGTCAAAGGCCCCACATGTGAAAATTTTCATTATAAAATAAAATGTTCCAGAAGCTTTTTTCTAGCTTTTTTCACGAACACTTTTCATAACATCTTGTGATTTGTGCTGACATCAGTGTCCATTTTCAAAATAAATACAATACTGTTGCTTTTAATGAGAGTTTTGGTCACTTTGTAAACAGATGATATAGCTCCCTTTGCAAACAGATTGTATACCTATAGAATGTAGGATTCATGGTATGACAGTGTGCCAAGCTGCATCACATTGCCTACGGTAGATTCCCAAATGTTACCTGCAGGAAGTAGGCAACTATTTTTGGATACTTTTTCGCCAAGAAAAAATACTCATTTTCAGGGTGATCTAAACAGTTCACAGATAATCTGGGGGGAAGCTAGAATGAAGTAGGGAGGAGATGGAGAAATGGAGACTATAGCTATATGTAGTCACACAAATAATTCCCAGGGAACTGTGGTTATTATTTTATTTAATAAAAATACATTTTTCCCCTCCAAAACAAGGGGAAATTGCACTTGATCATAACTAGAAAAAGGAAATCAAGTAAGTCTTAGCTGTGTACTTCTTTTTTTGCCTTATGGAATACAGAGACAACTTAATTTTACTAATTTTGTGAAGTTAACTGGTAAATTTTGAAGACAATTAATTTTTTATGGGCCAGTCATGAAGACGTCACTGTAAATATTTTCACCATGCAAAAAGCTTGCAGCTGGGGCTGAGGAACAAAGCTGTGTTGCTTTTCAAATCCTGAATTGATTCTGTTCAGGATCATCTACATCTCCATCAGCCAGTGATAATTTAATATCCTCCAGCAGACCTTTTTCCCTGCTGCCTGTGGAGCCATCACTGCTTGCCTTTGTAATTATTTTTCTACCTTTAAACAGGGAAAGGAAGGGAAGAAAAATGCTCAAATGAGATGATGCTGGTGAAGTTGTCTTACCTGCAGCAGACACAGTTGCTGGAATGTTTACTAAGACGCTCCATCCTTTCATGCCTGACAGGCTTAATGAGCCCAATGGGTGCAGCTCTCTGTGTGGCTTGAATGTCTCAGCAGCTTTTCAGGTAATGCTGCCTCCCTCTGAGTCTCAAGACATGAAAATATTAATTACTCATTCACTATATGAACAACCTGTTTTTATTTTGTTTCAAATTTACCACCAAATTTTTCTCTTTTTGTTGTCTTTTAATTTGTTGGGTTTTATTCTGGCAAAGGAAATAGTGGCTAAGCTGGCAAATTTGAAGATGACTCACAAGTACCAAGGATTGTTTTCAGCTAGTTTTTTTTGTCTCCAACATAAATATTTTTACCCTGTTCAGAAATCTGATTCTTGGAAACACCTCCCCCATTTCTCAGTTGGTACTGAAGGCAGATACAACACACTCCATGTTGAAGATAATAGTAATAGAAGGAAGTGACATTTCATCTACTTATTTTAGTGTCTGTGATGTAAAGCTCACTGATGACACCCAAGGTGTCTTGCAGAGATAAGGTGATACTGTTTGCTCATATTTGGAAGGAAAATTTTGCTTTCTTCCATTTAAATATTTACAGTGAGTACATTCATCAGGACATCTGCTTTCAATAGAGAAGCACAGCTGGAACTATGTGCTTGTATGCTGAGTGATTTATTTTACATTTTACAGGCCATAATTTAGGAACAGAATGCTAATTTCAGTCTGAATTTTCTGAGGATTATAGGCTTGCAGGGTACGTGGTGTCCTTGACCAGCATTCGGCAGACAGTGAGCAGATCACTTAGTCAGAAATGCAGTTTTAGTATTTCAAACTAAAAGAAAGAAGATTTTTACCCCTCTGGTTTACTTGAGAGAAAGCTAACTCAAGGTACTTCAATAACTTATCTTCAAATAATAAATTTATATGCCTGTTCCAGACTACATCTGCCAAAATTAACCAGTCAGACCAGGGAGAAAGAGTGGGTTAATACCTTTCACTTTACTACAAATTAGAAAAGTATTTCAAGGATTTAAATGAACAGAGCCTCTCCAGCAAACCATGCCTCCTCCTCCTGATCTTGGCTCATCCTGAAGAAAAGGATATCTTTCCTCTCTTTTTCTGTTTGCAGACCTGAGCCCACAACCACGATGAAATGTTCTGCCTCAGAAACTCTGTGGTGCTTCTTGCAAATATTTGGGCTGCTACAGAAAGATTGGGATGGTTCTTTAAGTAAATGGGTACATGCTGGGTATCGACTCCGAACTTAGCAGAGAAGCTATACAGTAATAGCAGATGTGCAAGAGTGAAAGATTTGATGTTGATTTCTCCAATCCATCCAGTCCAGCCAAAAGACATGGACAAGACAGAGATGTGTCCTAGAATTAAATACGTGGCCTGCTGGATGGGTCCTGCCAGCAGGACCTTTGTTTTCTTGACTAAAGGATGGTGGTGTAAGGAGGAAGAATGCATAAGGAAATTGGCAGTAAGTTCCCTTTGTTACAGACTTCTTAGTGAGAAAATATATAAATGAGACTGACATTGTTATAGGTCCAAAGTGTGACCCAGATGTTGATAACTAGAAAAAGGTTAAAAGAGGAAGGAAAATAATCAGTCAGTCTGCTGAACAGGTGCAAGAAGCACGGGGAATAAACAGGAGAATTTGGCAATCTTAATTGTAATATACTGAACTCAGTTGGCAAGCCAGAAAGCTGGACATGTGAGTGCAAATGACTGAATTTTACATCATTATGTTCATGATGTTTCATGCCTTTTTCTGTAGTGGAATTGCCATTTCCAACATATTACAAGCTTAAAATTTCCCCTTAACCAACAGGTACCCTTTCACCAAAAGCTATAGAAGAGGCTTTGCACTGGGAAATACCTCTCAGGCATTTTTCTTTGAGAAACAGCAAATATTACACAGTACTCTACAGAGCAGGTTCCTGGCACTGCTACGTGTTAATGCAGAACCACCACAATGTTGAGAGGCCCACTCAAGTAAGAACTCCTAGCAACCTGATTTATATATTCATGATTTTCCTTTTTTAAGAAAGGAATTTTGCACCGTCCTTTTTTGGTTTTTATAGAAATTAAATAAACATTAAGGTTGATAGTTGAATTATCTTCATTAGATTTCAGGGCAAACAGGCTCCTGAGGTGAAGAAAAGCAACTCAGATTTCACAGAACACTTCTTACCTGTTCATAAACTCAGACTGAACAGCTTTCAGAGGTTGCATTGATATACATTCAGAAAATAACCTTTTCAACTATGAATATTAGAGATTGGTATGCAAATTTCCAAACACAATTATTTAAGCACTTAAATCCAAAAAAAGAGGCTGAGCATTTGAGATTTGTACTGCTCCTACCTATTTGTGTTAAATGAGTTGCCACTTCTGAAAAAATGCCTATTGTGACACGTAGACTCTGGAGTAGCAAATACTGCCAGAAAAAGACATGATATTATTTTCACAGTGTGACATGGACTTCCTTTAGCAAATCTATCAGCTGTGAATCAGCTCATTTCTTTAAAAACCTGGGAGTGGTACACAAAAGATAGGCGCTGTTTGTAGACTGATTTCTTGAGCTAGCCTGGAGATGCTGCAGTCCATGTGCATGCAACATCACTCTGGAATTCAGAAATAAAAATGGCACTCGTAAACTTGACGTAACAAACTCTAGTCTGCAGCAATCTGGAGCAGATAGCAGAAGAATAATGCTAATAGAGAAGTGAGTGTTCTTTAAGACAGCTGATAAAACACTCATTGAAGCATACATTATTATCTGCATCACTCTCATCCTTGAAAAGGTATTTCCAGTTGATTCTTAGAGAATTTTTAGATGGTATCTTTGTAAAGAAAATGGTAGCTATTTTTTTCTTTCCATATCTAAGCACTTTTGCAGCTGTGCTTCTTTCTTCCCTCTTTATCATTGGCACTAAGTTGACATGTGAGACACGAATCATATGTGATTGAAATATCTATCTCTGTGCCATATTATTGTGTCCTATCAATAAAGCTATATATGTCAGGGAAATCAGTCATTCCTCCATTTTAGCACTTTATCAACAGCAAAAGCTTCCTTTTGAATTTCTTGTGTGACAGCTCTGTCTGTACCACAACATCCATCTGCAGCACATTTTTAGTCTGGCAGATTAATAAGTTAATAAATGTCTAGATGAAATGAAGTCCAGAACTCATCTTGGGAATAGTCTCTGAATGTTACAGCTTCAAAGAGCTCACTTGGTTGTCACATGATGTGAGGTTCACATTAAACAAATCTAATCACTTACCATTGACCTTGCTTGTAATAATACATAAAATCTCTGATACCAGTTTTACAAAGGTTTTTTAAAGTCTGCCCATTTTTTGGGTCTTCAGATTGAAATATTTTCAATGATATGGATAAAGATAGGACAATGTGAATCAGGATTACAATAAAATGTTTACTTTTTTAGAGTTTGGTCTTGTTCTTTTTTAGAGTTTGGTTAGAACTGGGGAGGAATCTGGTTTAATTATTAACATACCCTGTAGGTAGATCTGCCTCAAACTCTGGTTTTCATTCAGCCAGAAATTAAAAGTTCTGTGGAGTCTTATCATGTCTTCTGAAGGAGGCATACAGTAACTTAAATACTAGAACTTTACCTTATTACTCTTGTTTTGTTTTGTTGAAGTCACTATTATATTTTTAGATCACACACAAGCATATTCTCTCAAAGATGGTGTTCGTCTGTTTTTCATTTTCATGCACAATAGCCAGATAAAATATCAAATGGCTGTTTCCTATTACACAGGGCTTCAATCTGTGGGATTTTTCCCATGAGTAAAACATTCATTGTCAGAGCAGGAACAAAACAGTGGTATGAAACAATTAATAACTGTTAGTTCAACTCATTATTGACCTAAGCCAAATCCCATTCATGATAATGAAAAGATTTCCAGGGATTTGGGGTACATTAGGTATGAAACTAAGGGTTGTGCAAAGTATTTTACTGCGTAAAAGCAATAAATGCTAAGGACTTGTTTGTGCTGATATTGAAATCTCAGTGGTGAGGGGCAGGAGAGGCGGCAGAGGGAACCTTTAAGAGAGAAAGATTTCATTTGCCACTTCAAAGCAGTCAGGACTGCCCTACTCTGTCAATTCAATTTTAGATATGAAAGTTTTCACTCAGATCACTGAATAAATTTTACCTTACAGTGAGATCTCCCTATATACAAATGCTCAGAGACATTCAGTTATGCATTGGAAAGACTTAAAGGAAAATAATACCTCTACCCCTGGGAAGGATCAGCAAAGTTTCAGGCTGAACACAAGATTATGGTAGGAGGAGATGCCAAAGAAAAGATCAACTGTTAAATGACATAGTAACATCTAAAATTAGACTCAGGAAAGGTTTCTGGAGCACACAAAGCAAATTCCTTTTCAGGTTGTCACAGCTATTTAGGGGAAGGCAAAACTGAGAAAAAAAATTCAAAATGGAAATCCAAATTAATCAGAATGCCTATATTTATCAGGGGGAGGTCATGTCTGCAGCACTGATGAACCAATTGTGTAGCTCCAAGTGTTTCGACTCTTAACCAGTTCAGAAAACTCCTTTGGGATGGGTGATTTGATCAACAAAGGTCTATGGTTTTGTTTTGGGTTACTCACAGAGGAGGCTTTGTTCTTAGATAGAGAGACTGACTACCAGGTGTGTGTATCTCTTATGCCAGCTCCCTCTCCACATTACATCTCCCAGCAGTAAGGGCAGGAACACCTTGCCCCTGGAACCTCATGTCCCTCATGGGAGCAAACCACTGAACCAGTGTTACCCTCCTTCTCCTTTGCTGAGGATATAGTGAATCTTTTGAGGCTGGAACTGAATGTTTTGTTTGGAGTACAGCAAGTTTTGCTTTTCAGTCTGGCTTAGCCTTTATTGCCTCAGAACAACCTGCATTGCCACAGAGTGGACATCTGAGCTACTGGGTGGTCCCAGCACACAGGGTGACTATTCTTTGATCAGAGGAAAAGTCCAGTGATCATAGAAACTGCTATTTGATTTTATGAGTTTTTTTCCACTGGAGCAAGGCATGTGTACTCAGCTTAGTTTGTAAAGCTTCAATATTATAATGAGATGTAATTTCTGTATGCATTGAAGCATGGCATGTAATGCCTTTTTTAAGAAGTAGCATTCAAAACAAAACCCCATTTATCAGGGTCTGTAATAACACGCAATAGTCAAATAGAAGGTTTTGCTTCTTTTTTGAAAAATAGTCAAAGTTACATAAAGTAATTTTATAATGTTTATGATTTTATTTACATTCAAAACTGGGCATCACAGGTCTTCTTTCAAATTGGAATTTCCCTTTTTGTCACAAGAAAATCAGCAGGGTAATGCTGAAACCATTCATTCAAACACCTATAAAAGACAATTTTTTGTATGTTTGCTATCTCTGCTTGAAAGATAACATGTATTATTTGACTCAGTGATAAAACCATTGTTGAGATTGGATATCTGCACTGGATGATATACATCTGGCCCAGGAGAAGTGCACGCCCTCAACTGTGGTGTTCACACATCTCCCTGAGAAGCTTCAGCTGGAGTGTGGTGCACTCAATAGTCTGTGAGGATGCTGATGGAGCTCCAGTACTGAACTGCAGCCTCCATGTCTCTCTTAATATCATGGAAGAATCTAGGTCTTCCTAACAGAAGCCAAAAAGGAAGATGTCTGCAGACTTGTAGATTTAATAAATGACCCTAAGTTAGGTCACGAGTTTGTATCATGGAGCTGTGGTTCAGATTTCATCTATGGCCTTAACATTGACCAGAATTATTATTGACTTTCATGTTATAATTGGCAATGATTGTGAGTTTTCTCAAGGTCAGTCATGGCAGCTCAGTAAATGGCCAGCTCAGCTGGTCAGAACATAGAACTTAATTTGAAGAATTGCCTTGGTAGTATTTTCTGGTTTTCTTAAAATGAAAGCTTTGAGTGTTTTGATTGAAATAACTCAATTCTTTAAACAAATCCCCCTTGCTAGACTACATCTGAGAAGCTTAAGTCTTACAAAATTATTTGAGAAAGTTTGAACTGTTCTACAATTTGTATATACAAAGCAGACCCCCTACTTGAGATCTCACATGTATATGCAGTTCCAGTGGCTTGGCTTGAAATGGTCTCCATTTCAAGCCACTGGAACTGCAGTTGCTCCTTGCAACTCAGGTTGCAAGGACCTGAGCATCTGGGTAACTACTACAGTTAGTAATCTAACTGTTCAACTGAAATGAAATTTTATGCACAGTATTTCACTGCTTTTAGAAGTTCATCAAGAAGTCTAGTATTCATTTTCATTTGAAATATTAAAAAGAGAAATATCAAGAAGTGTGGAAGTTCTAGTTGGATAAGCCTCTTACTCTCTTCTCCCAGCTGTATACACATATCAAGGTACAAATCCCATGTTTGCATTGTCTTTGGTGCTCATGAAAGCAAGCACCCTGAAGCTCCTGATCCTAGAGCCTGGCATTGAGGTGGAAACCTCAGGGCTGTTCAGGTCAGATGGGTCATGTTCAAAATCCATCTCGGATAGGGGCTTTTTTGGTTTTATACTGTATCTCTATACTGGTTCTATGCTGTAGCTCTACATGTTTCAATAAAGTTCATTGGGAACACCCTTCTTTAGTTCAGCTGCCTCATGGTGAAGATAAAATCATTGCCACATGTTCTGTAGGTAGGATCTTATCCTTGTCAGATCCTCAGACTGACCACCAAATTTACTGCAGATTCATACTGACTGTTGTGAAGGGCTTTTAGGGAGAATTGTGTTCTAGGCAAATCCAGATTCTATCAAAAAAGATAAAATGTACAGAATACAATGGATTCTCAGATCCATGTTTTTTCTTAGTAAGAAATAGGTCTGATCAACCTGAGATGTTTTTCTTCCCTTTCCCTATTCCCTTCCCAATACAGGTATTGCAACCCACCTTCCTAGAAGGAATTCTGATGCCACTTGTGGGATTGCATTACCATCCTAAATGCTAAGTGGAGGGTGATGTTCGACTGATTACAGAATTGCTGAAACGAGAGGGATTTCTGAAGCTTTAGTTCAATCCTTGCTCAAAAGAGGACAAGGCCCAGGTAGCCCAGGGCCATGAATGATGTTGTTTTTCAGGCAAATAAAGGACATTGTGCTGTGTGAAGTCCTTCACTGTGGATGTGACAACACAGGATGAGATAAATTGCTTCAGATTTTCTTCAACCTTTTGTCAACAGCAATAATGCAGATAGGTTTGGGGTGGCCACTGAGATCATATCCAGAAATATATTTTGAGGGTGCTGCTTACCACATCCCAGAGTTTCCTGACATAAATGCATACACACATGCATAAGCAAAGGTATGTCTTAAGTATATATATGTGTACATGTCTATGCATTTATGTACATCTATGCATTTATGATTGGGTGACTGAGGCCCCACACAAAAGGTAAAATGCTCTATTAGGCATGCTCTGCAAGAGCTGACCTTGCCTCTACCTCCTTCCTTTATTACTTGTAGAGCTTCACTCTCAAAGACCACTGAAACGTTAACACAGTGTGTTTCCTGTCTCAATTTACAAACCTTCTCAGTATCAAAATTGTGTCACCCTGATTCTTAAGATTTTTCTAAAGCCTTCTGAGTTTACATTCTGTTAGAGAACTTTCCCACACAATTTCTGTAAACAACATATTGTTTTGCATTCCTTCATGGGGGTGGAGAAATTTGATGTACTGGTAGTTTGTCCAGTGTCTTTGGAGAGGTGGCCCAACATGGGGCCAGTCTGCTACCACCTTTGGAAAAGTATAAAAGTTGGAGTCAGAGAATAAACTGCCCTCTTCTTTACCTTTCAATAGCAGTGGCTCGCGTTGTGCTTTCATGTGTCCTACAGCGACAGTAATGCAATGCTAAATACAATAAGGTGAACAGTAAGTAACAATACTGTTTCTCAAATATCATATCTCAGTTTATTCAGGATATTTCTGCTCTCAGAGAATAAAGTATAACAAGCAGTGGACAAAAAATATGTTGCTTGATAAAGCAGAAAAAAAAATTGTTAAACTCCCATTTCTGAATTCTCACTCGTGCAGATATTTTTATAATAGATATGGATACACCAGTTTGATCTATAGTGTAGCTGTAATAAGAAAATATAATAAAGAACTAGAAGTATAAGTTGACTTCTCACTGTTGAACTGGCCTTATTAGAATTTAATTTACATATGTTATATTAAAGAAAAAAATAGAATTATATATTAGCACTGGATTACTCCTGACTCACAATTTTTCAGAAGTGTTGAAGGATTTAGCAGTCAAAATCCCCTTTGAGGATCTCAAGTGTTCCACAATAAGTACCTACAGTTGGCTGACACCAATTCTACTTAATTCCAGTAGGCAAAGAAAATAATCTGCTTTATTTCACGCTATCTGGTCTCTATTGTGCCCTGCTTTCAGGGCATGTAGTGCTTTCACAGTGCCATTGAATGTGACTAGTGTGCCACTCACTGTGCAGGGCTGTGTCTGCCAAAGGGACAGAGTGACATTTTGGAAAGGTGTACACAAGGATGGCAACCACCCTAATAAGGAGAGACAACACAAAACCCAATTCCTTAGGACAGTAACACAGTGAACATTCTCACCATCACTTTAGATCCTGATTAAGGTGAACTTTAAGTTAGTTTCAATTTAAGTGGCAGCTAATGGAGTTTAGTCTTTCTCATCTGTTCTCATAAACACAAATTGTTGTTCAAGTCCTATTTGTTTCAAAATTGTCTCATTTTCTTGCTGTGGTGAGCCGCTCTTCATCAGTGAAATGAAATAGTTCTTGGAAGCTCTTGAAGAGCCTTAAGACACTTTCAGTACAAAAAAAAGAAATGTGAGTTGCCTGTGGCCTGTGAGAAGTTCAGAGGGTAACAGAGTGGGAGAGAGCTATTATAAAACATTCTGGCTGGAAGAAGAAAAGCTGTTTCCTCAGTGTTTAATTACACCTTTGTGGCACAACCCTTCCATCTTTCATCCAGAGCAACTGAAATTGTGGAGACACTCTCAGCCAGCTATCTTACAGTGATGATGAGTTTTCAGCTCATCTTTCCTCACTGTGTTGCAGTTGTGCCTATTGTTCTTTTCTTTCCCTATTTTACTCGCCTTCCATTTCTTTACTAGCTTCTCTCCCTTTGTGTATCAAAGACTGAACTCCTAATTGTCTATTCTGACTTTTCATATAGCCCTAAACTGCTTCTGACCTCCTAGCTCTCTATTTTCTTTTTCTTAGTCCACAAATAACTTCTTTGTGACATACCTAATTTTGTTTTCTACTATGCTTCTTCCTGTGTGTCACACCATTTCCCTTCCCATCTTATATTTTTTTAAGTATTCCCAAAAAGAAATACCTATGTCCAAACTCATAGGTGTTAGGAAACCTTATAAGCAAAAATACCATCACTGATTTCTTTTTCCAGTCACTGACAAATTCCTGGGGAAAAAATTACAGCTTTAGGTATTGTTTTTCCTATAAGAAAATCTCTGATACAGATATGATACTCTCTTCAGTATTTCTCAATTATTGAAGGATGGAATGATGGAATGACCTCCAGAAGCAGTTAAAAGTGACATGTTTTGTTTCTTTATGATGATATCTGGAAAATATTTGCTCTCCCTTTTTCCTGTTATCTCCACAGAGTGGTCTGATCTGTTCTGCTGATGTATCATCTTGCACTGATGATAACGAAAACCTGCACCATACTTCACCACTTAATGTATTCATACCCTACAATGACTGTGAAGTTAGAAGTGGACACAAAATCACAAGAAAGCAAAAGGTTCATGTAGTTGCCAACAGGGAAACTGGTGAGGGAAATTTGTCTTATTATAGAAGTGAAGCCTCAGGATCTAACACTGGCATCTGAGCACAGGGTCCATGACAATTAAACTCAGAGTTCTGATTTTTCTGCTTAAATTTACACAAACATATGCACATACAAGGACTTTGTTTTTGTGGTGGATTGACCTTAGGTGGCTGCATGTGGCAACCAAACTGCTCTGTCACTCCTCCTCAAATGGACTGGGTGTTTGGAGAAAATATGATGAAAAAATCTCATGCCTTGATATAAGGACAGAGAGTTCACTTACCACCTAATGTCACAGGCAAAACAGATCTGACCTGCGGAAAATATTAATGTTAATTATTGCCAATTATTTACATAGTAGGACCGCAGGGAAGAAAAAAAACCCAAAACAACCCAAAGCTAAAAATATCTTTCCTCCACATGCTTCTTCCTCCTAGGCTCAACTTCATTCATGACTCTTCTTCCTCCCCCCTCCACACAGTGCAGGGCATGGGGAATGGGGATCACAGTCAGAGGCAGAACTTCACCACTGCCACTCCTTCCTCCCCTGGCCCAGCGTGGGGTCCCTCCCACAGGGTATACCCCTTCATGAGCTGGGTTCTTCCCCAGGCTGCAGTTTTTCAATAACTGCTCCAGTGTGGGTCCCTGCCATGAGGAGAAACAGGAAATTAAGCATTCTTAACCTAAATAGTATTTTGGAAACTTTGACCCAGTGGTAAGTATCAGATTTTGGAAAATCAGACCCAAATTACTATATCAGGGTTTATCTTAAAGTGACTACAATTATTTAAATTGATCAGATATCTACACATACTATTTCTTTGATTTCTGAATGTTCCCTGTATTATCAACAGACTGAGGCCCCAGAAAAACTGATTATGCATATTTGCCTTTCTTGATGTTTCTTCTGTTTTTTTTCCCCAAGAGCAAAGTTCTTCAGTGGGTATGTAAGGAAGGTAAAATCTCTTTCTGAGCAATTCAGTCTTTCAGGAGATAATTTTGTAAGTGGAAAAAATGCTGTAGACCCTTCTTTCTGCCATGATGAGCTCTATAACCTGCTCATCATCCCTGGTTCTGCCAGAAGCACTTGCTGGGAGCTGTCCAAGAGCTTGGCTGATACCAAACCTGTGTTGTATTTACTGATACCAAACCTGTGGTGTATTTGTCCTCATGTCTGGGTGCATTGGAAGAGATTTCTGGACATATTCATTGGTGCCATGGAATTTCTATGAATGGCATTGTCTGTCATCTGTGATTTTTTTCCTCTTCAGTACAGGGAAGGAGGATGCTAGTGAGGAACTGTGGGCAAAGTGTCAACACCTTTCAGAAGCTGGGTATTACTGTGGCAATGGCTTAATTCCATAGACAACTCAGAAAGTTTTGTGAAATGGTGGTATAAATGCAGAGCTGATACATGAAATTCTGCAGTGCTGAATTTTGCTCTCCTTGTTCATCCCAGGGAACAAGAGGATTAAGGCATATTGCAGCAGAAACCTTTCCTGAGATCTACCTTCCTTGGCCTAATCTGAAAGATTTTTCCTGTTATGTCATTTTCCTTTGAAAAATAAAAGCACAGTTGTTTGAACCAAAGGTAGGCTATTTTAAAAACATGGTTTTAAACAGTTGAATCTGGCTCCTGTGCTACAGTTGATGAGATAGAGTATTCTAAGTATCACGAATGTGTGTCTTATGTTTTTTTTGGTTAAGAAGAATAGATACTTGCTTGTGTGGGATGGGAGAAATAGCCTGCTACTACAAATTCTCATGTAATTTCCATTAAGTTAAAAAGACTTGTACTGCACAGTTCAGTAAGGGCATGGGCAATAGGTATTATGTCACTCTTTAGCAGATGGTGCAGCAATTACATTTGCTGGAGAGTGTTACAACACCACAAGTATTTAATCCTTCTTAAACTGTAGAGAGTTCATTACATATAAATCTGATACTCATTTCTTGTTTTCTACTCTATGACAGTAATAGAGCTGAATTACTATAATATTTGAAGTTTTTCCCTGTGGCTTATCTAAGAGGTATGTTCTTTGAAGTACTGGAATTCAGTATACAAGTTTCAGCAACAAAATAAATAGAACCAGACTAAATAAAGCAGAAAATAATTTTTAAATATAAAACAATTGTATAAAGCAACTGTTTCTGTGTTATAGCCATAAGACAAGATTAATTCCTCATTCTAGGTACAAAATTATGACAATATAATTAAATTTCTTTTCCAAAGAGATCAGATTTGGAGACTATTCAAGTGAAGCAAGCTCTACTGAAGATATTAAACTTGATTCTATTTAAACCAGAACCAACTTAGTTGTGAATCGGTTTCTGTGCATGTGAAGAGTGAATGGGAATGTCCGGACTCATTCATCACAATTTATGTAAAAAACAATCTGTGTGAACTCCTTTTATTTGCTGGAAGGAGATTTATCTTTTTTCTCAGTTTCTTCACCTTCTCCAGTCCTTGTTAGAAATGGCCCTTGGCTTTAAAAAGCAAACAAACAAGTATCTAGTCGTCTCGATCACCTGGACATACAAACTTGATAAAACAAGTAAAGCACGCAGCAGTTTCAGATAAAGCTACTTGTTTGGGAGCTGTTAAAAATTCAGTTGTTAACTGAGGACACCAAGGAGGGCCTCTGATACACACCATGCTGCAGGTCACAGCATTCACAAATTTGTGCTGAATTACTTCAGCTCAGAAAACCAGTCTGTTACATGTGACAAATACATATCCATGATACTCAATTAATTCAAGTAAATGTTGGTACCTAATTTCCACAGGTTTCTTTTGTAAGAAGATGATTTAGGACTCTTTAACTTCACTGAACAAATGGTGAGGAAACTCAAAACATGTATTTGAAATGAGAGAAATATGTATTCCAAAAATGTATCAGGAAACTTACTTATTTTTTTGCTTATCATTTTATAGTAAAGTTCTTTACAAGATGTCCTGCATTTTCACAGAGTTAGTTAGCATCTATTACTATTGGAAAATCTGATTTTCTGATTACTAAATTAATCAATTGGGAAGTAGAGTGAGTGTGATTAGCACAGGAAAGCAGATTCTAGTAGCACCTCTTATAAGCTGTTCTGCAGTATTAATTAAGAAAAGAACCATGGATTGTTTTCCTGAGGAGGCAAGTGCTGTTTCATTTCTCATGTGCACCCACCATCCACAAAGAGCTGCAAAAGCTCCTTGTATAACTGTGCAGGGGTTTCTTTGTAATTGAAGCACTCAGGGAAACTATTCCTGAATGCCAATCTAACCTACTGAGTAAACAATAAAGAACCACCTAAAATAAGAAGAAGGAAAGAAAAAAGAATGCTATTATTATTATAGAATTGTGTAAACCAAAAAGTTTCTGCATTTCTTTGTCAACTCATTGTCATTGTTTTTCATGAGGTTTTTTGACAAAGATTTACCACAGGGTAGAACTGGGAATAAGCTCTGTGTGGTTGTAGCAATTACACACCAACCTGAGAGCTTTGTGCAGAGGACAGCTCTCTGTGTTGTTTTTTAGGGGGGATACAGACTACTTCAACTCATCTGATTTCAGTAGTGGTGTGGGCTGTTTTGTTTTGGTGTTTATTTTTCTAACACAGCACAGTACTTTCTAGGGATTGTTTCTTCAGCCATCCATTCCCATCAAATAGAGTGAGATGTTATAACAGCAGTGCATGCAGTGAAATTCTGCCATCATTTTGTGCATGTGTAGGAGCTCCTCGTATCTGCTGGAAGGGCAGTGGTGATACTGCCCTGACCTTTTCCCTCCAGCATTAGGAGGGTCCCTTTCTTGGCTGATCTACCAGGTATCTTTTCTGCTAAAAACTAATTCACTAATTAGGCTTGCATTAAAGCTAAATTACTGAAGCCTCAGTCTTTCTAATATTCCCCATCATTTCTGGGTCCAGCTCTCTTCATCTAAATCCTAGTCTACCTTCAGCATTTCTCTACAGGCTCTTTTAGAGCAGCTACTGTGAAAGCAACACACCCTCTTTTACCTCAGTTGCTAACTGTAAAATCCTTATTTTCTGTAGTTCTTTTCTTCAAGCTCCAGTAAAGTGATAGCTCAGTGCTCAGAAGTTGTCCTCTGTTAACAAGTGTATTTATTGTAAACCTGAAGTGTGAGTGGTAAATTCAATTCCCAAGCTCTGGAAGTCACCAGGCAGCTCTGGCAGCACTCAGAAGCAGCCTGTATCTATAGCAAAGGGAGGGGGAAAGCCCCATTTAAGGAAACTGTGAAATAGTCAAAGTCATTAAAGTAAAGCTGAGAAGCATTTAAGAAGGTGACATGTCAATGCAAAATGTCTGCAATATAAATTGTCTTTCTCTGATGTGTCTTCAGTCATGTAGCATTGAGTAGGAAAGACATATCTTGTTATTCAGCAAACCTTGATGCAAATTAATTCTAATAATAATTTATGGTATAAGACAGGGCTTGTTATGGAAAATAGGCTGATGGTTTAATTTAGGGCAAGAGTAATCAAACGGATCTGGCTGAATTTATTTTATGAAATATAATAAATGGAATGTGAATTGGGTAATATGGAAAATGTTGACAATATGCTTATTTTTTGAAGTGCATTATTAACCAACCAAACAAAAGTAGCACTAAAGGACAGTTTTTTTCAAGGAACCTGACCATAAATGTTTAATGATGAGGCAGAAGTTTTATCTTTATTTTCCCAGCTCATCTGAAATTAACGTTCTAAGTGATATGGCTTTGACTGCAATCTTGGCAGTGTTGGGGACAAGCCTCTATTTCTGTTTAGAGTTTCAAACAATAAAGGCATGGGACATTGGGGCAAAGAAGGTTATTATTACCAAGGCATGTTTTAAGGCAAAATGCTTTTTTTCCTGCTGGTTGCCTGTTAAGCAGATTGCAGGGTCGAGTCTCCTCTTCCATTGAAGTCTCTTTAAGATATTTTTTTTAGGCATCAAAACCTAATTAGAGAATTTTGGATCATTCCACAGGCCAGTTTGCTTTTTCCAACCCAACCAAATTTCTCATACTTTGGAAGAAATCTGAATGAATGGTCGGTCCACAGCTCATTACATCTTGGATGCTGGAAATGGAAGGGACTAGCAGAGGTGTCCTGTCCAGCAGGTACATCCCAGATGCTGTAACCATCACCCATGACTGTAGCAGAGACAGTGTAGTGCAGCAAATGAAAAGGGAGATTAATAAAAGTCAGTGGATGAATGGTATGCAATGCCACCCAGGGCTTCATATTCAAACTTATAGGGGCTGAGAGGAGGATAAGAAATACATATTGACTTCATGTGGAGCTGATGGGCTACTGTTTCTGACAGTTTGTTTCCTGCCTGTGTGGGTTTTTCCCCCAGCTTTTATGGTTTATTGGATTCAGTGTCAGATCCTGAGAGTTCTATTTTCCAGGCATAGGCACAGTAGAATAGCAGATTTCCTTCAGATCCTTTAGGCATGAGGTCATTCCATGTATCAGTTTGTTTGCTGGTGTTTTGCCATTGCTTTCCCCTGCATGTAATCAGCGATTTGTATGTTTAGCTTACTCAGCGCGGCTTTTGCTACAAAGTTGACTTAAATGGCTGGCACTTGTGCTGGAAAACTCAGCTCCCCATCTGCCTGCTGGAACAGGCTGTCATGTCTTGTTTGCTGGACACAGCTGTGTAAAATACATGTTCTGGTTGATCTTCTGCAGGTTCTTAACTTGGCCTTGGCACTGCCTTATCTGAGTGTTTTCTGTATTTGACCAAAGCAAGGGGCTAATCTGAAACCTCTGTGTGACACCATCCTCTTCATTTCTACGCAGCACAGGGCTTTGTTCCAGGAAAAGCGCAGTTAAATTTGCATGTTAGGAGCACGTGTGTGATGTGCTTTCACATTGTACTGCAGTTTTGACTAATGAGGGTTCTGCTTTTCCTTCAAAGCCTTGTCACAGAGTGCAGTGCACAGGGCAGGTTAGCAGGATGGAGAAGGTCAGTGAAATCCCCAGGGAATAACATTTCCACTGTAATGAAACACCTTTTTTTTTTCAGAAGACTGAGAAGCAATTCACACACCAAACACAAGCAGCAAGATGGGTAACACAGCATTAGAATTTGTTATGAATGAGTGTTTGAGATTGCTTAACGAATCACCAGCAAAGGTATCAGTAAAAACTGGATCTAATATAAAGTGACAGCATGACAAAGTTCATTGGCAAGGTTCACTCTACTGCTTACTAGATGGTTAAGGCATGATTAGGAAAAAAGAAACAAACAAAATCCACTCAGTCAATCCAAACCAAAATAAACTGAAAACTGTCTATGAGTGTGTGTGTGTGTGTGTGTGTGTGTAACAACAGGATGGAAAGGGCAAGGATAAAAAGGAATGAGGCCTGAAGTGCTTAATGGCACTCAAATTTAACAGTACTTAACTCATAACTTAAATTAAATTTAGCAATTTAACAAAAGAACAACACTTACCAGCATTTAACTTAAACTTTTCACTTTGCAAAGCATTAATATGGGATTTATTATATCACAACAGTAACTTGCTTATAGGCCTTATTTAGCATATAAACATCTAAGAGAGCAGCATTTCTCCCATATTTGCCATAACATAAGCACCCAGTATGCACACAGACATAGTCAGTGCAATGTACCTGGGAAAAATTCCCCTTGAAAATCAATGAAGTACTCGCTTCAGATACCTTTGTATTTTCCCAACAGGTGATAGGTTGAGCTTTGAGGAGTGGAGGGATGAGCCCAGGATCCATCCTTGCTCAGTGGTCCCCTGAGTACAGAAACCTGGGAGCTGGCTGGCTCTGAGGAGCCCCACTCAGAGGGATCCTGCTGGTCACAGTCACTGCCATCCAGGAGAGCCCAAAGGATCTCACTTTGGACCAGTTTATAGGCTTTAGTCAGAACAATGGTTCATCCTGGCCACACTTGGGATGAGCCACTTTCTTTGAAAGTGTGAAAAAGAGGGTGTCATTCCATTCAGGAAAAAAAAAATACAAGCTTTCAAGGCTGTTCTTAAAAAGAAAAAAACCAGGATCTCATTAGATAGCACTAGTTCTGGGAACAGCCAGTGTTTCTGACAAGCTCAAGAGGAGCTGAGCCCAGGTGCTGCTCATCAAGGCTGAGCCTAATGAGCATTTCTCAGATCACAGGGTAGCCTAAAACGGGGGGAGGTGATGTATCACCACAAAAGTGCACAAAAGCAACTGGTCATTTGCCACCAGTTAATAAATAGAGACAAACTCTGCTTTTGGGGATGTGTGTGGCAGTAGAAGCATGACATTAATCTCCGTCAGGAGACAGCAGGAGTATCAGGCTCTTACAAGGCCTGCAGATATATTCCCCGAGTGCTTCAGGATGTGGGTCCATGAGTCAGCTCTCTCCTGGTGAATTTTAGGGGAACTTGTCTGCAAATTGATGCGGAAGGTGAGAAAGAGGAAACGTGAGGGCTGTGAAGCGTGTGGATAGCATTGGAGGACTCTTAATGGAGAGCTGTCATAGCCTCATCCTGGCTGCAAAACGAGAGGTTATTGCCAGGAGTGACTCTTGAGTCAGTGCATTACTACACTCAGACTATTCAGTTTGATGCTAAAAAGATGGGGACTAAGAATTAAACCAAGTAGGAGCCTGCATTAGCACTTACAGAATTGGGATAGCCTCCAAAAAAAAGTTTGCGGGAAGCTGGGATATACTACAGCCAAAATGAAAATGGAAGGAGCAAACAGGGCAAACAAACATATAAGTTTTGACAATAAAAACTAGGCTTAAAATGGTTTATTTATGCCAAAGGAAATATTAATTTTCAGATTAATTTTAACCTGCTTTTCTTTTCCTATACCTTTTTGACTTTTTAACTTTAGGTTACCCAAATGAAAAATACAATACAATACTTTCAATACAAAATCTCACAATGTTTAGATTAGAGAAGTTTTGAAGCAAACTGTATAAATTTTTCAGAAAAGAAGTAGTTCATTTTCAAAATTATTAATTTAGGATAATACTTAGAAGCATTTTCTGACTCCATCTGCTGTGAGAGTCAGTGTATGGGACAGAAAATGTGTTTAACAATGCTGGTAGAAATGTATGTGTCTTTAATCTCCTTTCTTTTGGCTTGATTAGTATTGCTACACTAATGTGTTGTGTCTTGGGCAGCTGTATAGCATCTCTGATGGCTCTCAGTCTAGAGATAATGTCTCTTCCAGATGTCATTTTTGGGATAGATGATCTTACAAAGAAGATATTAATCAGGAAACTTGTGTTTCATGAGATTATAGTGTCAGACAAAACTGCTCATGGAAACTCTTCAACAGAGAAAGAAAAAAACATTAAAAGTAGAAATAAAAATATCAGAAGGTTTGAAGGGCATGGATCCAAGCATTAAGAAATTCCAGGATTTAATTTTGTTTGAAAATCCTAAATTCACTTCCCTAGTGCAAATAATCAAATCTTTACTAATGTATTTTAGACATTTTCTGCAGAATTTAAGCTCCATTAGACAGTGTGTGTTCTGTTAATGATCAGTTAATTAATATTTTGTATGATCCCACACACTCAGTGAGTGCCCTTTTCTGCACCATTCTTTGCTGTTTAGAAATAATCCAGAGCCAAGACACCTGACAGAGGTACAAATTGCAGCTGATCAGTACAGTGTGAGTCTCTGCATAGGACAACAGGTTCCCACTGACGCTGGGACAGCTGCTTGAATATACATTTCCCAGCTCCTTGGCACTTGCTGAATGTCTGAGTCAGACCTTGATCTGAGGATGGAATTACTAATTTATGTCTGCATTGGTGTAGTATGTGAATACTGCACAGACATTAATTACTCAGATCGTTAATTCCTGCAAAATTCCTGAAGACAGATTGTTACCCTAGATTTAGAGATACTACAGTACTTCTAATAAAATTTTTGTTAAATAGTATAATATGTTCACTGTTAGTGTTTGCTACCTGCAAGCCCCCCTAGGAGGCTGGATCTCATAACCACCCTCATAATTCAGGGTGTCTTCATGAATGCTAACACCTCCCACTTCTCATTTGCATATCTTTTCCTCTTGCTCTTCTTCCCCATCCATTTTCTTTGCCTTTGCACTTGGGGATGTCTCTGATTTCCCATACCCTGATCTTAGTTTGTCTTAGACTTTTCTGAAGACCCTATTGTCTCCAAGAAGCAGAGACTAGAACAGATGAGACCAAAATATATTGGATGTGGGTAAATCTATAAATCATTTTATATTAGTGCTGTGTGCACCAGAGTTCTCCTGGGTAAATGAAATACTGCCCTTCTCCTCAAAGAGGAAGATGAAGCCCAGAGGAAGTAACACAATGAGCATAGAACAGAATAGCCTGGGTAGTAGAGACTAATACTTATCATATAGTAGGAGTTTGCTCGAGAAAGGAGGGATGAGGTATAGGTAAGTGTGTAGGTGTGAACAGCTTTCAGAGGGTATAAAAATAAAAGTGGAAAATGTCTTTTTTGTTTAAGAATTTGTAAGGCAAATTCCAAATAAGACTTTATCATCAAAGCTGGAGATAAGCTTATGAAGATGTTTATGTAAGGAAGATAGAAGTGAGGCCTTCCTGTAACACAGTTCAGGGGATTCTTGGCAAGAATAGTTATCACTGAAATAATAAAATTTTACTGAACTACTGCTGCTGTGATAGGAAGAAAATGGGAATGACAGGAATTTTGCTAATATACCTGCAAGTGGTGTGTTATTCTGTCTTGGACAGACTCTTTTCTATGCATATTTGGGTTAAATGTCATTATTTCTCTTTGTTTTGCACTGTGCAAATGTTTGTCTTCATAATTCTGCAAACACAAGCAGCATTTTTTTTAAAATGTTATGTGGCAAAAATTGAGTGATCCAGAGTTAAAGATGACAGCTTATCTGTCTCCCTGGAAATGCAGAGTATGGTCCTGCAAACACTTCCATTCCAGTCTGACACTTGTGAGTCAGCCTTGAATAACTTGCCCAGGGTCACTCAATAACAATACTGCTAGACTATGAGGAAATATTTCACGTGTATTTGTAGGATTCTGTCTGTCTAGAGTTAGCTAAATTCCACAGGAAATAACTTTCTAAACAGCATGCAGGAAAATATTCACTGTGAGAGATTTACTGTGCATCTTTAGCATTTTTTCCTCAGGGCAAATTTCTGTTTATGTAGGAATTAGACTTAGGAAGCAGCAGTCATGGTAGCAGTTGTGTAGCAAATGGCCAGAAGCAGATTGCTATTGCTGTAACTCTGCCTGAGCTTTAAATGCAGTTCAAATATTCAGAATTTTTCATAAATTTTATTTGATCATCTCTTCAAATAGCAGCAGTACATAGTATGTAATGTTTTTTATTAAATCACAAATCTTTCCCTGAGCATGGTTTTCCTCCAGAAACATACAGCTTTTTGGATTTGTAAATGACCAAAGACACGTGGGAGTGGAATAATGGAAGTCCTATTTTCTCATGAAGCAGGAGATAGAAATTGCTATACCTGAGCAAAATGTAACCTGAATCACTGGTCAAGGTTCAAATGTTTTAATTAAGAAGATTAATTGTCTTGAAAAGTAATGTAAATTCTTGGTGCAATCTTCAAAACTCTGTAGAAATAAACAAGAGCACAAAATACCCTGCCTCACAAATCCACAGATCTGTGGCTTTTCATGGAATTCTTGGTTTAAGAAACACTTCCTGCTTCTCATTCCAGCTCTGGTGCTATGGCTGTCCTTCTCTGGTGCACACATCTTTCAAATCAGCATCCTAACCCAAGCTCTTGCAGCCAGGGGAATTGCTCTGGTTAGGGCTCCTCAAGCTCTGTCTGCAGTTAAATGTGTCGGGGAGCAGATTCTTTGTCTGTGCCAGTTTCACTTCTGGAAAGAGTTTAATTGCTTGAATCTGAAAGATGTGCATGGCAAATTCATTAATTCCACTGAGGTCTGTGTTTGTCTGTGGGTCAGCACCCTTGAGAACAGCTGTTAGAATCTTTCTGCATAACTATATGGCCAGAAACAAATTTCAGCAATTGAATGAAGATAAATTGCCTCATCCATCTGAACTTCTGGAGTCAGCAAACCAGAACTGGGAAAACCAGCACACTGTCATATTTCTGGTTGTTATATCTACTTAGGGCAAAAAAAGTACCATGAGGACAACCCTTCATATTTTCACACTTCAGACTGGCAAACTTTAGGAAAACAGAGGCAAAGGGATAAAACCCCCAGACACTAAAAGACTAAATGTATATTCTCTCTTCTAAAGGCACTGTCAAGATTTAAAGAATGGTTAGCCTTCTGCAATTTATGAACATTGTTCTCTCACTGCCTGTCATCCCATCAGCTGGGACACTGTATGAGCTCAATGGTGCTGTGAACATTTAATTGAACCTCTTTCACTTTGCACCATTATCCTCAATGGTGTCACTTGGGCTGTGATGTGGTGATGAAGTGTGTCTCTCCAAGGTGTCCTCCACTTAGGAGGATTAGAAAGTGTGGCTAAATATAATTAAGTCCTCATACAGTATGAATTCATGTTGTTGGCTCAAGTTTGTGCAAAGAGATGTAACTGGGTTAATTTTTTTCAGTATATTTTAGGCCATATCATTTTTTTTGTCTGCACCATTCCCAGTTGTATCTGTGCCTATCTCTGCCATGTTGGATTCTGTGTTGTCTGCTTCTACGGTTTATATAGTTGCATGGCAATGGCAGATTCAGATTAAATAAGTCAGATATTTATTGTAATACATTATCAAAGTATTAGCTTTCATTTTACAGGCCACAAAGTAAATGACACAGAGGCTGAAAACTTGTGTTTTGTGTTGCTGTGGTTGAAGACCACTGGAGAGAATTCAAGCCCCTCCCCAAGTATTCTTCTCTAGTTATAATGCTTGGGAACTTGGATTATGGATATGAACAAATATAGGTGATATGTGCACCTAAAATAACTTCCTAATCAGTGCAGGACACATTCAATAAATTACCACCAGTCGATGTACTGGGAGTTAAAGAGGCTGATCCCAGTTTGTGGCTTTAAGCCATATTTTCTCATTCTATTATAAATACATCATTCACTTTACCTGTATATCTGAGGTGCACTCTGATTACTGGTGTCCCTTTTGGCCTAGCAAACAAAGAAATAATCTTGGCTCTGTTAAAAGTCTTCTACTTTTACTGCATTATTTTCTAAAATTTGCTCATCTGGGGATGTTCACTTGTGGGGGCCCAGCACAACAGTAACAGACTAAGGCACATTAGAAAAATTGTCTTGGCTGTCTTGAAAAAATGATTTTATATTTCCATCTAGAAAAGTTCCCCTTTAAAATGTTTGTATGTTTAGCTTTGAGAGCAGAGATATTCAGTGATATCTTCCCTATCCCTGCCTGAGATTTGTGACATTTCAGTCATTCAGCTTCTTTGACAGAGGTGCAAAATGACATTTTACATGCTCTGCTGCAGTGTATCCTTTGGCCTTTTGCAGATGTATGGAGCTGGTTGACTCTGTGGTACTGAAGCTGCCACAGAGCTGCTTTAATTCAACAACAGAATTGACTAGATACTGAATGTCTCACATTATGGGGATGGTTTGTCACCAAGAAGAACTTCCGCTTATTGAACAATTTTTCTTTAACAATAAGATTGAATGTTTGACAGAGAGACACTGAGCTGCCAGCGTAGAGTCCCAATTACTTAGTGCAATGTAACCCCACTATTTTAGAGGGAATGAGATTGGAGGATTACCATGTGTTTGCATTGTCACTAATGACCATAAAAAAGTTTGGGGGTTAGAGTTCAGGGCAGAATTTTTCTACTTCATTTTCTACTTTCCTAGTTGTGCACTATTCCATGTAGAAGATATATATATAAAGGCACCTGAACACCCTACCTTTTTGCATCTTGCAATCTGCTGATCTCTGTTTGTGCATTCACACATGGAAAATCAAGAGAAACAGTCTTGCCAGAGTTACGGAGGTTTAAAGGTACAAAGGAATCCAGACTTTTAGTAAGAAATAACATCTTCACTTAGAGATATTAATATCATTTGAACTCATAGACTAGCACTGCCGTGCAGATGCCCTTCAGGAGAGGAAATTTAGATCTGTAAGACCTGCTGATCCATATCGGTGGGTTATGCTACAGAGAGCAAATGAACATTATCAGCCTCTTCATTTCTTTTCAGGCTTTTAAACACCTTTCTAAACCCGAGGTGGTAAGGGTGTCTTTCCTTAAAAATCAGAGTTTACATGCACACAGACAGCATGTGGGATTCCCAAACCAAAATCCCTCTTTTATCTGAAAAAGTATTAGTATATATCCTCCTCCTTTGTGAATACCTAAACACTTCAGCTGCTTGGAGATTGTTATGCAATGGGGTTTTATCAGTTTCTTCTTTGTATGCTTTTCCACTTCCCATAAGATAGCAAGCTCATATGGTGAAGCAGGTGTTCACTACTCACCAGTGAATACCCAGCCTACTAGATGATAGATTTTTTTTTCCTGTTTTTTTTTTCAATTTAGGAAACACACTCAAATGTAGATATCAATCCTGGCTATAATTGCTGCAATATTTATAACCAGCCTCCCAGAGATTTGGTCTAATGATGTTATGGATATTCTGCTACTTCACATGTTTGAACTAAAGATTAATTTCTTAATGTATGGATGATGACACCTGAAGAAATACAGTGTGTTGAGCTCTACCAGAAAATACAGCAAACTCTTGGTGAAGAGCTACAATTTGCTAAAGCCCAAACAAAAAAAACTTTCTGTTCTCATCCAAGAGAGTCTTCTTGCCCTTGGTGCCTGTAGATATCTCAGAGCATCCAGGAGCTGGTCCTGAGAAGTGAGGAAGGTAAATGATCTTACACTCAATTCCCCTTCTAGCTCTTTGTCAGCAAAAGCAGTAGGCAGATTTGACAGAGCAATTTTTGGCCCTCCTTATTAGAGGAAACAAAATGTTGCAAAGCCAGGAGTCTTGAGAACTCATGGAATTCTACTGGTCACATGCAGGGAATTTAAAGGACAAACAACATGGATTTTTTCCAGAGTTTTTCTAATTTAGAACTACATTATGGAGTGCAATGTTAAGCACCCAGTTGTAGTTACAGAGCTGGAGGTAAATTGGAATCTTGACAGAAAGGGATGGGAATGGCTAATACAATTTTAAAATTGCTTACTCAGAAATTAATATTTTTTTCTTATCCTTTCCCTGCTGTTATTACCAAATCCCAGAAAGGGTTTTTTTTAAGAAGGACTGCAATGCATTTTCTGTATGTTAATATTATCCCAGAGGGTAGTGAGATGTTGCTGTGGTCCAAGTAATAAGACATATATTGGAATGAAGAGAGATGCAATTACTTAAGCAAAGAGTGCTGTATCTGGAATATTTGTCTGTCATCTAGTCCATCATGAGCCTTATCCCCAACCTAAGGTAAAAGTGCATATTCCTCTTTATTACCATGCAATAATTCTGGTTCCAGCTGTTGACAGGGCCTTTTACCCAAAGAACTAGGCTGTCAGATTCTAGTAGAAAGGAGTATTCAAAGGGAGAAAGAGTGTGGAAAGGTAACAGGGACAAGTTTTACCAAATATATTTAGAATGAAAAATCATCTTTTTACTTAGTTAAACACAAAAGCACGGATCTTGCAGTAGCTCTTAGGAATAGATCTGTAAATCCCCTCTCTGAGTTTCAAGAAATGCACTAGATCAATAGACTGACCAAATGATGATTATTTGTAGTGAAAATTGCTTCCCTGGCTACTAAAATTGTGGAGCAAAGGCTCTTTCTGATTTGAGAAGACACTTCATTATATGAGTAGTCCAAAGAAACAGATCAATTTCCTATCCCTAAAGTCAATGATCTTTATCTGGCCTGAAAATGGTAAGACATTCAACTAGGTCTGTCTTCACAAGACCTGCATTTATTTGGTCACAATAAGTAACACTCCTTAAAGCTTGAAAATCAGTTGTCTGCCCAGCAGTTGAACACAATTGAGTTCTACATGTCGGCAGAATATTTTTATTCAATTCACAAATTGCTCTAATGACTCCTTGTCCAAAATAAAAAAAACAAAAAACAAAAAAACAACAATAAAAACCACAAAAATTAAACAAACAAAACAAACAAACAAACAAAAAAAAACCCTAGAAAAGAAAACAAAAAAACCCAAACAAAACAAAAACATACAATGCATTATAAAAAGTACTTATAGGTGTGTCTTAAATATGGTTCTTTATTATTTTGATGGTCATGATGATGGCAATGTTGATGATGGTATATTTCTTGAAGTTCATTTGCCCAGCTTCAAAGAGGAAATTGGATCTAGGATCATTCGAAGCTTCATCAAATGGAGAAGCTGTAAAATAAAAATTACTTCCTGCCACAGTTCTAATAAACCTCCCCTTCCTGCATCTCTTTCCCTCCATGTATAACATTTCCTCAGTAGGTTCATAAGGATGATTTAATCTCTTTCACTCTTGCTTTATGAAAGCCAGTAGCTGGAACACTATTTAGATTGATTGTTCTTCACTTGTTATTAACAAGTGGCAAGTTAATGGAGATGAGCAAAAATGAAAGAGGAGATTTAAATCCAGCTTCCTCTGCACCACAGGGTTTTGATTTCAGACAGTTTATTCCTAATTTGAAGACAATGACAGTGAATTGATAACATTCTGGAGTGTGTTAAGATTCAGTGTGAATGTTGATAAAGTATTTCATGGCCTTTTATATTCAGATCTAGTTAGCACCCACAACAGGTCTTAATTCTTCCCTGCTGGTGCTCTTTCTGGTGTCTTTCCCCTTCATTTGGAAAACTTCACACAGACTGGCTACGTTGCAATGAATAGTGCTATCATATTCCTTATATGCTCCTTGTAACTTTTGCAGTTGCTTCATAACTGGTGCTCCAATTTCTCTGCTGTTCTCAGTACAAAAGACTGAACATATCAGTTTATATAAAATTTTAAAATTATTCTTTCACCTCCAGGTGGAAATTACCTCTAGCAGGTTTCTGTTGGAGAGCAGGGTCTTATGGGAGCTCCATTCTCAGGCTGTATTGTTGATGTAATGGAAAGAAGATAAGAAATCTGCATATTAGTAGAATTATTATAATCATAATAATAATTATTATTATTATTAATGTTATTGGTACTGTTGTTGTTATTTAGCAATAATTATGATAAAAATAATAATCATAATATTGCTGTAATAACCAAAATACTAGGCTATTTGTACCACATTTTAAAATGTGACTTCTGTCCAAAGCAGCACTATTTCAATTTTTGGCTTGACAGCCTGCTTAGAAAAAAGCTCAGTGAACAGCTGCAGGTTTCCAATTCCAAATTGTTCATAAAAGGAATGCTACAATTTTAAAAATAAGGAGTTAGAAAAGTACTACACCTTCCAAGGTACTTCAGATTGGATGGATTTCAGCCTCTCATTAGGATTCACATGACTTTTCGGTAGTAGTTTCTCCATTGTTCCAGTCACTTCTTAACTCCGTGTTTTCTATGGGGAAATAATGTTTGTGGAGACATTTGCAATACACACCCCACTTGTAAGTCAGTCTCTCTTGCTAAGTGTTTGATCTCAAGTGCAGGCAAAGAGGAAAAACAGCTCTTGAAAGAAGACTTTTTCATATCTAGGAAAAGAATGTGAAAATGATCAGAAGCAGATCATTTCTGTCACAGCTCACTTTAAATATAAACATGGGATTTACAAAATCTTCTTATGGGGGCTATAATCATGTCATGAACATTGTTACACTATCTGTAAATCTGTGAAAGATTTCCAATATGATTAGCCATTTCCATGGAGTTTCTAGTTCAGTAGCCATTAAAACAGTTAGGATTAAGACCATGACAGAAAGCGTTAGATGAAGAAGACAAAAAATAATTCCAGTACAAAGCAAATACTGCGATATTGTGTACAGCAAACAATGGTGGGTGTACAGTAAGTAAAATGTTGAAGAATACTGAAAAATGTGGAAAACCTACAATTCAATTACTGTTGTGGGAGCAAAATACTGAGATAGAAGCTTCAAGCCAAAAATGTTCTCTGATACTTTGCAGGAGTGATTGAAATTAATGTTTCCCCTAGTTTTACTTTTCCACCTCTCACAGATGTGAGATTATAATGGGTAATACGAGTACTCTAACTGGAAAGTAGGAAAACTAAATTGTTTATTGATGGAATGGAATTAACAGTAATAGTTGAAACTGAAGATGAGTGCGAGGAATTCATTAGATCCCCAAGATGCTGTGTCTGCTATAAAAGGCAGATGCAATTCAGTGCTGATAGATATAAGATAAAGCACATGGGAATCCACACATATACCATCATGAGCTCCAAATTATTGCTATCAAGGACACCTTGGAGTCACTTTTTATACCTCTCTGGTGGTCAACATGCAAGCAGAAAGTCAGGAATTTTTTGAAAATTAATAGAGAATAAAGTAGGAAACGTACATCACTTCGTAGCTAATCATATCACAAGTTACTATGTGACACAAAGAAAAATTATAAGGAAGTTTTATAGAATGAACAGAGTACACATGAGAAAAAGGATCACTGTGGGTTGGTCCTTGCATTAAGCTATTACTAAATGTCTGCTCCTCGCTATTTTTGAAGGAAAGCTGGGTGACAGAGTTGATCTTAGGTTAGAGACCATAAGAGACCATTCTTATATTCATTCATTTCTTGCATTCATGCTTTTTAAGTAGGTGAGTTTCTCAATGTATCTAACAGGTATTTAACATATGATTTTAAGGCACTTCAGCATTACATTCCTTTAAGAACTTTGTTTGCCACATAGATCTAGTAGCAGGTCCTAACTAGTCTTTAAACATAATGTCCAATCATAAGCTGGTTTAGCTTGATTTACTGAAAAAAACCCACATAGTGCCAGATGAGATTACTGCTCACATATTGTACAATGCACCTGGCTAGGAATGATGCCAGATATATGTCTCAACAGACTTCATGTTAAAATTCAATTAAAGAATGTATCTAATACACTCTTATGTACATCCTTCTGCAATAAAAATAATATTGTTTTAAAAGATGTCTTATATACAATGAAATAATATGTATACTGGGTCTTTTTCCTCATGAGAGATGCTGGAGGCATTAAATATATTACATAAAATGTACACATAAATTATATAGCATATTGTATAGATCTTTGTTCTGAATTCAGAAATTATCTGCATGTGTTCTTTGAAAATGCCATTGTTCAGCTTCATTATTTCTTTTTTGGTTTTTTTTGGTTTTTTTTTTCTTCTTCTTCTTTATTTTTTTTAATCCTGATTCTTTTGGTTCTTCTCTGTGGTTAGCATCTCTAGTGCCCTTGATATGATACTTTAAGAACAATGTCTGAACTAGAAAAGTATGCTGTAATTGAGTGTTAATGTAAAAATTTTCATGAGCTTTATGACAGACCCTTCCAGGAAGCCACTGGACAAACTTTCCTGACATCTTGGTATCAGATTTTCAGTGCTTAATTCATTTTTCTTTTCTTAACATGAGCCTAAATTTTATGTTTGATCATTTCAGTTTCTCTGCCAACGCTGCTATAGATGGAAGGCACACAGCAGCAGGTAGATCATCTGCTCTGTCCTTACTTGAAGCAGCGAGCGCATTGTGCTGGGGGCTGGAAGACTCAGCAGAAGGGAGCGAGTGATTCCTGGGCTGGATTTGCTTGAGCAGAGCCTCAGCCTTTGCAGGGATCCTTCTTGGGCAGAGCTGCATCTGCTGCTTCAGGGGCTTTAGCAGAAGGGCAGTTTCTGAAGCCTGGTGAAGCTGTGCCCCCACCCAGCACAGCTGTTTGGAAAGGGACTCTATTGATTTCTTTCACATCATTACCTCTTAAGAAGCACCCACTTTGCATGAGCCTATGCAGAAGAGCTTCCCAAGGCCATGTTCTCACAGGATACCCACTCTGGAGGCAAAGCCAGCTGAAGGACCTGCCCTCTCCTCCTCAGCTCTCTCCTCTGCCTGCTTATTCCTGTCCCTGGTTCCCGTCTCAGCTGAGCTAGCTCAAGTGCTTCCAGGGCTGTTCTGAAAGTCAGGTAACAAAATCAGCTCAGTTTAGAATAAATCCTTTCCAGATTTAGTTCTGAAAAACACTGTATGCAATCTTTAGGTAATTGTCCCATCACAGCTGAGGTGCCAGCCAACTGGGGAGCAAGGGGAAGACATGCATGGATGGTTGTGGTTAGTGAGGGGATAGGACAAGAGAACTTTTAAAGCTGTTCTGCAAATAAAACTAATATCTGTCTGCACTGCACTTGACTGTTGCAGGAATAACCCAGCAGCAAATTACTGTTCCCTGAATCCAGGGAGAGTCAGAAAGATAATTATACTTACAAAAAGTAATGTTTCCTTGAGTGTGGTTTGGGTGCTGCCATTTGTGCAGGCTCTGTTGGAGGCAGTGGCCATCCCTCACATTTCCCACATGCTTGTGGTAATTTGGTGTAGGGCTAATTTTTCTGTGGCAGCACCCACAGGTTTGGTGTGTGGCCAGGCAGAGCATCACAGTGCTGCTGGCTGCACTGCCATTACCTGTGCCAGTGGCTGAGGGGACTGGCTGTCGGGACTGCTGTCAGACACACGGGTCAGGATGAGTTCTGTTATGTCCCCTTCTGTGGTTCTCAGGTCCTCCACACCAGCCCAGGATGACAAATATCTCCTAGACATAAAACCCCTCCCCTTCTCCTAGCTTTTCCTCCCCATTCTCTCCATCCCTCTTTTCTTTCTCTATTGATTTTCTGCTCCCCACCTTTCCTGTAAGACCTGGGACGTGACTGTCCCACCTGGTGCATCACTGATAGCTCCTCAGCCAGAGTGCCAGGTCAGTTATTTGGTATCTTTGCCTTGGTGCCACATGTGTTTCATTTAAACCCAGGCCAGCAGTTATATCATGGGGTCCTGGCCCCATTCAGCCATCCTCTTCTACCCTCTCTGTGTGGGAGTTTAAGCCGGCACTCTTGGCCACCTCTGCAGGCTAAATTTAATGACAAGGCAGAAATCACTCTGGCAAAATGCATACGCAGCTCCCTACACTAAATCACAGATGTTAAATCACACTCTCTGCCAGTCAAGCTCAGGATGAGAATTCACTTCATGAACACTCCCCTTGATTTAAATAGAGGGAAATGCCAGCTATTTTTAATTTACAAGTCCACCACAGTGTTGCTGCTGGTGGCCACTATTTGTGGTATATTGCTGTGATGCACTAAGCATATACTAAAATTTCCCAACATATCATGTCACAGAAATTCTCTGTGTCTGTCCTGTGTTAGTTTGACAGTTATCACTTGTGTCGGGTCTGAAACTTGTCATTCTTCATCTTTTCATAAGATGAAACTTCATTAAATTTATATTTGTCTAGAAGGTTGCAATTTTCATTTATTTTTACAGGGTATACTGATGGCATAAACAGCATTTATGACAGACTAACTACACTAACAATTATGTTCTCTACTAAGAAAGAGAGAAGGTAAGTTTCCTTCTCAGACAAATATGGTGAGATTTTTGCCACTTCAGCTGTGTCTATATAATGGAGTCCTTAACAAATGTTTGCTTGTTAAGGACTGCACCTCAATTAATCTGAATGGTTTTCAAATTGAAACAGAAAAAGAAATGCATGAAAAGGCCACTTATAGGCAATTCAGAGTGAATTGCTGCAATTTATTGCCAGCTTGAAACTCTGAGATGGACCAAAGGTAAATCACTGCATTCTGAAACTAAGAAAAACGATCTATAAATTTTTCCTTCCTTGTTGAATTTGAAGAGAAAACAAACTGGCTCCTGAGTACATAAGAATATGTTGTTCTACCACCACAGAACATTTTTAGCTTTCTACAGACATGATTTTATCCTTATGCTGATAGGCCTTCCCATCTTGAATGAAGAGCTGAGTCTCTTCAGAGACTTTTTATGGCATCTTAGCCATTGCTGAGCTGAAGACCCAGTATGTTCCCCCATCAGAGCAGCAGGAGCTGCTTCTGCCAGGGCCTTTTCACATCTGCCTGGATTTAGCACCAGGTAAAATTCACTCCAACAGGAGAGATAAATGTTTCTCTTGTGAGAGGAGTCTAGCCAGGGTAATCCGATACACAAAAAAATGGTGCAAAGGGCATTAAACTGAAATAATTTGGTCCCCACAGGATCCCTTTAACCTTAACACAAAGTTTTTGAAAGTCTTATTATATTTTAAGCTGTCATCATTAGCTCTGATAAGCAGTTTCCTGTCTGTATAAATGCCACAACTGCAGAGAAACCAGGATCATCAGAGCAGGGCAGCCCCTACTGAAGGGAGGCTGGGAGAGAAACTGACTCAGTATCTCCATTCCAATAAGCAAACTGTGATCAAAACATGCAAAAAATTTGCTGTCTTTTTTCAATTTGAAGGTGGGCATAATGTTAATACTGTATTAATGTAACTCTTGCACATCTTTCATTATTGATAAATTAGGAGAAGCAAGGCACCTTGGAATCAGAAATGTAAAGCTATGATGTCTATAGCAACCAAAACTGCACTAAATATGTTAAAGAGCTCAAAAGAAAACCTTTAATCTAAAAATATTTTGATCTGGAACACTATGAGTTTAACTATTTGCCTACATTCTAAGCATGGGAGAACTGGATGAGAATCAAATATTTTAAAAATGTGTATAACTTATTCAAAAGTACAGCACAGTACCCTGCCTGCATGAAGTGAAGTCCTCCTAGGTAGGGTCAAACTGGAATTTCCTGGCTTTGTTAAGAAGTGCTAACCCATGAAACTTTGTTGATAACTTGTGTGCTTTCATGAACAATTTGCTGAAAAGGGAAAAATCACTTTTCCCTAATAATAAGACAGCTTTTCTTGAACAGTAGCAGCACATTTGCTCCACAGTTCTTTCTTTGTCATAGAATCCTGCTCACTAAAGACTTCCAGTCATCAGCTGGGTAAAATCCAACTTTGTTATCTGGGATCCTACGAAACATCATTTTTTTTTGTATGTCAGTTCACTGCTGTTTATTATAAGCTATTTCCAGACTTCCTTCTTCGCTTTCCTGAAAGATCCTTGCACTGAACAGGAGCTACCCTGTGTGACTGCCCTGCAGTCTACTCTGTGTTTACTCCACTGGTGCAAGCAGAGGAGACAGCGAGGCGGCATGAGCAGGAAACAAGACAATAACAAAGGTGGAATATGACTTGAGGAAATTCCAGAAGTCCTCAAGGAAACAATGAGAAAATATTAATTAAAGAATGTCTGTTTGTCTGACTCCAGTCAGATTAGCAAATAAACACTAAACCTTGATGTTGATCTGGAGAGGAGAAAGGAGAGAGTGCAGATGGCTATTGCTAGAAATGAATGCCCAGTAATGAGAGGATCATAGGTGGAATTGTGGGATGGGATTTCAAAAGAACTCAGAGTGAGAGAATTTACCTAAGGTGATGAGCTACTGTGTACTAAAATGATGCAGTTTTTGCGGCTGGGATTTTTCCTTTTCTTTTTTTTTTTTTTCCAATGTATTTAAAGGAGTAGGCAATGACTTCATAAGTGGTTTTTAGCCTTAATCTCATCCACTGTTCAGACACTCGAGAAAAAGTGCTTGGTAGTAATGGGAGGTGAAAAAATCTCCCATGCACCCACAGCTGGAACTGTCTGCTGGGTGCCACTGAGGGCATTTGAACCTTGGAATTGCAATTGAGCACAGATGCAGTGATAAATGAGGCTGTATTTGACACAAGGGACATGCACTTGAATAATCTTCAAAACTAATCCTCAGTGCTGGTTCTGAAGACCCTCCAATCATACTTCTTCCTTTGTAGCTATCATGCCCTACTTTAATTTCTGTCCTCACCATCTCTCTCTTTGATTTTAACTGGACTAAAGGAAGTGGCATCCATGGGATTTAGTGCATAATCCTAAACTGCATCGCAAGGAAACAATGTCTAGGAATTCTGGACAAAACATGACCTTTCTAGGTAATCACTTATGGGCACAAGAGAAACTTGGATCATTGAGGTGCAGTTTCTGATTCTAGAACTGCTATTTCCCTGCACTTATGTTTCTGCTTTTATCAAAGTCTTGAGAGACAGTCAAGCCTGATGAATTCATCTAAGTTTCCGCACCCAAAAAAAAAAAAAAAACAAAACCAAAAAAACCCCACTTCAACTGAAATCTTATCTGGTGCTGATCACACTGGAAATTTCTGGCCTCAGAGAAGTACTGGTAGCTCTTGTCCCAACCAGTGATGTGTCTGTTAATATTGTTTTCAGGTTTGGGCAAGTGACTTACTGGGTTTTGTGTATCTCATGAAATACTCTATCTGTATTCCCATTAAACATTTTACAAGACATTGTCAAATGTGGACAGAGCTGTGCCTCCTGCTATGTGATGGTATATAATGACATGTAGCCACTTCTAATTTCTATTAAAACTCAGTACACTGAAAACACATAAAAAATCTACCAATCAAGACAGAGAGGAACAGCAATCATGTTTTGGCTAAACTTGTTTTTCGTGCTCAGTCTTCTTCCCCTCTGTGTTGCACATTACTAACATTTCTAGCAGCAGTTGAAGAATGATTAGATTCTTCTTCCCACTTTGCTTCTCCCTCATCTTCTTACTTTTGTCCTCTTCAATAATATATCTAGTCATCTTAAAAAGACATATCTTCTTTCTATCAGTGTCTAAAGTGCAGAAATTGAGAGCTTTCTACCTTATTGCAGAAGTAAACTCTGCTACTGTTGGTGAATGAGGCTTTGCAGCAACTGGGCTCTGGAAAGCCGTGGCACAGAGTGAATTCTTCCCTCTTTCTCACTGTTACAAACTGGGGAGATCCTTCACTGCTTGTACTGAAGTGAGGGAAAAATCAACACCACATTCACTACTCTGCATGGATCATCCACTTTCTATTATGAGCTGAAAATACCATCATAAGAAGCATTAAGAAGGCACAGCTACTAGTAATGAGCATATGTGTATCTCTATTATACTGATTTTAAGATAACAAGGTATAGTGAAGGGCCTCAGTGAGTCTAATTAAAAAAAAAAGGTATAAAAAATAGAGAAAAAAATAAAACCCTGCCCTAAGTAGTTCCTTTTCTTCTCGAAGGCTGTTAATGAAAAGGGAAAAAAACTAACACTTGAAATGAAAGACATTGAGGACCTGCTTGTCCTTGTGCACATTCACTGTGTGCTGAAGTCTGTAACAATGAAAGGAAATGATAGCAGAGCAGCATTGCCCTCCCTCAGACTGAGAAACTTTCACTGAAAAAGCATTTTAAAAGAATAACCCAGAGTAGAGTAATTAAAGCTGGTTCAGTTTCTCAAAAGACGGCTTCAAGCTTTTGTGCTGAACCTTCACAAATTCCACAGGGCTTTATTATTAATTGTGTTTCCCCCACACACTGCTCTCTTTGGGATGTTTCTGCTGTCACAGGCTCAGTATTTCTCACAGGCTCTCTGTACATAACTGAGACTTGTCAGGAGAGGGGAATGTTTTTCCAAGCATTTTTCCCCTTTGTCCTGCCTCTCTTGTGCCTTGTTCCCTTGGTAATTTTTTGTTTGCTTGCTATTTAATTTTCTTCAGCATTTTCTTTCAGAAAGTCTCTGGTGGAAAGGATTGACATTGGGGCTGGATGCTTTTCTTTCACCACTCAGATCATATGTCACACCCACCTGGGATCATTGCTCCTGAATGTCTGAACAACTGGTCTCTTGCAGGAGCTGCTTGACTCACTGCAGGGCAGGCAGTGGGTGGCAGATGAATGCAGCTGTGGGTGCAACACACACACCTGGCCTTGGATCCAGATTCTACCAGATATCAGGAGAGACAGAAACAGAATTTAAAGGCTGCTGTTAGGCAAGGGAATCAGGGTTGGGAAGCAATCTGTACTAAAGGGAAGAATCAACCCTTCAGGCTGTATTTCTCTCACAGCCATTTTTCTTTTGTTTCTCTGTGTTCCCTTTGATTTGTTTTGTGTTCTGTTGCTTTTTTTTAACATGGAGAAGTGAAAGGCTGAATTTTGTAGAATTTGGAAGACAGGTTATGTGTCCTGGAATAAAAGTGAAAGGCAGGACTCTTTATTGTAGTCAGAGACTATAACATGAAAGGTAGTGACCCACCGTCATTTAAAGGATACCCCTAAGTAACCATAGACACTGTTGCTACTTTCCTGGTAGAACTCCACTGCTAATATTTTTTGCTTCTTTCTGTGATCACTCATAATAGATAAAAAATGTGGGGAAGGAAAAAACAGGTTCCAATTTGACTGGTGCTTGTGCTACTTTAACACATGGCATTCACTGCTCGATGGTACTCAGCAGATCACCTTGCAAGGCTAGCCAATTTTCCACAGAACTTCATGGATTTCAGCAAAACAGGGTACATTGGAAGGGGACCTGACTGTGGAATGTTCTTTCCCTCTGAAGAAGAATTGTTCAAATGGAAAGGAATAGAAAGTCCCTTTGCCATCAAATATATTGATTCATCCATCTAGATGTCCTGATTAGTGTATGACTGCTGCAGGGTAAGGCTTCTTTTTGTAGGGAAAAATTAATTTTATTATCATCACCCACTTGTTGATGGCAGAGTTGAGGATTCTTTAGCTTCTTTGGATTTATTGAGCCAGATGTAGGTATGTACATATATATAGGTATTTACTTGTGACTTAGTCATCTGCCCTTCCTTTAAGGGCTCCTTCAAAAGGAGAAGAAAATTCCTTGATTTCTTGATTTTAATTAAGAAAATATCAAATGAACTTGTACTATGTAATGCCCTAGAAGTGCCTGTTTGTTCCCATTAACTCCTCAGAGAGGTAGAATGATCATTTTAGATATACTAAGAAATAAATGTCACTCCCTATCTTCACCAGGGGCAAGAAGGAGGATCTGAGAAACTCTGGGCTGGTTAAGCCTCACCATGATCCCTGGGAAGGTGTTGGAACAAATAACCCTGGCAAGCATTCCCAAACCTATCAGTGACAGGAAGGTTACTGGGTGTCGTCAGCAGGAATTCAGGAAGGAAATCCAGTCTCACCAAACTGATATCCTTCTATGCTAAGATGATATTGACTCCCACAACATTCACAGATAAACTGGTAATGTATGGACCAAATAACACGGCAAAGAAAGTAAAGAAGACAGAGTCAAACTCTTCTCAGTTATGTTTATTGAAAGGGCAACAGGCGAAAGGCAGGAGCTAATTTGTGGAAAATTGCTTTTAATTGTAACCATAATTTTTTATTATGATGTTGGTCAAACTGAAACTGAAACCACTTGCCCAGAGAAGTTGTTGAGCTTCAGTCCTTGGAGGTGCTCAAAACCTAGCTGGATGCAGTCCTGGGCAATCTGTTATAGTTCACTCCAAAAGAGATCAAACATATTAAAATATTGTTTATTTGTTTATCCAAACCCAATGTGCTACCAGAGGACAAAAATTCTTGAGTAGGTTTCTGAGTCTTTTGCCAGGTTATTTGTTTCAGCTTCACTGTAGTGGAATCAAACCAATGCTCCCATTGACTCAAAGCTCTGCACCCAGGAATGCTCAAAAAAAAATCAAAACCATTAACAAAGTGTGTGGCAATGCATTGGATTCTTCTTGGTTGTGAATATAAGCACTGTGTTGTTTTTTTGTTTTTTAAGAGTAACTGCTGAAGTATCAGGTAAAGATCACGAGATGTGGAGAGTTTATCAGCATTAAAAGTGTTGCCCAGGAAGACACAGAGGCACATTAGCATCACATAGGCGTGATCCAGGACTGGGTTTGCTCACAGCATCATTGACTGGGTCCCAGGGCAGTAAAAGAGAACATAAAGTGGGGGGTGAAAAAGAGTTTGTCCATGTCTGAAGTCAATATAAAATTTTCTCCCTTCTCTCTAGAAGAGACCACTAAGCAGGAGAGTTGAACTAGTTTTTAATTTACCAAAGTGTTTTTTTCTTCTCAAGGCCCAGAGGAAAACCAGACTTCTGTAAAGTGAAAGAAACTTGAAGAATTTCTTCTATTTCTTCCAATCTCTAGGGAATCTGGCCTCATCTCTCATAGCCTACCTCATTTTGAGACCAGTGGTTATAGAATATTCAGAGAGATGCACCAAGAAAAATAATAATTCCCATTGTGCTTGGGCAGAAAGTAACATCCTGTGTTCTCAGTAGCAGACCTGGCCATGTGGTCCTACCTCTGCAACCTCCAGGCTTCAGTACTGAGAGTCCCAACAGCAAAGAAAGACTGCCTGCCAGGGCTTCAGCTGGTACAGACTGCAGGAGCATGTCGTGCTTTGTCTCATGGGTCACCTCCTCCACACAAGTTTCTGCCCCTTTCCCAGCTCCCCAGTGGCTGTGGGGCTCATTTCAGTGCCTCCAGAGTGGAGTTTGTGCTGGACATTCCAGCAGGGCTTGCTGCTTCTGAGCAGTCACTTAGGCTAAAACAAAAATGAGTTATGAAGTGACAAGATAGCTCTAGACACACCAGTGAACTAGAAATAAGTGGAAAGGTCAGTAAAATATTCTTCTGCAGAATTAGAATGTGTGTTATTTAAGAATACATGGAAATGGAGAAGTAGTTAATGCTTTGCTATTGCACAACATATTTTTAATATATTTCTTATCTCGTTAGCACACTGAATAGGTTTTTGAGGAAGGGATGCACCCAAAAGCCCATTCTCTGCAAAAATAAAGGAAAGGAAATGTGCACACAATAATGTCACAAGACCCAGACGCAGAATTTTCTTAAAAATCTCTTTATTTCTCTTTTCTTTTAACTTCTGATTATGATCTTTAGGAGCAACATTTTTCAAATTTCCTGTGTCCTAGAAGCATTATTAATGGAACACTGAAAAGTTCTTTGAACATGCACCAGGTGCAAGATTTTTAAAATCAGATCATTTCCAATTACTGCTGCATTTTGCCCTTTTTCTTACTGCAGCATAGGCATCATTTGAACAGATGATATTTTATTAACTGACCCACTTAAGAGACAATACCATGCAATGTTTGAAGCTGGTATTCTGATCTGGCACATACTCGCAAGTGTTGGTGTCTCTTCTAGTAGCCCTTTACCTCTACTGAAATCTGGCTGCAATAGAAATGGGCGGAAAAGGCAATGTTGAATGTGATAAAATGCCTCTGAAAGCACAATACATAGCTTAATGTACATTGCTCAATGTATTGTGCTCCATCCTTTAACACAGAAGTCAATGACAATGGTTCCAGGTGCTGTGAAAAGAATTGGGAACAACAGGACCGAAATGGTTTATTAGGAAAATTTACCTAATGAGAGGGTCACAAAATCAGGACTTGGGCTTACTTTCCCTTTTTGGTAAGTCTCAAGTCTTCCTAGAGGCAGCCCTTCATTGTGTCCCACTTCCCTACATGAAACATGTGGATCCCAGTACTGTCCTACCCTCCGGAGTGATGATGGCAATGTTTTCAAAAATGATGGTAATGATAAGATTGGGAAAATACCTATTACAATTAGGAAGGGGTCAAGGAGAAAGATGTAGCAGGTATTTCTTCATCATATGTTTTCAACCTTGCAGGAAGCAAGGCATTCCTCTAGGAAATCTTTGCCTGGAGTAAGCACAACTGATCTGATGTTCATCTGAGGGTGACATCCTGGCTAGCTCCTGTCAGAAGCTCTTCTGGTAGCTTAGACAGCACTTGAGATATGGAGGATGCCCAAGCACTGAATCATGGTACAATTATAACAAGCTGAACTGTTCCAGAAAACATCTCAGTTTCAAACCATCACGCTTCTCATATTTAGAGTAAATTTTACTGTAATGAGCTTGTTCGTCTAACAGGCTGGAAAATCTGTTAGAAACTGCCAATTTGTACACATTTGCCACTAATAAGCTACTCAAGCACTGTGGAGGTTTCTATAGCTGTGAAGCCATTCACATGGCCTCTCAGTCACTCTCTGGGGATGGATGTTAGATCCATCACAGCCAGCCTCAGAGCCATGATTTGTGTTATGGGTTGTAGTGGCTAGCAAAATTGTCAGTGTCCAGAACTGCATTGTGTTTTGGCTGTCCAAAACCAGCCAGAAAGTCATCTCCTCTCCCAAAAAAACAACACTCTTCATGAACAGAATGAGAAATCACCAGCTGGTGTATGTCTGGCAGCAGACAGGTGGTGGAGTAACAGAGTCAGGGCCAAGTCTTGGTGGAGGAGCTCACCAGTGAAAAGGCAGAATGGGCACAGCCTCCAAGGCACATCACACTCAGATGGATTAAAAGTGTCAGGAGACTTAGATTATTAATGAATTAGTAATGTCTATTATAGGTTCCAAAAAAAGTGCAGTGTGGTTATGTCTGCAAATGAGAATCTGTCCAGCGGAGTGAGACCTCCTTTCAGGCTATAAGGTAGCTGCAGTACACATCATAGCTGTGTGAGCTTCCCAGTGTGGGTGCTGGTGGAAGGGACAATAGTTCCTTTCTTGAACCCTGGGCAAGGGTATTACAAGTTAGACAAAAGCTTTTTTTTTTTTTTCCTTTTTGCAGGGTGAGTTCCTTCTTTGCTGACAGATAACAAGTTGCTCAGTGATTTGATGCTTCCTGACTGTTTAGTTACTTTGTACAATTCAATACAATGAAGTTTTAATCTGAATTATTCCACTTAGATGCAAGGAAAAACTTGCAAAATAGGACTTTGAAAGGCAATATTGTCTTAGTTTTGGTCAGTTTCTATTCTAAGCCACTGGGCCTCAGGAAACAATGCCAGCTATCCCTGAAAAATACTGTTCTTCCTCTGCTGCAGATGGGAAGCAAAAATGAAGGATGTTGCTCCGTTCTGCCTACTGGCAGGAGTATTCCCTGATTGTGCCTTCTCAATGGCAGGAAAAAAGTCAGGAGGATGAGGGTCACAAGACCTTCATCATAGTAGACTGTGAATAGAAGCCCAAGGTTTAACAACTTCAGAATATTAACCCAAGATCAGCGACCAGTTTATCAATATGTAGTTATTTATTCAATGTGGGACCAATCTGGCAATCCCAGAAATTACTGCCCTGGGATCTAGTTTTGGTAGTTTGAGTAAACTTACTTAAATATGACAAGAGTGGAAATGAATAAAGCTGGTGCTCCACAGGGCACTCTCTAGTACTGTATCAATTTTCAACACAGTAACAAAAGTGCTTGTAATCTATCCTTAAGGTCAATTAAAGCCAAATGCAAGATGTTAAATTCTTTCTATGCAGTTTATTTCTCTAAGCTCTGTTTTGTCTGGGGCTTTGTTTGTTTGTGTGATTGGGTTTTTAAGTTTCTTTTCTTTGGGTTTTTTTTGCTTTGTAACATCATGTTTTTTTCTCAGTTTGTTAAACAATACAGTCAAATCTGAAAGGCTAAACCATGAAATTCTTCAGATGGATTAAAAATAATGAGAGTTTTAAATTTATCTTTTTTTTTTATTCGCTATTTGAACTGTTAGAATTTAGGATTTTGATAATTTTGTATTCAGCATTTCATTTTTCCCACTGTAAGCAAAGACTATCATTCTCAAGAATTCCAGGAGACAGTGCTTCTACTACCAAGCACTATATAAAGTGAGAATACAAATGGTATCCAGACTGTGGTGGGGAAGTCCTTCTACCAGTGGAGGATTCTTGCCTGTAACCTGAAAGTTGTAGGCAAGAAATTTCTGGTGCCCCATGATGCAGAATTTAACAGGATTCTGACAACTCAAAAAAAGTAATTCACATATTCAGAAGTGGCCTTATTCACCTTCATCACCATTATTTGCTTTGTTTCTGTATGAATATGATTGCATATAGTGAAGACCTATGGCTTATATCTGTGTGCTTGTATTTGAGGATATTTAGAAATTGCAGTTGAGTGAATCCTACAGTCATTAGGCCTCAGCTCTAAAGAGATGCTCAGAAGTAGCTTAAAGCCTTACTTTTATTGGAACTTTGATTTTTTTTCATTAGAGCTATGCATTAAAAGCCTCAACTTTAATAGAAATTTGGGAGTAAATTGCTGTGCTGCTCCAAAGCTACTAAAGTGGAATCTCATATAGCTGCAAGGACTGCTTGCCCAGTCCGACAGCTCTGCTTCTCACTTTGCTTTCAATTTGTCCATTTTCTCTCTTGCTCAGTATCATTGCTCCCCTGACAGCCACTTGGATGTGCAGCTGCCATCGTTCTGTCACCTCTCTAGACAGACAGCAAGAGGTTGCATCAGTCTCTACTGAAAGACTGATGTGGCATCTTATTTTAGCTTTGAGGAGAATACTGTGTGAAGGGGTTGCCTTTCAGTATTGTCTTGGTGATTTTCTGAGTGATTTCTATAGTAGGAGAAGAGGTTTGATCCCCCTTAAGGATATTCTAAGGTCTGATAGACTCCTGCAGCCCGTATTAACAGGCTCCACCTGGACTGGAGAATCATAAACTCATAGAATAATTTAGCTTGTAAAAGTCCTTTAATATCATATCCAACCATTCACCCAGCACTGCCAACTCCAGCACTGAACCCTGTCCCCAAGTGCCACATCGGTAGGTTTTAAATACCTCCAGCAATGGTTACTCCACCCCTTTCCTGGGCAGCCTGTTCCAATGCTTGATAACCCTTTCCAAGAATAAATTTTTCCTAATACTTAATCTAAGCCTCCCCTGGAGCAACTTGAGGCCATTTCCTCTCATCCTGTCTCTCATTACCTGGGAGATGAGACCAACCCTCACCTCACCACAGCCTCCTTTCAGGCAGTTGTAGGGTGCAATAAGGGCCCTCCTGAACCTTCTTTTCTCCAGGCTAAACACCCTCACTCCTTCAGCTGCTGCTCATCAGATCTGTGCTCCAGACCCTTTGGCAGGTTCAGGGAAGCTTGGATCAGGAGAAGTGATGCAAGGAAAATCCCCAATTCTTTCACTGTTCTCCTCTTAGGGAGAATGCAATTCTCCAGCTTATGAGCTCAGAAGGAAATAACCATCTAATTTACACTACATGTAATAATTTTCTTCATATTTTTGATTCCTGATTTCAACTGCCTGTTGTCTAGATATATTTTTCACTACTACATTCTGAGAGGGCTTAATTTGGAAGTTTTCAAATGTATTTTTTGCCTTTGCCAAATTCCCATCACAGGCAAATACCATGTCCTGTAAAGTCATCTAAAAAGCAATTCTTTCAATAAAGAACTTTTTCGTTTGTACTTGTAAATACTGATTAGTTTAATTGCTGCTCTAACTGTTGTGACAGAATATTCTCACAAGACATTGGAAAAACACTCCTCTAACCCTCTTTCCTTAAATTACATGAACAAGTCTAGTAAAAACAACAAAAGTTTGAAAATCTGGGATTTTCAGATAAGTTTTGAACTAGATAGCTTTTTAGATTGTATATTTTAAAAAGAATTGTTGGAGAGGTCCATTGGGAATAAGAATCAGTGGGGGATATTTCTTGCCAGTTCCCTGTGCTGGTTGGGTTTCCCACTGGAGGTTTGCTTCATGAGAGGAGCCCTAGCCTGGTTTGTTCTTGTCCAAAAGAGCAAGCAAAAAAATGGTGCCAAAAGATGGTCCTGTGCAGAATGAGGCATGTGTCTTCCTTCTTGGCAGATCTTGCAAGGAGCTTTGAAGCAATATTAACAAATTGTCTTGAATTTAAAGATTTTTGTTTGTTTGTTATGTGCTTTCCAAAGAGAGTGCTTTTCTACTAAACAGTGTTTTGCCTTGCTAAGCTGAGTTATCACAGGTTTAGCTCTGCTCTTTTTCCTGAGGAGAGGTGCTCTACCAGGGCTTGAAGTAAACCCAAGGAATGGCAATAAATTGTGAGACCTGGAATCAAGGGATTAATCCTAGAGGAAAATGCCACTTAGGAATAATTCAGAAACAGTTCTGCAAGCCCTGCATCCTGCATGGGCTCGTGGTGGGGCCAGGCACTGCCCCCCTGCCCGGTGTGACAGACACAGTGGAACTCTGGAGGTAGGTCCAGCACCACCCAGGGCTTCAGAGGGGCGATCTCTGCTCCAAGAAATCAAGTTTTACAAAATCAGGACTTAAGTTTGTGAGACAGCTATTATAGTCTTTATTCAAGCAAAACATTTGAACATAAGATGTGCTGCAAGGGTAGAGTTAGTCCACCAATTTCAGTGAACTGCATACACTTCAGCTTTACCTACTAAGGAAAAGAACTTATCAGGCAATTGTATTTCCACATTGTCATTCTGTTTTCCAGTTCAGTGAGAAGAAGCACTCTGATTTAACTGAGACTTCCCCTGAACAAGCAACTCATCAAAGCAATACAAGGCTCTATTATGCATGGAAAATTATATTCTTTCATGTTGTACCTTGGCTTTCTCTCTTAAATGATGATTGGTGGGGGTTTTATTGATGTTCAGCAGCTATATATCAAAGACAGCAGCTCATAAAATCAGAGAGAAATTATGATTGTGTATTAGTGGCTGGTTATTATTTAAAAACAAAGCCTGTATTAGCTACTCCTCCATCAGACACACTCTTGTGGATATTTTTTTAGGATTATTCCATTTTCTGAGTCTCACAATTTAAAACAATTTAAAGCTAAGCATACTACAGCTTATTCTGCTTAAGATATCAAGGGAATTTACATAATGACAAATTTAAACGCAAATGCACAAATTAAATAAATTCACATGTAAAGGAATATGCTTCAAAAGTTAGCACATTCTTGCTGGCTGGGATTTAGAAGATAATTAAAACCCTCAACCTTCGTTCTGATCATCAATCCAGAAAACATGTAAGTAGGTTTATAGAACAAAAGGCGAAGGCCCTGCTCTCCTGTCTAGACAATGAGTTGACCTTATTTAAACTGGTGCACTGGGGGCATCTCCCAAGACTTGAAATCCATGAAAGTTAAGGAGCTAATTGTTGGAGACCAAATCATAGCATCCAATAAGAAAGGTGTCCAAAATTTGTATGTACTTTGGGAATATTTTCAAAGGGAAAATAGAGCCAAAGAACCTGGGAAGGAAGGCTGCTTAAACTACCATCTGCAATTTCTGTCTGTTGCTTGAGCCATATTGTTCTGTGCTAAAGTGAATCTTTGCACAGTTGTGCTGTGAGCCTTTTTGAGAAACTAAGCCAGCTGAATACTGAAACTAATTTTCCTTGGTTTGTTTTCCAGACAGATCAGTCCCTCAGTGTGATTCACTCGTGGACAACCCAAGGAATGATGCTAGGGCGGGAAGGAACAGCAAAGAAGCTGAAATGTAATTATCCCTTTACTGACCATTGACTGAATTATTCATCTATTGCCATGCTGAGAAATACTTTTTTAAGCAATTTGATGTCTTCTTTACAAGGGCATATAGTGACAGGACAAGGGGGAATGGCTTCAAAGTAAGAGAGAGTAGGTTTAGATTAGATATTAGGAAAAAAATCTTTGCTGTAAGGGTGGTGAGACACTGGAAAAGGTTGCTCAGAGAAGTTGTGACCCATGTCCAGAATTGTTCAAGGCCAGCCTGGATGGGGCTTTGAGTCTGGTCTAGTGGAAGATGTCTGTGACCATGGCAGGGGGCTGGAACAAGATGATCCTTGAGGTCCCTTCCAACCCAAACTGTTCTGTGATTCAGACTGACAGGTAATTGTAATAAACTGTGATATGGCTTATCCAAATCTCCTCCTTTCTCTCTAGCCCAAAACTTTAGGACAAAGATGTTCAGCATATAGTGCCAGAAATAGGCGAGAGACTGAAAAATTCTTTAAAAGTTACAGCATACCTCAATAGTTACCTAATTAACCTGCTTAATTTGGTGAGACTAAAACTATGTTCAAATTGGCTGTTATCTAATTATGGTCTGGTCGCTAATATTTTTATAATACTTATTATTTGTATGGCATAACTCATTTCATGTGAATTATGGCTTAAAAAAAAAGCTGTAATTGTGGGAATGTGTAAAATGATCATTTATTCTTTTTCTCTGTATCTTACAGTCTGTGTTTCTATATCAGCTATAGAATATGACTGTAAAAAATGAAGTGTTTATCACAAGGACTTGGGCTTCTTATTATTATTCTCACTGGGTTCTGAGGTACAGCTAACCCTCTTGGTGAAAGCATGAATCTTAGCATGATCTCATATAGTGTTGCTATGAAGATTAAATATCAATAGCAAAAGTAATTATCAAACTTTTCACTTAAAGAAAGTCTAGATGTTTTGACTCAGCAGAAAGTGCAGCACACAATTTGAAAATAAGATGCACTTTAATATCCTGAAAAGTAATTTTTTGCAAAATATGAGCACTAAAGAAGTGTATGGGTAGATATATGGATATGAAAGTACTCTGCTTATATCTGATGTCTTGTAGTTATTTCAGATTAAGTCTTGGAAAAATCTGTGTGATTGTTTTAATTAGTGTTTCTTGAGACAACATAGTTCTCTGTGGGTTAAATAATAAAAGGAAAATTCTGAAAACATGAAGATTTTTATTTTAGGCTACTGAGCCTTGAGTTTGTGCCATAAATTCCATTAGTGTGGGATAGTTGATAGATTTAAATTTGTGAGGAACTGCTTGTTCTAGATTTGTGAGTTTTAGATTCTTTTGGAGATGGCATCATCTGAGGTGGCATCCTCAATTATATCCTTTCTTGAAACCACTTATTTGAAAGCCTGATCTTTAGAATCATAGAATCATTTAGGGTGGAAAAAAACCCCTTTAAGATCATGAAGACCAATTGTTATCTTAGCACTGCCAGGTGCACCACTTAACAGCCCTTAAAGTGCCACATTTTCATGTCTTGTTAACACCTCTAGGCTTGGTGACTCCACCACTACCTTAGGCAGCCTGTTCCAGTGCTTGACAACCGTTTCCATAAAAAATATTTTCCTAATATTCAATTATTCCAAATATTCAAATATGCTAAACCTCCCCTGGTGCAACTTGAGGCTCTTTCATCTTGTCCTACCCATTGTTACTTTGGAGAGTAGACAGACCCCCCACCTGTCTACACCCTCTTTTCAGGGCCTTCTAGAGAGTGATAACGTTCCCCTTGAACTTCCTTTTATCCACGCTAAACATGCCCAGCTTCCTCAGCTGCTCCTCATAGGACTTGTTCTCTCTTCTCCATCTGCACTGCCCTTCCCTGGACATGCTCCAGCACCTCCTTCTTGTAGTGAGGGGCCCAAAACTTTATTTTTGTGGTACATTTTTCCACTTATATGGGCTTCTTACAAAGGAGATTGCATCCTTCATAAGCAAAGGGTATTAGGAATTAATGCCCACACTCTGAGAAGTGAGACAGATTTCCCTGATTTCAGAGTTCAGTTCAATTGTATGCTCTGTCACAGACAGTGGGACCTTTTCCCTCTGGGGTATTAAGGTACTTCCCTAGCCACTGAAAGGGGAGTGTAATAGAATTTAAAAATCCACCCAGTCCTCTGTTCAGCTTTTTGTTAGCTAATTGAATAGGAGGTAGATTGTTTTGAAACCAAAAACCGGGTTATACAAACAAGGCCTGTCAGTGGCAAAACGCCTTTAATTCAAGTGCTCACAGAGCAGCAGTGACTCGTCCAACCATGTCAGGTCTTTGTAGCTGCTGGGACCACTGCCTGTGCTCTCCACCTCCATTATGTCCATCTCTCTCTGCTCTGGCTGCTGTCTTGGCTGTGCATGCTCTGGGGAAAGGCTGTTTCACACATCGTTGTATCATTTACACTGCTGCCAGACCCCTACAGAAGTTCAGGTCCTTGAGGGATGTTTGCTGCATGACACCAAACAACAAGCTGAGATGTTTAAATCGGAAAGCTTTTTCCTCCTCACTGTGTGAGCAATCAGGGGAGGAAGAGGAGCGCTTGCCTTGCCTTTCCAGGCTTATTTAGGCATGTAAATTGAGTACTTGACTGAATTGCTCTCTCTCTTCATTGACCACATAGGGAGTCTCCAGAGACTTGTGTCCTTATGTCCTGCCTTAGGCATCTAATATCAGACACCTACAAATTGGCTGTGTGCTATCATGATTACAATTTTTTTCCTCTCTAGCTTTATTTATAGCTTTAATCATTTCAGCTATTGTTTGTGTAGTTTCTATGACCTCTTTTTAACAGCAAGATGCAAGTTTTGCTTTTTTACCTTGACCATCTAGGCTAGTTTTCTTATTCTAATAATAATTCACTTCAGAGAGCCTTCATCCAGTTTTCAATCCACTTTACAAGCTGCTCTTATTTGCATCCTCCAAAGCCCATATGAATCACAGAATCACAAAATCACTGGGGTTGAAAGAAACCTTGAAGATAATCTTGTACAACTATATATGCAGCAGCACCTTAACCAACCCTAACCCTAAGTGTCATGTCCAGACTCCTTTAACACTTCCAGAGACAGGGCCTCCAACAAACTCCCTAAGTAATTTATTCCAATGTCTGACCACTGTTTCAGTGAAAAAAAAAATCTTAATATTACCCAGTCTGAACCTCTCTTGGTGCAACTTGAGGCCATTTTCTCTTGTCCTTTCACTTGAGACATGGCAGAAGAGACTGACTCCCACCAATATACAAGCTCCTTTCAGGGAGCTATAGAGAGTGAACAGATCCTCCCAAGCCTTCTCTCGTCCAGATAAAACAAACTCAATTCCCTCAGCCATTTCTCATAACAATTATTTTCTAGACCCTTCACCAGCATCATTGTTCTTCTTTGGATAACCTCCAGTTTTTCCATGAGGTAGGGAAGGAACCCATAAGACTGACACTAAAAAGATCCCACTGAAATTACCTACATCCAAGATGAAAAGCATTGTCTGTTAAATGAAAACACTGTGATTACAAAATTTCTCCTACGTTCTACCAATTTAAAAACATCAGTGGAATGAGAACTGGATTTTAGCTGAGATTCTTGAGAAAGTGAAACCATAGTTGAAGTTAATTTGGGGGAGTTGAATAACCCATCTTTGCTCATAAAAATGCTGTGGGAGCTTCACTGACTGGAAAGCCAAGACATCCCAATTCTTGATTGCTGGCTCTACACCAAATTGTTTGCAGACAGAATTTTATATGATTTGCTGAAGCTGTCCCCAGTTTCTGGTCTGCTTGACTTTTCAAGCTGATATAAAAATAAATCCTTTCAAATTTCTTAGCATAGTGGGAAATTATCTAGTTTTATATACTAGCTATTTTTAATAAGTTTTGTTTTCTGGAAAAAAGCCTGTACTTATTTCCCTAGGCTAAGCAGGCAGGTTGCACACAGTGAAGCTACACTGGTGTCATGCATTAAGCACAGCTCCCAGAATTAGTGACTATCTGTGGATACAGCCCACCGCCACAAAACCCGAGGAGCAGAAAATCCCTAAAATTCTTGACACCAAATAAGTGCTTGTAACTAGAGTGATTGACTGATTTTTTTATTTACTGGGGATTGTCTTTTCCAGGAGGAACTACCTTCTGCCTTTGTGCTTGTTACTGTCCTGGCAAATGAAACAAGAAAATAGTTTTGCTTGAACTCATTCATTTTAGCATCTGTGAGACTCAAGAGGACATTTGATCTGCTAAAAGTGATATGTCATCCATATAATTATATTCTGGATAGAATGCATTCAAATATTTTTATTTAAAGTTCAACCAAAATAATCAGCTTCTTTTTTTGCACAAGATACTACATCCTTTACACTTTTGCATTCTTTAAATTATGCTTCTAGAACATTTTTTAAAAGTACCCACAGCTTTCAGTTTATTTGAAAAAATATTATCATTTTCACATACATTTAATTAAAATTTTTAAGAAATTTAAATGGTGGCATGAAGCAGATTTCTGCTGGAATAGAATGTGAGAAAAAACACCCTTTGAGATGCAGCAGAATTTTTTTATGCTCCTACTGTTCATACTTTGTCATTAATTTCCTATTATTTTTAGAAAGTGTTCTTTGGTAGGTATTTTCTTATCCAGTAACTATTAGAAGTACAGATCTGTTCATACAAAACTTCAAATAAAGAAATTAGCCACCTTAATTTGATCACTGTCAGCACTGGGGACAGCATAGACCCTCCACCACAAATTGTTCTTTTGCTCCACAACCTCCAAATGCTGAATATTTTGTATTCCATTGATTTACCATACTAAAATACCACACCTTGACTCCGCTTCTGGTTTAGAAACTGTCTGTACTGAAATAAGAGTTAGAAATTAAACCTAAGCATAAGAGACTTGTTCTATTTCTTCAGCATCAAATCTGTTGATTGCAGTGACTGCAATAGATTTAATCTTCACATTTGGAGAATGAGTATATCAACATGAATAAGTGATGGGTCTTATTTTCTTTTTATTAATTTTATTCTTTGTTAAGTGTCACTGCCAGCATGGGGTAGCTTGTAATGACCACTAATTTCATGGTCATCTGCAAAGCCTTAATTTTTGATAGCAATAGGAAAGCTTTTAACAGCCAGATCTGTTTGTAGGTCCCTTGACAGATCTTCTTAAGCCCACAAATCCATGCATTTTTCAAAAGAGAGAGTCACTTTTTAATAGTGTTCTGCTTCAAAGATGTAGTTTAAAACTGCCAAAATGATGCTTAATATTTCAATATTTAGATTTTTATTTTTTCTCTTTTTTTTTTTAATGCTAGAGCTAATGTTTTATGGTTTTAGTATAATGCAGGTGAAGTTGAAACAAGACATGTATGATTGAGTTTTGCAGTTGACCTTTCTAACATGTTTAATTTGCAGAAATTCTATGTTGAATTTTATCACCAACATGTGATGGGAAGAAATACCAGAATTTCAACAATCAGTTACAAGGTAGGAAAAACATCAAACCTGGCAGACTGTGCATTGAGCTGACAAGGTTGAAAGCTAAGAAAATTTGGCTGAGTGGTGTTGCTGACTAAACATGAAAGGACAATAAGTGTGCAATATTATAATGGTGGTTTATATACTCCATTTTAAAGGAGAACTGTAGTTTAATGAAATCTTAACTTAAACAACATAGAATTAATTTCTTGTCTTTTTCTTCCCTTCCTAAATTTACAGGAGCCAAATAAAATTAGGGATTTTCTTTGAACATTTTAAAGTTTTTACTACTTTTGGACTGCCTGGATACTTGCTTTTATTAATATTTTATCCTCCCTCTTCTCTTGAATTGCATTTTTCGTGGCAATGGTTTAATTAAAGGGAGCTGAGAAGCAGAAGAATTGTTCTTCAAATCTTCAATTGAAATAAAATGGGGTTTGGTGCTGTCAATGTGAGACTGAATGGTTTACTCTTGAAGTTTCATTTATATCAATTATAATTGACTATCCTGCGATTATAGCATGGATAAATGTTACAGACAATGTAACTGCTGTGATTTTTCATACCCTGGACTGTAGTTTGCAGAGTCTTTAATGTTGTGTAGCTAAATAGGTATTAATATGGTGTGGTAACAGCCACCTATCCAACTCAGATTGCAACATGCCATCCTCACAAACTCCTGTATGTCCTTCTTGCAGGGGAGCAAAATGAAGGGAACATAAATACATGTGACAAAGTCATCAGGGATTAGAAAACAGAATCCAGCAATAAATATGGTAATTAGGCAATTTGAGACTTAAAGCACAGGGTTCTTTGAAAATGCAATTTTGGGACTGAGAACCAGCACTGAAATTTTTAGCATTAAGGAGAATTATGATAGAACTGAAACTTTTTAATGACATTTAAACATTTTTTATTGGGAATTTAATAACTTTTCTGCTCATGCTAGGGAAATTTTAATGATGAAGCTACGTATAGAGAGCTTTCTGTGCACACCCATCCTCCCTACCCTATCTAATCTCTAGCAGCTGAATTTAGACTCCTCCAACATTCTTTCTACTGCAGTATGATGTTGGGGACTGCTTAGCTAGCAATGAGAATGTGGAGTTTCATGATTAACAGTAATTTTGGACAGATAACACAAACTAATTTCATGTACTTGATAATCCTAAGTAAGCTTTGCCATTTTTCAGTATTATCTTCCTCATTAATATCTACATACATTTTTGTGGTCAGTGTTTCCCATTATGTAACATGTTAACAAAGCTAATATCTTGAAGCTTTCTAAGTAGGTGGTTCCTATTAAAGAAGGCTTGATGACTTTTTAAAGTGGAATATGAATAAGCAAAGATGCCAAGTCTAAATGCACGACAACATTAAAATTTCTTTACATCCATGAGATTTTCTGCCATGTCACTCTACTCTTCCCCACTCTCCAGTCTGCCATCAGCTGCTTAACTGCTCCTCAGCCCATGGGGAAATCTTTTGATCTTTCAAGCAATGGCAAAGCTCAAATAAGGAATCTGTGCATGGCACCTTGGGGGAATGTATGATGTTAATTCAGTCATGGTGATGAACCATAAATTCTATGTCACACTTGTGGAGACCAACCCAAGAAATTTGCAGACTTGCACTCTTTCAATATTTCAGAGTGTGAACGGGTGGTAGAACCTTTTTCGACTGCATCTGCAGCAGTGTTATGTTTAATTAGGGACCATTACTGATCACTAATAAAAGAATAATGAAGTCTCACTGTAACTTGCAAAATTATTAAAACTAACCTTGAAAGCTGAGGCTGAGGGAGGCAGCTGAGGCAGAGGTAGATAATGATCTATGCTGGGCATCAATTGCATTTCCCCTGAGCTTGGCTAAGCAGAATGTGAGGTGCTGCAGCCTAGGGAGCCCCCCCTTTCAGCATGGCAGGGCAGCTGTAGTGCCAAACATCCTTATTGTTGCACGAACAGTAAATGCAGGTGTGATAGTATAAAATCTGCATGTGAAGGTGAGGTGTGCTGTGCTGCTTTTGAAACTGTGCAGTTAAAGATGAACACTCTGAACTGCTTCCTAGACCCTAAATCTGTGCACAGAAGGTATACAGGTACTCAAACAAAAAGGTCAGGAATTTTTGAACCCTTTTGCCAGAGGCAGGTTAACTGTCACCCCAAAATATTTCCTATGTGGTTGCAGTATAAGAGACAGGGTGGAGAGAATTACATGCTGATAAAAGTTAATGAATACTTTGTGTATGCCTCAGAGAACAAGCCCCCTTGATTTTGAAATCTCTTCTGTGTCACTTCAGCTCCCCAGACTGATCAGTATCTCTCAGACAAGGCTTTGTCATTGGAGTGCAGCCAAAGCATATTTTGGCATAGGCAGTACTAACAATCTGTTACTCTGTGGATAAATAAACATTTGCATCATTGTGTGTTTAAAAACTAATCCTGAAAGGCATTAAGTTGCATTTGCAAATGTCCTCAGTGTCAGTCTGGGTATTCCTGATGTCCTCAAGCGAATTTCCCTCAAGCACTCCCTTTCCTGCATTGTGTGATTTCTGTCTGAGCACTGGGGGATATTCACTCTTCTTTAGCTATCTTTTTTTCTTTTTAATGTAAAAATTCCCAAACTGAGCCACGTCAGTGTCAGTCAGCTATCTTTGCTGTCACTGCTTTTGTGCAAAGTTCACACAAAGCTAACAATGATCTCAACTGGACAGCAAATCTACAGCTCACCTGATATTTTTGGATTTCCTTTTCACACGAGCAGTGCAGCCCAAAGCAGATGGAACAATACAGAGATAAGAAGAAATACTCTTGTTGTGTATATATGTTCTGCAGCATTACAGTGTCCAAAGGGGCAGACCAGGCTTTCCCATTAGAAAGGACCATTGACCTTAACACCTCAACACATTTCAAAGCCCTAAGTAAACCCATCCATTTCTATCCTGAGTTCATGTATTGTCTTGAAATCATAGTGCCTTTTTTGATGTTTTATGTTTATAGGTAAATATTTTACAGTAAGGATAACAAACCCAGAAAGAAGTGAAACAACATCAATCCCAGAGCACATTTGGTTTCCTGGAATAAATCCTTGTAAACTGGTACACTCTGATCTTGTGCTGCATTTTGTCCCTCGGTTTTAGCAGCACTGCAGTTTGGATTTCTATATCCTACTGTCTCTGTGGGACTTCAGGTTCATAAACCAGTGGATGAATTATATTCATCCATTTGTTTAGTTTTATCGTCTGTGGCAGATAGGATAAGGAAAACAACTTTGTGTAATAAGGAATCTGTGACTGATGCTGTGTAAGTCTGAAATATATAAGTCATGGATGGCCTTGTGTTCAACTGAGCCCAGTTTGGTGTAAAGAAATCATAGAAATGCACTGATTTGTGGCATTTCTGCAGCCTGTAACTACGACCACACTTTAGGACCATTTCATTCTTCTCGGTGCTTTCTAAAGCTTCTCCACTCTCTCTGATGTTGTTTGCTCCCACTCAGCCACACATCTGCATCTCCTTTCTGTCTGTAGAAGAGGACAGGAGCTGCTGCAGGACCCAAGTACACATGTCCCCAGCCACATGTCTCTTGTCCCAGCTTTCCAGTGGAGCTGGATCCAGGCTGCTTTTCCATGAGCAGCTGCACTCATTCCCCCATTTGAGAAAAGGTTCTGCTCTGGAGAGCAGCAGGAATGGCCACAGCTGGTCCCTAGAGAGACCCTGGAGCCCAGGGAGGACCCCATGCCATAGCAGGAGGATATTTCTTGCAAGAACTGTGACCATGGAGGATCAGCTGTCCCTGAAGAGCTGTAGCCTGGGGAAAGGCTTGCACTGGAGCTCTCTTCCCTCTTGCATGCCACAGATTAATTCTGTGTGTTCAGTACCATGACAATTATCAATGGTGACAGGTTACTGTAGGGACTATGATGTCTCCAGTGAGAACCCAGTGGCATTTGGGAAAAGTCTAAGGGATATATTGAAGTTTAAATTTGGAGCATTTTCATTCTACTTAATATTACTTAATTACCTAATAACAGTTTTTCCATCACAGAGACCAGCTGAGCCAGAGAAACAGCAAAGCGATGTTGGGGTTTGGCTCTGATGCACTGAGAATTTGTAAGTGCATTGTGAACATTTGGACTGGCTTGTTAACACAATTTTGACTCCCTGAATGAGATTTAAAGTGAACACAAGATGAGATGTTCCCATTTGACTCTACATACTGACAGGAGGTTTATTTCTTTTTTGATCCTAATCTATAGTTCCAGGATTCTGTGACATTGTGCCGTGACTTTGCTATTGAAGGATGGCTCATTGCTGGAAAGTCAAACCTCAAACTCAAAAACTCTAGCTCTAAAGTGAAAAATGTATGTGCTAATACAATGTATTTTATAGCAATTCCTGGAATATGAGAGCTTGGAAGCACAGTAGTCTGCCTGGAGGCCAATATCCCTTTCAGTTCATATAATACAATTCATCCTGTGCCTTTTCCTTGATCTCCAGGCATTACTCCAGCTATTTGTCATGAGGAGAGCCCAAATCACCCAAGATTTTATAGATTAAGACCAACACCTTGGTTGCTAGCTGGAAGGTAAATGGGAAGCAGCAAGGACTGTGGGTTTCTGACTTTACTACATCTCCAATGAACCACTTCATACAATAACCAAGCTCATCCTGCCTTTGCTCCAGTGCCTGAGCAGTCCCAGAGCAGAGTCCCCAGTGGAGCAGATTTCAGCAGCCTCACTACTTTAGTTAAACTGGAGGAGGAGCTGGTCAGTTAAAATTAAAAAAACAACACCCACATCACATATTGCTGTGTATGACTTAGATGTTAAGGATGGGATTAGAATTTGCAAGAGCTAAGACTCTTCAATATATTTGCATATATTATGTAAATGTCCTTGAAAATATATTGACATATATTAAACATGTGAACTCTGTAATTTGTGGTGCAATCTCTTACACTGAGAGTGATTCTGCATGAAAGCTAGTGATGTTTACCTTGAAAATATGCATGGTAAATGTTCATATAATTAGCCAGACACACAAAGTGTAAGGCTAATTATTTTAATTGATTAATTTCAGTTGTGTAGAGCAATTCTTAGAGTAATTACTTGACAAATCTTAATTGATTAGTTTACTTTTTTTGAAGGCAATATTAAAGCTACCATTCCCTGGGGGGATCTTCATTTCCAAGAGAAATATATAACATTTATAGCTAATGTCCTGGACACTGGCACAGCACTTGCTGTTCAGGGACAAAGCACTGCCAGCCCTGGAGGTTTTTTGACCAGCCAGTATTAAAGGTGTTCAGATGAACAATGTGGAAAACAGCTGCCCCTGCAGAGAGTAATCCTCTAATATCCATGTACTTGTCTGAGCCTGGAAATGGCTGAGGAAAGAGCAGGAGCTGCTGCTGCAGTGGCATGTGTGCAGAGGATGTGGAAGCATGGAAGGCAAAAGCTGTATTTTCTGCGTAGGAGCAGTCTGAGCTGCATAACTTTACTTAAAATGTAAGGTTTCAGGGAGCTTCACCAAGGAAACAACACTTTTCTCAGCAAAGTCATCAGGAAAATATTCCAACTATTTTGATGGTAGCAGCATTTTGCCTAAAATCTTTGGGTCATGGCTGCATATCTTCAAAAATCAAGGCTGTGATCTGCTCAATGGGTATTTGTGTGTGTGTGACTATATACTAGCTAAAGAGGCAGGATAATAAAGTTTCCAGTTTGCTTTTGCTGTGATTGTGTTAGGTCCAAGTTTTTATGCCTTTAAACTAATGTTTCTGAAAACACAGAGTTCAAAAGCCAGTTCTACACAGGAAGGTTGATACTTTGTTCACAGTGGTTTTATTATTAGTGAGATTAACTCATGGATTAGAAATAATGAACCTGCTAATTTAATTCCCCACACCACAATCTTCCTATCAAAATGCAACACTCTTGTCCCAAATACAAAGACCTTACAATAAAGATATTAACTTGGGAAATGTATTTATTTCAAGGAGGGGTGGGGGGTGGTGCTCTTTTTATTTTTTTTATTGTTTTTTTTTTGTGGTTTTTTAATTCTCATAAGTAACAGGGAGGAAAAATCAATCTGAGGCAAAAAGCAAGCATGAAATGCTGTAGCCCAAGTGGATAAAATGAGATATAAGCAACTGAAAACAGAGACTTAGCATGGGAACCGTTAAGCAACCTTATCTCTCTGTGTTGCTAGCAGCTCCATCTGTTACACACAGTAAAAATACTGAAACCAGAAAAGCAAACACAGAAACCATCAACTTTATTTATTGAAATAAAGATGCATAAAACAACACTCCTACATCAAAATGTCCTAGAGGAAGAAAACCAATCTCACCAACATGGTTTCCCAGTACTGGAAGAACTATGAAGGGAATTGCTGGAGGCAGAGATCTGCTTTTTGTAGGTAGTGATACACCCTGAGATACAGAGGACAGAAGGGTTTCTAACACAACAGAGGCTTTATATAATTTTTTTCAATTTGCATTTTCTATAGCTATATTAGAGACCCTGGTTATTCTGTTCTTTTTTTTTTGAAATTAATTGTTCTGAAAGTATACTGGTCGAAGTGATTTACTGTTTCCCTAGGAGATTATAAAGAGAGACTCTATTTTGATGGTTAATCATTAAATGGAGTCCTTTCCACTTCCAGGAACAGAACAGCTCCTAAAAGAAACAGTGACTGAAGTGAAATGCTCTGTATTCATGCAACCTTGACTTGTAAATAAACTGAAAGTCATGCAAGCAATGGCACATGTGAGTCAGGTACTCTCTGAACAAGCAACTGGAACCATTCTGTTTGCAAACAGTGAATTGGCCCAAATGGCACCTTAGGGACCAGGATGTTATCATCTGACTGATCTAAAATATGTTTTCTGCTATACTTGCTGCAGATGACAACATTTTTTGTTCTGTGCATTCCTAGAGAACTTGCCTAAATTGAAAATTAATTTATGATGTCAATAATCATACAAAAGTATAATTTTTGTTGGTTTCTTTTTTTCTGTAAAGGAGTCAACAATCTAGTTAAACTCTCTTCTCCAGCAGTGTTGAAATGAGGATGAAGAAACTGTAATAAGCATTGATACTTCCATTTGCAACACCTACTGAAGATTCCTTCAATCAAGGATTTAAATCAAATGAAATCTTTGCCCAAAGCAAAAATCAGTCCTACAGAGACAAATCTACCATTGCATTTGATTCAGGCAACTGCCCATCTTCTGATCAAGCAAAAAAATAATTTTCCTTTTAACCAGTTCCTTTCTCACCCAGATGTTATTGGTGTTTGTATAAAATACCACATATAATTATGCTAAATTTTGTGGCATCTCCTTATCTGAAGCAAATCTAGTAATTTTTTTTGCAGAAATATACATTCAGAGAAATATATGTGACTTAAATGTTTGCAGGACTAATGCTTATGTATTGATGCATGTATCCTTTTCCAGAGAGGTTTTTAAATAGAGCCTCTGAAAAGGTCTCTGAGTTCCAGTATAACACACCAGAATATGCTGAATTACTCAGCTGCATCACCAAGCATGGCAAGTGTGTGTGGATATGTATGTGTTTGTGTCATTTCCATCAAATTAAAAACAGGAAGTAAAAGGGGCGAGGCTCTGCTACACGGAACAGATGCCTGAGTGTGATAACCCTGCTGACCACTTCACTGAACTTTCCATGTAGAACCCAGGTGCAGTCTTGCCATGAGTCCAGCTCTCCACACCTCTGGGATGGTGCTCCGAAAGCACTCCATGTTCCTTTCCGTCCCCTGGCACTGGCTCCTGTTCATCACAAAACAGGCTCAGACACCGCGCTGCGACTGAACCTCAGCCTGATTTCCCTGGAATGTGTTCCCAGCCTGAAGGGACTCTGAAGCTGCCTGGATGCTCACAGACAGAGCAGCTCCATGGCACATGGCCATGCTCTGTCCACAGAGGCCCCTTCTGTTCCATGATGAGCACAATCCTTGGTGTGGAGTTGGCCCACAGCAGGGAGAGGTTGCCCACAGATTGCCCTGGCAATGGTTTGGGGCCAGCACAGAGCAGCTCTTGTGGGCTTGAACATCTTGTGCTGAGGACAGGGGCTTGGAGAGGGGGAATTAGATGTATGAATATAAAATCCATGTTATCACTTTGCTTACTAGGACCAGAAGAATGGTCTCTAGGAGGTTTTATCTAGACGCACAATCTGAAAGATATGAACCCAGCTCTTTTTACATGCAGATTCTGAATCATTAGATTACAAAGCCCACTGAAAAATGAAAGTTGAGACTTTGCTTCTATAGTATTTTCCCTTCTCAGCAGCATGAATAAATGCAAACTAAGTTTTACTTTCTATTACATCATCAGCGTTTAGCTGTGCTTGCTCCTGTCGTAATTCCTGCTCTGTATTTTGGAGGGAATGCAACTAATTAATGATCTTTGTTGCCAGGGTTTCACTAATCATTTTCTGCTGTAGGAAGCTGCTGGGAAATGTGAATGTGCCATGTTGCTCAGAAAGTCTTTATGCTCATGTACTGCTTGTGTCAAGTACTGTGGTTGGTCTCCAGCAGCAAAGATCTGTCTGAGCTTACATGGGTTGTGGAGGTTGCTAAAACTATTACTTTTCCTCCCCATTTCAGATATGAAGGTGTACCTTTCTCATGTCTTCCCATTATGCCTGAGCTCTACAGATGACTCTACTTCCCTGGCTTTAAGAGTTTGTGCTATTTGTTTGGTGGGATTTTGTTTTCTTCTCCCAGCTATCAGTGATGCCTGGTCACTATAAAGTGTGAGGTGTTCCTACAAATCTTCCAGGTATTCATTTGATAGGATGATTTACATAATTTCCCACACTCACATATGTATGGCTTGCTCCAGTTTTGTAGGGATTGGTTTAAACTTGTCTTGTGCATCCATATCAGAGAAAATATCCCATCAGATGCTGATGAACCTATGGTGTAACTTTGATGTGATAGGAGGGAGGCAAGCAGAGGAATTATGCCTGTGACTTTGACTCCTTGTTGAACCTGTGGTGCCTGAGGGGAGACATCTCCAGTGCTGTGAAGTGCATAGGATCTGAGATGAGGTTAATCTCAACCCAACTAAAATTTTAATGGATCTTTCCTGGTTTACTGCAAAATTTCAGGGTGTATGAGCCCCACTTAGCATTGGTCCTTCTCTTCAGTTGTCACATACACCACACTACATTTACAGAACTTTTGGCCTCTACCTTCCATTTCTAGGACACCTTCAATCTGGGGACTGCCATGCTTATCAGATTCGTGGTCTTCTACCTTTATAATTCTCAGAGAGGTGAAGGGTCTTGAGTTGCTCTATTCATGAACTTAGTGCATGGAAAAGGCTTGTAAATTGGTTTCTTTTCCACTGAGTTTGTTTTCCTGAGGACACCATTAACAGATACAGTACAATTTTGCCTTTTCTTTTATGGTGGGACTGATACCAATGCAGTCACATGGATAACATCCACCTGAGTAGGAACAAGCCCATCTCTGTAGATGCCAGGTCAGCCTGGTGCTGCTGGTATGAATGGTTACTGATGAATGACATGGAGGCTTTAGAGCCTCCATTACAGCTAATTAGTTTCACCGTTGCTTTATTGGTTGTGTTACTTTCATTTACAATATAGGGTACATTGACTCCTCTGCCTTTCTTTCTCAAAACAAAAAATTAACTTTTCTCCTTCCCTGTGTTATCTGAAGGTAGGCACCACCCTTAGGGCAGATGCCAGTTGATGTCTGCCACCTCAGGTCCTGCCCTTGATATTGATGTGATACTTGAAGATAATTCACTTGTACAAGTTCATATCAAACGAACCCTTACACAAGAGACAGAAGAACCTGGGGCATGACTCATGATTTTCAGAGCTGGTTTTATGCTTTACTTTGTTTATTGAGTCACTTTGTGTGTCCCTGAATTCTGACTGCTGCTTCTGGCATTACATGCAGCATCTTTTGGTCAAGTTCTGTTTCCCTTAGTCACATAAAGCCTTTGAAGTCTTTCATCACTAACAAGTCCAGCTGCACTGAAGCATGGTTTCCAAGTCATTTCAAAATACTGATTCATGTTGATTTTTTGCTGTGGTATTATTCTTCTGTTTAACTTCCTCATTCTATTGCAAAATTTGAATATGTCTTCAATGCTGCCCAGCTTTGGGCATACATTGCTCTGCTAAGAACTTTTACAGGTCTTGTGGACAGATGGTTCCTGGTTTCTGGGATTGCAACAAGGCACTTCATAGGGCGTTAACATTTACTGCCACAGATAGTGAGAAAATTGCTTTCTGTTTATCTTTATCTATAATCTTATTTGTGAGAAAATAGTGGCTCAACCTTTTTAACCTTCTGAACTTCCGTATGCTTTCAGACAGCTGCTATGTTTCACTGTCTTTCTTTTTTATAATCAACGTGTTCATGAAGTGTTATCTTCTGCTCCCAAACACAATTTCATTCCTCAGACTACTGTGACTAAGTTCAAAATAGATAATATTTAATCTTTGCCTATATGAGTAACAAATAGAGGATTCATCTATCTCTGGTCACAGTGAGTGCTGGATATACAACATGAGGGTTTCTTTTAAACAATGGATGATTTCTTTTAAACAACAGATTCAGTTTGAGGAATGTGAAGTATCTGTTATATCCTTTTCACTCTATAGTTCTGCTTTAGATCAGGGTAAGTAAATCATCTTTAGATTAAATGACAGAAATACTAGTAAAATGAAAAAAAATTTGAAAAGGAAAAGCATTGCTGCACATATACAGAATTTATAGTAGGCTAGACTTAGACTAATCTTTTTTTAGTGTCCAGCATTTTTTATTCTGTTTTGCCTCTCTGTATGTTTATTAAATTATACCTAAAAGGTTAAGTAATGCTGCACCATAATATTGTGGCTTGTGTACACCACAGTGTATCACAAACCATATGTTCTACAGATGTAAATCAAGAGGGATTCAGTGGCATCTGCAGAGCAGTATTGGTTTATTAATCAATATTTCAACTGGAGATCTGTCACTTTATATGTAGAGATGCATTCATACATAAAAGAACTATAGAAAGTATGTTCATTGAGTTGGCAAGTTCCAGACACTTGAAAAGGAGAGCTGATAGATGAGGTACGAGTGTCCAGGTGATTTCATAGAACAGCACTTTTATTTTACAATTGACAGCAGAGAGAAACAAATTCAGCAAAGATGACTTATGCTCCATAGGTTTAATCCTGACAAGAAATGTGTGAATATGTTATATTGTGTGTGCATGCATGCAAATGTGTCTTTAGAGTGAGGATATGCATGTGCATACATGTCTGCTGTGCAATGTATATATAATATCAATTACAGTACCTGCTTCCCTTACAGCTGAACTGGGAACATGAACAGGAGCAGAAAATGTGTGAAAACAGCTGTCTCCAAAGAATCCCTCTCCTCTCCTGACTGCAGGTTGCCAGTGTTTCCTAGAGACTGCACAAGCTACAAAGTTTTGCATTATTTAAGAGAAAGGCACATAAATCCCTCATGAGCATTCAACCTGAATGTGTTCTTTAAAGAGAGAGGTTGATGATGCTGATGCTTGATTGTACTATAAAGCTGTGCATTTTTCCATGCCAGCAGAGTATGTGCATGGAGCAGTCATTCAGTGCCTCAAAAACATCTGTGGAAAAACACCTGATTCAATTTAATCCCTAACCTTGCCTGAATTTCTGCAAGGCTTTTCATGTTGAATACAATGGGCTCTTCAACTTCTTTCCTGAAACCCTTGGCAGCTCTTCCAAATACTCTATTGCCCATATCTACTGGGAGATATCAGTTACAACAAAGAATACAAAATGTACTGAAGTATTGCTACTCATCCACAATAAGCAAACAGGGACTTGGTCTATCAGGATTCTTTAGCATTTGCTATATGCCAGGATATTCATGGTACCTCCTGGGTGAAGAATGGGGTTGGAGGAGGTGACATTGGAGCACCAAGCTTAAGGATGCCCAGCACAGCACATCCACCACAGCCTGCTACAGGTGCAGCTCCAGATCAGCAGCCCTCTTTTGTGTGGTGTGGTTTGACACGCTGCTGAGAAAACTGCACAGACCATTTTGAGGCTGCCAGAACCCAAACTTTACCTTGGGGACTGAGAAGCCTCTTGGCTTCCAGGGTCTGTTTGAGGTGACTGTCATTGTCACATGTGGGTGCAGTGACAGGGGTGCGTTCTCCATGGCTGTCTCCAAGACAGTGGTTCCGCTGACTAATCAGTGAGTTTCTGAAATAGTTGTTTTTGTACATTTTCTGCTTGGAGATTAAGCTGAGCAGAATGACAGCCCTTGATCTGCTCTCTGCTCAACATGAGGGAGGCAAATTAACACAGACGTGGGAGGAAGAATCAAGAACTGAAGTCTAAATCAAGAGGAAAGACAAGTTTTGAGATGGGCTGATAAGTGATACAGCAGGTTATGAGCAACTAGAAAAGGAGGATGAAGGAGCACAAGAAAGGCCATCTTAGAATGATTGAGTGCTCCCTTTTTTTGGGAGGGTTTTTTTTTGGCTTGTTTGTTTGTTTGTTTGTCCCCTCTCTGCTGCATTGCTAGGACATCTCAGAACAGATGTCCAGTTCACCATGTCTTCTACTAGGTTTGATGTACTAAAGTCACTGAGCACCAATGCGTGACAGATCCTGTTTATGTGCTGGACTAAATATGTCCATACTTCCTAGAAACTTATTCACTCACATGGAGAAGAAAAAACATTCACCAATTCAATTCAAGGATTAGAATGGGCTACAAAACTAAATTAATATCAATAGAGTGAAAGTGGCTCAGGGTGGAAAAACTGAAATACTCCAACAATCAGTTTGAAACATTAATAAAGACAGACACATGAAACCATCTTTATGGAGTAAGGGAGTTAACAGAGAAGTAACTCACTAGTGACACGGAGATAAGCCACTTGTCTATCAGCTCATGATGTAGTCAAAGCCATCTCAGCTTAGATATGCTCAGTAAACCTTTATCTTCATAGAGCTTTACAACCTATGCTGTCTCTTTTGGCTGTTTTTCAGCACCTCCTGATTTCTGAGGAGTTACAGAGAAGAATCTACTCCAGTCTGTGACCTGGCTGTTTATATTGTAGCTAGAGGTCACCTCTATGTTTGAGCAAAATCCTTATCAAGCTAAATGGTCATTTTTTTAACTCAGGCATCAAAGTTTTGGCATTGTAAGATAACCTGAATTGAAAGTTCATGTTGATATGAACTCGTATGAGTTCATATATAATAGGCAGCATACAAGCAGGAAAAATAAGTTTTATCTATTGTTTTCCCAGTACTAGAATCCCATTTTGTTTATTGACACTGGAAGTAACCACTCCACTCAGTGATAATAGCAGTGATCTAACATTTGACTTCTTTTCTAACATTTAACCATAGCTACTAGAGTGTAAATCTAAGTTATACACACCAGGGTGAAAATTGTTGTGGTCTCTACAGATTTCCACAGCAGATACAGGTTTACCCTGCAGTAAAACAAAGCAAATAATAACCTAGAGCAATCTCCTCCTCTTGGACTATATTAAAAGAATGAGGAGAACAGCAACTACTATTAATGGAAATAGTATCTACCCATATTCTGATATTTACTCCTTGTTCTTTAGGTGACTCTGAATGCAGGATTGGACATAATCTCTGAGGCTCAGCAGTCTCCTTTGCATGAGAGGTGAGGGAATTGATTTTGGCCAGTGCTACTTAAAAATCACTGCCACGTGGAAACTAGGGACTATAATCAGGATGTGGAGCTGACACTGCAGGGGATGTGTGCCACCCAAAGTTTGATGCTCTCCTTTAGCCAACCTGCTTTGAATTTTCAGCTAGAAGGTAAGGGAAGACAGGAATCATTGTAATGTAATATTAATCACTTGTATAGAGATAACATGTTCAGCTACAGAGCTTTTTACTCAAGACTCTCAGCCATCACAATTTAAAGAATTCCTTAAATCCTGTGAGCTACATTAGGTAACTGGACAACTATTTGCAGTAAGATAAGCCTGGCACCCCTGATGTTCGTGGTATTTCTTATGCAGGCAAAGACTGCAAACACAGAGTTTACCTGTTTATCTCTGGTTATATTTAATAATCTTAAAAGATGGTGAAACTCAATGATAACAGTTACACCATGAAACCATATTGTTACTAAAAGGTAAAATGTTTTGTGTTTATCTGATTGAGATGGAACAGCTCCAGCCCAAGCTTGTCTGTGACTGGAATAGGATATATATTTACTTTCTGTGGTAAGCTTTGTAGTGACCTGCAAACAAGAGTCAAAATGCTGTTCTCCTGCATGTGGGAGGTTAAGCCTTCTTCCCTGAGCACTGTGCAGGGAGCACGCAGCTCAGTAATGCTCATGCATTTTACATTGGTATCAGCAGGGTTTTGTTTCTCCACCATGCTCAAAACAGAGCTGAAATGGCACCTCTGGGTCAGAGAGAACCAAGGGCACAGCCCAGGCTGGAAGGAAGGGATCTGCCTGCTCTAAGGGCATTGCAGAAGAAAACCTGAGGCAAAATGATCCCACAGGGACACGTAGGGAAATCCAAATGATCAAGGGAGGCTCTGACCAGTCCCTCTACTGGTCTGTGGAGGGCTAGGGTCTTTGGCTCATTTCCATGAGATAAAGATGTGACTGTGACCTGACACATCTCTCAGGTATGGTATTTAGTTTGCTGAACAATGTGTTAACTACTCAACTACCACCTTCTATTCTAAACAGTATAAATATTATTATAAGATGATCCTTTTGTGTCCCTTCCAAGTCAGAATATTCTGTGATTCCACGACTCTGTAACATTATCTGATATGGTTTATTTTCAAAGCCTTTTACTAATATGAAGTAAATCAGAGTAAGTCAGATGAAACTCCTCTATGAAGTATAGTCATAAAAACAGTGAAAGAGCAGAATCATAATTTGCTCTGTCAAACTCCCATGATTGGATTTATCTAATCTAAGTATGGGTGACAGTCTTGGATTCAGACTGCAGCTTGCAGGGGACTGTCAGCACATGCACACAAAAATGTGAGTGCAACACATATACTGACACAGATGTGTATACACACAGATAAATCTTTCCTTGTGTGTGTGACTGTGTGTCTGTGTACACATACATATCTATAGAGAGAAAAGAAAAGAAACTGAGTACATTGAGCAAATAATTCAGCTCTCCTAAGATCCAAAATGCCCTCTGGATGTGTTTGCCTCTCTTTCCTAAGTACTGAGAAAATCTAGGGAGTCTGAAAAAAGCCTATTTTTAGTAATATATTTCCTAGCTTCTGCTACTAATTCTAGGTAATTTACTGCACTGAAAGGTGTTTGGGATTTAATTAACTTGGCTTTTAATTCTGATTGTTTGCTTTGTTCTTTCTTCCACTGTGGGAAGGGAAAACGAACTGTGGACTTTCACCTTTATTACCAATCAGTGCCCAATCACTTCCACTTTTGCATTCTCAGACACGTACACAGAGCTTCTGTGCAAGAATACAGACATTTCTCCTGAATTCAAAACTCTTTTTGTTAGCAGAAAGAATTGAATAAACAACAATTCAAGGAACCTTGTCTGCTTTGAAAAACAATATATTTTATACTGTACCTGTTGCTTACATTTCAAACTATTCCACTTCAATTCTGCCTTTAAAACTTATTGTTTAACATATTTCTGATCTTAGTCTGGGGGATCTGCTAGTCTGAGGTCCATGCAGCACACTTCATTATTTCTACATAAAAATGGGTCTCAGTGCTGCAAGGCTGAGCCCAACAAGGGAATTCACACCACCCAAACCTCCTTTCAACTCCAGCCAGTCCAGACTCAGTTTTACATACTTTGGCAAGCCCCAAATGCAGAAGATGGTTTGTCTTCCCACAGTAGGCACAGTGACACTGAGTACACAACAGGGCACCTTCTCAATCTTCTTTCTACTTCATGAATTGTTGACATTTTAACCTCTTAATTTAAAGCCTTCTTCTGAGATTACTTCTTCTTCAGGAAGGAGGAATGTTTGCCTATTTCTGCCAAAGTCTGTTGATATTTAATACAGAAAAACTGTGTTGATAAAACATTGCTTAAAGCAATGGCAATATCTACCTGTTGATAAAAATGTTGTAGTAGTACCTCTTAAAAGACCAGGAGAAACATAATTGCATTTAGTGAATATTTGACACATGAAAAAAAGAGGTGTTTAGTTGCCCCTTTTCCTAGTCTCAGGGCAGAATCAGTCACAGGAGGGCAGTGCAAGAGGCTGAAGAAAGAATTTAATCCTCTTGTTCCTTATTCATAGCACTCAGCTTGTTATTCAGAACCTGGTATGTTGTTGAGAATACCTATTGAATATTTCAGTTTTGTGGAGTTTTAGCCAGGTAAATTGTGTTGAATTGTATAACTGTTAATGTTTAACTGAAAAAGTCCAATGTCTTCCAAATCTGAGTGTTGGAATCACTCCTTGATCTCACATCAACTTTCTGTTTACAAATGGAATAATGCTGCTCACATTATCCATGGTGACACTTCCATGCAGCCACTGGACAAGACTGACTTTTCCTCAAGCCAAAATTTTAGTTCTGTGTACAGATCTGCAATTTATCTACTCCTCATTCCAGTTCCCAATTTGCAGACGACCCTTCAGCAAGAGACCTGAAAGAAGAAAACCTTAATTTCAAGATTGCACTGGATTTAGTTCACATCAATATAGGATCTTTGACTCAGAGAGATGAAATTCTGGGCACTGTTATCAATAAATAATCATATCTTCTACATGCCCTTTCCTTGCCCTTCCATTTGGCCTCTATCAGAACACATCCCTGTCTTTGGCTATGCTGTAGTTTTGTTTCACCACCAGAGATATTGAAGTGTACGTTAGTGCCTGAATAGAAATCCCTCTCAGCATTGCTTGAAACAGGTCCTGCTTGCTAAGTAAACAGTTTGTACTAGTTACCACTAGCCTAAAATGATAACAGACTTTTGAAGACTTATCTAAAGCAAAAATGGCTGCTTGAGATCAAAGTCTAGATCATGAACTTCATTCATTTTGCTTTTATATACCAGGAATAATGACTCATATTCTCTGTCTCTGTTTCTTTTCACGCACCACAGTAGGATGTCTCATTTCCAGCCAAAAAGAGAATAAAGACCACTGAATGGCAAATTAAATTATTGAAATTCAGTTTCTCTGCCTTTCCTCAAATTTGCAAAACATTTTTGCTAACATAACACTTTAAAATCTACAGTATATATTTTGCCCCATTTGTAGGTGGGCTTCTTTATTAAGTCACAAAACACTAACTGCAGTATCCTATAATAATGGTCTTAAGGTTGGCAGGAAATTATTGTAATCTCCCTTCTTGAAAAAAAAAAAACAGGCAAACCATCCACAAATTCATGTTTGTGTGAAAATACCCAAACTTCTTTTTTTTTTTTTCCATTTAAGGTCTCTATTTCCCACTCTAATATTACACCCCACTTATTTGCATTACACATCTTGTTTTTCAGAAGCTACATATAACATTATAGTTTAAAAATATGAACCAAAAGCTTTTTACAAAATTATTAAACTCCCTCTAGAATTACATGTCATGACACAATGTAAGCAACCACCCTATTTTCATCTTTCAAAACAACATTCCAGCCTGGCATAACATTAGCCTGCAGGAAATACATAGGACATCAGCAGAGCTGGCAGCCTGTTGGGACCATGCTTCCTCAGTTTCCAGTGTTCACATTGCTTTAACCTTTGTACTTTTGCACAAGCCCATGAGGGATTTGAAACCTCTCACACCCTCCACAACCACATATTGTCAACCCACTGAAGTCTTTGCCTCTCTGGTTACCAAGCTAATGGAAGAGGAAAGGTAGAATGAGGAGTGGGTGAATGAGCTCAGATTTGAATGACAGGGAAGAGGAAAATGCCCTGCCTTGGGAAGAGTTAATCCCGCCTAGCCCAGCCTAGCGTGACTGGCTGCGTCATGGTGACTTCCCTTGCAGCACTGAAAAGTTTGACAACACTGTTTGTTTAGGGCTGTGTCCAGAAGCACAGTCACACCCCATCAGGAGCTGCAAGTCAGCTTTCCTTCAGTGCCAGCCCTCTGTGCAGTCCCCAGGGATCAACAGGGAGAGAATCCCCTGGTGAGGCAGAGCTGGCAAACATTGAGACGAGGCTTTATCACCTAATAGTTCATTTTCAGACTCTTGATTCAGAAGCATTTTTTTTGGATGTAGGCTTACAAAGAAGCAGGAACTTCCGCTGAGTGTCAGAGTGTTCTTTCAAGTGCACTTCCCTCCCTAAGAGATTTACAAGTTTCCCATCAGCTCGGGGCTTACTTAGCTCTAAAACATGTTTTGCTGTAACAAAGTGGAAAACCTGAATTTGTCTAAAATGCAGTGCTTCCAGGCCTACCCACATTTTTAAGTAAGGTCTCTATTCTGTCATGGCTCTGCTGTTGCAATTTATCTTTATGTGCACATTTCGGTGCTTGCAGAGATGAATTCTGTGTCTCCAAGTGGCCTGTTTTTCAAAGGCATGCTGTGGAGACAAAGGTTGAAACCCAAATCCCTTCACAGCAGTCTGCAAGTCTGCCCCTCTCTTCAGAAGCTGTAAATGTGTCTAAAGCAAAAAGCAACAGTTCTCCCATCTGTAAATAATGGGCTTGGGTGAAATAGCTCAAATACCTGAAAAAATCCCTATTTAAAACAGAGAAGGAAATTCTGGTTCTGAGCAGTAGCCTGGAATACTTTAGGGCTGGATTAGTATGCAGGAAGTAAAGAAATGAAAAGGCAAGGGTGGTTTAAAAATGTCATTGCACAAACATGCATGCATATTCTCTCAGGCCTTGCTTGGTAGTTCAGTAATGCAGCAGGCAATGATAATGATACAATTTCATAGCTCCTCTAATCCCAGAGGATGCACAAAATGCTTGACAAACTGATGTTCTTTATAAGCAATAGTTTGTGCCTCTCCTTCTCATCTGTAGAGGAGTGGAAAAGATTACAGTACAAATATAGCAAAATCTGGTAAGCTCAGAAGTATGGGGAAGCAAAATATATTCCATTCAATGAATATACTAAAAATTGTATAATAAAGACATTAAGACAACTTTACACTTAATTAGCAGACAAGGTATAACTGTTCCATTTTGGTTTTGGGAAAGCATGGTGGTAATAGAAAACAGAAATCACCTAGAAGACACATAGGCCACTTGTACGCATGAATTTCCAATTCAGAAGAGAATATGGAGGTCTCTGATCTCATTACATGGCAGAGAAAGATACATCCCTGCTAAACTTTATTTATGAACCTTGTCATTTCTCCTACTATTGACTGCTTTTTGCAATTTGCTTATTATCTTCTAAGTAGATTTTATTTAATTAAATGACACCTTATTAGAATCATGTAAAAATTCTCCTGAGGAAGGAGTCACCACATGTAATGGTAGTTTTTATTTGGGTGGGAAAGTGAGGTTCAGCAAATTGGGTGTTTCTTGTTGACGCCTCTAAAGACAGGCTGCCTTTAAAGGTTTCTCATTTGGGTGATGGGATTAACTCTAAGAGTAGTCTGTCTTTTTTCATAGATAGGGAACCCTGTCAGACCAAATGCATCATTTGCCTGCCTGACATCAGGCTCACAAAGTGCTCTCCTGCAACAGAAATGACCAAATCCAGTAAGCTTCTTGATTTGTATTAGAAAAATCTTAGTGCAATTCTACCAGGCCAAAAGCAGTGTCCATAAGCTTAATACGTTGATATACCTCAAAATCTTTCAGAGAACTTCTTCCAGCCCTTTACAGTCTCTGGAGCAAAGCAGTCCAAAAGTCCAAGAAAGAACACCTTGTGCTTTGAAGATCTTTACACAGACCACACATCTGCTTTGCAATGTTATCATCTGTTGTTTCTGTGTGGCATATTTAGGCAAGTATATTCAAAAGGTGTTTGTAATCTCAGTGACAATTTCTTGAGAGAAAAGAAAAAAGAACTCTTAACGTGTTTTTATTGTCAGGTTAACCACAGTCTATTCCAGGAATGTGAAGCAGCAGCTCAAGAGCAATTGGGTATTTCACACCGGGAGAGTGCAGGGGAGGGATGCTGGCACAGATCCCCGTGCCCAAGGAATGATGTCTGTGCAGAGGAACCTGCAAGACTGTGAGGCTGAGAGTGCTCAGCTGAGCAGTGAGCAGTGCTGGTGCCTGGGCTGGGTGGTGATTCCTCACCTAGCCCTCCCCCAGAGAAGGGCTGGTATCCCGGGTAGAACACACACACAACAGCACAGCTCATCAGTGGCTTGGGCTCACACCTCTAAGAAATCAGGCTAAATATATTCATCATGGGACCACCTGTGGCAGCTGCAATGTCATTTATTATTCAAGGTCTATCAGATGGTGAAGGCACAGATGCTGTGGGCATCCTCAGCACTGACAGACTGTTCATCAGTGTTATGAATTTATATATCTCCTACAGGTTCTGCTATCAGTTGTGTTCCTGGTTAAATGGATCAGGCAATGAAGTATATTTCCTAAAGGAAATGCAGTTTCCTATACCTCAAAAACTGCAGTCACAGAGGAGATATCCTATTTTGATGTGGTTCCAGAAGGTGGCAGGGAGAGGAGTAGAAACTTTATAGCAAGACTAGCTTGACTCAGAAGAGGGACTGTATGCTACATACGCAAGACTCTTTGGGGTGAAAAAACCCTAGAAAACAGCGAGGAAATGTTCTCAGTCTACATGTAGAAATTGTTAAAGGTGTATGGAGTGAGACATTCTGATAATTGCTGTATTATTCGAAGAATGGTGCTTTTTATAATGCCTTTATTCCCACAACAATGCTACTGCTCCAATAGCTCTGTCAGAATTACTGAGTGGTGAATTAACCCTGATGCCGCCCTGAGAGAAGTTGCTGAGCTAAAGCAAAGAAGGTGGATAGACCTTTTCAAGCTGGAGAATCATCAGCTTAGTAGAGAGAAAGTGACTGAAAAAACAGGATAAGGGAGACCTAATAACAATTCCCTAAGGAAAACTGCTGGTCAGAACAATTAACTATGAATCTAGGAAAAGCCATAACTGAACAGAGAACAGAGGATTTATTTTAGTTGTCTGGGAGAACTTTGGATGTGAACTAAAAGAATACTTTCCCTTTTTAAGCAGATCCCTAAAAAGAGGTGGCCAGGGCTGCCTCCCAGCTCCAGCTCTTCACTCTTCATAATGGCACATTATGGGACAATTGGAGCAGTAAGTATGGTGCAGTCATTATACCAGTCACAGCTACGCTCTGCAAATGTGACTCATGGAATATCTGGTTTCTAACACAGGCTGTGAAGGGATGTCCTTTTTTACCACGGTCAGGGAGGAGCTGACAGGCTCACCAGAGACTTCAAAAAACCTCAGTCTTTCAGTTAGCAAGGAGCTCAGTGCTCTCATGTACTCAATTTTCTCAAGGGGAATGCTATGCAATATTGCACAGAGTAGTTATAAGGCATTAGCTGCCATCTCATTTACAAAAAAAAATCACTCTTTTCTCTGCTGCAGTTCACCAGTGATCAGCTACACACAATACATCCTGGATCATGTCTCAGTGGAAACATATTTTTTTCATTTTGCTGGGCTATATATATAGCTTGTGGGAGGTCAGGCCAGTTAACAGCATAATGTACTTTAAAAAGGAATGTGATTACTAGTAACTATTTTTCTCCATTAAAATCAGCAGAGAAGTTTACTTAATTCTTTGTCCTTTAATCACAGCAGTAAATAATTTCAACAACCTGTAAATCTGGCCACATAGAGTTACAAAATAGGGAAAATTCACGATAGTGTCATTTTTCTTTGAAACTCCTTAATCTCAGTGAAAGATATTTGAGCAAACCTGTCACAACATGCAGTGCTGTACAACTGACTGATGTTCCTGTTAGGAATTCTTGCCACAGGTTTTGCAGCAGAGGGTAAGGGCAAAGCACAATTATGTTGAAAAGCATTGGTGCTGGTGGTTTTAAAAATCACTGCTCTTTTTTTAAAAACCCCACTTGAGTCTTTACTAGGCTGTACCATATAACACATACAAGCTGTGTAACATTAAAATGTTTAATTAGAAATATGAGTTATGCCTTGCATAGTAAAAAGAAACCACCATAAAATAATGTATACTCTGATAGTCTCAGACTATCACAGCAGTCATGCATAACTTCAAATCCTTTTCAGTGGGACATTGATTAATTCATACTTTGATGAATCTAGGCCCAGGCACTCAGCAGCTTCTTCCCTTTCTCAGCATGAGTTTAGTTATGTGAAGCCAGAAATGGCCTTTGTATGTTTAGACTTTGAGAGCACATTCAGCTGGAATCCTGCCTCACACCTAGGGCTAGACCTCTGCAATAATGCAGCTCTGCTTGTTCCAGCTCTGAACAAAGACAAGTGGAGCTATGGAGTTATGTTACTCACTACAAGTTGAGGAATCAGCTTTCCATGTGGCTTTATCCTCCCACCCCCTTTCCCACAAGAAAAACACAATGTGAGTTAAGCTTGTGCCTTTGCCATTATCTTGCTTTAGTGGCTCAGTTCCAACACACAGCCATGTACCACCTCATTATTTATATCCTGCTAGCATCTTATTTAGTACCACAGCTTCCATCACAAATGTATTGTGACAACTGGATAAGAGACTCATTATAATTGCAGCTTCTCCGCAGGGGTCAGCACCCCCTCCCCATGAATATGATAAGGTGCTCCAAGTGCCACCTCACCTGCAAATGGCATTTTTCCCTGAAGACTCACTTCCCACAGGCTACAAGCTGCTATTGAATTTCTGAAGTAATATTTTAATAACTTAATTTAAGATTTAACAGCTTTCTTTCCTGTGCTTTGTTGTATAATTAATCCATGTGATGGGAACTCATTAGACTTGGGGATCTGAGATGCATCTGGACATGCAAGGGCTGTAAACAGCCCTAAAACCTGTGTTAGGGCCTATTAAGGTGGGCAAATGCAGAGAGAGCTGGGTGCAGAAAAAATAAATTATTTTATCCTTGGGGGTAATCAGAAACTACTTTTTGATAGTTGAATGTGTCTTTCAATCATATCTGTAGTTTGTTATAATAGTAGTAAAGCCAACAAATTTTTGTCCACTGACATTTTAGGTGGAATCCTTCTTTGGCTGAGAACATGTTTCCCAACACCTCCATACATCTTGCATGCCTGTGTCCATGCCCATGAGCTGTGGGCTCTTCTGCCTCCTGAAAATATACTGCAAGCAGATACTAGAGAGACCCTTTGAGCCTGACATTGAACAGTCCACCATGGGATCTTGTCTCTTTTGCTTGCTTACTGCTGTGCTGCTGTGTTTACCACATGGAAGAGATGAGACCTGTCACTGCCATCCTGAACTGCTGAAACAACTGAAGCCTTGGTATCCCACTTCTCCAGAGTTACTTCTCTGTAACTGCAAGACTTCCATGAGGTTTCTTGTTTCCTGCTGGTAGTGCTATTCTGCTTTGATATGACCCAGAGAATGCAAATGGCTCTGGCCCTAAGCACAGGTTAGAGCATTTGCTCAAGTTTAATGTCCAAGACCATGCTCTGCATTAGGTAGAGCAGAGGTTTGAATTCACTTTCCAGGAAAACATGGCCAGTGAGTTGCTCATTTACCTCTAAGCATGGGTGTGGGTATCTCATTCCTTCAGGTTGCAGTGAGAGCTATGGAACCAGCTCCAGGGGACAGGCTGTAGCAGAGAACACTCAGCAGTCGCCCCGCTGCTGAGTATTTCCCTCTTCTGCACATCCCTTTCCAGGCTACACTGGTTTCTTAAGAAGCTGCGGAACAAAAGCATAGAAAACACAAAGACAAAACAACAGCATGAAAGGATTAACACCTTTGGGCATCAGGGATGTGCTCCTCACTGTGTGCAGTGCTGAGCTTCCCAGCGGAGCACCTTTTCCCCACTGGACATGAGCAACAGCTCTAATGAAAGGAGAGTGCTGCCAGTTGCCTTCTCTGGGAGCTGGATGAGTTGTGTGCAGAGACCTGTTTTCCACAAACAGGATTTACATAAGTGCTGCACACATTTCCCTGTGTGCTGTCAGCATGCTTCGATCCGTTTTTCTCTTGAGGCTTGTCTTCCTCTGTACAATTTCTGTGGTGAGCCAGGTACACTTGTGTACCTCTTTTGCTCAATTAAACCTTTTCCGTGCATGTGAGTCATCTATTTCATGGTCCAGAACATACTCATTTCATTTCCTCTGCCCTCTGGTTATTGAGTTAATTAATACTTTGTAAACACCTGGAGACCTCATCATACTAACTACTGTACAAAGAACAGGGCTTGTCCCAGAATGATTCTTCTGAATAGGACAGGACAGAAGAATCTTAGGAGAAAGGAAAAATTAGAGAGAACAGACTTTTATAAGGTGCTCATTTCTAAATAGTCCCAGTTAATTTCTGCTGACTGACTAAATGCAAGCAACAAATTCTGGTTTTGACATAGGAACTGACCACAATTCTGTGACCTGGGGTGAGACAAATGAGCCTCACTGATCATTTCAGTTTCTAGCAAGCTCCAGACCTACCAGATCTTTCTGACCAAGGGCTGCTTCGAGTTCTTCATTTCCAATGGACTTTGAATCCCATGTTTGGAAGAGATCTATGTGGTGGCTGGTTGTGACTAACAGGGGCTTTCCCTTGCCCAGAAGGGGCCAGGAATTCCATTGACAGCAACAGACATGCTCAGCAATGACGATGTGTCACTGGCATCCAAGGAGGGAGCAGCTGCAGAGGGACCCCAAAGAGGAGGTCTGGAGGATGAGGCAGGCAGAGGTGCCCCTCAGGCAGCACCTCAGCTGGAGCAGAGACACTCCTGTAGCCCAGGGAAGGGCCTGTGCCAGGAAAGGAAGAAAGGGAAGGAGGGTGGAGTGGCCAGGACGGGCTGGGAGGGACTCACCACAACACATCTCCACCCCTACTGACCTTTGTGTCATGGAGAAAAGGGAGGAAAGGTTTGTTTTAATTTCTTTCTTTCTTTGTCACCATTCAAACCTATTTTAATTGACAATACGTATAATTTTCACCATTATGTGTCTGGTTTGCCTGTGACAGTCATGGGTCACTGATGTCTCTGTCTTAATCTCAACCCATGAGTTTTTCCATCTTTTTCTCTTGCTCAGTAAGAGTGAGACAGCAACTGGAGGGTTGGGGCCCTCCCCACAGGGAGGACCCAGCTGTGCAATCTCAGGCTGCAGGGTGTTCCTGGGGCTCCTTTTCCGTAGGTCTGTGCTGATAAAGCACCTCTGTGACCAAGGGAAGGAGCTGCAGCAGGTCAGCATGCTTTGGAGCTACACAGATGATGAAAAGGAGGCTGACTGGATGTTCTCCTGGATACAAGGGGAGCCTGACCCTCCAGCTGAAGAAAGGGACAGGCAGTCTCTGCTTATTGGATTGGAAAACAGAGAATGGTCCATTCCTGTGTGCAAGAAGCCAACCTGCTGTAGTTGCATGTGTCTTAAGCAAATGGGCAGATTACAGGATCTCCAGAGGTCTCTTCCACCACTGTGGATTTGCCATGATTATGCAAGTCTGCTGTTCCCTCTTCCCATCCCTTCCCCTCTAGCCCTTGGGCACCTTGCCTTTGGCCACAGGCACTGCCTCCTGCCACAATGCAGAGCTCTTTGGAAAAAAGCACAAGGCAACCACTCTCAAATTGAAACTTGGGCATCTTCCTTTACAACAATGGCAATGTTAGTGGTGGCAGCAGGATTTTATACAGTATCCTAGAGACCTGAGCAGAATTTCAGGACAGATGAAGGCTGTAAACTGATTTCCTTTTCTGCCTGGGGATGATGAGGATTCAATCTTCCCATCACTCCCAGATTTTTGTGCAGTGGACCTTCATGAGTGTTGTACTGGAAATGATCCACAGTGCACTGAAGAGGGAACTGAAGAGAAAACTCTCTGTATAAGTCCAGTGCTCAGAACAACCAGCCAGGAGTGCAGAAACCTTATCATCATCATCATGTCTCAGTACTTGCATTTTATATTACCCTATTTCTAGCTCAGGTGCATTCTGACATAAAAGGGCAATGCAAATGTCCTTTTCAAGATGTTTCTTTTTGGTATCTGATGTCACATACATTCTGGAAGCAGCCACTGAGAGGGAGATCCAGCAAGCAGAATCTCCCTCTCTATAAGCACAGGCTGTGAGAGAAAACATGGACTGCTTTGCTTTATGTACCTGGAGAAACTTCAGGAAAAAAAAAAAAAAAGGCCCAGAGCCTCAAGAAAACACTATGGTGACTATTAAATAAACACACATGCACAAAACCAGGTCAGCTATGAAACTTCAGAATTCAGTGGCCTCCAGAGCTAAGTGATAACTGAGCAGGGATTTTCACTTATTGATCCAGCCATTCAAATCACATTTTTTGGTTCTTCATGTTTTCATATCTAGTATCAGACACCTGAAAATTCAGGCACTCTTGCAGTCACATAGAGCACAGCTGGGTGCCTCATACATCTTTGTTGTATTGCACTAAGCAGCATCTTGTTCAAAGTTACCTAAGTCCACACCAGAGCTACAAATTCAATGTTATGGTAGATTCACACCTGCAGCCTTGAACGCTGCTGTCTCTGATATAAAAATTTGTCTCAATTTCTCACACCTATAAGACAGCTCTCACAGACAGCTGCCACCTGCAGAAGAGCTAAATCTCCACCGATACTTTCAGCCAAAGTCCCAGCTTGTTACAGCTAGATTTCCTCAGGGTGGTTTCATTCAAAGAATTCTGTCCAGAGCTGACTCAGTCCTTTTGTGTGAGACTCAAATAGCTCCTTGTGGTCAGGATCTTGAGGACAAGAATGATTTGTTGGTCATACCACTGTTTTTGCCATTGAGAATACGCACCCAGCGGAAGGCTTTAATGGATTAAGAATGGTTACCCTATGGGTGTAATATTTCCCCACAACAAACAACCCTTGTCACCTTGATTAAGAAATGTCCCAAAGGCCAGTGTGGGTAGAAAAATGATCTCACACCAGCCATGGATCTACCATGAGACAAAACACACAAACTGAACAGTTGTACAGATTTCCCCAAAAACTCCCTATGACTTCTGTTCCCTCGTTTCTCCCTCTAGCAGACACTACATCTGCTCCTTAGCAGTTGCTGGCAGAAAAGACAAGCCCTCCTGCCAGCTAATACTATATGATCTGCTGCTGAATTAATTTTCCACTGAAAAATTAAATTATGGGCCAGATCCTCATTGGATTTAATACAGCTATCACCTTTAAGGCATCTGATGGTCTGGCCTTGTATGGAGATTATTCTTCTCCTTTCTTTGAAGCAAGAACCCAACCAAATAGTTGGATTTTGATCTGATGTGTGAAGGCAATGAAAATATTGTTTTGTGTCTGATGCATCCATCATGAGAAATTACAACTTTTTTTCAAAAAGCTGGAGAAAAACACACTATTCAAAAGAACAAAGAAAAGAAAGAAAGGTTGTAAAAGACACTATAAATCTTTTATTTCTTTTGAGTTACTATGAAATGCCCTTCATTTTGAAGGAAATGGTACAATCAATGATATGTACTTCTTTCTCAGGAAAAGAAGATATTTGCACTAACAATTCAACATTTACTGACAAAAGACAGCTTACAGAAAATGCTCATGGTGGAAAAAAATCATATTTGTGATTACACTTCTTATTGTGGATGATTTCATGAAGTGTTACAATGTTAAAAATTTCAAGTGTGCATTTAAAGAAAGCTTCTAATCCAGTATTAATGCAAAGGAATTTAAACCATCTAAACCACTGGTGTTCAAAATCACCCTGATTTCTTCCTATTCACAGTTAAAGAAAAAGCCTAATCTGAAAGTCTAAGCCCATGATACAATACTCCTCGCCTTATCACCGCACACTGATTTTTAAGAGTAGTCAAGCATACTCAATTAATATTAGATTTCTTACACGTAGAAACTGCTGTTGGAAACAATGCATTTCTTACCTCTACTTAGTTACTAGTCTCTGATCTCTTATACAAAATTAAAATTTTACTTTCAAAAATATTTGTTCCTACATGGCTGTTAGCTTTATGGTTGGTGCTGTTAATTGTCAGAAAAGCAGACGTGGGAAACCACTCGACAATACACTTCACATACCCGAGGACAGACCTTTGGTACAACTTAACCAAAGGAGAAGAGAAAAAGAAAACCACCATTACATTCAAAATCTGAAACACAGTATCACCTATTATAGTACTGAGTGGAATAGTGAAGTCATATGAACAGAAGGAGTTTGCCTATGGTTTCATTTGTACAACACAATTTAAAGTTTACTTCCATAGTCTAGGGTCCTTCAGTCTGAAGAATGTCTTTTTTCAAGTAAGAAAAAACAGTTTTTGAAGTAGCTTTTGGGAATTTTCTCTGCCTACTCGGCAACTGCCTACCACATTGGCCAGAGGAGTTCTAGAGTTGCTGTAATTAATACTTTGCATTCACACACAATCAGGGATAACAAAATAGTCTTCAGTTTGTCTTTTTTCACTGCCACTGGAAGGTGAATGTCTAAATTGTGTTTTTAAAATTACTCAATCAACAGATAATTGTACATTTTACTACAAAGCCTTTTCCAAGGCATTATTTGCATCAAACACACCAATACTCCAGGGAAATAAGACTGCTCATCTACATTTCCTAGCTGGAGCTACATTTACACATCTGGGGCTCAGCCTTGCCAGCTTTCACATGTGCATATTGATATTCATAGCAGTAGATATGCCCAAATGAGTAAATTCATATAGATTAATGTTTGCACAATCAAAGGGTTTTTAAAACAAATTATATTAACTTTAAATGTTAAAAAAGCAAGGGAAAGTTCAAGCATGACAAGACAAAGATACCGGAGGAATCTGCAGCAGATCACCAGCTTAGCTTACAACTGCTGTGTAACACACCTCTCACCAAATCAGTGCAGCTCCTGCATTTCCAGAGGGATACTGAGGCCACAGTTTGGGCTGGGTTCTACCAGCTCTGTTTGGACAAGAGGCCCTTTGAGAAACAGCTTTCACTGCACTACTTATTCTCCCCTGTGGATTATGCAACCTCAGAAGTTCCATGCTCCCACCAGAGACATCATATTGAAATTCCAGACCCTCATTCATAAAGAAATGTAAATATACACTTAATTCCAAGCATAAGAATAGGCTTACTGATTCTCAAGTAGGCATGGTCTACTCAAAACTTTAAACTCAATATAGACTTAAGTCCTTTGCTGAAGCACAAGCTCTGCAGAAGGATCACACCTGCATTTCTCTATCTTAAAGCAGATGCAGAGAAAAGCACTTTATCTATTCCTCTTCTCTCTCTTTTGTGATCTATGTAAAAGTCCTGCAGTAGACATATAAAAGAGTCAGTTTTCCTGGGGGATCTTTTTTTTTTTAAAAATCAAGCTCCAGAAATCCCAGCTTACTCTGCAGACAGTAACTGAGCAAAGTACAGCAAAGACAAGAAACCAAGCAGCTGAGATGTGCTTCTACAGCAATTTCTGTTCTCACAGCCAGGTCATTACAGGTCCATTGCTTCAAAACCAGACTGCTTAGAAATGTGTGCAGTGGTATTTAGTAGCACCTATTAAATAACACTGCCTAATCAACAGGTAGGGGAAAATGACCTGCTTGTTAAAGATTCAACAGTTGCATCTTTATCTGCTGGAATAAGAAATCCCTGTAGGAAGGTAGCCCCTCTTTCAGACAAAATTTTAAAAAATGCCAAGCTTTCCACCCTCTTCTACTTTTACACATAATAGAATGTCAGGGGACAATAAATTCCCAAACATAGCTTGCAGGGAAACTTTATGATTCCAAATACCAAACATCTGTATGGCAGGTGTCAGAGGAGCACAGAGGTTTTATAACACAGCAGAATGCACGCCAAACTCTGCTGTGAGGCAAGCTCCTCCTTCACTCTCTCTCCTAGCAAAGCACTCTAAGCTCTGGAATTCTTTGCTAAGGCCTTGTGCCTGTGGGGGAATTTATCCCAAAAGGCATGACCGGTACAGAGAAGCACCAAGACCAGCACAAGACAAGATTTCAGTTGGTGAAAGAAGCTTTGCTCTCCATTCCCAAGCAGATTTGGTCCTTTTTTAATTAAAAAAAAAAAAAGGGGGGAAAAAAAGGATATAAAATAAAGCCAGACTATTCAGGATATCTCAGAAAGAAAGAAATGGCTAAGTGTCATAGTTCTGATGTTTCAGACACAAGGGAAAAATATTTTCACAACTAGTTTACTGTTCAGTACCCTGTAGATACATAATATTTGACATTTATACCAGTTTCTATACTTTATGACCTAGAATATACTTTAGATCATGAATGAAAAATAAACCCATTCAGAGAACTGGAAAATAACGTGCATAACAATTTACTTTCAAATGCAAGGTTATGAAGGGTTTTTTTTTAAACTTCCAAAAATATCTCTAGGAAAATATTATTTTACATAACTATATTACACAGTGAAATAAACTTTGTTATGTACAAGGTTTCAGTATGAAAGAAACCACAGCTAGACATTTGCTCATGGTCTAGATAATCTGTTGTCTCATATCAGTCAGAAGTACAACAGAGAAACTCTCCTTCACTCTTTTTCAGACTGTCTCAATGAGCAGTTCAGCTTTCAGTAGTTACTAGTAGTTGTATAAAACCTGTGTGCAGACTTCCACATATTAACCCTATCACAATTAGATGTGGTAGATATGCTTTAAAAATAAGGTTAGACATCTGCTTAACAACCACAGTAACCTGAGTATACCTCAATTGCATATTGGTGAAAAAAGCCACACAGTGTAGGCACCTGAGCTATAGCACTCTAAGGGAGCTTGGTATTAAACTCTGCCCTGGATTTGTGTTTTACAGGCCAAATCCTAGCTTACATATTTTAGGCAGAAAACAGGACACCACAATCCACTTGGCTTAAGTTGGCAAAGTTGCTTCATATAGTCTTAACTAATCAAAAGCTTATATCTACCTGTTTTTAAAAAACAAACTTTGCTCCTGTCACACAGGTGGAAAGGACATGGAGTACTTTGCTATTTGTTGTATAACTGTAAACAGCTTCGGGGAAGACCATTATTAGTTATGTTTCAAGTTTACATCACACTGTTAGTTTCCATTACTTAAATGAACCCAAGCTAATCTTCAAGTTCACATCATCATACTGAGTTTAAAGGGGAAGAAATTTTGAATTAGAAATTGCCTCCAAATCAGTGCTTGTTCACACACCCCAGATGCCAGGACAAAGTTCTGACAGGGCTGCCTGTGTGGGAGATCAGTTCAACAGCTGAATAAAACTTCAGGGAATATTCAGGGCAGGCAGCGCTACACTCCCCCTTCATGAGGGACTTGTATAACTTTGGAGGCATGTCCTCTCCTCTAATGCTATAGCTCAGCTGCATACCATAGAAATTAGCAAAAAAAAAAAAAAAAGGAACATGAAATCCCTAAGGAAGAGGAAACTGCTTTGGAACACCCAAGCCTCTCTGCCTGTAATGTCTTCCAGCCTGTGCTCCCTTCCATCACAGCTGCATTCACTGTGTTGCTGAACCTGTGGCACACTCACAGCCAGAAACATCTAACCAAGAGGTCACCCTCTTGAGGGACACCTCACTCAAGACACACTCTTACACATAAGCAACCTGCCTCTACTGCCTCTGTGTGTACTACAGACATACTCAGGAGCTTTGCCACTTGCTTTAGGAGAAGTCAAGGCAGCCTGTAACGAGCCCTGACACAGCTCAGCATCTGCCCGTAGGAGTCCCAACACACATCAGTGCGCAGAGTATAATTGGGGTGGGAAACTTCCTTCCCTGGGACCTATCGGCAACAAACACTTCTTCTGTCCCCAAAGCCACATGCTGACGGCAGAGGAGAAGGTCCCCCAGCCCACCTGCAACCTCCTATCAATTAAGAAGGCACTAGGCACATCAAACCCATTTCATTAAAATCAGTGGAGGTTTCTGCCTTACACCTTCTGGGAAACTGGTAACCCACAAAGCCTTGAACCAGGTGAGAAGCAGCTCCTTGCAATACCAACAGAAGCCACAGCTGAAGAGAAACAATAGCAGAGAAGGGAAAACAATATCCTCATGTTCAGAGCTACACGGTCATGTCATGGAAGTCGTTGCCTACTCCTTAATGGCACTGAATACTATTAACTTCTGCTGATAAGCAGATGTCAAAGGCATTTAGCAGCTTGTAGGGTCAGGCCTACTGGCAGATGGTTGAGGAAAAGGCTATGTGCGAACATGGCAGAGAGGAAGGGAAAGAAGTGAGAGAGGAGAGGGGTAGAATTGCCCTGAGTTTTATCCTCTACCAATAAGTCAGGGGTTTTATCATCAAGCACTGAAGGAGTTAAGCACTAAAGCACAGACACTTAAGCAGCTTTCTCCCTTCCTTTCACATGTGATTGGAATGAAGCTGCACCGAAGCAGCCCAAAGGGCTTATAACAGCTCAATTTCGCAGCCTTCAGTTTTAATCCCCATCACCCAGGCTAAGCAGAATGGTGGTGCTGAGGCTGCTACTCCACAGCAGTCTGAGCACCTGGATGATGATGGTCTTCCTCCTCCTCTTCCTCTGCAGCCTGCAGGTGGCTGGAGAGCTCCTGGATCACAGCAGCCTTACCAATCTGGTCATTTCTCCTCTTCTCCATGATCAGATCCTCCAGGCTCTGAAACTCCAGTGTGTGGCTGCGCTTGTCCCCCAGCCGGATCTGCAGTCGGTAGGGCTGCTTGCCTATGCGCAGCTCCCCGCCGATTTTAAACTCTCGCTTGCCGTATCGGCACCAGGCAGCAAAACACTCCGAGTTTCTCCAGCTCAAGTCCCGATCCTTGCAACCCACCTGCTCCAGGGCATTGCGCACCACCGCGGCCGGGCTGAGGGGTTTGTAGCGGTACAGCTGGTTGGCAATGCGGCCGCGTCTGCCCTGGCTGGCATCGGTGAGGAAGCTGTTCACCACCTCCAGCCGATGGAGGTGCACAACTTGAAAATCCCCCACATAGACCACCCAGTGCGGGTACTGGGCTTGGCACACAAACTCCACCAGGTCACCTGGCTTACACCTATTCAGCAGGTTCTCCGGGGTGTAGGTGCTCAGATGCCCCCCACCGCCTTCATCACCCTCCTCTAGCTGCGTGTCCTCCTCTGAAAAGCTCTTCTGGTAAATACACTCGTCCCGGTAATAGATTGAGCACTCCACCTCGTGCAGCTGGGGATCGTAGGGCTGCAGGGCAGGGTTCTCACCCCCCAGGTCGTGCACCGAATCCTGCTGCTGCTCCAGCTCATCGTCGTCATTCGAAAAGATGTAGGAGACCCCGATCCTGGGCCCTTCATCTCTGTCCATACCTGTCGGGTCGGCCGTAGGAACTTCCTTGTAGTTGAGATGGGTCAGCTTCTCCACCTGGTTCCCCATGCCCGCTGCAACGACAGACACACGGCGGGGCCATGAGGGCGGGCGCGGCTGAGCGGCTCCCAGAGAAGCAGCGCGGGCACAAGCGCGGCTCCCCCTCCACAGGCGTCCCGGCTCTCCGCGCCCAGCGCAGTCTCTCGCAGCGCGCCGGGGCTGCGCGAACCCGTCGGGGACGGGGGGAAGGGGAACACGAGACTTCCCTACCTGTACGGAGGAAGGCGCGGCGGCACCACCACCTGTTAGGCGGCGGCGAGCAGAAGGAGAGAGGCGCAGGAGCCGCCGGGGAGCGGGGCAGGCGCCGAGCCACCTGTTAGAGAGGGGCTGCGAGCGCCTGGGGAGGTGGGGAGGTCCGAGCTGGGGGCCGCAGGGAGCGCACCCCCCTCGCCGCCCAGGTGAGCCGCGCCGGGCCGCCGGCCAGGTGCGCCTCCCCGCCCTCCCCGGCCCCGGGCGGCCGCGAACTTACCCCGCGGGGCCGGCGGCTGCGCGGCGCCGGGAGCGGCTCAGGGCGAGCGGCGCGCCCGGATCATGGCCCCGGCGCGGCTGCTGCTCCCCGCGCAGCGGCAGCGCCCGAGCGCCGCGCCGCCGGCTCCGCGGCTGGGCATGAGCGCCGGAGAGGCACGGCCGAGGGAAGGGAGGGAGGCTGGATCCGCCACAGACGCCCCGGCAAGCGCTCAGCCCCCAGCATTTAAAGAGGCAGCTCTTTTTTTTTTTTTTTTTTCTTTCCCCTTCTTCTTTTTTTCCTTCCTTCCCCCCACCCCACCCCCAGCTTCCTCCCCCTCACCTCCCTCCGCCTCGCACCTTTTCCTTCTCTTCGCTCCTACATGCCAAGCGCTGGTGGCAGGCGGAGGTCGGGCGCGGGGCTGTCGGCGCCGCCGCTGCGCAGCTCTGCGCGGGCAGCGGTGTGCAGCGCGCTCAGCCCCAACTCGCACAGGCGCGGCGCCTTTAAGGGAGCGGTGCCACAGCAGCCCAGCCCGCCGGGGCGTTCGGGGGGAGGCTCCGCGGCCGGAGTTTGCCCGGGACGGCGCCGGGAGGCGAAGCCGAGCCCGGGTGCGCGGCCGTGCGGACGCGCGGTGCCCGCGCAGAGGCGCGGAGCTGCCCGGGGAGCGCCAGGAGGTGCCTCCCTGGGGCCGCGCAGTGACGGGGAAGTTGTTAAGTGAGCACAATCAAAGCGCCCGGTTCTCCTGGGCTGACTTAACGCCTTCGATTCCTCCATGCGCGGAGTGTGTAATTAGAGTTATTAATTTATTTTCTTTCCGACTCCAAGAGCTCAGTCTCTTTTTCAATATAGAAGATTATGATTCTTCCTCCCCTGGAAAGGCATGATGAGATCTGGTGGGAATATTTTGCTTTCTGTGTTTTGGAGAACACAAAACAATATTTTGCTTTTTCATTAATGCCTAGTTAGTGTGCTAGGTGGGTTTATTTTTCATACTATTTTAACAGACTCTGGCAAATTCATGCTGTTAAAATAGACTACAGAGATAATTTATGGGATGTAGGAGTAATATCTTTAATTTTGTCTAATTTATTCCCTTTGTCTGTTGTCTTGTAATTTATAAGCCCAACTGCAACTGCTGTTCTGAGTATCCACTAAATAGCGGCAAATGAAGGAACAATTGTTGTGTTACCAGGGTCCTGGGCTCTGCCCACAGGCTCAAAGAATACGATTTCCATCAGCTTGTACATGTCTGAGGTTTCACAGAGCTGCCCTTTGGGGTAAGAAGAATTGCTCCACCTGGGACTGGGGAGATAAGCTCTGCTTGGGATGGTGGGGCACTGCAAGCAATGGCAGCAGTGACAGACAGCCAGATCAGGACCTTTTTGTTTTGGATTCAGCTGGTGGCTATGTCCGTAGGAGCATTTTTGAAATTAACCTCCCAAACACCTAGCCCTGACACACATGCACTTTGGTTTGCATCCCAGTGTGTTTTCAAACAGTGCGTGTTTCTTTCACATCCCACCCAAGTAGATGTACCCTACATGGCAGGGTTGGATCAGGGCTGGTTGAGCAAATGTCCAAAATGTATTGCATGTAAATGTGATTTCTGGGCACTGTATATTTCCCTCTGCAGTTCACTCCTCTATGGCTGCTGTTGGACAAAAGAGGGCCCTGCTTCATAGTTAGAACTTTGTAAAATTGCTTCACTAATTAAAGATGGGCATGTGTGAAAGTTAGAGTATCCTAAAAGGAGGAACTAAACTGAACATAAAAGTGATTTTTTTATGTTCTCTCACTTTCATTGACAGTGTCTTAGCACTGTATCTTACTATCTCTGGACCAGTTATACTTCATTAAATTGTTTGGCAGCCCTGTGTTCAAGGCCAAGTTTCTTTCTGAATCTTCTGCAATGTATGGAAAGATGTGTCTGTGCATGAGTGGAAACTCAGTATAGCCCAGGCAGTCACTTTTGTGTTCATGCACATCCACAAAGATTTGCAGCTCTCCATCATGTTTTCTTTTTTTCTTGTTTGCTTCATTTCAACTCAGTGATTAATTTTCAGCACCTTGTCTTCTGCTTTAATCTCTTTGATATTTTTGAGTTTCCTTGCCATGGCTTCTTCATGGAATCCATACTGTCTGTTCAATCTGCTGCTTTCTAGGATAAGAAGCCATTGGTAAGTATTTTTGTATTGTTAACCACATCTGGTAATGGTTTACTGCACACATTGGTAAGGAATTTTGTGGAAAATCCACAAAGAATTTACAGTGCCTGTATATCACTTTGACTAGTGCCTAAAATTACGATGGTTAAAACTTCTTCATGCATAATCTCTAAGCCTAAAAGCAGCCGTGCTTGCACACACACTGAAGTCAACAGGAAAGCCCACACTGTTGGGTACAATACCTCCCTGGAGTCACTCCCAGGTTCCAGTAGTTTGCTTGTTCAGATTGCAGAAGTATTTCTTCTTTGTAAATTCTCTTTTGGAGAGAAAGCTCCACTCCAGTCAAAACACAGCTTTGCTTCTGCAGTGGGCTCATTCCAGTAGCTCCCTTATCCGAGTCCTTATGTAGACTGCAAGGAAGCAGGGTTGACTCTACATGAGACCTGTCTTGCTCAGCTCTACAAGAGCCCTCCAACATTTTCACAGCTGAATTTCACATCCATATGCTCTCAATCTATTGTTGAATTCAGCAACACATCTACAGCTTCCTGACATAAAAATACTGTTCTGGTGGGTCTTAATATGGCTTGTGTGATATTTGATATGCCTGAAACTTTGATAACCCCTTTTAAGGCAAAAATACCTGCCATGCTGGAGGGCTCTCTGGGAAGCCAAAGCTGCTTGGTCATATTGATGCATACAGAGGGGACTGCACCTCTTGGCTTGGAGACTGTGGGACATCTATGGAGCAAGTAACTTCTGGTAATCCATGTAGCTACTATCATCCAGGGGCCTTTGTAGTGCTAGTTGTGGTTGCTTTAAACTTAAAGCTAATTCTGAGGATTGGATGTAACAGTTATTTTGTTGTCCCAACAGTATATCATTTTGTTATTCCAACTGCAACCTTACACATATTTTACATCCAGAGATTGAAAAGGTAATATTGATTTGAAATCACAATTCATCCTTACTTAATATGAAGTGCTATGGTCACGCTGTTGTTGTTATTAAAAAATATCCAGGATGAGAAAAAAAAGTCTTGATATGTGTTTGTTTTTTTTTTTCCTTAACATTGCTTCTGAGTAAGACAAGGTTTAGTGTCATATTCTGTAAGCACATTCTGTTTCATAGGTATTCAGCCAGCTGATGGCTATGACACCCTTGAATTATTTAATAGCTTCCATTTCTTTTTTGCAGTAGAGTTTTATGAGAATTGAGATAAACTATGCTCCATCGGCATGTAAGCACTCTACATCATAGACCTAGTGAACCAGAGTGCTTAAACATGGTGGAATTAGGGACACTTGAAAAATAAACCACTTCCTAGTGAAGTTCATGGAAGTTCTTCCATGGAGTTCTGTAGAAATTACTCATGTCCTTAACTGAGGGAAGTGTATTACCTGAGAGTCACTTGATGGATGGTGTCCTTCCATGACACCCAAAGCTAAGTCCTCCAAGGATATTTGGGTTCAGAATAGTAACATTTCTTTTGTGACCTCTTTGTCCTCCCGTGGAAGCTGCATCCCTGAGTCAGGCACCAAGTCCTGTTGAGCCAGGAATGCCACCTAACATAAGATTCATTAAACCTGGCATGCCAGTGCTAGATGGTAGGAATGGGACAGAGAGTTAGGGTCCTGACAGCTGCTGGAGTATGGTGCTTCCTCTCACTTGTGTCACCCACACTCTCCCAAGGTTAAGTGCTTTAATGAGGTTGGATTTTCTCACACACGAGAGGAAATGGTGCCACGTCAGTTAATAAAAAGCATTAATATTTAGGATTGCTTCCTTGTGGTATGAAAGACCAAGGTTGAAGTCTCTTATCTCACTAAAGGAATTTGAAGTGATATTTCCCAGGAGGGTACTGGAAGCCACCAGACTATAAGCTCTTTTTGAGCAAGTCTTGCTTTCTCTGTCCCACTGAAGCTGTTCAGCTTTGTATGGGCTCATTAAATACCCATTCAATCTGTCTGAAAGGAAAGAAAAGAATGACAACATCTCTTAGATCAGATGCAAGAAGGGAATGAGAGTGCTTTGAGGTGTCCAGTGAATATTCAGATGTCTCACAATCATGCAGTATCTTCATCAGAAGCCATTCAGACAGACCCACCAGAAAGATCTGAAAGTTTTGGGTTTAGAATTGGTCATCAGAGAGTTTTTTTCATGTCTACACTGAAGAAATTGGACCTCTGGGTCTCACATATCCTGCACGACTGATATAACCCAGATGCTATTAGATATCAGCTCCTCTTGGTTTCAGTTGTGTCAAAGCCCTGCCATACTGCTGTCTCTGCTGGGCCAGGCCTCATGAATGCAGAAGAGTTTGTGACATGAGTTTGGGCTTCTGTGGGAAATGTGCTGGCACTACCCAATGGTTCTGCTTCTGTCTCCAGGGGAAATACCAGGAATTTTGAGAACAATAAAATTTATGTACCTCAAAATGTTGAGAAATAGTGTAGAATGTTGGTGTTTCTGAACCTTGAGTTTCATATTTGACATGAGACAGATAATCAGTCTCTGGTGTGAGGAAGGTTTTATCTGCATTTAGCCTATAAATCTTTGATTACACTGTAGAGAGTTTGACATCTGTGTGCTTCTACACATATGATCTTTGCTATTCCTTATAGTGTAGCATGGATTTCCATATATTCAAGAAATGAAAGACAAACTGCATATAGGGGAGAGACCCACATCAGAGAGAAAATTCTGTTTTTTTCTAAAACTGTTACTGGAAGCTTATGCCTCCGTTATCTACTTCCAACACTGTAATTTGTGACTAAATGTGTTCTGTGGCAAAATAAATTGCTGAAATTGCCAAAGCTACAGCGTTTTTAACTGAGGTATCCAAGCTGTATCTCAGAAGCTCCTCCACTGTGAGTTTTTAATTGGTGCATTTCAGCAAATGAAAATGAAGTAATTCATATGTCAGTAGGGGCCTGGATTCATAGGAATTGCTATCAAACCAACTTGAGCAGCAGGAAAAGCTTAATTAAAATGTAGTCCATTTTTAGGTTTTTTTTAAACCAGAAAATAGCAACTATATTTCAAACATAAACTTAACAAGGAAGGAGGTACAGCACACACATCCTTCCAGCTTGAGAACTTGAAACTCTCATCTGTCTCATGCTGAGCTTCTGCCCTGGTAGCTCCTCCTGTGATGTGTCTTTTAGCAGTCACAGGACTGCTGGCTGCCTTGGTAGCACAATGTGTCCCTGCAACTTGGAAGGGGTGGGAGTTCTGGTGGGAGAAACTTCTGATGATTGCTCCTGGTGTGCAGTACGTAAGCAGAAGCCATTAGTAAAGGGAAGGAGTCTTTTCTTTGGCTGTTACCATACTGCTGATAAAACATGAAAGTATTACTGTGAGGTAAACACATCACTCTTTCCAGCAAATCTGTGATGTGACTGGAGATAATTCAGAGGAACTGTGGTTGCCCTATCCCTGGAAGTGTTCAGGCCAGACCAGATGGGACTTCAAGCAGCCTGATCTAGTGGAAGGTGTCCCAGCCATAGGATGGGGTTGTAGCTTTAAGGTCTGTTCCAACCCAAAGCATTCTATGATTCTGTGACTGGGCTGTGTGTAAATGGGGTGGAACAGAGGAAACAAAAGCAAAGTCTCCCATGGGTGATGTCTGTGCCAGAATGTGAGGCTGAAGAGGTCAGACTGTGTGACAAGGTGGTAACACAGCTGGAAATGTGTGGGGTCTGCTCTCTTCAGCTCAGCTCTGGATGCTTGCTAACTTGACCCAGAAATACTGGCCATGGCTGCTCCCCACAACTGCAGATCCATGGCACAGTACGGGGGCAATAGCTGAGCAGATAATCCACCTTGTCATTAGCCCACAGAGAAACAGGTTAATATTTTTTCTTCAATAGCCAATAGAAAGCAGCAGAGATGCAAAGCCTCAAACCATCTGTGAAGGTGATGTTCAGGGCTTTCTGCTGGACTTCCAAATCCAAATCCAGCAGAGCAGGACCCAGCCCCTGGCTGGTTTCAGCTGCGGAGGCTGCAGTGCTGCAGGGGTAGCAGCTGTGGGGTTGTGCACAGCCACCTGCACAAGGAAGGCCTTGGGCTAACGTGGCTCATGGTGTGTGTTTGGAGGTGGGAAAGGGCTGGTGCACAGCTTGCCCTCCATGCAGGCCTCTCAGAAGCCTCTTGTCGTATTGCTTATCTCCCACAGCCCTCGCCACACATGGATGCACAGAATGAACCTGCATCAGCCCCAGGTGTGTTATGGATGTATGCCTGTGGAAGGAGGATTTGCTGAGCAAAACAAGGGAACAGGCAGCTGAAGGATCTGCTCTGGGGCATTAGTGTTGAGGCAGAGCTGGGGGAAGCTCACGGGCTTCAGTTTCCATCAGTCTGAGGCAGTTTCACACACACCCTCATCAGAGTGAGGCACAGCAAAGCTGGATGTGAGCAGCAAGACACCCTTGAGAGCACCAAGTGTGCTTTAGCAATGAATTTGGACTTCTAATGAAATGAAATGGAAAGATCAATGCTTTCAGGGCTCTGTTCTCCATTTGTGAATAGCAGCTACTCCTGCTTGTTGCACTGAAATGCTGCAGTGATTAATAAAACCATTAGTGTCCTGAGGTGCTCAGAGTGCCTGCTAACAAGGCCTGTGGAGGGAGAGGGGGATTGCTAGGTAGGTGACATGTTTTTCCAAGGAGCAGGAGTATCCAAATTTGAATCAGCCTGCTGATGTCCACAGTGCTTGGGGTGGTCCCTGACTCCTTACCTGGGCCTACCTCTGGAAATGATGTGCAGGAAATTCCCTGCAGCAAATGCACCAAACACCTTCCAGGGAGGTGCTTTTCAGTCAGCTGCAAGCATCCCTCTCCTGTAAATCACTAATGATGCTGCTGAGTCGTTGTAGGCTGCAGGGGCTCAGCCAAGCCCAGGCAGGCTGGAGTGACTCCTGTGGGTTCATTCATGACTGCCTGCTACCAAGAATCACCATTTTCTACCTTAGTTAAATGCACATCTTGCGACAACATCCTCAGCTTGTAGACAAATAGCAGGTACAGAGTCTGCTGTGTTAAACAATTGCTGCCCCTTGGTGGAAGGTGCATAAGCGTGAGGAAATGCTGCTGTGCTTCTTCTTAAGAAAGCATCAGTATTATCCTTATCTTCCACTAAGCCCTTTCTGATAGTGCCTGTGGGAGGAAAGCAAGGAGCAGATGGTTGTTCCTTCAGTCCTGTGAACTAGTTAGATGAAAACCATATTCCTTGTAGAATCTACTGTCAAGGAAGCTTCTGGCCTGCTGGATGGCAGCGCTGGGTTGGATTTATAAAGTGGTCTCTGGATAATAATGTGTGTGATAGTAATAATGACTTTCAGACTTGTTAGGACTGACAGCCCTATGTGTTTGTCTTTCCGGAGACAGATGTTCTCCCGCCTGGTTATGTGGGTTGATTCCAACTGGGGAAAGAGGACAGCATGAGCAATGTGCTCTTCATTGTTATTTCATTATTTTTGGTATTATTTTCCCTCCTTTCCTCCCTCTTTCCTTCCCTGGGCTCTTTTGGGCAGGAGCATGACAGATCATATCAGCTGCTGCAGGGAAGCCCCTTGGCCATCTGAGTTCATCCTCCTCTGCCATCTATCAGAGCACAGGAGGTGGCTCGGGCAGGGTTCTGAATTCATCTCAGCTCAGCAGCACTTCAAGCAGTTTGATGATGCTTTCCATCCTCACATGTGGTACCAGCTGAAGACTGGGTTTGATGCTCATGCTTACAGTCAGTGCTTCATCTCACACAGCCTCTGTATAAGTTAAAGTTGTCAGCTCGACACCAAATCCCTTTTCTTGGCTTTTTCTGTGTAACATAGTGTTCTCTTGCTCTGATTCAAGTGTTATGTGGTTCCACATGAAGGAGATAACAGCATGAGCAAAGCTGTGGGTAAAGATAAATCATCTGTAGGAGAAGATAGAATTGCTGTTTTTTGGAAGGCAGCAAGGCCACAATGCCAAGGGACCAAAACACTTGCGGTAGCAAATGTCTGCAACGATCAACTTCAATCTCTACTGCCTTAAATTCAAAGTGATTTCATTGCAAAGCCATTTTTCAGTGTACTTTTATATCCAAATGCGCTGTATTAAAAACATTCCTCTATGGAAGACTAAGATTCTCATTTTTCACCTGACAAGTCCCTCATTTGTTGCTATAAAGTAAATCCAACTCATGGTTAACTTGAGGGGAAAATTCCAAATTACTTCAAGGGAAGAAAAAATTAAGTTGTGTGCATTGTGCTCTTTCAGGGATACACTGATTCAATGGTCTAATTCTACTGGGTGTCCTCTCTTTTTAACATTTACAATCTACTGATCCTAAGAGTAATCAGAAAGAAGACTGTTATTGTGCTGCTATAGAATAGATCAGGGAAAACAATTCCTACAGTCTGTGCCACTTCCTTGTTTAAAGTAACAGCAAAATACACATGAAGGTCATGACTTTGGGATAGATTAATGAACTGGATCTTGGTTACAACAGAAAAAAAAAAGACAAATTAGTCTGATTTTGGGTCCTCTAAAGAAGTGCCTCCATGATTGTGCCACACAGAATAATTTTGTGTATTGATGAAACTCAGCAAGACTCACCAGTCTAGTGAATATGAGTTTTTTGTTGAATTTTTTTTTTTGTTGTTTGATTTGGTTTGGGGTCTTTTGTTTGGTTTTGGTTTTGATTTGCTTTTTTTTTTTTTTCCCCCCATTTCACTTTTAATCCTTGAGAAACTGAACAATCTGTGGCCTGAGTCACAGTCTCTGTTGCACTTTCTTTTATAAGTGCAGACGGGAAACATTGCCAGTTCTAGGTTTCCAGTACAGACTAATTAAAGCCATATAACAACCAGATTTCAAACATGTCCTTCCACGGCAGACTGTGTCCTGGGCTGTATTAAGTGTAGCCAGCAGGTCCAGCAAAGTGGTCTTTCCCATCTGTTCAACACTTTTGAAATTGCATCTGGAGTGCTGCTTCAGTTCTGGGCTCTCAGAAGAAGGACAATGACAGAGCCAACAGACAAAAGCTGAAATCTGGAAAATTCCATTTTAAATATTAAAGGGGTGGGGGTTTTGGAGGTTTTAGGTTTTTGTTTGTTTGTTCCGTTTGTTTTGGCGTTGTTTTTTTACCAAGAAAGTGGTCAAATATGGAAATAATTTTCCCAGAGACACTGCTTAGTCTTCATCTATGAAAGTGTTAGACTCATCTGGATCCATCCCAGAACAACCTGATCTAAGCAGACCTTCTTTGCAAAGGGTTGAATTAGATGACCTCTGCAGGTCTCTTTCAGGACAAATTATGATTCTGTGATTCTCACAGGTCACAATAAATCTGCTTATTAATAATTCCTACTGGATCCAGTGAGTATAATTTACAGATTCTTTCAATTCCATCCCGGAGTCTGATTCAGTAAGAACTAGAAAAAATCTTCTGCTCAGTTTGAAACTCTGTGAAAAGAAAAGAAATCCTTGAGGCTCTCCTTGTCTAAATACTTAAGTTCTGAATTTCCTGGACTTCAAAGGCAGAAACACTCTTCTGCTAGGAGATGTCTTTTTCTGTGGATGCCTGAGAATATAACTTTCCTTATCCTTGCAGATGCACTGGGTCACCTGACCAAATGACCCCAAACTGCTCCCCTGATTCTCCCCCAGCTGTTTGGTGGTTGTAGAGCTGTGTGTGCACCATATCCATGGTGAACAGCATCCTCTCAGCTACCTTGGGTGGTGCCCAGGGGGCCTTGTCCCTGCCCTAGGATGGGGCTGACAGGCTGCAGCAGTCAGGGGTTCATACAGTCAAGGGTTTCAATTCTTGCCCATCATAAATTTTGGCATATTGGTACTGATGGGTTTAAATCCAAAATCCAAGCTCAACACAGTACTGAAGTGACTGTAATGCCAGGTCTTACGAAAGATAGGCATTACAAATCCCAAATAAATGCATGCTTTAAGGCACGAGGTTGCTTCCATTCTTCACTGATCTAAAGAGGCTTGTGAGAAGGTGCTGCTCCTGCAGGCAAGGCCGTGGGAGCTTGGCTCTCTAGGGCTGTGGTCTCCCTGGTACTGCTGTGTTCAGTGCTTGTGATGGACAGCTGGGTGGCATCTGGGGTGAAGCCACTGAGAGCCTTGCATGTCTGGGCTCCTCTGGCTTGAAGCTGGCCTTATTCACTCCACAAAAGAGGCTTTGAAAAGTTGATTGCTTAGGTTTTAACTTTTCCAAAAAGGTTTCTCTGTTAAAAGCTTCTAGTTAGAAATACCAAACCCTGTTGTTGCTAAGATTAAGGTATTTGTTTCTTAGAAATAGCTTATAAGCAGAGACCAGCACGTGGATTATTGCTCCTTCTTTAGCCAAGTGGAGCGAAGGTGCTTCAAGTAAGTTGGGCTTGCAGAAGGATCAGTTTTGCATGTGATTTTGAGAATAGTTTTGGGGAAGGAAGGGTCAGATCTAATTTTTAATATTTTTAACTCATATGGAAAAAAAAAAAAAAGAAAAGCAGTACTTACCACTAACATATTGGGGAGTTAGGCTGTTTTAAATGAAGACAGAAAAGCCAGCTACTGTGTTTCAGTAAAAATTTAGAATGGGTTTTATTTTTGAGTACTAATGAAAAAATGGAATATCATCAAATTTATGGGTTTTTTCTTTCCTGAAAGAGGATTTTTTTTTCCTCACTTTTTTCTGTGGTTCACCACTGCCTCCCTCTCCAAGGCTAATGTCATAAGCAAAATAAAATCTGACTAATTAACAAGACCTCAGGAAGATTGTAAATACCTGTCAGGAAACAAGAACGTTTTTTGCTGTTGCTAAAAATGACCTTAACTGTGACCTGAAAAAATCGTGCTTGTAGTTTGTGAATGAAGTCAGTAATCATGCTGTGGTATTGCTGGCCTTATTATGAAATGCACATCACAGATTGTGTCTAATTGCACACGGTGGTTTTATGGTATCTGTAGCTACTGATCCAAGACTCAGATGTCAGATATCAGCACTCTTGCTGTAGTTAAATGCTGCTGCCGTGTAATAGGTTCTGTTTATCTCTTTTCCAGCTTCCAAATTGCTGTGTCTTGGGTCAGTGGCCTAAGTTCAATTTTTGTAAATTCCTGACTGAAGTTATTAGCTCTCCTCTTTAAAAACCAGGATGAATTAATGTTGCATTATGCCCCATTCAGGGAAGTATGGCCCCAGCTTTTATCATTGCCACTGGGCTTGCATGTGCAAGTCTCAGCAGAAGGAGATTGGTGGAATTCCTTCAGGAGGGTGTATCCATCCCTTTGCTTACATGAAGAGGGAAGTTTTCTGCTAATTTTCAGATCTTGCAGATTGCTTTATCCCTTTGGAGGCCTGGAAGAAGATAGACATATGATATGGAGAACAGATACATCCTCATTCCCCCCAGTCTCAAATGCACATGAGCTTGAGATGTACTTAGAAACAAAATGTACAATAAAAAATGGATATTCCTGTTCCTCAAGTTCAAGGGTACAATGCTGATGCCTCAGAGAGCATCGCCACTACCTTTATTTCTCTTGGTCAGTCCTCCTCATGCCTACCAGATTCCAAACATCATGATCTACTTCTGAATTGCCAAAGGGCCCTTGTGGTGCCCATGCCTGGATAGAGCCTTCTGCAATGCCCTGTCTTTCACCCTCCCCTTCAACTTCATACCAATAGCAATGGTGTCTTTCCACCAGAATAAGATACTGCTGAGAGGGATTGTGTGGGTCCTGTTCTGTACCTGTTTTTCAGACAATCAACACTGCATAGAGCCACTTTCAGTCTTTGGCATATATGGTGTCAGCTGCCAGAAAAAGGAATAAAGTGCTGGGCTCCTTTCTGCACTTCATTTTCATGCAGCCCTGTACTGCTTCCCATTTCCAGTTTCATAACAGTTTGTGCAGAGTGCTTTGTTCTTCCCCTATGCACTTGGAACTGGCAGTAAAATGTGGATTGTTCTCAATGTTTAGCATCAAGTCCTACATGTGGGAAGTGATTTATCAACAAGATTACAGGCTGGAGTACTGTGAAAATTGGACTCCAAGGTGCCATAATTCTTTGGAAAATGCCAGCCACGGTAGGTTTTACCTCCCAGCGGCTGTCCATTATTGATAGCCTTATTCTAATATTATGTTTATGTGGTAAGCAGTGACCAGCTTCTCAGCTTTATACTTATACAGATGCAGCTAATTCAAGTTTTGATCTTCATACTCATCTCTGTTTTTTCATGTCAGTCCCCTCTTCCTCTGCCCTCACAGTTTTTTTTCTCTTTTATTTTATTTTATGCAAGAAAGCTGATATCTCTTCAAAAAAAAAAAAACACCCAAAAAACCAAAAACAAAAAAAAAACCAACAACCTTTTCATGAAAAGTAGTGCCATAAGAAGTCATAATAACTGAGATATTCTTCTGGAAACATGGAAATGTCAATGCCTAAAACATTCTGATGTGACAGATGAGATAGACAGAGCTAATTGTACAGTACTATGGAATCTTCATGTCACTGATAGCTCGTGCTGCTGCTCAATGGTAGAGGGAAAAGAATGTTGTAATTCTCCTGGGACATTTTTTAATTACCAGACCTATGGCAAGGGAAAGGAATAATTAGCACAAATGCCCACTTTAAGATATCCAGCCATTGGTGTTTTTTGCATGGGAGTGCTACAGGCTGTGTTACAAAATGTACTCAGTGGGGTGATGCAGCTGCTCTTGGGCTGACAACAAGGAATGAAGTGGTATTTCAGTCTGTCTCTGCCAGCATTACCTTCTCTTATCTTCTTAGCTCCACACCAGAGTTTGCTGGCCCATAAACATTGGCGATGCTCTTAGCTGCTAGACAGGCAGCCCACTGAACCTGGGGACCCTAAACTCCTCTGGGCAACATCAAAGGTCTCAGAGACAAAGTTAGTGGGAGGAACAAAGAAACTGAGAAATTGGACGTGTGTCTCCCATGACCCCGTGAAACTTTGAGAAGTGCCAGACTAAATTGCTCTTTACATTTTTTTTGCTTTATATCCTGTTTTATCTGCCTGTCAGGACATTGTCTCTTTCCCTGAGAAACTGAAGAACAGCAGGCACTGAAAAAAATCAAAGTGGTTGAACTGCTGGGAGGCTGCAGCCAGTAGTCCCACTAAAGCTGGAGGTATGGAGACTTCTAAGACAGGCTGTTATCTAGGAGCTGCAATAAAATACCTGTGAAGTGATCAAGTGTAAAGTTTACCCATAACTGTGCCAGCCTGTTTTAGAATGGAATTCTTTGATATTGAGATAGGCTTCACAGACTACCCATAAATATTTTGGAACCAGCAAGTTTAGGAGGCAACTGTGATACAAATAAAAGAAATTTTGAGGGTCATGAAGCAAGCAAAATTAGCAGAATTCCTATTGACTTCACCAGGAACATGTTTGGGCCTTGAGTTATTTGGCTGATAAATTTTCAGCAAGACTGAAAGAAAAAGGGTCTAGGATTTTTTTTTATTCTAAGATTTTATTAATGTCCAACTAGGATGCTGTTTAATCTTCAGACAAATACCAGCACTCAGAACACATCAATTGTTTGTATTCTGAGCTCTGTGTTGCACTTATTCATGGACAGGGAAATTACAATGAGAATAATCATTGTCAGAATACTAATGTGATGTAAACTAGTATAGAGATATTTATTCAATAGAATGCAATTACCAGCAATACTCTACTTTCTGAACAGTGTGACTGTAATCCAATTTAGGCTGTTTAACCCCTGGTGATTTGTTTCCGTTTGTATTGTGATAGGCTGAAAACAGGCAGGATTGCTGGGGGCAGCAAAAGGGAGAGTAAGGGGAAATAGGACCCCATGTAATCTTAGATCTTAATGACTTTACTAAATCTACATAACCACAGGGCTGTTCTTCATGGTTGTGCTGCTAATTGAATTTTAAAATAAGGGTAGATCCTACACTCACTTTCTCCCAGTATAATTTCATTTTCTGACAAATGCTTAGTCACCAGTTTAAAAAGTCCTTTAGGACTTCAACCTGAAGTTACATGAGGACCTTGGATTTTATATAAGACAGGATTCTCAGGTACATGGTGGAGGCAAGTGATTAAGGAGATAATCAAGGTGACTTTAATGACCAACTTCTCTTGCAGAAGTGTTCTCAACTGCAGGAGCTGCGGCAGGATCCCATGGGCAAAGGGCAGTTTCTCTCCTTCAAAGAGAGGGGCATCACGGGAAGGACAGAGCGTGGGGACCTTGCTGCAGGCAATTTCCGAAGACTAAAAACCTTCAGCTAGATACTGGTACACTCATTAGCACAGAGGAGTCCCCCTGAAACTAGCACAGTTTCTGTGCTTCTGAAACTAGCACAGGATATCTTATCAGCACAGAGAGAAGTCTTGGGATCTGGTCTTTAAATAAAAGAAGTGACTAAGTGATCTTGTTTTAGGTGCAGAGGGATATTTTGTAGACACACAGAAATAGGTGGGGAAGACCTCTGTCCATCTGGTACCGAGTGTGCTAATGGTGATAGCAGATTCTCCAAGACAGGCAGCATTCAAGCAGAAACCATTGTGTTACTGCCGCCACGCTAGAAAGCACAGAAAAGCAGTTCTCTCCAGAGAAATGGGCCCTGGATGGGAACCTGAGTAAGATTTCCAGCTGTAGGGCTTTTGCACTTCCATTCAGGTTTTTATGTCATTTAAGCACCTGCCTTGGGCAAAAGATGCCAGCTGGGGCTTGCCCACTTATGCTGTTGGTTCATCTTGCAATATAAGAGGGAAGCAGAAATGAGCAGGAAATAATTGCACAGTCAGGACAGAGAGGTCCTAACTCCCAGGGTTATGCATACTGGAGGTTTGCAAAATGAGTCCCTTAGTATTTCCAGCAGCCATTCAGCAATAAAAGCAGTGACTGAAAAACACACAGTGCGGCTACTATTATTTTAAGTCCCAGTCAATCTGTTTATTTTTTTTACTTAATTTTTAATATAATTTGTTTTGTGAGTTTGTATGAGATGTCCCTCCCCAGTCGTGTACCAGGAGTGCTGTGGGGATTCCTGACAACACAACTTTTTGTTGTCACCACATTAAGTGAGCTGAGGAAGAAGGCAGTGGTGTTTCTTACAACAGTTCTTACCTGGGCCCAGTTGGATTTAAAGTGCCATGCAGTGGGAGCTTTGTACATCTGTAACAGAAGAAACACCTGCAGAGCAGACTGTCAGGTGACAAATTCCCTCTCTCTGGACTAGCTCTCATCTAAGCTGAATACTTTTTGCCAGTGCTCACAGCCCATGTTACTTTCACTGGTGTAAGATAAGGGGAATCTGAGCCTTTCTTTCCTTAACTGGGAAAAAGTTTTCAAGCACATGGCTGCATAGCAAACCTCGGTGCACAGCGTCCAGACACCTCCTTTTCCAGTGCCATTCCCTCCAAGCAGTCTGCTCATCTTGAACAAATTGCAGCACATGGCTGCTGTGAAAAGCCAGACCCTCTTTGCCACTTCTGATACCACCAAAATTTGAAAGGGCAGTGTTTTACACTGAAGTTGAATGTTGGTTTCTATTCAATATAGGTGAACTATGAAATGAATTGTAGTTCCATCTAAGCCAGTTTCCACTGATCAAGACCTTCATAATTTGTACAGTCTGATTACAGTAATTTCAGTTGATGAAGACTATGCACAGATTTTAAGGTAATGTTTCTGGCTAGGAAGGTACCATACTGCTTTACCTGGGAGAAAAGACTGACCTGTACCTGGATACAACCTCTTTTCAGATGCTTGTAGAGAATGATAAGGTCTCCCCTGAGTCTCCTTTTCTCCAGGCTAAACATCCCGGATCCCTCAGCCACTTCTCATCAGACCTGTGCTCCAGACCCTTCACCAGTTCCCAAATTGCCTTTCTCTGGGGACTCCAGAACCTCAACATCTTTCTTGAAGTGAGGGCCCAAAATTGGACACAACACTAGAACTTCACCAGTGCCAAGCACAGAGGGACAATCACTGCCCTGGTCCTGCTGGCCACACTATTGCTGATACAAGCCAGCATACCATTGGCTTTCTTGGCCACTTGGACATCATCATCATCTGCTGCCTTATGTTCAGCTGGTTCACCAATGCCCCCAGGTCCTTTTCTGCTGGGCAGCTTTCCAGCCACTCTTCCCCAAGCCTGTAGTGCTGCAGGGGGTTGTTTGATCCAAGTACAGGACTCAGCACTTGGCCTTGTTGGCCAAGTTGGGCTATTGATCCCACCATCTTTTTTGAGTGGGAAACCCTAATTCCTAGGTGACCATCCTCAGGAACTTCTGTGGTTTCTATCACATCAATAACCCTTGTGTCTCTGCTGACACATGGATCTCCATCTCTGCCTCCACTGAGACAGCAGACTGAAGGCCTTTGCTAGCACACTGTCCCTCAAACACTGGCACGATGCCAGGTTTATCTCTAGTGATTCTGGTTTTATCCCTTTCTGCCTTCAACTCTAGCTTAAAGCTCTTTCAGGGAGCCCTGCTATTTCCTGCACAGTTCCTTTTCCCTCTTTGAGACAAGCATACCCAATATTGCCAGCAGGCCTGGTGTCATGTAGACCAGCTCACGAACAGAAAACCCAAAATTCTGTCAGTGACAGCAGGTTCAGAGTCAGGTGTTAGGCTGCTATTCTTCCTCTTTCTTCCCCCATCATTCCCTGCAACTGGGGGGATGGATGAGAACACTAATTGTGCTTCAAATGTTCAACTGCAACCTTACTCTAATTTGCAGTGATGCCTTCCTATTTTTAGAAATAAGCATGGAGACCAAAATTCTTATTTGAGGGGATACTAGGACCCATATTTGGCACTCAGTCAGATCTCACAGTTTCACAGTCCAAGTAAATTTTACACTTGAGAAAGCCAGGTGTCCTGCAGAGGCCTAAATGGGAATGTGTGATAAAGAGCTTTTAGAGAAAGAGTTCAGTAGGCAGAAGAGAAAAGAAAAAGAAACACATTATTAACATTTCAGATTGTCCATGTAGAAGCAAAATAAGGTGGGAAATGAAGTTTCTGTGTACTGATCATCATTGTCAAGGTTTGAAAAGTCCTGGTGAGTCCAGGCCATATGAGGGAGCTCTCTCCACCTGCATCCAATATTCTTGTTCCAGGACAGTTCCTCCTCATGTTTTCCCTTGTTTCTGACAGTGTAATGCTACAGAAACAGCTGCAGGGGAAGTGTTTGCCACTCATTTGGTGACAGGATTGAACATGGAAGGATCCCATACTTTTGCACCAAAAGGCTTAAAGAAATACCCCTCGCCTCCTCCTCCTCCTCCTCCTCCAGAAAAAGTAGCAACTGAGGAAAGTTGAGGAGGGACATAAAGATGAGGAACTACTGAGAATTTGTGCACATTTGTGCCTTGACACCTATTGCTGGAGTTGTGGCCATGAGTTTTGGATCTTTGCTGCTTTAGGACTCGTGCATTTGTCATCAACCTTCCCTCTAAGGCTTCATTCATAAATCACTTTTGGAGTATGAATAAGCCATGGGGATGCTTTAATAAATGGTTCCTCACATAAAGTTTTATTCCCCAGTAATGATTAGCTTATTAGTAAATCCCTGATGGCATTACTAAGGAGGTCATTATCATTATCCCTGTTTTATATCTGCAGAAACTGAACCAGAGAAAGGAAAAGTCACCACTAAGTAACATTTGTGGATGCAAACTCCTGAGTCAAGGTACATGCTTTCTTCAGCAGGTCACAGGACTAATAGGTGCTTGAAATAAATAGTTAATGAACTGGTTAAACAAATCATTACATCAGAATGCTATAGGACAGGGATATCTTCTTAGAATATATTTAAAACCATAAAGAATTACTCACATTTCTGATTGGTTGTCAACATTTAGCAGCCCAAACTCTTCATTGAGGCCAACTTAAAATACACATAACTATAGTGCTCATCTTTAGGAACCTGCATAGGTTGTGTGCTGTCAGAATTTGTGCCGTCATCTCCCGATTTGTTAAAAAGAAACTGGCTTGCCATTTACTATGTTTTTTACTCAGAGGAATCCTTTTTATTCATCTTATTCCTGATCATTTTGAAAATAGTTCTAGTACACTTGATTGTTTTAACAGTGCATTACTGGCCATAGAAAAATCTACTGCTATCTTAATATAAAGGACATCAAAATGCAAAGTGGAGTTACATCAAAATAGTTGTCATGAAGGCTGCTGCAATGATTGCATCATACAAGGCAGTCTTCAAATTCAGTGAAAGACTTGCATGCCTTTTTCTGACAGCAATCAGAGAGGATTTCCAATATATAAGGATTCCTCTTGAAATAGAAACCTGCCATGCCCAGCTATACATGAGTGCCCTAAATACTCGTTAAGATGGAGAGAGAAGTTTAGACAGAGAGTGCTTCATGTCTGCATTGTCTAGAATGATAGAATCATAGAATATTGAAGGTTGGAACAGACCTCTAAGATCATTGGTCCTACAGTTAGCCTAGCACTGCTCTGTTTGTCACTAAACCATGTCCCCATGTGCCACAGCACACATTTTTGAATGTTTCCAGGATGGTAATTCCAGCACTTCCTTAGGCAACTTGTTCCAGTGCTTTTCCACCCTTTGCATGGAGAAATTTTTCCTTATATCCCATCTAAACCTCCCCTGGTAAAACTTGAGACCATTTCCTCTTGTCCTGTCATTTGTTATCTGGGAAACTGACCCACATCTTGCACCTCCTGTCAGGGAGTTGTAGAGATCAATAAGGTCCCTGGGAGCCTCCTTTTCTCCAGGCTTAGCACCCCCCACCACCCCAGCTCCCCCAGCTGTTTGTCAGAGGACTTGTGCTCCACACCCTTCACCAGCTCCATTGCTCTTCTTTGGGCATGATGATGCTGAGACTGTAGCTCCTCCAAGCAGGCTCAGGCTCTGGGAATTTACAGAAAACTTAAAATTCAGTGCAGTAAAATTAGTGTAAATTTCGTACATTACCAGAGCAATTTCCCAGTTCCTTTTGTAATGAATTGTGGGCAAAGTAGATCCTTGTGATATGTACCATGTGATTTACCTCTAATGTGCTGAGCATTGGGCCCTCCAAGCCAATCAAGAAGCAAATCAAAAATAAGTTTGAGAGACTGTAATCTGGGCTTATTGGTCTTGCTACTCAGAGTCTGAAACCACTCTTAAACTAAATTCATATATTTGGAGACTCTTAGGATACTTCTGACACCATATCACTTATTGACATTGTGGTGAAAGCACCCAGTCAGAAGGTGGGATTTGATGGTTTGGAGTCCTTTTCCACCTGAGGAGGTTTGATTCTGTGACTTCTGAAATCCATGAAAAAGCCTTGAGCATAAGGGTATAACAGAGACTTAACAGGGCAGTGGGATGAGCAAAGGTGCCCTCTACATTTCACCAAGTCACAGGATAGCCAGGGATTCATTGCTGCAACAGAAAGACCAATTCAGAGTGGGCAACCTCCATTGCAGCTTGTGCCAGAACTCCTGTCTGATTCCTGATCTCTGCTTGCTACTCTGAGATTTTTTTTTCCTGCTTACTGTTTTTAATCCTTCAATCCAGGCTGTCTAATGAGGAATGTGTAAAGAGCTGTGGGAGCAGTGTAGATTCTTCAGGCTGTCCCTTGCCAGCTGAATATGCAGAAAGCTCACACACCATCCGTGTTGCTCAGGGGAGCTGGTTAAGGTAGGATTGTGTGTATGAAATGGGCATAGTTAATGCCTGTGAAGTAGTTTGAAACATCTAAGGGCAACTCAGACTCAAAACCTCCTGCTCCAGTGTGCTACAGAAACCTGAAAGACCCTCTGGGGGAATTATTATCCCCCTTGGTCCAAAGACTGCCTGTAAATTGGTCCCTTCAGTGGAGTTTTTGCATGTGCAGATAGCTGGCCACTTCCTGCAACACTGAACAAAGAAGTGCAAGGCAAATTCCAGTGCTTGGAGTGTGACATGAAGAGTTTGATATGCTGCTGAGGAAGCCATACATCCCTATAATGACTTAAAATTCCATGCCTGGCAACCAGGTGCAGGGGGTTAATTAGGCTCATAAGCTGGGAGAGCAGGGAGACCTTTGGGAGAAGTTTGTAGACAAGCAGCAAAGCATATGACCTCATTTGAATTTTCTTATTTGATTTCCTGCAGAGATCTCAAGAGCATCCTCCGATCACTGTCTGAAACTGTTTAGGTTTCACATTTGCAAACACAAGGAATCTCCATTAGATTCTAAAGCTGCTGCACATGTTTTAAAATATCAAACTGGTAATAGATCCTTCCACCTCCTTTTGTTTGTTTAGACTAAAGAGACTCGTGACTCTTGAGGTAAACAATCTGCCATTCTTCCTTTAGAGCTCTTATGGTGATGCAGGTTGGAGCTGAAATGGGTGAGACTTGATCTCCTGGACATAAGGCTGTGCTTATGTGAGGCTTTATATTCTCCAAAAAGGCTGCAATAGGAACCTGAGCTATGTCTCTGTAATCTGCAGTTCCTTTGGTTGCAGTGGGCTTTTGTACAAGTGTTTGGTGTTTCTCTCCTGTTCATATATTAGTGTTCTGTTCTTCTCATCCCCCACCAGGTCATAGCTGTGGTGCCAGTACAGCACATTTCAGTCCTTCAGCCTTTTGGTCAGAATAGGAGAGACTTCCCCAGACTAAAAGGCAGCTAGTCTGTGCCTATGCAAAAGTCTTTGCTGGAGAGAGAAAATATAAAAACAGGAAGGGGCCATAACTTGAAAGTCAACACCAATTCAGCACCAAACCTTTCTCAGTCCTTCCTCCAGTTGATGCAAACCCACTGCTGTTCATGGGGGTCTTTCCACGGGCCTTAACAACTGCTGGTTTCACAACTGCAGCTCTGGGAGAGCTTGGGAGAGGGAAAGGGGATTACCCCATCACTGCCCAGTTGCAGCACCTCACTGGAGAAGTGTAAGGGGAATCTCATTTGAGTGTGAGGATCCCTCCTGTCCCATGTGCATGTTTTGCTTCTGCACATTAAAGCAGTCCTTGCTATCAAAGGGAGATGATCCCTGGTGTCAAGACAGGAGCAAATAATAACCTTTACATCCATCTAGGCAGAAATCATGCCTGAAATAACTTGCTGTGAGGGTTGCAGTCAGTTTCACCGTCACTGTGGTACCCATTCCTTGTGACAATGGCATCAGGAAATTCACCTTCAGCCTTTTGGGCACGCTGTGATCCCGGGCACCCTTGGCCATGGACTGTGTGCAGAGCACAGACGTCACCCTCCCCGCGCGGCCGCCTTTTTCCATTGTACCGTGTGAGTGAAATCAAACCTGGGGGATTTCTTCCAGCACTCCCGACACGCAACCGCACCGCAGAATACAAATGCGGGAGCCAGGCTGACGCAGGCGTGAGGAGTTCAGCCCTCAGCCCCAGGGAGCAGCAACAGGCAGGCAAACCCAGGAGGGCAGGAGAGCTCCTTAACTTGGTGCTTTAAATAACAGCAGAGCTGAGGGTGCTGGTGACAGTGTCCCTGTGGTGTGCATCTGTGACTGTGTGGTTTGACGACAGGAGGGGAACAGCACTTGCTTCTTCGCTCCTCAGGCAGCTGCCCTGTACAATAGCATCAAGGAGGGCATAGGAAAGAAGTTACTTATTTTTTTCTTCTCCTTGGAGATTTTGGACTGATTAAAAAGCTGCTTTTGCTAGGAAAGCAACAAGGAAAGAAACCCCAGCTATACGCAGCAGGTATAAAAGAATGTTTGATTCTTCCGACAAGTACTATAAGATTTAATATCTTTGCTGCTCGACCCAATATTGTATCACAGGCATCACTGGTGTTGTGCTTCCCAGCATGCCCTAGCATTCCTTCAAGCAAACATTCGCAGTAGCAGAAAGTCCAAGAAAAGGCTTACTCCCTTGAGGATCAAGAAGAAAGCAACAGTGAAAAAAGGTATAGTAGCTATTAATATTAATGTTAAAAGAAGAGAGGGAGAGAGGACACAGGAGCAGCAAAAAAGCTACTATTTATGGCTTTGATGTGTTCATTTTCACAGGACCAATAGCAACATGGAGAATACAGAAAGCAAATAAAGAGGAAAATGAGGAGGTGGAGGTGAGCAGAAGGCAGCTCAGAAAATTGCACAAGCTGTGGGGAGATTTTCCCGTCTAGACACTTGCACACAGCAAAGGGAGTGACTGCCATCTGCATCTCCTCCAAAAAAAAGGAAGGGAAAAAGGGACAGAGTTAAGACTGAACAGGAAATCCACCTTCATGGCTCTCATTTTGGCTGTGGTATGGCTGATCTACACTGAATGCCTGCTGTGGGAGGGAAGAGAAAGCTGAGAGGTGTTGTTGAGTCTAAGGAGGCACAACATTAAGGCAGCATGTGAATCCTCATGCAGGGCTCTGTCCTACTGACACAGTGGGAACAGAAGGGAAGAAGCTATTTTAGTCTTGTTGACGCTGCTGAAGAGTAAAAATGGAAGTAATTAGAAGCCTATTCTAGTCTCACTTAAATCTCCAAGTCTTCAGGCCAGAGTTATTTTTGTTACATTGCTTTAATGGTGTTACATTGATGGTTAGACTGGGTTAGATTTTTTCCCTACTCTGAATTTAGGAAACGAGCCAACACTTTTCTGTGGCAGTGCACTCTACTGAAATTTTGCCTGTGGAAGATTGTTCAGGTCCCAGGAGGAATTTTTCTAAATCCCAAGCAGCCCCACCTATGCTTGGGCAGCTGGGTTACTGCCTTATGTTGTAGAAAAGAGAAGGTTTGAATCCCAGCATTAGCTAGTTTGAAGCTAGACTGGAAATAAGAATAACTCCTTATTATTCAGAATATCCTTAAGCATATAAGGACCTTATATTCTGCACCTTAGGAAATGTGCTTGATAAATAATAACCCTCAAGGCTTACTGTCTCCTATTTTCTCACTGAGAAAAAAAAAAAACCCAAACTGCTTAGGAACAAGTACAAAACACAGATCAAGAGTGGGACAGGTTTATTTGTAACAGCACCACTGCTGCCCCATCTTGTCCTCAGTAAAGTCTGCAGTGGCTGTAAGCAGTGACTGGAATGGCCTTATCCAGCTGCCACGCTCATCTTCAATGAAACTCATCTCATCTCAGCATCACTTTTAATATTTCTGCTCCCAGGTTCCCCAGTGCAGTCACTGCAGGCTGCACCTGTGACTTTGTCTCCTTAGCTGGCACCTGTCCCATGTGGGATTAACCCACATCTGCATCCTCATGTGAGCTCCTGACCATGCAGGGTGTCAACAGGAAGAGATTGGTCTCTTCTCAGAATAGATATGTGCAGCTTACCCAGATCTCACAGGTCACTGCAGGCAAGGCAGTGTAAAGAGCACAGAACTTGATGCTTGTTTTTTCCAAAAAAAAAAATCAGTGTTGCTGCCCTCCTACATTAAAGCCTCACATGTCTGTTTCAGAACATGTTCATATAAGTAGATACAAAGTCCTTTGCTTGCAGAGTGAAGGAGGGCCCTCAACCCAGTGTGCCTGAGGTCTAAGCGGTCACAGAAAGCAAAGCATGGCAGGAGCTCACCATGAGAAAGTCCTTCACCTCCCTTGTAAGTGGGGCTGAATGTCACATCCCAGCAGATACTGACAGCCAGCCCAAAACCTCTCAATCCTTTGCTCCAGAGTAACCCCTGAGGATCATTTCCCTGCAGACCAATTGCCCCAAGGAGGAAAAGGATGCATTTAACCAGCCCCAGTGAGAGGTACTGACTCAGTTCCTGTGCTCGCTGAAAATGCCTGTGGTAGGTGGGCTGCAGTACAGGTACCACAGGCTCATTTAGCAATGGGGAAAAAGCCTCTCCCTGTCTTCTCAGAAAAGCAATAAAGGACTGAACCTTTGGACCAGTCAAAGGCTCAGGTCAACAGAAAAGGAATTGCTTGGGTACAGTGAGGTGTCATAAGGGGAAAGATAATTTTCTGGTGCGTAGGCAAGGAAATTAGGTCAGACACTTTGAAACCTAGTCTACATCTTTTCACCTCCAAGTGGTATTAACTGGTCATACTCATTTGCAGAGACTGACTGAATGCTGTGGTATATTTTATACCTTATACCACCCTGAATTTTCTACAATTCTTGTTTCAGTTCCTGAAAGCTGTTTTTCCAGCTATACACAGGAAAACTGCTGAACTCCTCTGGCTCTGAGCAAAAGAAGAGAATTATAGACCATGTGTCTTATGGGCAATTCACCCCTTTATTCATCTCGGCAAGGAAGTGGATTATGTTACATTTCAATGTCCCTGCTGAGCCCATTTTTTGCAGTCATACAATCCCTTTAACCTCTCCAGGGATACCAGTCACCATCATGTAAGGTCATCAGACTTGATTTCTTGTGGTTGCCACTCTATGTGCCTCACACTTCCACAGGTGTATTAAAAATAAACAACCTTGTTATTTTCCCATAGCCTACCAACCTGTCATGGCTTGATGCTATCCCAACACCAGGCACCCACGAGAGTCACTCAGCCTCCCCTGCTACAGCTGGGCAGCAGAGAGGGAAAAAAAATAATGAAGGGTTCATGAGTTGAGATAAGGACCAAGAGGGAGAAAACACTTCAAGGGCAAAACAGGCTCAACTTAAAGTTGCAAAGTGAAATTTATTACTAACAAAACTAGAGGAGGATAATGAGAAGTAAAATAAGCCCTTAAAACACCTTTCTCCCCCCAACCCCTCCCTCCTTTCCACTGACAGCACAAGGAGAAAGGGCGTGGGGGTTTTGGTCAGTTCATCACTGAGATCTTCTGCTGCTCCAGGAGAGGAGTCCTTCCCCTGTGAGACCATGTGGTCCCTCCCATGGGAGACAGTTCTCTGTGAATTCCTTCAGCGTGGCTCCAAATCTCATGAGCACAGTTCTCCCAAAACTGCTGCAATGTGAGTCCCTCCCACGGACACGGTGTTCTTCCAGAACTGCTGCAACGTGGGTCATTCTTCCACAGGGTGCAGTCCTTCAAGGACAGGCTGCTCCAGCCTGGAAGCAGGGCCCTCTCCTCTGAGTCCCCACTGGATCACAGCCCCCTCCAGGCACCCACCTGCTCCAGCATGGGCACCTCCCCCACGGGCTGCAGGTGGATCTCTGCATTCCTGATGGATCCATGGGCTGCAGGGGCACAGCTGCTTCACCGTGGTCTCACCATGGCCTGCAGAGCAATCCCAGCTCCGGTGCCTGGAGCACCTCCTGCCCTCCTTCTCCACTGACTGTGGTGTCACTATGTTGTTTCTCTCACATGTTCTCACACCTCTTCTTCTCTGACTAGAACAGAACTATGTGACTTTGTTTTGATTTTCTTCTTAAATATGCCATCATAGAGGCAATTCCAACCTCATTGGCTCAGTTTTGGCCAGCAGCATGTCCATCTTCAGAGCTATAAGGGCTGGTGGACATGGTGGAAGCTTCCAGCAGCTTCTCACAGGAGCCATCTTTGTGGAGCCCCTGCTACCAAAAACCAGGCCATGCAAAACCAGCACACAACCCTATTTAATTCATCATCACAAGCACTTGCCCAGCAAACAGTGCCACCAAATTCCATGGCTTTCCACGTTCAGGCTCTCATTTCTGCTGTGTGTTTGAGATCAGAGAAGTGGCCCAGAATGGAGAGCCTGTGTCTGGATGTGGGAGCTTTGCCAGGCCATGGATACCTCCAGACTCCCAGAGTTCACAGAACAGTGAATGGAGCTGCTTGATCTCTCTCAATGACTCATTCCAGCAGATTAAGGCTGATTATTCCCTGTTCTGACTTGTGGAGTTACTTTCTTGTTCTTCCAAGCATGGTCTTTACAACAAGCTAAGCAAGATTTTGAAGAAAGAAGGCAGCCAGGGAACTTCTCGTCCAGGGACCTGCTGGAATCACTTCATTACTAGTGAGCAGTTGTCATTCCCACTGATGAAGGCTTAGGAAGTCCTGCTTTGGTTTGCTGCTTGCCCTTTCTGTAGGATGGAACTCAGCAAGATGTTCAAGCTAAAGCAGGTGAGTAATCATGCGTGTGTTTGCTGGCTGGGATGAATGATGAAGAAACATGCTGAAACGCTTTTCTGAATCACAGCTACAGCTACATTTGAGACCCCCTTTAAAATTCACCTCTGGCTATGTTCCATTGCAGGGCTGATACAAAGTGGGCTGTTTTTCAGCACTTTGCGTTAAAGTGATCCCTCTGTACTGCCAGCGGGAAACTACGACAAAATACACACTCATCTCTATTTTGTAAAAAGTTATTTTAGATCCTCAAATGTGCAAACACCAGCACACCTTGTTGGCATCAAGAATGAATTAACATAACTGATGTATGAAGGGAAATCAAAATACAGTCAGATCTTACAGACCTAGAGTCGGGAATGTAAACTACACAATTGCACATTCTTCTGTAAGATGACTTGGTTTGTTCTCTTTCCATTGTAATCAAAAGTGAATTATGATCATGAAAGGTTCTATCTCTCCCAGATAACTGAAAAAAGCTAATTAAAAAACAAAAGTCACAGATGTAATCATTGCTTAATGTTGTAAGCATAACGTGACCTAATGCTATTATGAGTTCTGAACAAATTTAAATTAGGACTCCAGCTGGTAAACAGATAAATGTGATAACAACATTTTAATATTACTTGATAATTTGTTAGTAAAAGCAATTTTTATTTCAGCCATTTTTAAGTATATAAAATGGGTTTTAATTTAGATATGTTTTTCAGCACAATTAGTGGACAAAAAACCATTTCAATGAGTAGCATTTGAGAGCATCCTTCTCAGAGATGTGTTCTATTTTTATCAGTTAACCGATTTCGGGGATTTTTTTTACACAGTCATCATCACTTTGTATCTTGCTAGTGATTTACACCATTACCAGATCAGAAGAGTAATAGAAACACATACTTTGTACTCTGCACTGGGACAAATCACTTCTAGGTTACACTGGCCTTTTGTTGCTTTGTTATTTCTTGTCTTATTGAGCTTAAGGGAATGTAGAAAGTCGTGGCTGTCATGTGGGGTCAATGGTATTTCAGAACATGTGGGAAAACTAAAGTGCAAAACCATAAGATCCTTCCACCAGGGTAGGCATTGAAATAGTTCTGAAAAGATGACAACCATGAGTCTGACTGGATCCCTGTGATACATAAGGATGCCAGCATGGCTTTGGAGAGCCAGGACCAGCTCCTCACTCTGCCAGACTCCCAACGAAAGGTGAATAAAATAGTCAAGTTACTGTGTCTCATTTTGCCAAAAAAAAAAGTACCTGGGTAATGACTTCAAGTGACTCCCCTGGAAACCAGGAGTACACAAGGAAACCACAATGATCAATCTGCTTTTTTTTTTTTTTTTTTTTGAGAGGCAAAGGTGAAAAGCTGTGGCTCTGGAAGGATGATCTCTCCTGCTCAGATTTTCATTCCACTTTCTGCTGAAAACCCTGCTCAAGACCAACATTTGATTTCAAGACAGGTGTGGAGTAGCTGCCAGGTAGGGTGGTGACAGCTTATCACCTAATCAGCACACAATTCCCCTCTCTCGTGATTTAGAACAGAGATAAAATAAATTCCACCACTGGAGGAGCATAGTGGCCTGACAGCGTTGAGGTAGGAAATCCAATCCAAATTTAAGACACTGAAGGAAGGTGCAATACAAGGCTCTCCCTGATGTGCTTTTAACCAGTCTTAACCTTGTCCTCACGGGACTACCCCTAACGTGGGAGCAATCAGCATCCACTGTCTGGCCTCTGTGCTGAGAAGACCCACCTGCCATTTAGATGACAATGATGCACATCATGTGGACACCTATATTTCATTTGCCTTCATTTGCATGCAGCAGCCTTCCTGAGTTCAGAGTTATTTGATGGCAGAGACAACAGAAGCTGTCACTACCCTGAAATAAAATCCTTGCTATCCCTCTGTGACATGATTTTTTCCCCTTCCTCCTTCAATTTATGCATTTTAAATATTTATTTTATACCCTGTAAGGTTACTTTTACTCTTGAAAGAGCAATGGCTAAGCTTTCTTCTTTTTAAAAAAGAAGAAGCATTGAAATAAATCATTTTCCTCAGCAGCAATAACATACACCAAAAAGAGAACAAAATCCAGTATGAAAACATACTTTTCTTAGTTAAAAGCGCAATCATTCTTGGGACTGAAAGCTCTCCTGACTAGCTGTTGTGTCTTCTCCATTATTCACTCATATCACAGTAGCAACTGGAAGTTTGAAATGAAATACTAGATTGCATGTGCTAAGCCCTGTAAAATGCGGCAGGAGCTCTCAGTCTGCATAAGCAACAGAACCCTCCAAGAAGTGGAATGTCACTACGTCCATGCAAGAGACAAAAGTGTAGAGAAACAAAGTGACTCAGTTACACAGGAGGTGGCAGATGCAGTTTGTGGTCAGGACTGAAACAATGCTCCTGGAGCATTTGTACAGCTGTGAGTTCAGACTTCCTGATGAGAATTTATGTGAACCTCCCAAGACCTGCATTATCACTCTGATCCCTGAGTGACTCTTAGGGGGATTAGCGAGATGCTGTTTTCTAACTTGACATTTCCAAAATGTAAGTGCTTACCTTTGAGGTAGTTATGTGGAATTCAACTGTGTTTATGGAGAGCCAGTCAATACTATCCATAATACCTGGGGCATAATTCATCTGACCCAAATGTAAGTGTCTGCTTTAGAATAAACTGACTGCTGCCTTCTGGCTGTATTGACCAGATCTCCAGCAAGTGTAACAGGAATGCAGCCAACAGACAACCTAATTTAAAGAGATGAATAACACCCCATTTCAGTCTGTGCACAGTGATGCCTTTGTAAAAATAAAAAAAAAACTCTCCTGTCTTAACAAATGCCGATGTGTTGCTGAAGTTGGCACCCATGGTGCCGAGATCCTAAGCAGATGCAGGGATCTGAATAGACTGTAATAGAGTTAGTTAATGGGAGACACATTTTTCCAAAGCCAACACAAAATTGGCAAAACAATCTTTAGGCTGCTGCAATCTGCATCAAAGAAGCCTTTTTCTGTGTCGTGTAGGTGGGTTTTTTTATTGTCTGCATCTGGAAATGGGCTTGACTGTTTTAGAGCATACCATAGCAAAGCAGGCTGTCCAGACACCAGAAGAAATTCAAGAGAGCTTGAGGGTGAATGATAAGTGGAAGATATTCATAATTTTGACCATCTGGTCTGTCTGTACCAAAGTTGTCTGGCTTCAGGTAGAAAAAGGTCCATCTCTGCTGAGCATCAATGTGGCTCCAGTGTTTTGAAAGCTTGGAGGAAATCTTACAATACAAGATTCTATGATACTGCCCTCAGCTGCATAATATCCCCTCAGATAAAGTGACACAGCTCGGTAGCCTCAGCCATGGGAGTGGGATCTGGTCTTTGGCACTGCCCAGAGCAAGGACAGGCCAGGTCATTGATGGAGGTCTCATAGAGCGAGGTGGCTCTAGCATGGCTGTCCCAGCAGTAATTTCAGTAGGATCCTGTAGAGGTTTCCTTCTTCAGCTCTGAGTTTACTCCCTTTAGTGCTTATCCTCACCTTACTTCTCCATTGAAAGCTACTGAGGTTCATTCATATGAAGTGTATCACACATTCCTGATGGCAGGTGATTTCTTAAGACCTGTTTTCCACTTTGCTCTCTGCACAAGATTTCACTGATTGAAATCCAGATCATATATTGCATATCAGATAAAATATAACCAGCAATTCCTTCCTTCAGAAACTCTCACTTTATCTAATCCCTACTGCATTGTTTATGATCAGTATTCCAACCTATTGCCTGTCTACCTTTTATCCTATTCTCATTCCCTCCTTCATGGTCCTTCTCCACTCAGAGGACATATTTTTTTCTAAAATATAGGCCTACTTTTGTTTTAATTTATCAAAATCCATTACTTTCAATCCTCCACATGCTCAATGTCGTACTTAAAGTCAGACTTTGATGATGCCAGACCCTTCCTAATCCCTTCCTTCAACTCCTTTCAGACTGCACTAACCATAATAACTTCTTCCAAACCAGCACTCCACCCTCCAGCTCTCTTTGACACTATCAGCAATATCTTCCATGACTCAATTCTCTCATACCTTTTTCCCCATCTTCTCCATATTTCTAATTTGTTCTCCAAAGTGGTAACTCCATTCTGGAAATGAAATATTTCTGCCTCTTCTCATGCCCTATCCAGTTACTGTAAAGGTACAACAACAAATCTATTTTAGTAGAATAGACTATACAGAATATCTGTAAAGAATATAGAGTATATTATTGTATAAAATATATAACTCAGCTGCAGCAGCTGTACTTGACCTCAGAAACAGTGCTTGAATATTCTAGAATTTGTATTTTATTCTATGTGCCTCTTTGAACATTTTTATGCCTCATAAGCCCCTTGAGTACCTGTGTAACTACTCAATGACCACAAATCACAGAGGAAAATGCTGCACAACTCCCTTATTCATTGAAGTCATCCTACTATTTGCTACAGATTTGCTTCCTTAGTTCCATATTTATCATAGAGTTTTTGCCTATCTTCTGGTTTCTGCAAACCCTAATTAACTAGATCTCCTTTAAACATTGTTCTATTGGCAGGGTATTCAGACAGCCCTGAAAACACCATATTAATTGATATTGTTGAAGAGCTGGCTTTTCAGTGGTCAGCAACTCTTCCTCCAATTCATCCTTCCAATCTCTCAACAAGGTCATTTTTATGCTCTGGCGAATGGAATAGATCTTTTAGTATTTCTATAGTTAAAATGCTCTGACATCAACTGATTCTCACATCAAATGTGAATGTATGCAATTATTACCATCCCTCCTTTATCAAGGGGGAAAGAAAGGGCAGCACCCCCAGAGCACTGAGCATGCCCCCCAGGTTAGTCTCCCCAGGCTCTCTGTACAGAGACAAGCTCCTCCAAAAGACAACACTAGAAAAGCCTGCTGAGATGAGCCTACTAAGATGAGTCAGATAATTCAGCTGGCTAAATTAGACTCTCCAAATGAGTCAGTGGTAGCACTCCTAATGGCTTCAGAGGATGTATATTCCAGCAATTAGACACAATGTGTAACTGGAGTTCTATATAATTAGCTATACAAATTGCAGCAATATACAATAGGTTGCTATGTCTTAAATAAGCAATGAATAAGTACAGTGTGACTGGAGCTCAAGGTTATTCTTGTCTTCAATTACCTCCTACAAGAAGCCTGCAGGGCTTTGATTTCCAAAGGGAGATGAAGTTTGTCTTTGTTAAGCCTATTATAACCAGATGACAATTCTTTAGGTCTGGCTTAGTATTCAACTTAGGCACTTCTTTTCTGTCTGCCTTACATATTCCTTGGTTATTGAATCTCATTTTGTGCAGTGACATTTCTGTTTTTCTCCACCTCATTTCTATTCTTCTCTAAAATCTTACAAAGCTATGATTGACAGGGAACTCCAGAGGCCAAAGCAGGGTGGCATCAATGTTGGATCAGGTCGCTCAAGCCCTTTGTGCTACCTTGCTTTGAATATCTCCAAGGATGGAGGCTGCACAGCCTCTCTGGGTCTCTGATGTAATGTTTGCCCACCCTCACTGTGAAGAACTTTTCCCTTATAGCTAATTGGCATTTCTACTTTCCATTTGCTGTACCCTATGTCTGCTAGCCCTTAATCTGGATTAATCTATTTTTTAAACTCTCTTTGAGTAGTTGAAAATACTAACAATTATTCCCCTTAGCCTTCTTTTTTGGCAGCTAAACAAGGTTGGCTTCTAAAACCTCATCTTGTCCATCATATGCTTTGGTCCCTAACCATCCAAGTAAAGAACTTGCTTTAGTTCATTGATGACTTTGTTATCCTTTGAAGCCCAAACTGAACTCAGTAGTCTGGATGTGTTCTCATCACAAGTGAAAAGCAGAGGGGGAAATTCACTTGCTCACACTCTCAGCTGTGTTTTTGCCAATGCAGCCCTTTGTGCAGTTGACATTTCTCACTATAAAAGTGGTTGGCAAAACTCAAGTTTAAATCCTTGTGCCTCAGCACCCCAGGTTTTTTCTGCAAGGATGATTCGTAGTCAGCCACTCCTCAGCCTGAACTGTTGCCTTTAGTTATTCCAACCCACATGCAGATCTTTGTTTCCAGGAACAATTTCCAAACCTTGATCTTCACAGGTTCTAAGACTGCATATCAGATCCATCACTAATGGCTGTTGGCAGAGTTCTGCTAGAGCAAATGGAACAAATAACATTTATGTAGCAAAAGATCTGATCTCCCTTAATCCTGATATTTTTTCTCTCACTATCCTCCCTAATGGTATAAACATCCAATCTTCATTTCTATTCTTACTGTGCTTTTAGCTTCAATATTAACTTGTGGTAATGATTTAATTTTTACTGGTTTTTAATCTGAGATGATTGATTCAGCTTGCTTCTTTCTTTAACAGGATCTTTATTTCACACTGCATGTTGTAAATATGCTGATAAATGTGTTAATTGAAATGACTGTCAGTTATACTGAAAATGAATCCTTGCAGGAGTCCTACCCAGAGAGTGTATGCATAGCTAATTCTAAAGCATAGATCTGTACAAGTTAGACTGTTTTTTGGAGTATAAAGAAACAGCAATGAATAATTTGCTGTGAAGCACAAAGGCACACATGCATAGGGATACACACACCTCAAGGAGATGGTTTAGTTAGATTCATTTTAATGGTGGACAGCGTGGGCAGTTTTGTCAGTCAGTTGAGCTCTAATCAATCTGTCTAATGCCTTTCACAATATCATTTCATTAGAGGCCCAAAATAATCATTTGCTCATCTGCTCTTCAGTTGCTGGGTTTGATTTTTGTTCTTTTATTGTAGGAACTAATGTGTTTCCCATAAGAGCATTTCCTATTTATTGCTTATGTGCTAAGAATATGTATTGCCTTTATTTTATAGACATTAGAGGGTGAAATCCAGTGAGGGATTTCTACAGAGTATGTAAAATAGTTAAGTTCTTGCAAAGTTGAAATGGCTTGAATATTCACTGACTTATCAACCATCTTCCCCACATGAACCAGGTTAATTAACATCCTACAGAAGCCCTTAGGCATTTTATTGCAATTCTTCAGGCTGTATTCCACCTTTATTTAGACCTCAGTTTTCAATGAGCTTAATGGTAATTTGAATGAAGAAGTGGCTAGAGCAAAAATCTGCCTTCTACTTTCAACATTCTGTGTCCATCTAGAGAGAATGGGAGCAGAGATGTAATCAGAGGGGTGAAAGTTCCCTCTGATACAGAGGAAAGCATAAAAAGAGCAGAACCATGGGAAAAGCAGTGTCCAGTAAGGAAAATGAAATCCTTAGGCCAGTGTGATCAATATTCCTGTTTCCATATGTTGGTTCCTGTCCTTAATCAACTACATTTTTCTTCCCCTTAATAGTTCCATAATGCCGTTATAGAATCTTATGCACCTTGATAATGATGTTTACATTTTCCTCTCTCTACATGCTGCATTTATTCACATCCAGTATTTATTTGTTTTCATGTTAATAGCTGTCATGATTCAAATAACACATTTCAGCTGCCTTGCTGAGACACCAGTGTACCTCCATAAGGGACGTGGGTGTTTTGCATGCCAGAGTGACTGAAGCTCTCTTTAACCTCTGTTCGAGATCCTCCACAGACTGGCTCACTCAGATCAGAAAAGCTGTCTGAGGAGCTTATCTTACGTTCTTTGTGGCTGAGTGGAACTAAATTACCTTTGTTCTGTCCTTTCTCCAGGTCAAAAACTGGGCCACAAAACTCACATTGTCTAAGGGAACATGGCTGACCAAGAATGAAAAAGAAGAAGCATCTGCAGCTGAATTTTGTCTCTTCTGGCTAGAACTCTTGTGAGAAAGAAGCAAGTCTGGGATGGAGGCTTTCATCTGCCTGAGAGAGGTACTGCAGTTCTCATTCTCTTTTTTTTCTACCACTGTGATCTAAAATCTTCATGGGACTACACTCTGCTGAAGATGGGACACTGTGCAAAAAACAAATGTATGAAATCTGAATCCAGGAAGATCCTGATTCTTTAGCCTATTTAATGGGGCTGTGGCTGAACGTACTGGATTCTTTTATCTATTTCCAATGCCTGTGGCTATACTTCATGTAATGACCTCTCTGGGTGAAAAATACATGCTGTTTCTGAAACAGGCACTTCTGCTGATTGCAAGGTTGTTCCTCATCAGCTAAAACAAGGCATTCGCCCCACCACTGAGTTATTGTAGAGTGGTTTCATCATTCCCAGAAGACACAAGAACATCATTTATACCATCTTTGGTGGGAAAATGCCTAGGATTTGTGTTTCCACCTCCTCAGTCAGTTGTGTGACCCCAGGCTCCACTATAGGAGTACATTCGTCCTGCTGTCAGCTCTACTTAATGCAGTTTGAGTTCTCCTAGTAGATTGGTTCAGGCTTTTGGTGTCCCTCTGTCCACCTCTGGATGGCATCTGAGCAAGTTAGCTCTCCACCAAGAAATAGCAATGCAGCTTAGCTACTGACAAGGGCAGGCAGCAGTCCCAGTGCTCAGCCTTAACATGGGTTAACACACACTATGTCTTAGGTGTTTTTATTCCTTGATTGTTTTTACTGTCTGGCAGACTTAGTAGGAACAGTGACAGTCTCTCCAGTATTTTTTTCTTCTCTAGTAAGTTATGTTCCCTTGGTAATGTTAGGAGTCCTTCTCTGCCCATCCCAGTCTGAATTCAGTATTCCTGAATGTGGTTATGCATCCCACATAAATTTCAGCAGAGCTGTATATTAATACTTCAGTATCTCTCCTGATATAACCAGTCATCTGCTACTGTCCCTTCTGTCACTTAAATGTCAGGAAAAAAATGTGTTTGTATGAGCAGGTCACCCAAGTCATTTTAGATTATACAACAAGATGGTAGCCAGCAGATCATAAAGGGTTTTACTAACCTTGGCAATGCTTGAACATAACTAATTTTTCTGACATGTTGCTCACAAAAAAAAAAAAAAAACCCTTAAAACTGAATTTCAAACTTTTGCTATTTACAGTACCTAATTTTTTTTCTCTCTGATGTTTTCTCTGAATTGTGACGGAATTCTGTCACTTCTACCTCTTTCCAGCTTCTCTACAGTGGTGACACAAGTTGTCATTTTTTTCTTACCTACAGAGATTTCCTGTTTTATTTGGGCATTGAGGTTGTCTACTACCCAGCTTCAAGGTCATCTGATGACTTTAAGATGTCTGGTTGTGAAACAATGGCACAGCAAGACTAGGGAAATGATCACTGCCCTGTACTCAGGACTGGTGAGGCTGCACCTTGAATATGTCCTATTTTCTTACTGCAAGAAAGACACTGAGGGGCTGGAGCAAGTCCAGAGAAGGGCAGAGAAGGGGTCTGGAGCACAGGTCTGATGAGGAGCAGCTGAGGGAGCTGGGGGTATTTAGCTTGGGGAAGAGGAGGCTCAGGGAAGACCTCATTGCTCTCTACAGCTCCCTGAGAGGAGGTTGTGGAAAGAGGGGGGTCGGCCTCTTCTGCCAGGTAACAAAGGACAGGACAAGAGGGAGTGGTTGTATGTTGCACCAGGCAAGATTTAGTTCAGATATTTAGAAAAATCTTTTTCACGGAAAATGTTATCAAGCACTGAAAAGGACTGCCCAGGGAAGTGTTGGGATCACTATCCCTGAGGGCATTTAAAAGACATGCAGATGTGGCACTTAGGGACATGGTTAATTGGTGGAGTTGGCAGTGCCAGGTGAACACTTGACCTTGATCTTAGACATCTTTTCCAACCTAATTGTTCTGGGATTCTCTGATATAAGAGAAATTATTAAAATTCTGTAAAAATGAAGTTATATTACCCTAAGAATAACATAAGGATCTTATATTCACACTCATAAGTGATGCATCCAACTCTGAGGCCCCCAGCAGAGGAAGAACTTTGACCTGCTGGAGCAAGTTGAGAGGAAGCCACCAAAATGGTTAGAGGGATGGAGCACCTCTCCTGTGAGGAAAGGCTGAGACAACTGGGATTGCTCATCCTGGAGAAGGGGAGGCTTTGGGTTGATCTAATTGTGGCTTTTCAGTATGTGAAGGAAACCTACAGGAAAGATGGAGAGAAACTATTTACAAAGACATGTAGAGACAGGACAAGGAGGAATGGCTTCAAAGTGAAAGAGAATAAATTTAAATTAGATACTACAAAAGCATTAATTACTGTGAGAGCAGTGAGACACTGGAACATGTTTCTCAGAGAAGCTGTGGATGACCCATCCCTGAGAGTGTTCAAGGCCAGGATTATTGGAGTTCTGAGCAATCTGATCTACTCCCTGTGGCAGAGGAGGTGGGAATGAGATGACCTTTAAGGTCCCTTTCAACCCACACCATTCTATGATTTTATGTTAAATGTTGCAGATTTGGGGCATAGTATGCTGGACTAAGAGAAGTAGCAATAACCTGGTTATTGAACTGAAATCATGTGAAGTTTGGGTTGTCACACTGATACCAGTTACTGGTTCTTTGTTCTTTGGTCTGAAACGCTCTCATCTTTTGCTCAGTCTGCTATTTATCTACAACACTGAAAACACAATAAGAAACACTTGAGCATTTATCAAATTATTTAGGGAAACCTACAGATAAACCAGGTGATATCATATAATTTCATCTCAGGAAGCAAAGCAAGGTTTATACAAACCCTGCAAGATAACCACAGTGGCAAAAAGCAAGGAGGGCCTTTAATATTCCTGCTTCAAACAAATTCTTGAGTTTTACCTAAGATGGGCTTTTGAAGTCCATGCAACTACTTTCACATCAGGGCAGAAATTATCAAGTTATTTTTTCAAGTTATTCAAATGTTGATATAAAATTTCCAGTCAATGTTTTTCCTTAGTAGAACCGTTTTTGTGCAGCTCCCACAAAAGTAACTGAAAAGGTAACAAGGGAAGTTACCACAGTATGTCTTTTTCTTTCCTTCTTTTCAGTTTCAGACTATAGCATTTATTCTTTAGTAATATTTATTTAGGCTTTGTTGATAAAAGTAAACTGAATTTTTTAGAGCTCAGTTCTCACTACTGAGTCAAGAAGATCGAAATATAAATACAGGCTTTTAAATTTCATCTAAAAGAATTATAGTGGGAGCTATTAAAGCATTAGGCACTTTTGAAAATGTGACCTCTACATAGGGGATCAAAATCAGTTGTTTCTTTCTGAAAACTTTGTTCATACCTGCATACTACAGGAGGTCTGGCTTCTCCACTCTTCAGTGGTTTCTTGTTCTTTATCCAAAGATGGGATCCTCTTACTGAGGCTGAGACCTGCAAACTCCTGAGAATTGATATGAGAGTATAAAACATGAATATGTTATAATTTTTGCATTCCAGAAGACTTTCAAATAGAATTCTTGTATAAAATCTGTGATGCTGCTGAAATCCTTTTTTGGAGGAATAGCAAGGGTTATGTTGTACAGATTGAAATCTGGCAGGAGAAGAAGGGATTATGGCATACAGTGAGCAACAGCAGGGAGTCAGCCATGTCAAAAGTTCATATGCAGTATGTGATATCAATAGTTTACAAGGCACTTCCATTCCTTTTGTCTATCAACAAAGCTGTTTGGAAGGTTTGCCTAGTTCACTGGTTCTGCTACACCACAAGTCGATGAAATATCCTTACATATAAAATGATACTATGTCATGTATATATCTCTACTGTGTCTCCAGTGCAATGCAGCAGGATACATTGGCTGTATTCAGCAGTGCCAGGGAGCATCCCTTGACATCATCATATCCATGGCTCTGTTACTGCCACTGAGATCTCTGAACATTTTGCCTTTTTTACTCAGCCCAGCCTTATGCATCAAGTGACAGGAGAGTAAACCCCTTTGAATATGTGTGTGTGTCTTTGTCAAAAATTGCTGAGGGGAGGGAGTCTTCAGAATGTAAAGAAGTTTTGTTAATGGCCTAAGGCATTGGAGGTGCATCCCAGTTTGGTAAGTCTCCTAGAGAGGGTTTTCAGTGAAAGGAACTGGAATGCATGTTTGCTTGATTCCCAATGGCACAGAGGTATGAGGGAGAAGAGATTATATTTCCTATCTTTCCTTCTGAGTACAGTACTTGCATGGTGCACAAGATGAGATATTGATGGTCTAAGGGCATGGCTCTCCCAGGACCATGTTTTTGAAAACCTTATCAGTGCTCTTTCTGGGATGAATAACTGAACAGAAATTATCATCTAGATATGAGCTGGGAGGATAAAATGGTAAATCACCAACATGAGGCATGTTCATTTTGAAACAGAAACATGAAGAAGGGTGCTCTGATCTGTATAGACTGCCACATTCTCAAGTATTATAGGCAGTTTTAATTAGGAGGACAAACTGGGGCTAGAGATCTTGAATGTGGTTCTGTATATTTACACACATGCACTAAGCCTGGGAGCAATCAAACATGCTTTCCAGTCTCAGCACTCCCAGACGAGCCCCTGTGTTCGGAGACTCTCTCTATCCTTGTCCCATCTTGGTCACCTTCTTCTAATTGATTTACTCAGCTTATTCAGTTTTCCTGGTTATATTCCTGTGCTGCACTCTCCTACAGACACTTATACCTACACCCCTTTCCCATAATAAATAGTCACCGAAACACATCAGATTAGAAAACTGAAACTTTGTGTTAGGTGGATATGTGTATTTTACTCCCTTCCCTTCCCTTCCCTTCCCTTCCCTTCCCTTCCCTTCCCTTC